>JAPFRF010000002.1:13112500-14312500 GCA_029282475.1 Phrynocephalus forsythii
CCACCTGCTGACCCTCATCTTACCATCCAGAACTGGACTATGAGAGATGAGTTGGTCTTAGTTTCAGTTTCGGCAGTTCTTCCACCACCATTTTGATGAATTCGTCGAAACGCTTTAGGACGTCAGTCTACAGAAGCCACCCTCTACAACGGGCACGGAAACAGTTTAGGAGCTGAAGTCCCCAGGTGTACATAAAGAAGAGTATTTGGATCAAAAATTTCACACTGAAATAAGTTCTTTAGGTTTTCGAATGCCACAATGTTTGGCCCTGTTCGCCCGCCTACCCCTTTTCCCTTGAACTTTGCCAACAGAAGCACGGCTGCTCATTTGTTCACCAACCGGTCTGTGAAGGGAGCAATACTACTGAGCACAGAAGTAATTCAAGCAGAGAATTCCCTTGAATAAGCAGTAACAAGATAATTAAATAAAAGGGGATCTACCAGCACCATAGCAATCGCCTGTAAAGCCTTGGGCAAACTGCGCGGAGCACCCACCACCTCCTGAAAGGAAGAGACTGGGGGAAAAGCTTCTTCTGGGTATTCTCCACCTAGAAAACCCTGGGAAGTGGCACCATAGATTGTAATTCACCAGATGGCACATTGTTGCTGGTGGTGATGGTGGACTGTGAAATTGAGATAGTCCTGGCCCCAAGGGAACCAGAAAATGCCAAGTATACAAAATAACAACATTAATAATCACTCTAGCCATCTAATCCTTTTCAAAAACATCTAATCTGACAGCTGTGATGGTCACTGCCTGTTAATAATGCACTTTTAGTTGCATAGTAGAGCAAAGGGTGGAGTCCAATAGCACCACATTGCTTCATAGAGCCTTTTCACATGACCCCTAAGATCCGCTGGCCACTTAAATTTGGACCAGAGATCTTGGGGGTTCGTTGCTCTTCCTGTGTTCCCACCCCTCTGCACTTCCTTGCTCCTGTCTGTGTGAGGGGAGGGAGAAAAAAAGGGAGAAAAGAATGCAGGCTCACCTCTGTCTGCCGGTCGAAGCTGCCCCGAGCCCCGTTGTCGTCCTGATTCCTGTCTCTTAAAGGGGTGGGGGGCAAAAAACAACAACAAACAGAAGCGAGGAGAGCCCGGCACTCACTCCTTTACATCCGCATCAGGGCTTTTCACTCCCGGAGAGCAGGTACCTGAAAAGTGCGCTGGGACGCACTTAGGTGGGCGTGGTCACACTTAATTTTCTGTAAACTCCGGAGCTGGTGGGGAAACAATTTTAAGCTCCGGAGCTGGGAGCCATTTGCCCCGGAGCTTAGGGGTTGTGTGAAAAGGCCCATAGTGGGTCTGTGCAACAATTCCCAGTGAGGTTTGAAAATCCAGTCTGGTGACGTGAATGTGGTGATGTGAATGTTGGCCTCATTTGGTTGAGACCGATTCACCACTGATCCAATCTATTCTGCTCAATAAATTCCAGTCAAATAGGGTTTCTGTGCTAGCCACTTCTTAATATCTTCCCTCAGAAATAAGTCTGGGCCTTTTGGGTTGCTTTTACACATAAATGAACACATTTAGGGTCTTTTGAAGTCCTTTCCTTCAATTATAGTTCCAGACAAGTTTCAAACAGATAGGTCTGAGGAGTTTGTGCTGTGTACTTTTAAAGTTGCTTAAAATTTACTAATAACATCTGCTTTTTTCCTGCATTTCATGACTGCTGGCAATCAATTTGTGGTGTTAATAGAGTAAAATATCCAATGTAGAAGCAGAACTGAATATCAAAGTTTGACGGACTCTGCAACTCCCTTCCACTGGAGGCCAGGACTGCCTCATCTCTGTTGTCTTTCCAGAAGCGGGCAAAGGCCTTTCTTTTCAGGCAAGCTTTCCCTGAATGATGGTCTACCTATTATGTGACTTTTATATGAATCGATAGGATCACATAGACTTTGTGTTTATAACTATTTCTAATCATATCTGTTTACAGTGACACTATGTTTTTGATGTTAGTTTCCATCACTCATAATTTTTACATGGAATTTTACTCTCTTTTTAAATGCACACATTTTCTTGTAGCTTTAATGTAATGTCTATTAATGCTTGTAGATGTCCCTCAATAATTCCCTGTTATCAATACCTGAACATGTCTTTGTTGTACTGGACTGTATATTATCCCTCATTACTGTAAGCCGCCTTGGGTCCTTTTCCAAGGAGAAAAACAGGGTAAAATACTCTTAAAAATAAATGAATAAATAAATAAAATGTAGCCTTTGGACCAAAATGGGGGGAGGCATGTAAGAGAACAAAATTGGTCCAAAATGGAAGTAGGGGCAAAACCAGGTCAAAAGGGGGGATGAGGGGTGGCATTGCTAACTGAAATAACACGGACATAGGCTGCTATCTCACCTGGGGAAGATACTGATCTTCTGAAGGTCCGGCTTTTCCTCCTCCTCCAGTCACGTGACTGAAGATGTGGGATAGCAGTTCCCACGTACAAAGGTTCTTTTTAAAGTGCAGTTCAGCCCCATGGCCAGAAGGTGGCTCTAGGATATAAAAGGACCAGCTGACTGGTGCTAGGGCTAGTGGAAGTTAAAAAAAACAGTGCCGGATCGGCCAGCTGCCTTGAACTAGGAGGGCGGGGGGAAATTTAAAAATATTTTAAAAAACCAGCACCAGACCAGCCAGAGGACCAGCTGACTAGTGCTAGGGTTGGGGGAAGTAGGAAAAAAAGTGCCCAATCAGCCCCAGGAACAGCCAGTCAGTGCTATGAGAAAAAAAGGGGAAGAAAACTGGATCATCTCCGTGGTCCCACAATGTCTGCCTCCTTAAAAGGTGGATTTTTTAAGCCAGGCAAAAAAATCCCTACCTCTCTGGTAAGTCTTGGAATCCTTGCTTAAGGGTGCGTTACTGGATTTTCTTTTCTTTCTTTTTCCCGCGAAAAGGCTGGTGGCCATGGGGATGTCATTTTTGGACATGGTTTATCTACAAATTTAATCTGCATTTAAAGGGACGTGGGATAGGGGCCTTACATATACCAAAGGAACGACAATCATAAAAAGTCTACAAGGCTGGACTGCACTGGTTACTGATAGATTGAAGGAAAGGAAAACAACAGGCTACAACAATAAACTGTACAAAACTACCATCAAACTACACAGTTAAGTGAACAAACTGCATTGGCTTTGGACCGATTCCCCATCTCATGTTGGATTTTGATCTGAATTGGTTAGATTGACCTTTATTTGGTTTAGGATTCCCCCAAATCAACTGAACAGCTCTGCTTCGTGGCATGCCAAAAGGCAAGACCGGGCTAGACACCAGTATATTCTGCTACAGAAGGTCCTTGCGGTGCAGCCAACTGCAGCCTAACTGCTGGAAAGCAAAACCCATGGTTGCGTGCCACAGGCCAAGATGCATCTAGACTGCTGGTACTGCATAGCGGTTATGATCAAGATTTCGGATCAAAGACTTCAGCTTAGATTGCTGCTCAGATCCATGCAATTCGAATTTCTGAGAGAGGGCTAGCCATAATAAGATGTTTCCAGTAGACCAACACAGAGTACTGTGGGGCACCAGAAAGACTATTCAATTCGTTCCTATTGCAGCTGCTTTTTAAAATCATCTTGTAAGCTACCTCCTGTCATTGCACCAGAAGAAAGGCAGGATATGAAAAAAATAAATACCATATATACTCGACTACGTCAACCCAAGTATAAGTCAGGGCCCCTAATTTAACCCCCCAAAACTGGGGAAACCTATTGACTCGAGTATAAGTCTAGGGTGGGAAATGCAGCAGGGCCTGGCAGCTCCTCTTTTGTGAGCTGGAGGAGCAGCACACGATGTTTCAAATGACTTTTAGCCACCAAGGCAAGTGCTTGCCTCAGTGGCTAAAAGTATTGACCCGAATATAAGTCAAGGGCTCCTTTTTTCAGCCCAAAATTAGGTCTGAATAACTAGACTTATATTTGACTAAATAAATAAACTAAAAGATGAACTGCATTTGGCTGAAGCTTTTCTGTACTGTGGCCCACTGCATTGGCTGAAGTTCACAAAAACATATGCCAAATAAAATGTGATCATCTTCACACAAAGGATTGTTGTTTTCTCTCAGTTCAGCAAGGTTACTCTTTCCCAACCTGTTCCCTTTCTCTTTTGTAACACGACAGCAATAACTCAAGCCTATCCATTAGATGTTTATGAAAGCTCTTATTAAAATCTTGTTTTGTGCTGGGATTATTTTTGCCTCTTTTATTCCCCTCTTAACATTTGTGGGTGTGAGTTCTTGTTTGGCCTATTTTGCATTTCTGCGCAGTCCAAGCATGTTTTACTCATAATACTGAGTTGTGGTAATGCAAATGCAAAATGTATAATGCAAAATTGATCTGGCTTCAGCAGATGTCATGTGGGGCATCTAGGCCAGTGGCGGTGAACCTTCAGCACTCCAGATGTTTTGGACCACAACTCCCCGAATTCCAAGCCCAGATTGCCAATGACAAAGGACTTTGGGAGTTGTGGTCCAAAGCATCTGGAGGGCCAAAGGTTCACCACCACTGATCTAGGCAGACAGCTAACCTCACCTCCACCCACATTTGCATGTAAATAAAATCTTCCATTTTAATCCCAATAAAACAGCCAGAATTCTGCTGGAGATTTATGCTTGTATAAGATATATTACTCACTCAATGTTAGGAACTGGTGTTAATTAATGAGGCAACAATTAGTTAAGTATCTGGCTAGTGATTTTCCACTATGTCACCTAGGAAGACTCCCAGCCTGTGTGGTTTTGGCAAACTGGACAGTCCCAGGCCACCTTCGAGAAAAGGTAGTTTTTGGTGTTGCATTTATTTACCATTTATTTACTTAATCCTTCTTAGTATCTGCATTTGTATTAAACCTTTTTTAGTCTTTCTATTAGAGATGGGCATGTAAAGCAAAAATGGTGTTCCGTTTCCATTTTGGTTCGGGTCCTTTTCCTTTCGGTTTGGTTCCATTGAAATGGATTTTTCTAGAAAAACTTCGTTCCGTTTGTCGTTTTGGTTCGATTGTCGTTTTCCCATAGGAATGTATTGAAGCAATGCATTCCTATGAGAAAAAGCAAGCACGGAAACCGCAGCATTTTTTATTTTATTTTATTTTATTGGAACAGCCCCAAGCGCCAATCAGCTTGGGATTCAGCAAAAAAAAAAAAAAAAAAGTTTTAAAAGCTCGTGCTTTCCGGGTGCATTGAGGTGGAAGTGCCCTGGCTTATTTTTAAATCTCCTTTGTTTTTAAAAGAACAAGAATAATTCTCGCCGTCTTCTGCCACCACCACCGCCTCCCAAACTCTGGAACAGGTGCTCGCTTTCTTAAATTCTCCCCCTCCCCCCACCACCCTTTGCCATACCGTCACAAAAAAGCAAAATAGCAACATAGCGAGCTCAGCGAAACACACCCTCTTTTACCCCCACCTTGATTCGGGATCTCCTCCTGGGGTTGCTGCCTCCTCTGCCTCATGGTCCCTCACCCTCATTGCCAAACGGATGCGGAAAGACAACCCACCCCTTTAAGGAGCACAGCATTGTTCCCAGAATCCCCACCAGCTTCCCCTCTTCTCCATACACAGGTGCGGCGCACACACACACACACACAGCATGGAGGGCATGACCATGAGGGCGGAGGAGGCAAGCCTGGGACGGGAGATCCGGAGGAAAGTTGAGGCCAAGGGGGTGTACTTCGCTGAGCCCGCTTGTTAATATTTTCCTTTTTTACGATGACACAGCAAAGGGGGGGGAGGAGAATGTAAGAAAGTGAGCACCCAAACCTTGGCTAGGAATAAATCGCTTGATTTATTTAGGCATGCTTGACCCAGAGTTCCGGAGGTGGCAGTGGGAGGCGGAGAAAATTATCTTCTTGTTCTTTAAAAAGCAAAGGAGGTTTAAAAATATGCTGGGGAGTTTCCCTTCCCCAATGTGCCCAATCGGTGCCAGGAAAGCAGGGGCTTTTAAAACAATTTTTGCCAAGCCCCAAGCCCCCTGCACTACAGCTGATCGGTGCTTGGGGCTCTGCCAAAAAAAGCTGCGGTTTCCTGCACTGTTTTTTCCCACAGCTCCAGTCCATTTTATTGCACGCTGCCACTAACGGAAACGAACAACACCGAACACATTTTTGTTGGTTCTGTTCGGTTCGAGCCTGACCCATCCAAATTGTCGTTCTTCATTCCGTTACGTAATGGAAATGAAGAATGGTAATGGAAACGGATTTTTCGCTGTTCCGTGCCCATGTCTACTTTCTATACTTATTGCTTCTAGCCTTAAATATTGTCTTTTATTCGTGCATGCTGCCTTGGACCTTTCTAAGGATTAAGGCAGGGTAAAAATATTTCAAGTAAAATATAATATAATAAAATAAACCAATAAACCACTTCTGAGTGTCTCTTTACCTATAAAACCCTGGAAAAGGTAGGCAGACGTCAGAAGCAACTTGACGGCACAGAAGTATCATTTGTATTCTTATTATTAAATAACTGCTCGTTGCACAATAGGTGAAGCACTTTGTAAAACACCTTTCCTCTGGTTAGTTTGCAGGAGGAATTCACTGTGGTGAGTTGTGCAATTTAGACACATGTAAATCACCAAGATTTGGGCTGGCAACCAAATCCAATGCTTAACGACAGAACAAATTTGGACAGAAATAAAGCAGAGGCTGAAATCATGTTGTTTAGAGTGAGAAAATGTGTAACTTCCAGTCCATTCCGAACTGGCAAAGAAAAAGTTCCCCACCATGACTGCCGGAGGTACCTATGCCTGCAAAATGCCAACGTGCTCCCCACCCCCACCCCCATAAATCGCAGCTGGGACTCTTTATTTGCCAGCTAGGAAGGGACGGAAAGTTATGATTCTTTTTTTTTTTTATACACTGGATTTCAGCTGGAGTCTGATAAAAGAACTGGCACAACCGGGGTGAAACGCCAACAAGGCCAATTCTTCCTGGCTGCAAATAAAGGACAGTTCCAGAGGGTGAGGCTGGGGGTGGTTTCTTTTACTGTTAAAGCAAAACAAACCCAAGCAAGAGGAAAACAGTTCTTTCCAGGAACTCTCACTCAAATGACAGTACAGTCATTCAGGACGGATTAGTTGCGGACTGAGATACAGAAGGAAAATCGGAAGCTCTCAACGAGCAAACACAAGGAACAATATAACAAGTGACGCAAAGCCTATATGAGCAGAGCCATGCCTGGCAACGTTGGTGCCTAAGGCAAGCAGCCTAAAACGTAACTTGGGTGTGCCCTCTCCAGCTCCCCATGGTCGCTGCTCACGTTCCTCAGATGCCCTCCTTGTCTAAGGCAGTCCAAGACAAAAGAAAATATTTTTTTCACCCAGCGTGTTGTTAGTCTGTGGAACTCCCTGCCACAGGATGTGGTGATGGCATCTGGCCTGGATGCCTTCAAAAGGGGACAGGACAGATTCCTGGAGGAGAAGTCCATCACAGGTTACAAACCATGATGGAGATGTGTAATCTCTAGGCTTTAAACCAGGGTACTTGAAGGACCACATGCAGGGGAGTGGTACCAGGAGACGGGGATCTAGTCCCATGCGCTCCCAGACGCATCTAGTGAGGCCACTTGTGAGATACAGGAAGCTGGACTAGATGGGCCATTGGCCTGATCCAGCATCATGGCTCTTCTTATGTTCTTATGTTGTTAAGTTGTCCAGTGAGGAGGCATGAGCCCACCTCCCTCCACTCCTGAACCCCACCATGGCACCTCTGGCTGCATCCCCTTTCCTGCTCCACCACTGCCATGCCACAAAGTGAAGCACAGTCACTGCTGGGAGGGAGTGAAGGGGAAAAGACCCCCAGAGCCCAAGACTTTGCTGCTTGCCAAGGCTTGAGAGAGGTCCCTGGCACACAGTTCCTGAAAAGTAATGGATGGATAAGACTTGTTAATGCAGGACGACCCATGCAAAAGAAAAACAAAACAACAAAAACAAAAACATTAGGCTAGAAGCAGGAACAAAGCAAAAAATAACATGCCATTTCATTGCCTTGTCATGGCAAAGGGGCTGGAGCAACTCAGAGAAGCTATGAGCAATCCGGCATAGGTCATAATGGAGAGTTTGACTAAATGTGGTCTACCTTATCTGTCTTCTAAGAAAGGTATATGTGGGACAAGCAGCAACAGACAGAACTGGATATGGAACAACTGGCTGGCTTAAAAATGGGAAAGGATTTAACTTATACAGTAACATGCAGAGTACACCATGTGAAAGGCAGGTCTGGATGAATCACAAGCCAGAATTAAGATTGCCAGAAGAAATATCAACAACCTAAGATGCGCAGATGATACTACTCTGATAGCAGAAAGTGAGGAGGAATTAAAGAACCTCTTAATGATGGATTTCGTGGTAGTTATTATTGTGATATATAATAATATTGCACATTTATTTTGGACAAAGCCTAGAGCAGGCCTTTGACCTTCGTAATAAATCTCCCCTTGAACACTAAATCCATATTTGTTTCCTAGTCATCCTCAGCAGCAGTCGCTCATTTGGAGGGACACTCTCAAATAATTAAAGTCAAAACAGTATGTCTGTAGCTTACATGTGACGCACACAGCGAGAAGACAGAGCTTTGCCTTCTGAGATGTCTCTCATGGAGTCTCTAGGGAAATGCCATCATTGGGTCAATTCAGAACACGGAAGAGAGATTCATCCTGACTGCCTCCTCCAAGCAAGTTGTGGCTGTCATGGCCTGTTCTTAAAAGGCATGCTCTCAGGTCCCGAGCTGAAGGCATGTCCCGTGGAAAGAAAAGAAGCAACGTTAGCATCTAGAAGCTCTGCTTTGCTTTCCTTCTACTCAGCGGCGATTCCCACACAACCACCATAATAGCAACAGCATCCTCTCTGGTTTTGATTCCTTTTTGTTGCGTTGGGCAGCCCTTTGCACTTCAATGAACACAACATGGGAATGAAGCATTCCTACTTAGATGGTTACTTCACGGCCATTCTCATCCCAGGAGGAAGTTCATTGCGTGTTGATGTCGGTCGCGGTCACGTGGTCTTGCGGTTCTGTCCCTCCACAGGGAATTGATACTTGACTGTTAACACACGTCCTCTTTCAGTGATGAGATGTGAAATTCCATGCCTTCATTCTCTGTTGTTGTTGTTGTTTGGCCTGACCTTCCATTTTTCGATGTTTCGATTCTCCTGCCACTAGATGGGTTTCTGCATTGCTAACTCCACAGGGAATTTATTGGCGAATGTCGCTTCGAGCTCCTGCCACTAGATGGGTTCTGCTCCTATCGTCACTCGTTCTGCGACAAGCGTGACTTCACGGGCTCTTGTCTCACACAGAGAAGCCTGATGAACAGATTCCCAAGGCCAGGGAGGGGAATCTTTCATCCTGCTTAAATTGCAGTTCAGAGAGTGTGGTCGGGACGAACTCCCCTCATCCCGCAGTGGACGTGCAGTTAGATTACTTCGTACCGGTCCCCAGCAGGACTGCGAACAGCGATGAGATGGACGTGAAGTATCAGCCTTAGATGAGCCAAGGGCCTATTCTGAGTTTTCAGAAACAGGCCTACTCCGTCTCTTACTTAGCAGCTGGGTCTCATGTTTACTTGGAAGCAGCAGCAGCCAGTGACAGTTGCTGTGGGTGGGGAGGAAATCGCAGCAGCAAATGGTGGGTAGACACAGGTAGAACCAGAGGTCAAACTGGATAGTTTAACAAACACTCTCCGAGCCTGTCCAAGTGTCCTGCTTGATTTAAGGAGGAGCTCTGTCACCCATTGATTCAGATCAATTCGGCAGAAACACACAATGTTACTGGACTCTTGAATTGCCTGTTCTGGTTGCCCTCCATTTACTGGTTATTTTGCCTCACTGGCAGCAGGTTTGTTTTGTTTTGTTTTTTTAATTGCAGCCTGGGTTTCCCCATATCTGTGACCTCCATCTTTTTATTCCTCTCATGCAAGGGCAGGCCCTCCTGAGATGTGAACCATTAGAACTCCCCTGGTGCCGTTGGTCATGTCAACGATGGAAATTCCCACCCCCCCCCAAAAAAAAAAATTCCCACAGCCAACATCACTAGTGGTGTTAGGGGAAGCTCTAATGGTGCACATCTCCAGAGGACCTGCACTTGTTTGAGAGGAAGGAAAAGATGGAAGTCAAAGATCTGGGAAAAAACCAGGCTGCAGTTGGGACAAGGCTGCTTAATGGTTGCTTCTTATCAGCCTATTTACAGTATTCTTAACTTGCCATTTTACCACATAGGTGGTTACTTCACATCCCATTCGTGCCTCCTTGCTGTCCCACTTGGGACCAGTTCCAAAAAAAAAAAATCTTACTTCACGTCCATAGCGTGACAGCAAAAAGTTGTCTCGACCACGCCCCCGGAACTGGGAACAGAGCATGACAAGCCATACCTGCCCCTGGGCTGGGGAATTCTCTTGTCACAGTTGGTTCCCAGTTCCTGTTCTGAGACAAGGGACCGTGGGGTAACAACTGTCACGCAACAACCAGTGTCGACCTAGTGGTCAGTGGCTGAGGCAGCATTCAACATTAGTTTCCCTACGGGAAACACCATGCAGTGCAAATGTTTATTAAAGAAAGTACTGAAAATTCTGTAGCATTGACGTGTAAATCCTGGAAGACAAGTAAATCAGAATATCAAAAAAGTTTTATTTACAATATTTTAAAAAAAGGGTTAAGAAAGCAAGACAAATTCAGAATTTGTCACCGAACAAGACTGTGAAGTAATAGTTGTCACGAGACAAGTAATCATGCCCGTGAGTAAATGGAAAAAGGGACTGAACAGGGACAAAACCATATGACTGCGAACAATGCTGTCACGGTACAAACGTAATCACGGAACAAGGTAGGACGTAAAGTAACTGCTATAGACACAAATTGCTGAGCAGTGTAAGTGCTTCTCTGCAGACTTTTTTGCCCATGTTGGGGGAAAACTACACCTCCTTCACAAAAGGGAAACTTCTAAATCAGGTAGCATCAAGGGAGGGAAACAAACAACAGTTGGAAACAGGGCACAGAATGGGTAGGGCCTAACAGGAGAAAGTGGGGAAGAGGTGGGAGGAGGGGAAGACAGGACATATTGTGGCATGGACAGCCCTTGTAATCACCACTGCGTGGAAGGAAACATTTAGGGACATGCACATTTAACAGAATATGTGGCATGTGTTCAAAAATGGAGGCAATTTCACACTAAAATGCAAAGAACGCACATGGTGTCACCACCTCTGATTAGAAAATGGCAGAAACAGTGAGTGGATACATTTAGGGCAATTATGCTCTCCAAACCGCTGAGTAAATGCAGATAATCTTATGTTTGGTTCTGGGAGAAGAGGGAGTGCCACATGGAGACTGCAGAAGCTCACAGCCAGGGAAAACAGTTGAAAATGTCTCTCTGTTGCAATTAGTTTAACCTAGTGCCAAAGCCTCCAAAACTAATTCCAGAAGAGCCTGCTGGACCAGTTCCTATCAACCGATTGCCACTGGCTCCTATGAACGCTCTACACAGGGCCACTTGCCAAGCAGGGGTGCCACTCTTTGTAGCTCCGAATGCTTCCTCGTGTGCCATGTGCCAGCTGTTCTGCATGTGCCTTTGCCCAGTGGCAGGCCAGACATTTTCTAAATGTTCGTGGTGCCTCATATATTTTATGTTTCTTTAACAATATTGCACTGCTTCCTTAGAACAACAAAGATCAATAGGGGAGTATTTATGGTTGATTTTCTTGTGTCTTTATAGGCTGGAGGCTCTTTATGTTTCCAGCAATATGTTGCAACAATTGAATCACTGGATATGGCACAGAAGCGTCACGGCGCAGCAAAACACAGAGAATGGCCTTCAGGGTTATTCGGATGAAATACGCAAGAGATTTCATGAGAAGCATGACCAGTTTTGATGGCAATTTCCCCTGCTCCTCTGCAAGGAGTTCAAAACCTGCTTGGACCTCTCAACAGAGTATCTCCAAAGTGAGAATTAAGAAAATGGAAGGTTCAGCTTTAGGTAACCAATACTGTACCTTTGTAATTTCAGGAAGAAGTAAAAGAGATTTAGTATAAGGCTGCCTTCATTTTTGTTCTTCACTAGTATATCCGGATGATTCTCACTATTTAACCTCTTTTTAAATCAATATTCTCAGATCCAAGCATATATCGCTCTTCAAGGCAACACTTCTGGAATAATTGTATTACTAGTAGAAGCTACTGCTAATTTATTTGTAGACAAAAATTATTTCCTTTAAAAGCCTCTAAATATGGAGCACTAATTAGAACAGCCACATAACAATGCAAATTATGTCCAATATTTCGAACAGCAGGGATGCCAACTATATCAGGAGAATAAGGATGAGTGTTGTGGTTTTGTTTGTTGTTTGAAACAATCTGGCTGACTTCATTTGGAATTCCAAATGACTAGTAATTCAAATGAAACTCATTCCTATGCAGGAACGTATTTTGCCAAAGAACCTGAGAAGTTACTGGACAATACAAGTTAATTTCATAACCCCATCTCCAACACACTAATCACAATTAGAGTAACTTATTATTAAAAGTAACTTTTCAGTTTCAGTTTCCAGATGTTTTGGACCACAACTCCCACAGTCCTTTGTCATTGGCAGTCTAGGCTCAGAATTCTGGGAGATGTGGTCCAAAACATCTGGAGTGCCGAAGGTTCGCCACAGCGGCATTCACATAAACTTGACCTAACTTGTCATAGCTCATTGCAGCCAATTGGTGGGGTGCCAGAATTCATCTCCAGTCTCCGTTGCACAACTATGCATGTGACCAGACACTAGCCACAACTAGCCACAGCAAGTTGTGCAAACCATATGCAAAGACCAATGAGAATTCTGTCAAAAATTAACTAAGGTGGAAGCCAAACCAACTCCTTCCCACTGTTTCTTCATCTCGTCTATTGGTGGACTAAGCAAATAACTGCCTGTTATCTACATACAGCTTGATATGAGAAAATATACAATATCAAAATTAAGGCACTATGTGGAGTGATTATATTCAATTATTTTCCATGTTTTTTTGCACTAGTGGTGGGCATGTTTTTGGCTAGAATGGTTAGGAAACCATGATGGGAGATCTGTGGATTCTCCCTTTTTGAGTCATTTTGAACCTTTCGTTGCCCATAGCTAAGCTTCTCTTAATTGAGTGAGTACATAAATATGAGGCAAGACCATCATGGTTTGGGTGTAACTAGGCCACAACTTTACTGAATACAGAGGACAGTACTCTGGCTAAGCAATTGGGTCAAATCCAGCACATCAAAGGAATGTGCCTGCCCCTTTGATATTCCTGTGCATTTTCTTTGTTTTTGTAGTCTCTCTTCTTGTGTTCCAGGAACCCTGGGGTGTCCACCCCATCAGTGTCCCATCTCCTCATTAAAAATTGGGTGTCCCAGAGAGGTGTCGACCCCATCGGGTTGAGTCATAAATCAACGCCGAGGGAGGGGGTCCACCTCCCACCACCACCACGCTATTTACTCTTGACCATGACCTTCAGACTTCTTCTGCAGGTATTTTTCAACCCGGAGGTTCTTTCCTGCAGTTTTAAATTCCTGGATCTGTCTCAATACCTGTAAAATCGCCATACCTACCCAAGCTGTGACATGCATCTCACTAATATGCAGCTACCTACCAGTAACGAAAGGAAAAGGGGAGGGTGGGCCAGGGTTGCTCCACACTCAGGAAGGGAAAAGAGGGGGGTTGACTGTGTGCTCCCCCTTTTAAGCCTTCTGGGACAGCCCTCCAGGAAAGCACCACGTTTCCCGGGGGCCAACCCATACCCAGCATCCATTTCGCATCTGGGCTTTCTTCCCCCACCTTTAACCATGATGCCAGACCCCCAGACCCTGTTATTCTCCACGTGGAGGTCACCATTGTTCCTTTGTCCTTTGGTCGCTGCACCAGCAACAATCGGTGAGTCAATCAGACCTAGTGAGTCGGATCCTCTCCTTTCTCCACCTATGGCATTCTGCCTTCCATTGGCTGCCTGTCACACTGTGTGGCAGGCTCTCGCATACATAAGATATAAAATATATGGCAATACAGCAGCATAAAAAGTCAAAAAAATCATTAGGGTTTCTGGAGTTGTGTTTGTCCCCGGAGACCAACATGATATGTTGATATCAAAGCATTGGCAGGAATGTACGCTGCAAGAGACAGGTGCCACACAAATTTTCTGGAAAGAACAATCAGAAGTAACCCTCAGCCAGCCTACAACACAACCAGAGTATAGTATTGGCAGTAAATTCCTTGAGTTGGAGGAACACACAGCATAGCAACAGCCACAAGAACAAAAAAGAACTGGGAGGAAATGCAGGTGAAATTGTTTGTCATGCTAGAAAAGAAAGTGATTTCCACATTCCTTTCACTGTTATTCTTAACACTGTTAATCATAGATGTTTCCCTCCTCCAAAAGGGTGAGGGGGTCTGAAGCAAAAGGCGGGGGGAGCTGCAAAAATGAACCGACATGAGATTAATGTACAGTGGTACCTTTTATAAAGGAATTAATTCGTTCCAAATGAGATTATTTTAAGCAATTTTTCCTTTATACAAATTTCCCCTAGGAATGCATTGAAAACGGAGTAATCCCTAATTGTGACCATTATTATATTGTACAGATTCACCTCATAGACAATTCTATTAAGCAAATTTCCCCTATCTCCAGAATTTTTTTTATGATGTACAGATTTTATGTTATACAAACTGTTTGTTATACAAGGGTCCACTGTATTCTAAATTAAAATGAGGAGCTGCCTAGATGCCAGGAGCACATCGAATCTTGCCTGATTTTGGAAGCTAAGCAGGGTCAGCCCTGGTTAGTACTTGGATGGGTGACCACCAGGGAATACCAGGCGCTGTAGTCGCCTGGAGTAGGAACTGGCAAAGCACTCCAGTATTCCTGCCAAGAAAACTCCATGGACATGGGGTCACAAAGAATCGGCCACAACTACAAAAAGACAACAACAAAACTACTATGAATGTTTGGTTCATCACTAGTTTTAAAGCCTTCTTCTCTGTTATCCCTCTCTCTTGCTCTCTCTTTGCTGCAGTTACACACCAGAGTGTATATACTGTATGTGTAAATATACAACACAAATTTTGAAGGTAGGAGAAGGACTTACTCAAGCTCCAGAAGATATAAAGTATAATTCCACATTATGCGTGTTATAATACTACATGGTAAAAATAGCTATTTGAGTGGACTTTCACCATGCCTTTGTTTTAAGGATCCTTTCCTCATAGTGGACTTATTGTTTTCCTATTAAGAGGACTTTGATTATTATTTTTTTATCACTGAGGGACTGAAACTCAGTTGGGACAATACTTGCTCTCATTTCTACCCACATGAGGACATGTAACAATCGTTCTTGTGCTCAATGATAGCATACGTATCCGGGAGTGCTGATAAACCTTTTGTGGGAGATGGACAGGCCTCTTTCCCAGGTTCTACTCACTGTCACAGAATAGATCAGCTGTTATCTTCAATCGCCATCTGATTGGTGAAAAGAGCTTTTCCTTGAGGAAGGCTGAAAAGGTTGTTTTAGTTTCCAGTTGCCAGGGGTGTGGAGGGGGGAGGCCTATTCAGTAGAGATGGGCACGAAATAATTTTTTTGTTTCGTTATTCATTATTTGTTTCATTACATAACGAAACAAATCAGAACCCTAGGGACAAATTTAACACGAAATCAACCGAACTGAGAAAAAATGGTTCAATTAGGTTTGTTTCGTTAATGGGGGGGATATGTCTCCTACCTGGTGCTGGCCCTCGTCAGTACCAGCCTCGGGAGGACAGATAAAAAGTAGGCCGTGTTTAGGCGGCCAGAGCAGTGTGGCTTCAAAGCCGCCCCCTTGCGCTTACCTCCTGCAGCCCGTTATCGTGGGGCCAATTGGGAGGGGAGATAAGGAGGCCACACTTTTATTTATTTATTTATTTATTTATTTATTTATTTATTTATTTATTTATTTATTTCATTTATATACCGCACTATCTTCCTACAGGTACTCTAGGTTGTTTACAAAATAAAAACCTCAAGGTAAAAACAGTATTTATTTATTTTATTTAAATAAAAACCTCAAGGTAAAAACAGTACGATCAAAAGAGGGGAAATACCCTCCGCAGGATGGAGCAAGGACGTACAGGGAAGAACAACAACAACAACAACAAAAATGAAAAGCAAAATAAACAGATTTTTTCCACGCAGTGGGCGCTGGAAAAACAAGTGGGTAAAAACAAAAAAACAAATTAACAAAATAACAAAATGATTTTTTCGTGAAAATTCATGAAAAACGAAACGAAATGAACCAAACTCCTTAACAAAACAAAGCGAAACACCATTTTTTCAATTCATGCCCATCTCTACTATTCAAGCTTCTCCCGTTTGCTTCCCAGTTAGTGAACCAGAGGAGGCTGGTTTTCAAATGGCCTAAGAGAGTTTGGCGGAGAAAAAAATTCAGCTGCCTGCTTCTCATTCTCCCTAGACTTGCATCAGAAGATAAGCAGGAGGCTACGAGACCCCATTTGTCCTTCATTAAAGTATTCTCCCTTCAGATAACCATGTGTACTATGTTCTGCCTGGCAAATTCACTCATGAGTGAAGGAGAGATAAATAGTTGTCATTCTGGGAAGCTGATAATATCAAGAAGCTACAGCCACCAGAACTACCTACTGTAGTGTGCACCCACTCCATGACCACATCCAAACGTGGTTTGAATTCACCCTTGATAGCACCTACACATGTCAATACCAGTCCACATGAAGTCAATGGGCTTGAGGCATCAAATTCCCCCCCGGGGGGAGTCTGTCCCACAATGAACTCTTTCACCCCCCCATCTCTTCTCCTTGCCTGTCAGTATCTGTTTTGCCCGCATCTGTGTGGCAGATTGTATGCCATCTCACCTTGCAATTGATTCAAAGCAAACTCAAATGTTTCCTGTGGGCAACATGAAACATGACACTGCTGGTCCGCCGAGAAAGAAGTTAATCCACTTATCCCTCATCGTCACCCTCGACCTGAACTCCCCGGTAGACATGGGCACGACTTGGCGAAATTCTCGTTTCCGTTTCCGTTCCTCGTTTCCGTTCAAGCTTCTCCCAATTACTCTGCCAGAACTCGAACTTGAACCGATAAAAGAAAATTGGGTCTTATTTGTCGCTGGTTTTCATCGCAATGGCGGCACAAAAAAACGTTTTAAAAATAAAAAAACCCCCGATTCCTGGCCAAAACAGCAGGCGAAAATATGCCTGCCTGAGTGAGGGCACCTACCAGAGGGGTGGTTTCTGGGGGGGGGTCCCCAGCCTCCCCCCTCTCCTGTCCTGGGCTGCTCTGGTTCATCCTCCCCCAGCCACTTGCCATGCCATGAAGGGCGGGGGATCAAAATGGGGCAATATTTATTTTGAAATCGCGGTCCAAAAACACACCAAAGTACCACAGAAACATGCGAAAATAGCTATTTTAAAACTGCCTGAATTTTTACAGTAGCAGCAGTGGGTTTTTCTTGCAACAAAACGTCTCCATTGATTTTATTTTATTTTATTTTTATTTTTTTACACCTGCGCAATGATGGGCTGGCCATGGGAGTGGACCATGCAAATTTTTGGAGCCATTCCATAATTGCATGGCCATTCTTTTGACCGAGACTTCTGGGATGTGCCAGTCGGGCATAAAAAGCCGCTAAGCCTAGCCCAAACCCGAACCCGAACCCGAACCCGAACCCATACGCCACTACACTGTCCTTCTTAGTGGGTCAGAGAGGCACCCAGAGGTGCACCCCAGTAACTCACCCTAACCTCCAAACCCTGGCCTTTGACTAACCCCTAACCAGTAAGCCAGATGTGTACTTGCATTGCACTACAGCAAGTACACTTCCCTTCTTAGTGATACACAGGGCGCCCATAGGGGTCCTCTCTCACTTCGTTCCCCAGCCCAAGTGCACTGTATGCCGGCAGGCAGTGAGTCACAGAGGCACCCGAAAGAGAGGTGCCTCTGCCTGCCACTGCAACTTGGTATGCATATCCAATTGACTTTGTTCAGTCGTTCAGTCGTGTCCGACTCTTCGTGACCCCATGGACCAGAGCTCGCCAGGCCTTCCTATCCTCCACTGCCTCCCGGAGTTTTGTCAAATTCATTTTGGTTGCATCGATGACACTGTCCAACCATCTCATTCTCTGTCCCTCTTTTCCTTTTGCCTTCGATTTTCAGCATCTGGGACTTTTCCAGGGAGTCCTCTCTTCTCATGAGGTGGCCATTGTACTGGAGCCATCTCAAAATCTGTCCTTCCAGTGAACATTCAAAGTTGATTTCTTTCAAATGGATTTTTGATCTCCTTGCAGTCCAGGGACTCTGAAACATCCTCCAGCACCACAGCTCAAAAGCATCAATTCTGAGAAGCCTTCTTTATAGTCCAGCTTAATCCATACATCACTACTGGAAAAACCATAGCTTTAACCATCCTGACCTTAGTTGGCAAACTGATGTCTCTGCTCTTTAGTATGCTATCTAGGTTTGCCATTGCTTTCCTCCCAAGAAGCAGATTTCATTGGGTCGCCATCTGAAGTGATCAAGGAGCCCAAGAAAATAAACTCTGTCACTGCCTCCATTTCTTCCCCTTCTATTTGCCAGGAGGTGATGGGACCAGTGGCCATGATCTTAGTTTTTGATGTTGAGCTTCAGCCCATTTTTTTCACTCTCCTCTTTCACCCTCATTAAGAGGTTCTTTAATTCTTCCTCAAGAAAATCATCTGGGTCTGATTTTGTCGTTTCGTCCGGCAATCTTAATTCCGGCATCGCATTCATCCAGACCGGCCTTTCTCAATGCTCTGCATATAAGTTAAATAGGCAAGGAAAAAACAGTTTTAAAAATAAAAGTCAGTTGTTCCATATCCAGTTCTGAGATTCCTGCTTGTTTCCAAAACAGCTTAGGCGACAGATAAGGTGGTCAGGCACTCCCATTTCTTTAAGGACTTGCCAGTTTGTTGTGGTCTACCAGAGGGCTTTGGTTTCAATGGGAAGTAGATGTTTTTCTGGAACTCTCTGGCTTTCTCCATAATCCTGTTGGCTTTGATCTCTGGTTCCTCTGGGGGCTTGTATCTGGAAGTTCTCTTTCCACATACTGCTGAAGCCTGCCTTGTAGAATTTTGAGCATAACCTTGCTAGCATGCCATGAGTGCAATTGTGCGATAGTTGGAGCATTCTTTGGCATTTCCTTTCTTTGGGATTGGGATGTAGACCGATCTTTTCCAGTCCTCTGGCCACTTGGGTTTTCCAAATTTGCTGGCATATCTTAAACAGCACCTTTAAGCATCCTCTTTTAAGATTTTAAAGAGTTCAATTGGAAAACTGGCCTTGTTGTTTGCAAAACTGACTTCACTTTCCAGGATGTCTTACAGTCAGCAATTACAGTTAGTTATCAGGTTTTCTTTCCGATATAAATATTCTTGCCATCTCTTTTTATTTTCTATTTTATTTTTTGTTTTTATTTTTGCACGAAATTTTTTAATATCTCCAATTTTCTTGAACAGATCTCTGGTTTTTCCTTTTCTGTTGTTTTCCTCTATTTCTTTGCACTGTTCATTCAAGAAGGCCTCCCTGTCTCTCCTTGCTATTCTTTGGAAGTCTGCATTCCTGTATCTTTCCCTTTCTCCCTTGCATTTTGCATCCCTTCTCTCCTCCATTTGTAGGGCCTCGTTGGACAACCACTTTGGCATTTTCTTTTCTTTGCCAGCCTCCTGGCACAAAGTTACAAGCCTCCATCCATAATTCTTCAGGTGTTCTGTCCACCAAATCTAGTTCCTTGAATCTATTCTTCACTTCCACTGTGTATTCATATACGCCTTACTTATACACTGTCTTCTTTTCTTCAGTTTAAGTTTGAATTTGAAATAAGAAGCTGATGATCTGAGAGTCAGCACCAGGTCTTGTTTTTGCTGACTGTAACTCACCCATCTTTGGCTGCAGAGAACTAGTCAATCTGATTCCGGTAACCATCTGGTGATGTCCATGTGTAGAGTCGCCTTTTGTGTTGTTGGAAAAGAGTGTTTGCAACCAGCTTGTTCTCTTGACAAAATTCAATTAGCCAGATGTTCATTTGGAACTCCAAGGCCAAACTTGCAGTTATTCCTTTTATCACTTGACTCCCTACACTTCCCCCTCTGATGAGAAGAACATCTTTCTTTGGTGTCAGTTCTAGCACCCATAGTAAGTCTTCCTCTTGGTCAATCTCAGACTCTTCAGCACTGGTAGCCCATAAACTTGGATTACTGTGATGTTCAAAGGGCTGCCTTGGAATCGTGAGTCATTCTATCATTTTTTAGGTTGTATCCCAGCAGAGATTGTTGACTATGAAGGCTGCCTTCTTTGGGATTCTTGCCCACAGTAGTAGATGTGATATCATCTGAACTGACTACCCATTCCTGTCCATTTAAGTTCACTGATACCCAGGATGTCAATGTGTATTCTTTCCATCTCACGTTTGACCACATCCAGCTTACCCTGGTTCATAGATCTCACATGCATACCCTTTTGTAGCGGGCCAGAAGAGGCACCCACCCCAGAGAGGTGCCTCCAGGAGCCTGCTTTCCCTTTGTAGCGGGCCAGAGGAGGCACCCACCCCAGAGACGTGCCTCCAGGAGCCCACTACCCCCCCCAAACCAGTACTAACGACAGACGAAAAACGACAAACAAAACACAAATGTTTGAGAAATTTCACGACAAATGGAAACGAGCCGAAACGGGCCGGCTCCGACACACGACAACTTGAAACATCATTTTTCCTGGTCGTGCCCATCTCTACTCCCTGGCTTTGTTACACACACAACCGTTATGTTCTTGCTGCTTAGGTGCATTCTTTCTTGGCTTGCCATATTCTTGGTTGAAGCAAGAGCAAGGCAGTCAGAGCAAAGCAAAGCAAAGCAAAGAAACTTGCAACAAAAGGGAAGGAAGGAAGGAAGGAAGGAAGGAAGGAAGGAAGGAAAGAAAGAAAGAAAGAAAGAAAGAAAGAAAGAAAGAAAGAAAGAAAGAAAGAAAGAAAGAAAGAAAGAAATTTGGCCTTCCAACCCTGTCCCATCAGATTTGCAGGTCTGTAATATTGTGCCTCCAGTTGGGGTATTGTGGCCTAAGGAGGAATTGGACAAAAGCAGGCATGGTGGGACCAGCACTACCATAAGGCAGCGAAGCATTTATCATTTATATTATTATAATGGAACAAGTTTATATACTGGCTGAAGTCCTGTTGTGTAACCTAGTAAGTCACAGCTATTTGAATCGATGGAAATTAGAAAGGAGGTGTTTCATCAAACCCTGGTAAGGCTATAGATCTCCCCACCCCCTGTGACTTTTTACACTAAGTAATAGATTTCAGCCATGGTATTCTGTCAAGGATAGCCGGAGATGCTTGAGGAATTTTCTGCCTCACATGTCTAAAACGACTAGAGTTGTTGTGGGCATTACACACCTCACCCTGGTAGGGGGGCATGCTTGGTCTGTCTGCCTTGGCATCCAGTGTGACAACAAGGAGATGGCAGGGCAAAACTTGTCGGAAGATTGGCATACTTTGCCTTAGTCCCTGGAGACGTCATTTATTTATCTTCCTTCATTCTTTCCTCTCTTCCTTCTCTCTTTCCCACTGACATGGACTTCGGGCTTTCAAAATATATTCTATAATTGGCCCCATTAACCATAATCAGTGGAACACTTAATTTGCCTCTCCTACAGCTCATCATCACGCTGGAGTTGCTTTGTACTTAATCTTCATCAAATCCCGTTGGAAAGTGTCCAGATACAGCACTTCACGTTTCTCTTTATGACGGAGGAATATTTTCCGTGGCAGTTTGTGTTACAACAGGGTGCAGGCCGAGAATATAGAGAGTCATCAGCTACAGCCACGAGAGATTACCTCCTCCGTGACTGACTGGCAGTGCCATTTTATGGCAAAATAGATGGGCGGCAGAATCCTAGGAAACAAATCTGCTGTTTGTTCCACTGGTTCAGAGAAGGGTCCCAGAGGCCTGTTCTGCTGGTTGCTCCAACATACGTTGCCTGAGTTTCAGGCCAAAACTCACAGCTTCCACTGAACGTTGAAGAGCAAGAAAAGAAAAGTGGTGTTGTAAGGATGAATAACATCCACCTCTCCACACGCCTTTTGTCCAGTGCACTCTTGGACTCTAAAAGAAGGACCTGATTACTGATTACCTGATACTTAAAAGGGTGTCACCCACACACCACCGTAGGTTGTAGGAAGCAGAAGCACAGACGAGAATTCTAAAGATTGAAACTAAGAAGAGTTCCTCCTCCTGAGAGTTCCAATCTTGAAGCCCTAGACCAGTGGGGGCAAACCTTCGGCACTCCAGATGTTTTGGACCACAATTCCCAGAATTCCAAGCCTAGACTGCCAATGGCAAAGGACACTGGGAGTTGTGGTCGAAAACATCCGGAGTGCCAAAGGTTCACCACCACTGCCCTAGATATTATTAGACTGTGACTCTTGGAACCCTGATAATTGGGTGAGCTAGCCATGGCTTCTGAGAATTATAGTCCAAGAACATCTAGGGCCCCAACTTTAGAAACCACGGTTCTAAGTGAATGTCCATCCAATCAGACCTAAAGTCGGTCAAGGTCCAATTAGTAAAAGGCCTTTTGAGTTATGGGAAGCTTCCACACCTCCTTTAATGCTTCTGTCAGTATCACAGCAGCTTCACTGCCTCAGTGGGTAGAGGATCCGATTTTTGACTTAACTGGTGCATTTGCCACCTGGGCCATCAGACAAGAATGCATTCATGAAAAAACAAAACAGGAAAGTGCTGCAAAAATAAAAGCCACTCACCTCTGTTAATGAAAGTAACATGCAGGATGGGGAGAGGAGTGTGAGGATAATTTAGGTCCTATCTCTAAAGTTACCGTGAACAACTCTGCTCAAATCTGCTGTAACTGCACAAATTTCACACAGATAAGAATTCTGTCTATTGGATTGAGATCTGCAGCTGCCTAAAAACAAGAAAGAATTCTCCAATGCACACTCACATTAGCTTCTCAAAATTATTAGCAAATAGCAACCTCTCTCCATTCTCCCTAACGTGCTTCTCTCACAAGAAGGCTGCCAGTCAGGGTGGGGAGGGAGGAATTCCCTTGAAAGGGCTCTATGATTAAGTTTTGTGAGAGCTCAGCTTTTTCACTGACACTTTAAAAAATCCCAAAGCACTGAAGCAGTATTTGGTTCTTTGAAGAGGACCGAGTTGATTTGACTCCCACTTTGAGCTTTCTTGTTTTGCTTTGGTTTGGAAACTGACAACTATTCTTGCCCTGGTTTGAATTCCACCCAGATTTCTGGACTCAAAGCACATCCATTAAAAAAAACCAACAACACCCACTGAGGTGTTTTTGGGTGAGTCGCACACACTTGCAAATGTGCTAGTTGTCCATCTTGTATTGATGGAGCAAGGATTTCTGCGGCAAGTAGCCACAAAAACATAAGCCAACTCCTTTTAGTCTGTAATACTCCCCATCAGTCCAAATATTATTGGATAACATTCTCTTCAGTTTTAAGCACCATAATCAGTGGGGAGGAATGATGTGAGATGGGGCCTAGTAACTTAAATTATGTCTTAAATGTTCTGGGATGCATAATGTCCCCCATTATTGTAAGCCACCTTGAGTCCTTTTCCAAGGAGAAAGGTGGGGTAAAAATATTCTGGAAGAAAGAAAGAATGAATGAATAAATAAATACCTAGTCCTACCATAGGAATAGGCATGTGCCTCTTTCTGGAGGCTGGACTTGATCCACACACAATGGTTAAATGCCTGTCCTGCAGCTAAAACGGTGCTCATGACCTGGGGTTCAATCCCAGGTAGCTCAAGGCTCATGGTTGACTCAGCCTTTCATCCTTCCGAGGTTGGTAAATTGAGTACCCAGCTTGCTGGGGGAGCAATGTGTAGCCTGCATACTGTAATTAAAAATTGTAAACAGCCCAGAGACTCCTTAAAGTGGTATAGAAGCAGAACACTTTGCTTCTAACTCTGCAGTTCTAAGACTATTATATTACTATCATTAAATTCCATCATGCCATGACAAAGGACAGTTGCTAAAAATCTATTTTGTTTGCACCAATGTCACAGTTTCTCAAGCGTGAGGTTTGTTCTCTGGAATGCTGGGAACCACCGCCCAGCTAAAACCTAACCACACAGAGCTCAAATCAGTCCCACATCTCCTATCAGACTGGGTTGATTTCATTTGCTTTTGTAAGTTGCCTTCCACGGATATGTATCCTCATCTCGTTGTTGTTTCATTTTTAATCCTGTGACACTGCCACTCAAGATCCGCACAGACAACCGGGCTGTATTTGCTTGGTGTAGTAAATTGGCCCAGCAGGACTCCACTGAGGCATCGTTGCGGGCCAAGAACGACTTCCCCGTGTAGATTTCCTGCGTGTGATTAGTCAGTGCTGCTGGGGATAACATCTGAGAACCACTTCAGTGTAGACTATTAATCAACCATGCAAGAATGGAGAGCGGCTTTGACTGGGCTGATGGCCATGTTTACAGTGGCTGAAATTGATGTGTTCAAGAGCAACGAGGGACTTATCACATTTAATTCAATATTGTGTCTGATCTTAATGCCCGGCATGACTCTATCAGCATTTCTTATGGATGTTATCATGTGATCCATCTGGCAACCACAGGAGACCCCTACCTAATATATTTTTTCCTATTGAAGGGATTTAATTATTATTTATTTCCACTACTTTGCTCCTTAAAAAGAACCCAAGGCAACTTAACACCATTAAAAGAGAATATTTAAAGCTAGCAGCAGGAGCACACAAATATGAAAGAAGGATGAAAACAAATACCATCATGAAAAAAGCATGAGCAACAATAAAACACATTCGAACCAATAAGGTACACCAATCCATTTTTAAAAAAAAACAGTACTTCATCTGGCTCCATTGATCAGAATGGGAACAAGATAGCATGGTCTGAGGTTTTGTACTCATGACCGTGCACACAATATACCAGTTGGAAGAGGACATCCCTCTGTCTGGAATCCTTTGTTTTCATTATTGAAGATGTGGGAAGGGCTAGAGAACTTGTGCTTCTCCAGATAACTGCAGACCCGGTGGTGGTAGATGAGGGGTGGGGAAGGGGAGACGACATACGCTAGCAAGGGCCTTGCCTCTCTTCCTTAGGGTTCATTCCTGCAATGCTGGATAGCTGGTTTTCACTTGGATATCTGGGAGATTCAGGAAGATAGGCAGGTGATTCCTTTCCAATAACCCCAGGTAGTGTTGTTGATGGAAGGTCCTCTCCAACACATTAAGCTGTTCAAATCGAAGGAAGCCATACCAATGCAGCCAACAAGGAGGCCTGACGAGAGTTGCCATTTGGCAACTGGAAGGCCACAATTTCCTTTTTCCTGCTTTAGTGCAAAAGCAGGAGTATGATAATAAATACCAATTGGAGTGGAGAAAACCAGCCCTGATACAAAGAAAGTTAAGGAGTGCCTATACAGCAGGGAAAATATGCTTGGATCAACCTGTGGCATGCAGGTTTTTCAAAGCCAGTCCCTGCTGGTTTCCACGAATGAAATTGCTGTAATCATCCAGGTGACTACAGCAAGTTTTCCTTTTCACTTTAGCCATGATACCTTTCATCTGACAAGGTGCTAATTGGCAATTTCCACCTTTTAAATAAAGATTTGTGTCTCCATAGACATTTCACACTAATTCCTTCCAGTGCTGATTTTAAAGCCTTGAAAAAACAAACTAGGCATACAAGGCATTCAATCTGCAACCCTCCCCTTTCGTATCAGGGGAAGTCAGGCAATCAGACAGAGCAGAAAGTGAAGAAAAGGAACACCAGTATGGAGCAAAACTGAAACCACCAATGTTGGCTGAACTATAAAATAGGTTAATGGCCCACTGAAAAAAGATAATTCCCCACTGGACTGGCCTTCTCTGCACTTTGCTTTGTGTCTTGTTGCTGCCCTGTTTTAATTTGATTCCATCCATATCAGATTCAGTGGAAACTCCAGAGTAAAGTGTAGGTGTCCTCTTAAGCCCCGGTCTCACTACCATTATCTGTGCATCTTAATATGATGCGTACTATTTTTTCAGGTGGTCACATGATGTTTGATGCGCAGTTAGCGCCCCGACAACAGGGGAGTATTTTACTTCTCTGCATCCATCCCAACTTGCTTACTGCACATCTTTTCCCTGTTTTTCGAGTTGATTTTCTCCGTCACACATATTTTTTTTTTTAAAAAAAATGCTGGTTGTTTACCGGTGTGCTGGCTTTCTAGCACTACTCATTGACCGCTGCCACACTTTAGATTTGAAACGCCTTTTCCTTAAAGACAAATCACCTTGAAAATCAATGTCTGCTTTTCAAATCACTTTTTCTGAATAGCCCCCTTGGCCACGCCCATTTTTGACTGCCATGTCGTTTTTTCTTGCAACAACCACTGGGGGTGGTGTTTTTTTAAATCGGTTCTTGCACCCCCCTTTTAAAGCGACTTGGTTGTATTTGTGGACATACTACGCTGCCTTTTTCTGATTTCCCCCCTGTTTCTGCCGTTTCCCTGTCATTTTTAAAGCGGTTCAGCCAAGTGCGAATGGGGAAGCCGATTGCTAAGCAACCTCTGAAGTGTGGACTGCCGAACTGCTGTAGCAACCACATGACCGCGGGAGGAGATAAGGCGATGCAAAATAAAAAGCAGCTGCTTGAGGAAGTGTGGTAGTGTCCTTTGTCATCATGTGGAAGTGTCTGGTATTTTCCCCCTATGTGTTATAATTTTAATGGGCTAATTTACACAAACAAGCAATGTCAATAAGTGCCATTGGGTGTCACCGCTGTTTTTTATGCTGGCATGCCACCAATTCAGTAGCATCAGCGATTTCCAAGGCAGAAATACAGGAAGTGCCAGAAAAGGGGGTACGAATCTAATTGGTGTAAATTTGTTTGTTTGAGGTGTTTAAAAGTGTGCATCAATAACAGAAGTATTTTAACACAACCCCTAGCGGTGGTACAAAAAGATTTGGTTAAAGTGCGCTAACCAGGGCGTGGTTGGCCGGGGTACCAAAATACTGCTCTTTGGAGTGAAGGCACAATATTTTGCTGTGCAGTCTTTCACAGCAAAAAGAGCAGCAAAATCGTCATGAGACCGGGGCCTTAGATAGGTAGTTAAATGTCCTTACATCCCATTCAAGTTACCTCATCGCTTTCCCTTTTCAGATTCACCTGGCCTTGAAACAATATGTCATAGAGTTGGTAAACAGTTCTGCAGGACCACCGTCAGAGCAGAGTCAGAATGGAAGAAACCGTTAAATGTTCCTCAGATGAAAGGTTTCATCCCATTCAAGTCATTTCTGTGCGACCGATCATTTCAGTCCGCACGCTCCTCCTTTTGGCTGTGATGCCACCCCGACCACGCCCCCTTTACCGTGCTCCAAGCGGGGTTCCCCTGCAAATTCACCTGGCCTTTTTGGCTTTTATTTCAAGTTTTTTTAAAAATATCAAACAGGGATATCATGCATTGATCATTTCATCGCTTTGCGCTGTTACTTGGTAAACAGTTCTGGGGCAGGACCACCGGCTCAGAGCAATGATGCCAGAATGGAAGCCATTGCAACTGACAGTCCAGCATTAGTGCATCGACACAAAAAGGACGGATGGGAAATAAGAAACCTGTTCCTCAGATGTGCTCGAAAAAACTGGTTTCCCAAAAAGTAGAACACGTGACCGCCACGTGACCGCCTCCGATGTGGCCACAAAAGAGACATGGTACAACAAAGAAAAGGGGAGGGATGGAAGTGGGGGGTGGAGGGGGAAATGTCTTTCAAGAGAGCTGGTGGAGTGGCAGAGCATAACCTCCTTGCATTAAGCCAGGCAACAATCTCTCACATTTATCATTGCAGTTCACCTGCATTTTCTTCTTCTTTGCCATATATCAAGCCACCACTACTTCTCCTCCCTTCCCCAATGTAATAAACAGTACACACGCCTTGTAGTTTTTTTTCATACATTTCCCTTCCCTTGGACTAAGACATGATTTCCCATCGTTTTTGATTTTCACCTAAGCATTTAGCCATCTACATTTTTAAATGGAGGCATTGTGTTAGCTACCTTTTATTTTCCCCAGGTGCCCTGAACATTTCACAAACGTGCAAATTCTGGAGCTGAAGAATTGTTGCTTTTCTCCAAACAAGTCTCGGGAAGTGTGACATGACTGTAGCATCCAACAAAATTCATTGAGATCTGCCGCAGCCTTCAAGGAGGGGTCACTCTGGAGAACCAAGGGAATGGAAGTCTTCCTTAATTTTGGTAGAAGATCAGCATGTAGTCAATGTTGCCTGGGCTGCTGTTTGGTATAGAAACATACAGGACAATCACCTTTTAATAAAGACACTAAAACAACAAAAAATTTTTTTAAAAACCCAGCATTTTATTCAAATAGACTGGATTTTTTTTTTTTTGAAAAAAGAACACTCCTTTAAGATAAAGACAGCTAAAAATTAATGGTTAGTAAAAGGCTTGGAACACTGAAATATTTTTGCCTGGCACAATATGATGTTAAGAGTGTTATCTGGAACTTGAGCCATGGCAACTGGACTTCTCTTGTGAGATTGAAACGTTTCACTGCTCATCCAAGCAGCTTTGTCAGTCTGAGGAAAGTTGGCAGTGAGGCCTCCAATTTATAGCTCCCCTTGCCTTCAAGACACCCTGGTCTGAATGGGCTTGTTAGGTGGACAGTGGCCTGAATATGGTTGTTAGGTGGACAATGGTCTGCATAGGCTCATTAGATTTACAATGGCCTGGAGTGCATGCAAGCAGGGCTGGTGCTAGGTTTTTTTGTGCCCTAGGCGAGGGGTGGGGTGGGGTGGGGGGCATGGGGGTGGGAAGGCGGGGGCGGTGGCCAGCAGAAGGTCAGGAGGGGGGCAGCAGGCTGGCCAGCACCCCCTCTCCATTTGGGCGCCCTAGGCAACTGCCTAGTTCACCTTAATGGACGCGCCTGCCCTGCATGCAAGTCTCACCTATTCAACTCTTCCCAACACCCATTAAGTATGAGTCATTACCCTTGACCTTCCTGGTGGAGGTGTGAAGTCCTCTCGGGATCGATGAAGGGGCAGCTTGATAAGTGGCAGACAGATTGTGCCTAAATCCCCCACCCCTGTTGAGAGAGGGATTTTCAAAACACACATGGATGGCTTCTCTGACCTCTCTCTCATACCACCCGTCTTCTCTGTGTAATATGTGTGTGCTCATGCAAAGACGAGGATGTTCACATTTTAGACAGAGAAGCTAGGTGGTTTGAGAGAGGAGCCATGGAAGCCATGTGAAATGCTTGGTTATCAAATGTTTGGTTAAGACATTAGGAGGTCTCTGTAAGAGGACAGCATCTCCTTGGTCGGACGTTGTTCCTTCCAGGGAAAAGAGCAGATTAAAAACCTGCAGCTGAGTTCCTTTTACTGGCTGGCCAGCACCTGCAGCTGAGCTCCAGCGCTGGCTCCTTGCTCTGTGTCACTTTTAGACTGCTTGTCTATGTTTCGTGGACTTTCCCTGTTCTTTTTCTCAGGAGGACTGGACTACTTTGACTCTGAACTGTTCTTGGCCTTGCTTTTGGATCACCAGTTTTGCTAAGCTCCACATTGCCTTCACCCCGGTTCTGGGCTTTCCTGACCAGGCCCGCATTGGGCCCCTGACTACCATGAAATTACCTTTGAGTTCAGTCTACCTTGGGGCTGATGCCAGACGGGCAGCGCCTGGCTGATGCACAAGTACGTACGTAAGCTTCAGTTTAAGGGCTTCAGGTTATAAGGGATCTTTATAGCCAAACACCACAGAGGGAAACATGTACACCTCTCTTTAACTGGACACATCATAGGGCCTCAGTAGGTTTTCCAGGTAGCCATCAGGGCAAGGTCATTCCAGAGGTGAGGAATACCACTGAAAAGACTCTCGCCAGGCTCTGGACAGCAATGTAATGCACAGTCAAGTGGAGATAAGGTGAGTTGCCCTTTATGCTGCTTCCTTAGTGACCACGTGCAAGAGTCTAGTAGGGCAACCATAACTTAGGGGCCAAAGTGTGTAGCATGCATACAAAAGGCACCAAGTATCTGTGAGTAGCGCTGGAAAAGAACCCAGAGATCTGCTGCCTGCTTGGGCAGCCAATAATGGGCGAGGCGGACTAATAACTTCAGAAAGATGATCGTAGTCATATTGCGCACCACCTCTGAAGGCATTGGCACATCTCAGTTGAGCAAGCCATTTTGAGTTTCTCAGACAACATGCCTAGCACTGCAGAGGACTGGAACTTTGATCCCCTCCTTTTTTTAAAAAAAACATATTACTGTATTGCAATAATGGCAGTTTGATCATAAGTAATGACTCTCATATTGAATTTGGCTCAATAAATCAGTCTGAAGGTTTCGCAAACACCATGAACCTTGAAAGCACAGCCCAGAGGGCTTTCAGGAACACAACTGTCACTGAGATTGAATTTTTCCCGACTTGTTATTCAATCCAAAATTATGCATTATTATTTAGACTATTTAGAATACAATTTTGGAGACGGTAGGCAGCCGGGGTAGGAAATCAAAGAGACGGAGATAGAAAAAAGAGTTTGGGGGGAGAGATGCCAAAAATAAGTGTCTGCTCAATAGCGGAGGAACAAAAATATTCCCATTCATATTCTATACAACATGCAATTTTCATGAGGGTCCTTGAGGGCAGCTGACAATTCATACATATTACAAATTGAGGGGTATTATGCCACAACACAATTACAGAGGAAAGATTTAATAAAGGATCCTATTACACGAGAAAAGAAGGGAGAAGGCTGAGCAGCCAGCTAACCAATGCAACCCGAGATGCCTGCAGTTTTTTTTCCGTCAAAATTGTATATAATGGGCATTCCTTTCACCACACTGAAAAAGGAAATCCATGAAAAGTGGATAACTCCGGCTGGGGGAAGAGATTTCTCCTGGGATGACAGCAATAGTGTAGGAAGGCAGTAATAAATGTAAAGTTCAATTCATGAGCCATTAGACATGCATAGAATTTGGCTTATAGAGTCAGGGTGGGTTTACTGTCAAAGGGGGCAAAAGGTTCAAAATCTCAAAGAAAAACAATACAGTTCTGGCGGTCTTAAAGCTCACATATGACCATCCCCAACCATGTTGTTGCTTGAGGAAATAACAAGACAGTACACCCCTTCCTTCCTCCACATACCCATTTCTCACATACATGGCATCTGGAAATTAAGTCATGGCAAACGGGTCTTCCTTTTCTTGTGAGATCACAACGTTTCGCTACTCATCGAAGCAGTTTCTTCAGTCTGAGGAAAGTTGGTGGTGCGGCCTCCAACTTATATTTCACCTTGATTTCACACCACCCTGGTCTGGATGGGCTCATTAGGTGGACAATGGCCTGAATAGGCTTGTTAGATGTACAGTACGATGGTCTGGGGTGCATGAAGGTCCCACATATGCAACACACCATTAAGTATGGGTGAACACAAGAAGGACACAGCTATTGACCTGTGTGAATGGATATCCCTTACACTAAAGATAAAGCAATTGGATCTGCATGTATCAGCCGGTTCCCAGGACCACCTGGGCTCGTGTGGCTAATGAAATGCCCATCCGTACTCTCAACTTATGGCTCCACAGCCAGAGACCTAAACTACTGAGCTAGATCCTAGAATATAAATCTCTTTCTATTTCACTTCTTTACATACCACTAAATAAAACACAGCTCAGACACAACGAAATATGTAACATTACAGAATTTTTTTTGTTTACACTTTTTGCTTGATCAAGAACTGTGAATTATGCATGATAACCGAAGTCTATGGGATCATTTCTATAGAGTCCAATGGACTACTAAGGAATAAGCCTGCTGCTTCTTGCATTATGCATGTACACGAGCAATGCACATTTGGGGTTCTGCCATGGAATGGCAATTAGACAGTGGTGTGTCCAAGTTTCCATTTATCTTTTGGCTTTATTTATGTCTTGTACGCTTGGCACCGACTAGCACTGTTTATTAACTGTATTTAAAGGATTGGTCCTGTCATGACCATGATATTTGTAACTTTATGTCTGTGAAGATTCTCAGTCATCCAGGTGAGTTTATCTGGAAGTTGAGTCATGGCAACTGGACTCGGACTAGCTGTATTCAGACTGACGAAGCTGTTTGGATGAGCAGTGAAACATTTCTACCTCTCAAGGAAAAGAAGTCCAGTTGCCATGACTCAACTGTATGTAAAGGTAATCTCTTGTTCTCAGTAGCATGTATGTAACCTCTGTGTGTTTGTGTGTGTGTGTGTGTGTGTGTGTGTGTGTGTGTGTGTGTGTGTGTGTGTGTGTGTGTGTGTGTGTGTGTGTGTGTGTGTGTACACAAAGGCAAGTGAGTCTCTTCCAGAGCGAGTCATAGCTAGTAAAGTAATGTGTTGTTGAAATTGTTCTTTAAAGCAGGTACATTTAACAAGATTGAATTATACTTGGAGGAGGGCATTTTTGTTCTGCTATGTTATTCCTAACTCAGCTTGGGAACTGAATGTTAACTGTTCTCCCTACCCAACCCCACTCCACCCGCCCCACACATTGGCAATCCTTTTCTATAAAGCCAGCAGGACGACAAAACAGCCAGCAGGGTCAGTGGGAGGTTCTTGGGGCTTTTAGATCAAACATGGAATCTGGCAAAACATGAACTTAGTGCAAGCTGTGACCACTCCCACTGGCCCTTCGCTCATGGAGATGACGAACGTATAGTGCGTGAGCCCTCGTCCGAGCGTCCACATTTGCTTGTTGCTTAAAATGTGGGGCCTCCTTTCCTTAAACCTGTGCACATTTGTCTACTCAGGAGGCCCACATGCAAAACTGGCAAAGTGTGATTAAAATTAAACCTCACCGAAAACACAAAGCCGTGCATCCCACCTCAAATGTCTCAGCACAGCTTTGAGGTGATACACGCAGTGGGGATGGGGGTGGGATGGGGGTGGGGGGTGGGCAAGGGAGACTCAGCCAATTTCATTGTGCACATGTTGTACATTGACAATAAATTTATTATTATTATTATTATTATTATTATTATTATTATTATTATTATTATTATTATTATTATTATTATTATTATTATTATTATCTCTCTCTCTCTCTCTCTCTCTCTCTCTCTCACACACACACACACACACACACACACACACACACACACACACAATTTGTCAATGACTGTACTAAATTTTACAGACAATTCACTCAAGACGTGAAATTTAGGATGGCTGGTCGACTCCAAACATCTAGTAGCAAGTGGAGATCTAGTTCTGCCACAGCTTTTCATACCTACCTATTCTACTTGGCTTGCCAAATAAAACAAAGGATTAGGAGAATGATAGCTGCAATTATTTGGGCAGCTTGCTTAACTCAAAGAAAGGGATTATGTGAGCACACACTTCTCCCCTTGATTTGCATGTGCGGAAGGAAACTTCTGAACCTGGCCTACTGTACCATATATATCTTGCCAACAAGAGTTCTAAAAGGCCATTGTTCCCGGGTTTTGAAACATTGCCTCTTAAAATACGAGGAACCTGTTACACGTCCTGACAGTGTTCTGTAAACTGAGACAAGAAAAAGCCATGAACTCAACTGCAAATTTGAGGGGACGAAATTGTTTTTATTCAATGACCTCTCCAAAGGAGCAGAGGTCCGCCTATCTAGGGTTATCCTATTTTACTCCACAACAACCCTGTGAGGTTGACAAAGCCCCAAGAAAGTGAGTGGCCTATGAAAAAACCTCCATTATCCCACACTGGCTGGACATTATCAAGCCAAATGGCATACTGCAGCTGAAATCTTGCTGGTGTGTCTATATTTGCAAAATATGAGAAAATAACGGGCAAGGGTGATTTTTAATTCCAGTAATTAAATTACTTACCAGTACGTCCCATGGCTTTTGTGATTTCCATGTAATCCCTTTAATTGCACTGAAGCCTTGCAATTGTCTTTTATTTATTATTTATTTATTTATTTATTTATTATATTTTTGTACCGCCCATCTTCTGAAGGAACTCCGGGCAGTTAACAATAAGGTTAAAAGAGCAGTAAAACACCAAAGAAAGACAAAGCAATAAAAGGGAGAGTCATTGGCAAGAGGCATCTTTTTAAAAAATTAATTAAAGGTCGCCCAATGCTTCCTGGTAAAGCATGGTTTTAAGTGCTATTTGGAAGGCGGGCAGGGACTGTGCTAGGCGCAGCTCACTAGGGAGAAGATTCCATAAAGCAGGGCCCACCACAGAGAAGGCGCGGCTACGCGTGAGCGATTTCCGCACCTCCCTGGGTGTGGCCACCCTAAGTGAGCGTGCCTGCGCCATTCTTGTGGGCCTGACCCAAGTTGACCTCTGGGAGATACACTCCGACAGGTACTCTGGTCCTAAGCCGTGGAGGGTTTTGTAAGCCAAAACCAGGACCTTGAACCTTATCCAGGGGGCCATGGGCAAGCAGTGCAGACATGCCACAACTGGGGTGATGTGATTGTATCTACGTGCACTGACCACCATTCTGGCCGCTGCATTCTGCACCCGTTGGAGTCTCCGGGTAAGGGTCAAGGGCAGTTAGCAAATGGACAGCAGATAACCGGGTTGTAGATTCTTGACAAAGACCAATAAGATGAGGTACCTGTATATCATTGTTCCATTTCAAAAAACAATGATTATTTCTAACATTTCTATCTATAAATATTCGTATCTACCAGTAGGCAGATGCGCAGTGTATGCAAACTGGCATTTTATCTTTTCCTTCCTGGTGATCCACGCCCTCTTTTCTGGCCATGGGTAAGCAAGTCCCAGAGACAAGCACCATTGTTGCCTCCTCCCTCAAAAGTGGGCTGCCTTTTGCTTTCAGAACTGTTGGCTAGACAGCGAGGACAACACAAATGTTACGGTGGAAGATCACAATCCCACCCGGCAGGTTGTTCCGAATAGCCACTGGTATCCCAGAACCCTTCGGGCTATGGCTGTTCTCCCTGTTCTTCAGGGATGAACTACTGGAGGTGGCCCTCTCTCCCGAAGGTCCCTGGGCCTCAACGATGCAGGACAGAGGGCCACCAGCCAACGGATGGTGCTCTGAAGGCCAACAGGTTGAGCAGCTCTCCCCACTGCTCTCACCACCAGAAGAACCCTTGGCTTCCTTGCCTCCACGCTCCTCCTGTGTCACAGTGGGGGATCAGGGCCCACCCAAAACAACCTCCTTCCTTTGACTACTGCCTGCACCTGGCCTTGCCTGGCCCTGTCCATGATATTCTCTCTCTATTTAGGAGGAAGGAAGGAAGGAAGGAAGGAAGGAAGGAAGGAAGGAAGGAAGGAAGGAAGGAAGAAAGAAAGAAAGAAAGAAAGAAAGAAAGAAAGAAAGAAAGAAAGAAAGAAAGAAAGAAAGAAAGAAAGAAGCTGCACAATTGTCACTGCTAACGCAGAGATGCTTTGCCAACAAAACTAGTGGAAGAATTTATCCCGCCTTGCAGAGGTTCGGCACAGTGTCCCCCCACCTTTCCTGAACTATAAATGAGATGGAGAATTTTGGGAGGCCACTTGGACGCTGCTCAGGCCCTACCTTTACCTGATGATGTTGGCTGTTGCTCTGACATCATCCATACCTTCACTGCAAAACTACACAAGATTAAAATCTGCCAAGCCATGCAGCAGCAATATAAACTCTTTGATGAGCTTATGCAACAAAAAAAAAAAAAGAAAACAAAAACCAAAAAAAGGTCCTCCTGAAAATGCTGGCTGGCATTTTGTTCTCTTCCTTTCCAGAGGAGGTGAAGATGTTCCAGGAAAAGCAATGCATGGCAGGCTTTCTTCTGTGAACAAAAAGGAGAGCCAACTTTCATGCCTTTTGTTTTTAAAAGGCCTGCTTATTCTGTGCCGAAGCATTGACGTCTATATCTTGAAGTAGCCTCCCACCAATCTCTTTCTCACCAGACATAAAGTGCTTTGCCAAGTCTCCTTCCCTGCATATAATGTTTGAAGCAAAGCAAAGCAAAACCACTGGCTCTTCCCATTTGTCAGCACAGCCCCCCGAGGCAAAAGGCAGGTCTCACTTCCCAAACTGGCTGACAGGTGTAACCAGCTTCCCTCCCACACCTTCCTCTCCCAGGAATTACCATGAATTGCTTATAACCAAGTGCCAGGACAACATAATTCTGGTGTAGTATCCCTGACATGCCCAAATAAACTTATTCATGAAGTGGAGAGAAAGGAGACAACAATGTCAGAATAATTGGAAGTACCTGTCATGAAAATGCCCAGCCCTGCTGAAAGCATTCAATAAATATGAGCCTCTTTGTGTTTTAAAAATATATTTTAAAACAAATTATTAAAGGATTCTGTATGGTGATACTGTTCCACAACCACAACCACCCCCCGATTCTGGTTTCCAGTCATGTTGAACTTTAAATGTGTCAGCAGTTTCTATTATGGCAGTAAGAGTGTGATGTTTACATGGATTGTGAGTGAAAACTGAGGTCAAAGATTAAACAAAATCTATTTACCCCAGGCAAACACTGGACTATTTTTCAAAGCAAAAATTCGGGCTGTCAAAAACTTTACCAGAAAAGTGTGTCTATATGTTGGTGGGAAGGGAATTCTCTGAGTAAATAGCAAAAGAATGTCAATTCTTTTCATTCTAGCTCTCATTTTTGAACTATATGCTATTGTAAACATTTTTCATATAGGCACAAGTACAGCAAAAGTGAAAAAGCTGCTGGGTCACAAGCTCCCCAGTTGTAATTTAGAAGTGTATCATCAAGAACAAATGCCACAAGAAAAATTATTTGGATTAGAAAGGAAATCTCCTTTTCTATCAGGAGAATATGAAACAAAACAGAAGTGCAGGGAGCCTAGCAGAAATATTCAAGCTATCCAAACGGCAACTTTACAAAGAAGTTTCACCGCTAAGCCCCAGGCACTGGTGACGCTGCATTCAGCAGCGTTGTCACCTTCACATTTGGTACACATTGACCCAAAGGAAACACTGCAATATCAAAACATATAATATCATCCATAGGGCAACTGCTGGGATGGGAGAAGAGCGGTGTCCCGGGAGGAAGTTCGTTGCGTGTTGATGTCGGTTGCGGTCACGTGGTCTTCTTGCTGTTTTGTCCCTCTTCCCGTGTACGCATGGGCGTGATGGATGATACCGACATGACTGTTACCGCACGTCCTCGTTCTGTGATCAGATGTGAAATTCCATGCCTTTGTTCTCCGGGTTTTTTTTTCAGCCCGACCTTCCATTTTTCGATGTTTCGATTCTCTGAAGCCTTGCCTTCAATGCATTATGGAGCTGAGTTTGAGGCATTTGTCTTTTTTATCTCTCTGCACTGCATTGCTGAGTCCATAGGGAATGTACTGGCGAATGGCACTTCGCACTCCTGACACTAGATGGAGAACGGCACGTTGCGTGATGAGCCTTACCTCACTGGCTCTTGTCTCAGAATGAGAAGTGTGATGAGCAGATTCCCAAGGCCAGGGAGGGGAATCGCTCATCCCACGTAAAGCTCAGTTCAGGGGGCATGGTTGGGACGAACTCCAGTCGTCACGCACTGGACGTGCAGTTAGATTTCTTCATACCGGTCCCCAGCGGGACCACGAACAGCGACGAGATGGACGTGAAGTATCAGCCTGACTTTAAACTCTCAGGACAAATAGCATTTCTGAGAAAGCTGAACTAAATCCAAGACTTGAACATCTTGTTTCAGTCCATACCTCCTGGAGTGTCTCCAGCCCAAATGTCATTTGTGCTCTGGAATCCTTAATTGCAGGACGTTTTCAGATGTCCCTGAAATAATAATAACAATGAAAAGGAATATTCAACAGCATCAACAGCAACAACAATAACAATGTAAGAATGAGCATTTCAAATGTTTGTAAACACAAAAGTCAATGGAAGCAAAGTATAAAACTCCTGTGGACAATCTAAAACATGGACCAAACGTGCCCATATTTGAAAAAAAAAGTGAGAAAAGAATGGATCTTGTTCCATAAAGTAAGAGAAGCCTAATGGGACCAGTCACAGACTGGAAAGGAGGTTTTTGACTGTGGCCTTGACAGATACGTCCATCTTTAAGGGGCAATGGGCCCACAGTGGTATTTGGCCCCAGCACTAACAGCTGCAGGGTGGGGATTCTGTCTGTTCAACTACTCACACTGCATGAGCAATTAGGAGCTTTTCAGTACAGTAACCCCCCCGCCTATTGTGGGGTTTAGGGACCCATCTGACCTGCGATGACTGAAAATTCGTAATACGCAGATGCAGGTTGGGTGGGGCCTGGTGGGGGTGATCAGACCCACCAACGCCGCTTGCATGGGCTTCTGGGAGCAGCCTGGTCAAGCGGTGGTGGCGGATCAGATCCACCACCAAGCTGGAGCCCAGGGCTTGCAGAAGGGGGGGGGGAAAGGTTTTCAAAGCCCGGGCTTTTAAAACCTTTTTTTCCCTTCCCCAGGCTCCGGGCTCCAGCTGATTGGTGCTGGGGCTGAAGTACCTGCCAGGGCTCCAGCTGATTGGCACTGGGGTGGGGGAGAAAAACCTTTTCCCCCTTCCCTACACCCCAGGCTCCAGCTGATTGGCACTGGGGTGGGGAAATAAAGGTTTTTCTCCCCCACCCCAGTGCCAATCAGCTGGAGGTGCGGCATGTACTGCAGTCCTGCGATATAGCAGGACCGCAGTACATGAACTGTGAAATGGCAAGGGGTTACTCTATCCAATATCCACTATCCCCCGCATAGAGTCACGTACACTTTCTCACCCCAAAACCTCACAGAACTCTACCATAATCCCAAGAAACATGAGCCTTCTATGATCTGTAAACGTTTATTTTCAAAGGTACTATGCCGGACACGATGTAACAGTGACCAAAGCTGAATGATGAGGGGACTGGGCAGGATTCAAGTGGTGGGTGTTCCAGGTTCTAATCCGCACTGACCCATGGGGATCAGGAGATGACCTTGGGCCTGTCACTCTTTCTTACCTTGACCCACCTGATGTGAAGAGAAAAGGGGGTGGGTGGGAACCAAGTCATATAGGTTCCCTTCAATGCATCAGAAGAAAAGGGAGACAAAAATGAAATCAAAGGACAAACCAACACTATAATCCTACACAAGTTTACTTTGAAGTAAACCTTGTTCCGCTTAATGAGCCATACACCTTGGTATGTGCACAGAGCTGTTAGATGCTTGCTTGGAAGGACTTTCTATGAAAACAAATGAGGACGCTTGGCACTCTCCTGAGCTCCCTCTCTCTCCTGGTATGACTGCCTTCCAATATAATGCTCTTAAAGCTGTTTATTAGCAGGGCAAGGCAAGCATGGATCTGGAGACTCCCGAGCCATCCGTCCCATTTCTGGTTTGCTGTCTGGGCAGCACAAATAAAAGGCGAGGACGGCTGAATCCCTCTATTGCCATCAGCTGTTCTTTCCAGGATTATGGGAGTGGTGTTTTTAATTAGCAGCTCTTGGATGCCATATTTTTGGAACGGCTGCGATCAGAAAGCAGAGTAAACATACGCTTCCCAGGATGGGGAGAGGAAAGAAGGTGTCGGAAGCCAAATCGAAGAGGAATGTAATCCCTAAGCAGTCAATTTGTCTCAGAAGAAGAGAGACCCGGGCTTCTCAAACAGCTCTTGACACTGAAATGCAGTCAGTTTCTTATTTGGGGGGGGGGCTAAGGATGAACTGAAGCTTCGACCAGAAAGTTAATTAAAAGAGTAATCTGAAAAGAACAAATGCTTGATGAGATTCCAGCAATATACAAAAGGCATCCTTATCCACCCTGATACCAGCGACAGACACATAGAAGAACTAATTAGTCAACAAGGCGTGGAGGCCTTCAAAGTGCCTGATAGGAATGTTTAGCCTGCTTCAAGGGGGACAAGTCCACAGAAATGCCTTGAGGGCCACAACTAGAGGCAGACAGGAAGCCGGAGAAAGAGGGATTGGAATGCTGGGACTCCATCAGGGTCCAAACATCTTGTGCACATTGTTGCTTACATCCATACATCTGCATCTATTGCCAAGGACAAAATATGCAATGCCTGTAGCCCATGTCAAGAAGAAGGAACTGCTCGATTGCTGATTATGTGTGATTGTCAGAGGAGGAGTAATTTGCAAATCAGCTTGCTTTGTTTGGCAATTAGTCTTTGGGACTCAAGGACCTTTCTCCTTTGCAAGTCTAATTTCTCAGTTACGAGACTGCCTCAACCACATCTCTTCTTCACAAAGGCGGATTCCCTTCCAATGACATCCAAGTCAGTAACATCTAGCTCAGCCCTCAGCATCTTCTATAAGAGGCGTAGCTGGGGTTTTCAGTGCCCAGGGACAAAGTCGTTTTTTGTGCCCCCAAGGGACGGTGAGGGGCTAAGGTGCCACAGAGAATGTGGCAGTGGGGGCCGGGGAGTCCTCCGCTCTGGCCCTGGCAGGTCATCCGCAGCACGCCTTCCCATGGACAGGGAGCTGTTTGGCACCCAATTTGGTGCCCCCAGACACTGCGCCCGGGGACAAATGTCCCCCCCTTGCCCCTCCATAGCTACACCACTGTCTTCTATACTGATTAATACAGGGCTCCCGAGGGGATGATGTCACTCTCATTCAAAGGAGGCCAAAGCAAAGGGGGTGGGGTGGGTGGGAGGTGGCTCCAGAAGAGGTGGGATGAGAATGTGCAGAAGCCCTTAAAACAACTTGGGGTTGGCCTAAGGTGGACAGGAGACCAAAAGCTACAAACAGGTAAGGATAGAGGAAGCGATTCTTTTCAGGTCTGATAATTGGGCCAGTCAAAGCATTAGTGGCTACAGCTGTTCTCTAGCTTTCTTTCCAACTGCACCCATTAAAGCTGGGGACTGCGCTTCTGTCCTTCCACATATATGCCATGCACGCAACCATTAAGCTGTACGCCGTCCTACCAGTATGTTTTGAGGAAGGAACCGGGAGGGGGAAGAGGAATGGGATCAGTAGACGTACAAAGGCTCCTCCATTCCCTTCAATGAAGTCCAGGGCTTGAAAGGTTCAGCTCCAGAAGCAGTTCTTTCCATTCACTTCAATGGACAGTGTGCTCAATTGCCAGGCTACAGAACTTCCTAGAAATGTGCTCTGAGGTAGGAGCTGGGTGTGTGTGTGGGGGGGGGACAAATATGTAGCAGGGAGCTTCCCCCATCAGCTCTCCCAGTTTATTTCAGTGGAGAGTGAGCTGCCCATACACACAAACGTAGTCAACTCTCAGCTAAAGTGAACGAGGACGCTGGGTTCTCTTTGGGGATTCAATATAATGCTTACCTTACTTTCCTTGGAGACATTTTACAGTTAAGCAAACAAATATATTGATCTGGAATGCTGCATGCACATCACTTATGAACTAATATAAGAGCATTACTGCAGACGAGGAAACATTAAAATAGACAAACAAAGGGGAGCCGTGGGAACGCAAAGCCTGTGAGAACTCCAGCCAGTGCCGTCAGGGCAAAGCTTTGGGGCAGACGCGTAGGGGGCCCCCCAGCAGAAATGAAGAGGAGGGCAGCCAAAGGGAAAGTAAACGGTGTGACAATGGGAGACAGGAAAAACCATTAATCCGGAGGCTAAATTATCAATCTGCTTTACCGTCTAAAAATAACACAAAATACACTGTAGTGTAACATTCCATTGTCTCACACATGCTGGGCAATCTGGCATTGCAACGTTAACTCCCAACCTCTGTCACTCTTGGCCAGACTGTCTAGTTCACGGCACTACACTGTGCCTTCTATATTTTAATACACAAAGGCAGAAACATGTCACATCCTTCCATAAGAGTAAGTTTAAAAAGCACATGGTTTCATGCAATATGCCTATTTTATAGGCATAGCAAGAATTGCTGCTGTTGGACTGAATACAGCAAATCATCATCATTATTATTATTATTATTATTATTATTATTATTATTATTATTATTATTATTATTAGTAGTAGTAGTAGTAGTAGTAGTAGTAGTAGTAGTAGTAGTAGTAGCAGCAGCAGCAGCAGCAGCAGCAGCAGCAGGAGCAGACACAGAGAATCAAAATTATAAAAATACTGTTATAATTATACAAGAGAAACAAGTTTTAACCAAAAAAACCCTACATGTCTGTGAAACATGGGCACAGAATGCACCCTGATCCTAATATTGCCTGAGGTTTTTGGCAGCTCTGATTGTGTTATTTCTGAGATCTGTACTCCTTGCCATACTGTGGGGCATTTCTGGACATGGTTCCCAAAGCCCTGATTACAGGAGCAGGATTCATTCAGTATTTATTTATTTATTTATTTATTTATTTATTTATTTATTTATTTATTTATTTATTTATTTATTATTATTATTATTATTATTATTATTATTATTATTATTATTATTAATTATTATTGATTAGGACCCTTCCCTTATTATTATTATTACCCTTATGCCAATTAAATTGACAGGACCCTTCTCCCTGCTGCCCATAGGGCTCCAACCCGGGGGGGGGGTCCGTTCCCCCCCCGCCGCCGCCCCCCGCCAAGCCCAAGGGCTGCAGGCAGGCGGGGGTCGGGGATCCGCCGCCCGCGCGCCCCCCCCTCCTCCCTCTCCAACCCCGCCCGTCCCTCCGGGTGGGCGGTCCCTTCCCGGAGAGGAGCGGCCAATGATATGGGGCGGAGGGCGGGGCCTGGGCGGCTACTTGAGACCCCGGCGCTCCGACGGGAGAGGGAGCGCAGAGCCGGAGCGGCGCCCGGCCGGGGTGGGAGAGTGGGGCGCGGCGCGGCGCTGGGTGCCCCCTTCGCCGCCGCCCCGCTTCCCGGTGGGTGGCTTGGAGCCGCGGCGCTTTGGGCGCTCCGGAGGGAAAGGAGCGGGAGGCGCTGGCTCTCCAGGAGGAAGCCTCCCGAGGGCAGCAGCATCCGCAGCACCAGCCCGGGCAGCAGCATCAGCACCAGCCCCCCCCCTCCCCCGTCCTCCTCCTCCTCCTCCTCCTCCTCCCATGGCGGTCGGGGGGCTTTAAAGGAGTTCGGGGGCTTTGTCAGGATCTGGGCCGAACTCCCGGTACGCACCCGCAGCCACCAGGCGCCGCCACCGCCGCCGCCGGGTCTCCTCCTCTTCCACCTCCACCTGCTTGCTCCCTGGTCGCCGTCGGGGCTCGCTTTCCCCGGGAAGGTCGCCCCGCCGGGCAGGGCTGGGCAGGGCAGGGAGAGGCGCTGGCGCTGGCGCTGGCATTCGCTCGCTCGCGCGCTCTCTTTCTCTCCCGCGGAAAGGAAGGAAGGCAAGGAAGGAAAGAAGGCAGGCAGGCAGGAGCGAAGAAGCCGATCTTCTGTCCACGATTGCGCCCGTTGTGTGTGTGCTGTGTGCGCGCGGGCGCGTGTGCGTGTTTCCCCCCCCCCACCGCCCTCCGGTCTCTCGACGTGCCCTGATCCCCGAGGAGGGCTGGGAAGCCCCGGCCGCGCCGGCCTCGCCTCGCCTCGCCTCGGCTAAAAGCAGCTCCGATCCGGAGCAGGAGAGCCGCCTCCGATCCGGAGACAACAGGAGGCCGCCCGGCACGCCAGGCAGCGGGAGAGAAGGAGAAACGGCCCGGTCTCTCTCCCCACCGACCGAGCCCCGTCGCTGTCGTTCTTTGGGGAAAGTGGGGTTTCGGGCGCGCGCGCGCAAACACCCACCGCGCTTTCTCCCCGCGCTTGCCTGCGCCTTTTCCCGGGGATGGCATGGCATTGCCTTCGCGCGCGCCGCCCTCTCCCTTCGGTCGGGTCGGGTCCAGGGAAGCGGCAAGCCAGCCTTTGGAGCTGATGATGATGATGATGATGATGATGATGATGATGGTTGTGATGATGATGCCTCTGGCTCCAGGGGCGGGCTCCGATCTCTTCGGAGGGAGGGACCCGCGGCAACCAGAAATCGGAAGGACGGGCAGGCGAGTGGGTGTGTTGGGGATGCAAGAGCCCCCCAGCTCCGCCGCCGGCTTCCCCTTTGCCTCTCCTGATCGGAGACGTGCGCCTGGTTTTGTGTCTTCTGTGTGCATGTTGTGTTGTGAACGCGAGCGCTCGGGTGTTGCCTCCGATCCACCTTTCCACTCCCACCCGGGCGTCCTCGGGTCCCTTGCTCGGTTTCCAATCCGGTCTCCTTCTCTCTTTCTTTCTTTCTTTCTTTCTTTCTTTCTTTCTTTCTTTCTTTCTTTCTTTCTTTCTTTCTTTCTTTCTTTCTTTCTTTCTCAGTCTCTGTCTCTCTCTCTCTTTCTCAGATCCCGCGGTTCCTGCTCTGGCCTGGCCCTGTCATTGATGGGAAACCAACTGGATCGCATCACCCACCTGAATTACAGCGAGCTGCCCACGGGGGACCCTTCGGGGATCGAGAAGGACGAGCTGCGCGTCGGGGTAGCCTACTTCTTCTCCGATGAAGAGGAGGACCTGGATGAGCGAGGAGGAGGGCAGACCGACCTGCACGGCGGCAGCGGCGTGGTGAAGGGCAGCCCGGCCGCCCCTGAGACACCCACTCGCCAACACCACCACCATCATCACCACCATCACCACCACCACGCGCCCCCCCAGCTGGTGCTGAGCGAGACCCACTTCTCCGCCTTCCGGGGCTCGGAATGCATCTTCTCCAAAGTGAGCGGGGACCCCCAGGTGGGGGACCTGAGTGTCTGCCCGGTATCAGCCCTGCCGGCCCTCTGCCAGCCTGGGGACCTGCTGGAGCTGCTCTACCTGGGGCCCTCCAGCCACCACCACCCACCGCCCCCTCTGCCCCCTCCGCCTCCACCCCACTGGGCCGTCTACGTGGGCGCCGGGCAGGTCATCCACCTGCACCAGGGCCAGATCCGCCAGGACAGCTTGTACGAGGCGGCGGGCGCGGGCAACGTGGGCCGGGTGGTGAGTAGCTGGTACCGGTACCGCCCGCTGGTGCCGGAGCTGGTGGTGCAGAACGCCTGTGGCCACCTGGGCCTGAAGAGCCACGAGATCTGCTGGACCAACTCGGAGAGCTTCGCCGCCTGGTGCCGCTTCGGCAAACGGGAGTTCAAAGCTGGTGGTGAGCTTCGGCCGGCCTCGGGCTCATCACTCCCGCCGCCCCCCCACCAGCAGTACTACCTGAAGATCCACCTGGCCGAGGGCAAGGTGCACACGTTGCGCTTCCCCAGCCTGGAGGACCTGATCCGGGAGAAGCGGCGCATCGATGCCAGCGGCCAACTGAGGGCCATCCAAGACCTGGCCATTGTGGAGGAGGACAAAGAGTGATGATGGAAAAGGAACAGGAGGAGGAGGAGGAGGAGGAGAGAAAGTGGGGGAGGTGCCCCTGAGCCTAGGGGGGAAGGGAGGGAGGGGGGCCAGCCTTGGCTTGCATGGGCTTGCACAAGGCACCCTCCTCCTCCTGCTGCTACCTGACTCCCTCCCCCACACACACACACACACACACACACACACACACACACATGGTTGGCCTCCCCCTTTCTCCCCCCTCCCTTTTTCCATTGAAGGGGAGGAAGAGAAAACACACACACACACACACACCACCATGGCAACATTCCAAATGAAACCAGCACGCTCCCTCCCTCATTCCACCCGTGGTTTGCTTCCACTTTAACCATCATCAGTTGTAGTACCTGATGTGGAGAATCCGGAGGAGGAGGGTGCAGGGAGGAGGCAGAGCCACAGTTTGCGGACAGCAAGGCACTCCTGGCTTCTCGGTGTTGATGATCATTCTTCCCAGCGTGATTAATAAAAAGTCAAAATCATATTTTTCCCTTCCCTCTTTAAGGTCCCTGGTTGCTGTTCTTATTTGGCATCCTTCAAGAGGATGGCTAAGATTTTTTGCTCTATATGTTGTGGTGGCAGCGGTGGTGGATTTTAGCTAGCAGAGGATTAGCCTGACAGATTTTGCAGTACAGTCTCGGATTTCATACCTACCGAAAGAGCAAGATCCACAGAGTCCAGTGAGGTTTTGCCTCCCAGGTAAGTGGGTGGAGTGCCACAGCCCGACAGGATGGGATGGTCATAATTCAGTGGTGCCTTAGGCTGACATTCATAAGCAGCATGGAAATGTTGGGGGCATCTTAAGCCACCAGCAGCCCCTGCTGAGGCAGCTGCAGCTGAGTAAGCCCCATTGAATACAGCCAACGTTGCTTTAAGAGTGAGGAAGTAATATTAGTGGGTTTAGGCAACTGTGGGGCCTTCCAGGTATTGTGGGCAGGCAACTCTTTTTGCTGTTTGCTATGTTGGGGAGGGCTGGGGTCGGTTTCAGTAGGACACCTGGAGGGCTTCTGGTTGTCCACTTTATTTATTTATTTATATAGCTTGTATGCCGCCCACTCCCCAAAGGTCTCAACATTGATGGCATCACGGGTCTAGAATGTTTTACATGTCTGTAGATTGGGTGGATCTGGTAGGACTTGCTTTAGACTACTGTACGTGCACACCAAACTTCATCCCTCCTGATGTTTGGGACCACAACTCCCAGAACTCCAAGCCTGTATTTCCAATGGCATAGGACTGTGGGAGTTGTGGTCCAAAACATCTGGAGGGCCGAAGTTTGGACTGGAGTTTGAAGAAACAACTACTGCACACACACCCTACACACCCCTTCAAGCTCCTGGCTGAAGTAGGGACTCTTTATTTCTGTTAAGGGCCACAAGAAAGTAGCAAGTCACGCAGCAATGCATATATTCCCTTTAAATGCGATTTTTTCCCAAGGGTGTTGATTTGTGTCTGATTAATGGCCAAGAACAGGTACAAAAGGGAGATGGTGTTTTGTAGTCATCTGGGATTGGACATATTCCTGGTGGTTGGGCCAGGTCAGCTTGCCTTTTGTGACCTCACCCCTTTTTTTGTCAAGATAGTACACCCGGAATCCTGTACCCAGCACGGTTTGATAATTTCTGGGAGTTGTAAACAAGTAAAATAACTTCCCCAGTCTCTGTAAAATGGTTTATGAATGTTGGGGAATGGGCCAGGCGTTTTCATTAAGGCCTTCCCTTCCATTTTCTGTCGCTGTAATTGAACAAACGTTAAGAGAATGGTGGTCCGGACATGGGCAGGCCTACTCAGCCGTCAGTGGGACAGGGTCCGAGGTAAAAAGCAGCTGAGAAGTATTCACGTGGTATTTGGCGTAACCTTTTGTGGGTTTTCCATTAGAAGAGTGGACTGCAGGCCACAGAAGTATGCATTCATCTTTCAAGGTGCTGCAAGGCATTCATGCAACAGCCTTGGAAACTCCTGAGCAAATGTGTGTAAGGTTGCAGGGTGAATATCAAGCAACTTAAGGAGCAAACACAAAGCCGCTGAGATTATTCTTGCTTTCTGGATTCATTTAATGAGTGGCCATTTATTAAGCAAAGGTCTCTTGATTTATTTTGGACTTGGCACAGGTGCCAAATGCCAAATAAATTGCATGTTGCCATTACAAGTGACCAGCAGGTAGCACAGCCTGCTTCTGACCTGAAGGAAGGTCTTCTGTACTAACCGGATTGTTTGTTAACAGGTTGAGGTTGCCTCATAAAACAACCATCCCCATAATGCAGGCATGTCCAAACCCTCCTGATGTTTTGGATCACAACCCCCAGAATTCTAAGCTTAGATTGTCAATGGCAAAGGACTGGGAGTTGTGGTCCAAAACATCTGGAGGGCTGAAGTTTGGACATGCCTGCCATAATGTATTAGACCAGGGGTCCTCAAAGTTTTCAAACAGCGGGCCGGTCCACCACCACCCAGACACCACTGGGGGCCGGATCATAGTCCAAAAGCAGCTGCAGAGGTTGGCTTGCTCACAAAACAGGGGGTAGGTGGGGGGTGCAATTGGTCCCAGGGGCCGGATTCAGGACCTTGGGGGGGCGCATCCGGCCCCTGGGCCTTAGGTTGAGGACCCCTGTATTAGACTGTGCTGTGGAGCATGGGAGCAGAACCAGCGTGTCTTTCAGGGGAAAAGTTCACCTGGAGAGCTCCAATTTTGGGCTTGGACTTGTTAAAATAATGATGATGAGCTAAAACTGTTACTCGTTTTAGTGTGGAACAAGGCTTCTCTTACATTTGCTTGTGTTTCCAAAGGGTCGGGATAGAGCTACGCTTGTCTACTACAAGAGAAACAGCAAAGAATATTGCACCACCTTAAAAGAGTCACATGCTTTCCTTGGCACAGACTTTTGTGGAAGCTCATGCCAAATAGAACTTGCTAGTCTTGAAGGCATCACAAGACACTTGGTTGCTATTGCTGGTGCGTGTGTGTGTGGGGGGGTTCTTTATCTGTAGTGCTTCTGTTTCCCCTCTAAAACTGATGCCAACTCCGTGCTCTAAAGCTGAACGGTGGAATCTGTTGCCTTCAGGTGTTTTAGACTTTTATCTCCCAGGAATTTCAGCCACCTTTTTGGATCCTGTCCATTATCATCCAAAACCTTTGGGAGGCCAAACTTTCCCCACAGTCTCGTAAACAATTTTCTCCAGTACTATACTTTTTTTTCTGGTCCCATTGAACACAGCGAGACTTCCTTCTCAGCAAACCTGTGCTGTGCATTGATCTCTATGAGTATTTGCTGATGCATGCAGCATTTGCACCACCCTTTTAATGGTGGGAAGGGGGAAACTGGTGATCTGCTTCTTCTACAGACCCAAACTGTTTAATAATAATAAGAATTAATAATAATTCACCTCTACATGGAACTGCCTTTTCTGTGGTGGGTCCCATTTGGTGGAACCAGCCTCCCAGAGATATTAGGACCGTGGAGCCCCTCTCAGCCTTTAGGAAGCGATTAAAAACTTAGCTCTTCCAGGCTGCTTTTGGCAACTGATGGTGGTTTACCACAATCTCTTTTCCCTATATCCCATTTTATTTCTTTTTAAAATTGATTTTAATGTATTTATCTGTTGGGTTTGTTTTCCTTTGTTTTTATAGTTGAAGTTTATGGATTTTCTTGCTGTGAACCGCCCAAAGTTCCTTCAGAAAGTTGGGTAATATAATAATAATAATAATAATAATAATAATAATAATAATAATAATAATAATAATAATAATAATAATAATAATAATAATAATAATAATAATAATAATACACGTAGTCCAAAGTGCATCTTCGTCCAAGGGCAAAAACTTTTCAAGATAGCAGTCATATACAAATGTGTCTGGGAATAAGTCCCACAGAAAGCCAGTGCAGCATATGTTTTAATAAGAGCATATAGGAATAGTTGTGATGCCAGAGGTCTGGAGTTCAGTTCCCCACAGTGCCTGTTTGGCAGGGGCTGGAAGTTGTGGTCCATTTATGATCCATATGGCCCCTTATTATTGTTATTAGACAATAGCAGTGTTGTCTGTGACTGATGCCCATTGAACTTTGGGTGTTCTGACCCCAGGGGTCTTGAGACTAAGGTGCAACAAATAAGAGATGGAGACATTGTTTAACTGGGAAGAGGTCCCAGTGTGTTCAATACAGAGCTTAAGATAGGTTTAGCTTTTGAAACCATTAGAACTGCCTGAAATTTCTCAGGCAGTGTGGTGAGCGGCCATACTAGCTGAAGGATTCGTGGGATTCGAGTACAGAAACACTTTGCAAAATATTGTTCCAACAGCCATTACTTCCCAGTAGAGATGGGCACGACTCAAAAAAATGGTGTTTCGTTTGTCGTTTGTCGTTTAGGGGGTCTGTTTCAGTTCATTTTTGTTTTTCATGAATTTTATGCAAAAAAAAATAGTTTTCGTTTGATTACGAAACGAAATGAAAAAATCGAAAACAAAAAATTGCTGTTTTGTTAGCATTCATTACAGTTCAATGTATTTGCCTCAACGAAAACGAAACGCATGACAAAATTTCTGTTGTTTCAGTTCGTTTTGTTTCATTTTGGAGACAAAATTCGTTTTTTGTTTTGTTACATAATGAAACAAAAAAACAAAAACGAAAACAAAAATTGCTCGTTTCGTGCCCATCTCTACTTCCCAGTAAGAAGGCAGAGAAGATTGTAGTCTTATTGTGCAACCTCGGTCTGCTCACATGTACATCCCATGTTGGCATTGAGTGGCGTGTACTTCCAAGCAAGTGGTGCAGAACGTTGGCCAATGCTATCAATGTGCTCAGGCATGAATCCTGACTTCCACACGGTTATAGGACTGCAGCCCTATTGAGTTCATTGGGGTTTACTGCCAGATAAATGGAGGTAGGAATACAGCCTCATTTAGAGATAAAACCCTATTGAAGACACTGGGACTTAGTAACAAGTAAAAGGCAAAGTGTAATTTTTTTTTCATAAACACAATTCTTAATTCTTTGTTCAATTCCTCCACCTTAAATCTTCTCCCTTCAGTGCGCCTATGCAGCTGAAGCAATCTGTGCATTATGGAAGCCATGGAGTGGTGCATTTTACACGGCCGTTCTGTGACTCGTGCAGTGTTTTGCAGTAGACTCCACTGCACTACAGTTTTCTGCAGGGAAGGCGAGGGAAGTGAGTCGATGCCAGACAATAGCTGTTCATTATTTATAGTTCCACTTTGGTGAAGCTGCAACTGGATCATTGCTGAGTGTGCCTGAAAAGCCAGTCTGATTTACCAAAGTGATTTTATTAAGTTTAAAAGACCAGAAGTGTATCCCCCAAAGAGTAAAGCGGCTTCCTCATAAGCTTCTTTTTCAAACCTTTATTTTATTTTACTCACTGTAAATGTGGCATGGGTAACAAAACAATGGAAGTAAAAGATATATTCTGAAATAGACAGTTTATTTTATCTTATTATTTTTGAGTATTTTCTACCCCACCTTTCTCCTTGGAAAAGGACCCAAGGCGGTTTACAGTAAGGAGGATAATATACAGTCTAGTACAATTAAGACATGTTCAAGTATTAAGAACAAGGAATTGAGGGACATCTTACAGGACTAAAAACAACACTAAAGCTATAAGAGAATGCAAGCAGTTAAAGAGAGAGTACAAATTCTATGTAATAGTTGTGGCTATTCCTCATTTATTTAAAGCAAACTGCATCTATAGCCCTAAAGCATTCTTTGGGGGGTATTTCATTTGTTAAAATACACACACACATATATTATCAATACAAATTTGCTTCAAGTCCTTACCAGACAGAGCAAAATTGCAAAGACAAATATATATATGTCTTTGTCTATATGTTCTCTCTTTCCCTGGTGCAATAATCCTTGAGTCTTTTCAACAGTAACAGGGCATCATAAGAAACTTTAGTGTTACATCATTGATTGTCAAATAGTTGATTTTCTTGATTGTTGCAGAAAATGCAAACAGATGGATGTGCTAAAAATGTCAAGTACAGTAATAGAGAAGACAAAGAGGTGTTTTTCATACTTTCTGATATGGGCAGCAAGGAGTTTTAAAACTGAAATAGGTTCTTTTAAAACCTATCTATGCACATATATTTAGAAATACTGTATGTTGCACTGAGTCAAATTGGTCTTGACTGATTCATGCATGCATGCTGATTGCTCGGCGATGGGCAGTGCCAATTCACTTACATGGGTGTCTCTCATATTACCTCTGACATGACGCTTTTCAATTATTTCTGAGCAGACACGTTAGAGTTATTGCTGCCCTTTTGTACGTTCACGTGAATGCATTGCTGTCCTCTGCGGTAATCATACATTTGGTATGTTGAAATCACAGTGAGGACAATTTTGTGTTTATTGTAACCCCCAAATGCAGTATTCTGGATTGTTTTCCCCCAAATGGGAGAGAGCCACATGTCCTGGGTGGTATTTGGCTTGCCTAAGGGAAGGTTAGAGTACTTGGGGTCATAATAAACCCAGTGACACCAAATTGGTGGTTTATTTAGCTTTGGCCGCTTTGCATCAACATGCTACTATTTCCTCAATAAGCCAGCATTCAAAGTCAGCCTGATTTATTGTGGTCATTGTGTATGAGATGACATCAACGTGTTTATTTTCGGTGTTATACCTGTGACAACTATCACTCTGGCTCCACCAAATTGTGAAGTTCTTCAACAGAAGCATGCCGTTGTCAACCAGGCCTCACCTGCTTATGAGCATGTGTACATGAACATCGTGTGAGGGGTAGACTCCCTGAACTGTTTTCTTTTCCGGTCTCTAGCCTCTGCAAGAGTTACTACTCCATACCCTCAAAACGATTCTGGAGGTCACCAGAAGGTGGTTCTGAACATTTAAATAACCCTGTATTTTCCTAAAACGCAGACTGTTTCAAGAAGGTGACGTGAAACAACACACACACAACTTGATTTTACAGGAGCATTGTACGTAGATGCTCGGTTCCAGGAGTCACAAAGTGATGGAGGAGCACCGTTCTGTAAAACATGTCCTCTCATTTAGAGGGCTAAATTGGCTTTCCAGATGGCAAACAGTCCTGCATCTGTAGCCAATACTTCTATACTCAATTTGATCGCAGCAGTTAATTGCAGTCATTCTGTTAGAAATAAGCAGAAACTGTGTCACGTAGATGCACTTAGGATAAAGCTGTAGTAATGAATCAAGTCGCTTGTGTATCCTTCCCCATGAATAGTGAAAAGAAGAACCCACGCGGTTGTCGGAAGTTTTCTGCACCAGCACACCTCTTTGGACAGACCTCCCCCCCAAAAAAAACAACAACCTCGGTAACAGATGGATTTAATGTTTTAAAAAATATTTCGTAGCTAACTTCCCATGTTAGGAGTTCATGTTTCTTGTAGCTGCAGTCACTAAAACCAATGTCTTTTGAATGGAATTGACTTTAAAATAATCACTAGGAAGCTTATTTGCATAAATGTTGAGGATCAAAGGTGTGGAATATCTTCAGTTCTAGAGTCAGACATACTGAGTAGGATCCAGCTTCTGTTGCATGTAGAATAGACCCACTGAAATCAACGATAAGTCACGGTGACTGATTTAAATGTCACCGAGTATAATGTTAATTTGATTTAATCTGAACAAATCCGCCATTTAACTGTTATTATCTAATATTACTTTGGATCCAAACTGGGGATTCATTAGATATGTCGTCCAAATGCACTCAAGGGGGGGGGAGGGTGGCCTTTTGGTGAACCGAGTGGTTAAACATTTTGTTATCTTGGCTTCTGGAGTCGCATATGCACCTGTATAAGACATTTTCACTTGTTGTCCTGAATGTCAAACAATAGTGCATGAACAAGCATTATTGACATTGACAGTCAGGCAATCTTCTTGGGTCTTTGTTATGTTTTCCTGTGGCCTTGACTGCTTCGAGCACACTCACAGCTGAAAATTGCAAAGTGTGTCCTTGCACTTTTCTTTAGTCGTGTGGAAACATTGTGTTAATATAACTGCACTGAGTTTGACTTGACTGCCAGAACCCCTTCTGCGGATCTTTGATTTTCAGCATCTACATAACGATCAAGTTGCTTGAAACTTGAAAACCTTCCACTACCCAGCTTTCAAACGGTGCTAGTTAATCTGGTTTGATCCTTAAGTTCATTTTGTCTCTAAATCCTTTTAAATGCTGGTGCTCTTGTTTAATTAGGCTTTGGAATGGTCTTAAGACAAGCCTATGAAAAGGAAGTTGGAGTGGTCAAGTTTGCACTTAAAGGGTTCTTATTGATCAATCCCTTCACACTGATTGACATTTGTTCTCTCCTGAGAAGGGTCCAGACAGGTCTTCTGATCCAATTTGGTTCCCTTTCAATTAATGATCGTTCCTTTCCTGCCTTTTCCTGTAGCCACCAGTCTGCAGGCTGTGGTCACCTTCCTTGTGTGTGTGTGTGTGAGACACAGCACAGCAGAAATGCATTGACCTAGCCTAGTACACATCATACCACCAATAGTTATTTATTTACTTCTTTATCAGACTTTTATACTGCCCTTTAGCAAATTGCTACTCTTGGTGTTATACAATCAGAATTATAGAATAAAGCAAATAATTAACAGGAAAATACACATATAAACACCATAAAGATGCCAAGTAGCAGCAAATCAATCACATTATATTACAGGTTACCAGACATCAAGGCAGAGGGCAAGTTAATAACAGAAAAAGTATAAGCATCTAAACCAGCATCAAAATAAGATTACAGACCAGGGAAAGCTTATTGGAATAGCCAAGTTTTTAGTTGGCAGTTGGCACTGATGTATCTAATTTATCTTGAGCAGCGTCACATGAATAAAAAAAGATAAGGAAATAAATAAATGGTAAGAATTCATGAAGCTTAAGTAAATGGAGGTTCCCTGTTCTTTTCAATGTCACAACACTAATTATATCACAAGGTTGTCACACAGATTACACTGCCTACAGCTCTATTTGGATGTGAACTAATATGCACAGGGGCTATAGAGTAGGACAATTATTTGAATTGTGTCAAAACATCTCTAGCAGTGTGCCAAGGACAGCTTCTAAAAAGAGGCAGAATGGGCCACTCTGCGGTCAGGAATACACATGCATGCTGTGCCGTAATTTGATTTGAACCAAACAGTAGCCAAAGTCATCCATGTAGTGAGCCATGTGCCTATGTGGACGTGTCCTTAGACCCCCTTAGATGTTAAGCATGCATTTGGATGTTGAGAATGAGATCCCTTCCATTTGATCTCTTCAGCTAATAAGGCGACTGAAAGATAACAGCCCTTTGACATTAAGGATGAAGTTGAATTTGCTAAGGTCTACACCGTTTATACCTCCATCAAGCCAGGCAGAGCTTTCTAGCCATGTCTGGTGACAGTCCTTCAGGGGTTTGGTATAAGCAGAGGAACCGTCGCGCTGTTGGGTCAGCTTAGCAAAAACAAAGTGTTAGGCTTTATATACTGCCCTATGCTACTTCAAGTAGTCTCTGGGGGGTTTGCAGTTTAATTATAGTATGCAGGTTACACGTTGAGAAGGTAGCTGTATGACCTTGATTTAGGAACTCCTAAATCAGGAGGTGCTCTACATGAATCCTTTCTCGCCTAATGTCACCCTAATGTCAACTTTTGCCTTGCTTAGGAATTAGGTCACAAATGTGGGTACGTATGTAAGAAGAGTGTTTTGTGGGGTTAACAAGAAATTTTAGTCTTGACTTAACCGTGTCCCTAGCCATGTACTTGATTCTTTGCAATATAACAAATTGTTGTAACTTAGCTCTTCATTGGAGAAGACCACCTGTATCTACCATCCCCCTTTGCTGTGCTGTTCTGCCTCCCCCTCCCCACCCATCGCCACCAGAGACATGGGGAGAAGTAGTGTTGTTTCCCTAGGCCAGTGGTTCTCAACCTGGGGGTCAGGACCCCTTTGGGGGTCGAATGACCATTTCACAGGGGTCACCATGAGCCAGTGAAGAAAAAGGCACCAACGGCTTGGGTCTGTGTGTGGGGGGGGAGTGAGCTACAGCGTGATAGGTTGGAGGGGATGTCGGTCATTGGCTGAGGGTGCCTGTATAGAGGGAAGTTCTCTCTGGCCCCTGCGGCATAGTGGCCTGCCAAAGGGGGCTTGTGGCCTCTTCCAAGCAGGGCAAGGGGGTCACCAAACAACATGAGGAACTGCATTAAAGGGTCGCGGCATTAGGAAGGTTGACAATCACTGCCCTAAGGCATGCCCAGAGTTGTAGGAAGGATCCCCTGCCCATCAGTTGTTACACCAGTTTGGAGGGGTGGCTAAATTTAGCTGGAAATGAATGATCATTTTAATCCATAGCGGTCATTTGTTTATCTCCCCCTTTTGATTTACTCATTAAGGAGAAAAAGAAATGGATAAATCAGAACCATGATCTCAGAGGGCTAGAGTGCTCAAACTGTCGGCTGCAAAGTCAGCAGCTCTGCGGTTCAAATCCCGGGTGCCACGCAGCGGAGCAAGCTCCCGCTGTTAACCCCGGCTCCTGCCAACCTAGCAGTTCGAAAGCATGTAAATGCAAGTAGATAAATAGGTACTGCCATAAAAAGCATAGAGCCATGCTGGCCCCATGACCATGGACTTGCACAGCACTGGCTCTTTGGCTTGAATACGGAGATCATCACCGTCCCTAGAGTCGGACACGGCTAGCATGCATGTGCGGGGGGACCCTTTACCTTACCATTTAAAATACATTTCAAATATTGGTATTAGCATTTTTGAGCAAGTGCTTTTTAGGTTTTAATTTTACTTTAACATAGTAATGAATTTAATTCTGTTTTAATGTTTTTAATTTTGGTATCCTTTACTTTTCTGTTTTCAGATGGTTCTGTAAGCTAGGTTACGAAGTCTGGAAGAATGGCCGTGTATTTATTATTGACTTAGCCTCTTCTCAGCTGTTTATCTACAACAGTGGTCCCCAACTTTTTCCAAGTTGTAACTTCTTTTTATAATAGCACAGTAACCTATCACACCCCACACTATGTATGCATAAAGAGGCATTTTTAATAGTGTAAAGTCATCTCAAAATGTAGACGGCCTGTTTCTCATACATAGATCCACATGCACGCTAACTTGAATATTTTGCTCTGGATGGTAAAGGGATAAGTTATTTAACAAGGGCTACAACACAGATAAGGGGATCCATGATCCCCCAGAAAAACTTTTGTGACCCCCCAGGTTGAGAGACTGGTCTAAAAGCAGGAAACACAATGAGTGGTCCTATCCTAATTTGCTGTCCCTGCATATTATAATTTGATTTTTTGAAAGGGCTGTTCCGTTCACTTTAATTTCCCAGTTCTAAATCCCATCTCAGGCATCTTTTGCAAGCCTTTCCTCCACTGAGATGATTAGAAACATCCTTTGAGCTAGACCAGGCCTGCCCAACAGGTAGACCGCGGGCTACTGGTAGCCCGTGAAGGGTTCAAAAGTAGCCTGCCGGCCATCAATAAAAAAAGTGATGGAATAAGATCTCCACCCTTCCCTCCCCCCATCCCAAGGACCACCACTGTCCCAGCAAAGTTCTGGGTCTGCCAGCCCACTATCTCAGCCGAGTGGGGCAGTTCAAGTTTTTACTTATGAACATGTACTTGGAACAGATAAAATTCGTAAGTAGAGGTTTTAGTGTAGTAGCCTTCAGGCACTTTGGGCCGCAAAAAGTAGACCTTGGCCTGTTCAAAGTTGAACAACCCTGAGCTAGACTATTAAGACAACTGGAATTTTTTTTTTTACCTAATGTGTTTTATTATTAGTTTTATGCCTCTTGCCAATTACCTTCTTATTTTTTAATTGTTGTCATCTTTTAGTCTTTTTATTATCCTGCGGATTCTCTGTGTTTTTATGTGAACCGCTCCGAGTTCCCTATGGGAAATTGGTGTGGTATACAAATATAAAAATAAATAAATAAGTAAATACATTAAAACATATTTATTAAATATGAAGAGTGGTTACGTTAAAACATGCTTTCTGATATTTAAAATAACCCTAAATGTAGGTGTTTAAGCAGTTATTTCCTGAAGGAATCCTTCCTTCTTTAAATGTCCCATATTCCTGTTACACTGCATTCCCAAGTTGTCTCAGTGAATGCAAGGCTCTGGTGATTCAGGCAGAAACCTTAATCCCTCACTGTATATATATATATATATATAGGAATGAGTGAGGTTGCGATAGACGTACAAAGCAATACCTGACATGGGCTTCTTTCCTGGTACAAATTATTTTTTTCATTTTAGCTGGTGTTACTTGGAGTCTGACTGCTCTTGGGAATATTGACATGTCTTCCAGGACCTTAGTCCCTTGGCCAGGAAGGTCCTATATGATGCAGAACGCTGCACTTGCTGTGGTCTGGTCGGTGGCAGAGCTGGGGTCTGTGGTCCAGAACATCTCAGCTCCCATGACCAGCAGCCCATAAGCTCGTGGATGTTAAAGCCCTCTGTGGATTCCACTGTATTTCTGCAGTGTTTGAAAAACAAAACAAAACACAGTTAAAGCCTTCTCTTATTGTTGCTTCCTCTTTAATTAAATAAGCACCCCGAAGCAGATACCACAGTGCTTCATCTCTATTAGAATTCTGATCCATGCTCAAATGGCTTCTCAGAATTCCTTCTTTTAGGTCAGAGAATTGTTATTATTTATTAAATTTAAACCCCACCCATCTGGCCACTTCTGGGTAGCTTGCAACGAACTATACAAAATACATATCAAATAGTATGAACAACCAATAAATACAGTAAGCCAATAATAACCACAGACTACACACCACAAACCTATAAATAAAAGTAAACCCAGATTCAATTGAATTAAATTAAATTAATCTTAACATAGAGAGTCCCTCTTTTTTTTCCCTGTGGGACGGGAAATTTTCAAACACCTTTTACGGAAATTTTCGAAATGCACCTATGGCTAAGCAACACTTTCTTCTTCATTAAGGCTTTATTTTTTGGAGAAAGTTCTGATATTTCAGATGATTGTATGTATGTATGTATGTATGTATGTATGTATGTATGTATGTATGTATGTGTGTATGTATGTATGTATGTATGTATGTGTGTGTGTGTGTGTGTGTGTGTGTGTGTGTGTGTGTGTGTGTGTGTTTGTTTTTTATTTCTATATCACCCATCTTCCAATAGGAACTCTGGGCGGTTTACAACAAGGTTCAAAATCAACAATACAAAACGGATCAATAGTACTAAAGAAGAAGAGAGGGAAAACCCTCAGCAAGAGGTGTCAAGGGGTGGGGGAAAAAAACATGAAATAAATTAAAGGTCGCCAAATGCCTCCCTAAAGCAGGGTCTTGAGCACTTTTTTGAAGGTGGGCAGGGATTGTGCTAGGCGCAGCTCACTCGGAAGATGGTTCCACAGCATGGGGCCCACCACAGAGAAGGCGCGGTTGTGTGTGTGAGCGACTTCCGTGCCTCTCTGGGTGTGGCCACCCTGAGTGAGTGCGCCTGCGACATTCTAGTGGGCCTGGCCTCAGTTCACCTCCGGGATATCCTCACCAACAGGTATTCAGGACCCAAGCCGTGGAGGGTTTTGTAAATCAAAACCAGGACCTTGAATCTTATCTGGAGAGCAACGGGCAGCCAATGCAGGCGTGCCAGAACTGGGGTGGTGTGGTTGAATCTGCAAGCCCCCCCACCAGTCTGGCTCCCCCATTCTGCACCTGTTGAAGCCTCCGGACAAGGGTCAAGGACAGCCCCACATAGAGGGCATTGCAATAATCCTCAAGATCATGTATGTATGTATTTAGAATAAGGTGCTCTGAGAAATGTTGGAGCTTACTCTAATCAACAAACATGGTTTAGAAGATATGTTGGATAAATAATTTTATCTAAATCTAGTTTGCCTCAGTATTTCCAAATGAAGTGTTGAATGCATGTGTTCTTGTACACATACACATGCCAGGCCGTGAAATTTGAATTATTAATATTAATGACATTCAGGTCCAAAATACACAAATATATTTCCTTGGTCTCTTCTTTCCCTCCTCTCCCTGCAGCTTGGAAGGAAGACATGAGTGGAGGCTGAGATTTTTCAATTAGTTGCTTTGTTTCCCAAGGAAGAAGACATCTCACTTCCATCAGAGGCACAGAGCTTTCCCTCATTTATTAGACATGCCTGTGGTTGGGAGGGTGTACCCAGTGGGATCTCTTACGTGTTGTGCTGTGTGCTCTCAAGTCAGAACTAAGTTACTGTGACCATGATAGGGCTTTTCAAGGCAAGATGTTTTGGGGGTGGTTTTCCACCATAGGTTTCCATGACTGAACAGGGATTCATCAAAACTAGACCTTTTGAGTTCAGTCCACCACTCCAACCACTACTGCTCCACACTTCGTAACCACTAGGTAACAAGGTAGGGGAATGTAAAAAGTACAAATGTTGGTCATTACCTTAAATGTGCCCATAAAAAATAGTAGTTGGGTAGGAACCCATTCATAAGAGCATCCATGAGCCGATTGATATATGTGATGAAAACTCAAGCCAGATGAATGAGACTGGATTTTTTGTTTTAAAATGATCAACTACTTGATCCCTGTCTCTGAAGGAAATGACACCCTTTCCCCCTGTGTGATTTCTGCAGCTTGACTTCATAATCCCCTACATGTTCTCCGGCAAGTCACATAGTAGAATGGGCGGTTACTCCATGTCCTTCTTTGTTCCACAACTAGTTTTATACCGTGACAGCATTGGTAGCGATCATGGAGTTTTGTCCCTGTTTCTGTGTTCCCATGGTCGTGATAAATTGTCTCGTGACAAGTGTTATCTCACGGTCTTGTACCGTGACAAACACTGAAGTTGTCTAGCTTCCTTTTAAACTTATTTTTTCAGGGGGGGATTAAAATTCTTTTTTGATATTTTGCTTCTGAAAAGTCAAAATCTTTGCAGGCAGAGAAGGAGTCTGCAGCTCATCCGGCTAGCTTTCACTTTCTCCACACGGCCACAATGGAATACTCTGGGTGAACAAACTGGGAACAAACCCTGACAAAGAAATACCCTACCCCAGTGCCAGGCACAGATTTAGCATGGTTGAGACAAATTTCAGCTGTTGCGCAACAGATGTGAGGTAAGATTTTTTGTACCAATCCAAAGCGCAACACTAACAGACAAAACGGATGTGAAGTAACCGCCTTAGGGAGGGTTGGTGTGACATTTTAATGGATTAGCAGGTTTTTGTTTTGCAATCAGTAAGAACTGGTAGCAGAAAAGCACAGGGACCCAAGAGTCTATCACAAGAAGACTTACCTATACATGATAAAATGTTGCTTATTTAATTCCATTTATGTGGCTTCCCTGTCCCACTTGATCTCTGCAACAACCCTGTACAGTGGGCTTAGCCAAAAAATACCGACAGGCTCAAGGAAACCAAGGAAGCTGTATGATCAAGCAGAGATTTGGACTGGAATCTCTCAGCTCCAAATTCAGGACTCTTAATTCTTCTGCTATAAGCGGCTTCCTGAGTTCAGTGCTATCCATTAGAGATGAGCACAAACCAAAAAAAAAATGGTGATTTGTTTTGTTTCATTTCGTTTAAGGCTTCGGTTTGGTTCGGTTCATTTTTAATGAATTTTTTGGGAACAAATTGTTTTGTTGGTTTGTTAATTTGTTATTCATTTTTACCCGCTTTGCGCGATTTAGTGCATTTGACCGTGCGCGGGCGTCCCAATGCCCCAGACCAGATGGAAAACATTTTTTTAAAATTAAAAAAAAATTAAAAAATGATCTGAGAAAACACATACAGTGGTACCTTGTATAAAGGAATTAATTCATTCCAAATGAAATTATGTTAAGCAAATTTTCCTTTATATAAATTTCCCATAGGAATGCATTGAAAACGGAGTAATCCCAAATTGTGACTATTTTTATGTTGTATGGATTTGCCCCATAGGCGATTATGTTAAGCAAATTTCCCCTATCTCCGGAATTTTTTATGTTGTACAGATTTTATGTTATACAAACCATTTGTTATATGAGGGTCCACTGTAAATGGATGTTTTAAACACTCCTCACCCCCTGCTAGGTATTATCAGGCAGAAAAAAATAATTTTCACAGTGCTTTTAAGTATATTCAGGACATTTTAATACCTTAAAAATGCCATTCTGCACAGATTCACCACCATTAACAAAAGTATGCGGCAGCCATTTTGTTCCCTTAAAAAACGATCTCTTTAAAAACACATTTTTAGATGTTTTAAATCACTGGCATCAACCTAATAGCTATGATCAGGCATAAAACAAATTTTATGATATTTTTGAAGTGTTTCTCATCCGTTTAAAGCATTTTAAAACAGCTCATTTCTTCGTGCCCCACCATTAACAAAACAAAACATAACAAACTATTTTCCCCCAGTTTGTTTTATTTCATTTAGATTTTACTCCTAGGTTCGTTATTCATTTTGTTATGTAATGAAACAAATAACGAATAACAAAACAAATAAATAATTCATTTCATGCCCATCTCCACTGTCCATATAAGCATAATCGTAGGGGAGAAATGCCAAGATTAATGCACCCTGATCGGCATCCTGCATAAACCAAGCTGCTTGGATTTAGTGCCCTGGAATAGGGCGACCTAAATTCAGTGGCATCGGGGGCCTCAGATTTCTTCACCTCTGATGTACTGTATGGGATTGTACTAAGAGTCAGAGTGGGGTGTTATTGTTTATTCTTTTTCATTCTTCTTACCTCTGCAAGAATACCTTGCTTACTAGGTGGGGCTTTTTTGGTGGTGAGAGCCACAGGTGGAGTGAGTGCCTTTTATTTCAGTGGATGCCCTAAGCCAGGGGTCCTCAAAGTTTTCAAACAGCGGGCCGGTCCACCACCACCCAGACATCACTGGGGGCCGGATCACAGTCCAAAAACAGCTGCAGAGGTTGGCTTGCTCACAAAACAGCGGGTAGGTGGGGGGGGGTTGCAATTGGTCCCAGGGGCCAGATTCAGGACCTTGGGAGGCTGCATCCGGCCCTGGGGCCTTAGGTTGAGGACCCCTGCCCTAAGCACATCCGATCTTGCCTGATTTCAGAAGCTAAGCGGGGTCAGCCCTGGTTAGTACTTGGATGGGAGATCACTAGGGAATACCAGGTGCTGTAGGTGCCTGGAGTAGGAACTGGCAAGCCACTCCAGTGTTCCTGCCAAGAAAACTCCATGGGCATGGAATCACGAAGGGTCGGTCGTGACTCCAACGACACAACACACACACACACACACAGAGGAGTCCATGCATGCTGTGGAGGCCTCTTTCTGCCTATATTTATTTTATTATTGTTATTTCATTTATCATTATTATTATTGTTTTGGACTTCTTGTGTTTTTATGTGAACCGCCCAGAGTTCCCTCTTGGGAAATCGGTGCGGTATGTAAATATAAAAATAATAAATAAATAAATAAATGCTGACGGAGGCTCGGCTTCTATGTAAACAGAGAAGCCGTTCCTATTCATCCTCCTGCAGATGGGAAGATGATCAGAGTCAATGACTTGCCCATGGCCAAAATGGGGTGTGAGCCCTTTATTGCTAGCCTCCTGCTGCCAAGCTGGAGAAGCACGCAGGCTTTCAGTGCAATGGTATTGCTGAAGCCATCTGCAGAAACAATATGCCATGTTTTAATAGCAGGATTCAGAGGGAAAAGCAAGCGGCAGGACTCAAAGGCACAAACAAAATATGAAATGATGCTTAATTATAATGTGTTGTGTCAAACTCAAAATGCTGTCTTTCATTTACTGTCCTCGGTTAGTTACATGTACTGATTATGCCTTTCCAGAAAGGTCTCTCCTTCTGTTCTGTTTTTCCTTACAAACGCCTTCAAAGGTAAGAAGCCAGGAAGGGGAATAGGCCCAAGGTTACCTCCAAACTATCATCATCATCAATCTCATCATCATCATCATCAAATTATCACACAGCAGGCAAGATAACTACACCAGATTTTGTATCACAAATAATCACTAGTCGAACGCTTCCCAAGCATTTAGGACTACAATGTGATGTCTTGGCGAATTATGCGAGCAGATCCCAGTAAGGCAGCTTTCTGCATCTGACTGATGGTGACTTTGTCAACTTCAATTTCTTCTAAATACTTGCTTAGCTCTTTAGGCACTGCACCCAGCGTGCCGATTACCACTGGGACCACCTGAACCCGGTTTGTGCCAGAGTCTCTGAAGTTCAATTTTGAGATCCTGATATCGGGTAATTTTTTCAAGTTGTTTCTCAGTTACTCTACCAGTGACACCTGGTATAGCAACATCACTGATCCACATTTTTTTTCTTCTCCACAATCACAATATCTGGGGTATTATGCTCCAAAACCCTGTCTGTCTGTATTCGGAAGCCCCAAAGTAATTTTGCATGCTCATTTTCAGTCACTTTTTCAGGCTTATGATCCCACCAAAGTTCCAAATATCATAGTCCGGAATCGAGCTGGAATCCCTAGCATGTACACTTTATTGAAACAGCGACGCCTATGCTGGCTTGGACACGTTGTGAGAATGGATGACGGTCGGATCCCGAAAGATCTTCTATATGGAGAACTAATGGAAGGGAAAGCGCACCAGAAGGAGACCACAGCTGCGGTATAAGGATATCTGTAAGAGGGACCTGAAGGCCTTGGGAATGGACCTCAACAGGTGGGAAACCCTGACCTCCGATCGCACTGTCTGGAGGCAAGAGATACAGCATGGTGTACATAAATTTGAAGAGGCATTTGTCCAACAGGCAGAGGAAAAGAGGCAGGCACGGAAAGAACGAAACTCGAGGACCAGGCAGGAAACAGAATACATCTGCCCCCAGTGCGGTAGAGACTGCCATTCCCGAATTGGTCTATTTAGTCACACTAGGTGCTGTTTTTAGGATCTCTACTCCAGGCATGATACCATAGTCTTTCGAGACTGAAGGATGCCAATGATGATCCCACCAGTTCTTTGCTACGGGCAGATGATAGTTCTGACACAAATTCCAGTGGACCATTTGAGCCACTACATTATAACGCTGTTTGTAATCAGTCTGAGCAATTTTCTTGCAACAGCTCAATATATGGTCGATAGTTTCATCTGCCTCTTTGCAGAGTCTACATGTGAGGGACTCAGCTGATTTTTCTATTCTAGCCTTAACTGCATTTGTTCTGATAGTCAGGGCTTCTGACTCTTTTTTCAGTGTTCCATTGGTGAGCCATAACCAGGTCTTTTCCTCATCTACTATCCCTTTGACTTTTTTTGAGGAAATGCCCATGCAGTGCTTTGAAACAGCGACGCCTACACTGGCTTGGACACGTTGTGAGAATGGATGACGGTCGGATCCCGAAAGATCTTCTATATGGAGAACTAATGAAGGGAAAGCGCCCCAGAGGGAGTGGCCCCGCCCCGCCATCGCCAGTTGCTGGTCCGCCCCGCCATCGCCAGTTGCTGGTCCGCCTTCGTCGCCTCGGTTGGATGCGCTTGGGCCTGTTTCCGCTGTCGAGGTCTCCAGGGCTATGGCGCATTGCCGGCCTGCCTCCACCCCTTTCGACCCTTGCCCTGCCTGGCTAATTAGAGCCGCCAGAGGGACCATGGCCGAATGGGCTTCCGCCACTCCTTCAGTGAGGGGGTTTTTCCTCTCGTCTGAAGGAGACGGTGGTTAAGCCCATTTTGAAAAAAACCCGCCCTTGCGGTTGACGATTTAACAAACTATCGTCCAATCGCCAATGTCCCGTTTATGGGCAAGGTGATCGAGAGGGTGGCGGCGGTCCGGCTGCAGTCATACCTGGAGGATCGGCAGTGCCTCGATCCATGCCAGTCCGGGTTCAGGCCCCGTCGGGTACCGTTGCCCTTGATGACCTTATCCGGGCGGCCGACAGGGGTTGCTCTACCCTGTTGGTCCTCCTGGATCTGTCAGCGGCCTTGATACCGTCGACCACGGTATCCTGCTGGACCGGCTCTCTGAGGTTGGGATCGGAGGCTCTGCTCGCAGATGGCTCCGGTCCTTCCTGGAGGGCCGGCCGCAGCACGTTCAGCATGGGGGAGTTATCGGCCCCTTGGGTTCTCCTTGTGGGGTTCCTCAGGGTCGTCTCTGTCCCCCATGCTGTTTAACATCTACGTTTGGCGGGGTCATCAGGAGTTTTGGAGTCTGCTGTCATCAGTACGCTGATGACACGCAGCTCTATCTCTCCTTTTCCACCTCTGCTGTGGAAGCTGTTGAAGTTCTCGATGGGTGCAGGCCGTACTGACCTGGACCGGGGCGAACAGGCTTAAGCTCAACCCCGAGAAGACGGAGGTCATGTTCTTTGGGAGCTCGCCGTTACGGTGGCCCCCTCCCCTGTCTGGGGGAGTTTCCCTCCAGCTCGCGGAGAGGGTGCGGAATCTGGGCGTGTTCCTGGACCCGGCGCTTTCCATGGAATTCCAGGTGGCGTCTGTGACCAGGTCCGCCTATTTCCATCTCCGTCGGATCGCCCAGATCCGCCCGTGCCTCGACGCGAACTCTGTTTGGTCCAAGCACTGGTGATCTCGAGGCTGGACTACTGTAACGCCCTCTACATGGGGTTGCCCTTGACTCTTCTCCGGCGTCTGCAGCGGGTACAGAATGCGGCGGCCAGGCTGGTGGCCGGTGTGCGTAGGTACGATCATATAACGCCAGTTCTGGCCCGCCTGCATTGGCTGCCCGTTGCAGCCCGGATTAGATTCAAGGTCTTGGTTTTAGTTTATAAAACCTCCATGGCTTGGGACCGGACTACCTGACAGAGCGTTCGCTCAGCGATCCACCTCGGCCCGTCCCGTTCGGGCAGGCGCGAGCGCACTTGCTGCGCGGTCGCCACTCCTCGAGAAGCCCGGAAGTCCAGTACTGGGCCCGGGCTTTCTCCGTGGCGGCCCCCAGCCTTTGGAATTCCATCCCTCCTGAAGTGCGCTCTGCAGAGTCCCTGCTGGCCTTCCGGAAGGCCTTAAAAACCCATCTCTTCCGGGAGGCCTTTGGCGATTCTTAGTTCTTTCTTTCTTTTTTTTTTTTTTTTTTTTTTAATCTGCCATTGCCAAGTCTTCTGAACGATATTTTTATCAGAGTTTTATGAGATTGATAGTATCAGGAACACTATCGGGTTTTTAGCTATATTGTGTGTACTGTTTGTCTGTTTTATTGTAATTGTTATTGCCATTTCGGCTTTGTAAGCCGCTTAGAGATCTTTTGATATTAAGCGGGATATAAATACAATAAATAAATAAATAAATAATAAAATAAATTTATTATGCCAGCTATCAGCTCGTATTTGCATTGTTGTTTTCTTGTATTGACCCTTTGTTTGCTTTACTTTAAACACCTCCTTGTTCTTAGCCTCAAATAATGCTGGCTCTGTACTAGTTGTTGTTGTCATTGTTGTTGTCGTCGTTGTTGTTGTTGTTGTTGTTACTTGATCCAGTAGAAGGGCTACTCCTGTAGGAACAGAAAGGTTCGTGTAAGGGAAAGCACTCCCAACGAAGCACAACCCTTTCCAGGTTGATCATACACGATCCTTTTTGGCCATTTGATCACACCCTCAGCGGAGACAGGAACCTGAATCTCCCAGGTCTTCAGAAAACACCCGACACCTGACTGGCTCTCTTGTTCTTTTGACACCTCCATCAAAGGTACTCAACAGAGAGCCTGTCATTAAAGCAGAGTCTACTGGAGTAGTGGAAATGTCTGGTTGTTATATATATTGTCCTGCCTCATCTCCTGGAGCTGGCTAACTCCACCACCTGGATTGCTAACTCCACCACCTGGACTTATACACGTTTCATTTGCAAGTAATGATTGCTTAATCACCTAGCCCTCCCCTAAATCTGGGAAAGTCACATCAAATGCATCTGTGATTGATGAACATCCACCAAAGAAGTGTCCTTCCCCTTCCAAACAAATTGATTCTGTGGCTGAACAACTCTTACCAACAGAACACTCTTCCTAATGTTTGATGACATTGGCCTCAATACAACTGGTAGTCCCAACTAGAGTAGATGCATTGAAATCAATAGATCTTACATAAGTGTTGACTTACTGAGTAACACTTCAATGCTTGGGGCTAACAGTTGAATTTAGATCATTAACTTTCATGGGTTGTTCTCCTCAATGTTGAGTTGTTTTGCCTTTACACATGTGTTATGTTGCATCACATTGCATTGAAGTGTGCAGCAAATCTGTTATTTAGCTAAATGCTACAATTACAGTGGTGGGTAAATATTGCATCATATATGTCCCCCCTTTTTTGTTCTATACAACCTTGCAGGAGAGACCTCCTCTTTTTAGATTAGGAAAGTACCATACCAAAAATGGGAAACCGCCAAACCATGGTGTCAGAGGGAAGGAGGGATTGCCATCTTGGGAAAATCCAAAGAGCCAGACCTGGACTCTGGAAGGATGGATTTGATCCCCAGAGGGGTTCCCATCCCTGTACTGAGACTTTTATTCTAACTAATTTAACACCCTTTAAAACTGATCCCAGTGGAAAGTGCAAAGACCTCTTAGCATAAACATAAAACAGGATGTAGAAGATGATAGTGTCTATGATTATGTTCATTTTAAGTATGATGAATTTCCATGAGCCAGCCCTGGATTAAGAGTTGCACGTCAACGAGAGGCAGATAAAACATCTGCTGGGAGCTTGGCTATTGAGAGTTCCTCTTGGTATGAAACAGGCATCCAGAAAGAGCAAGCAATCGATAGCTGAGTGTTGAGTGCTTTTAAGGGTTCATTGATTTCAGGAAGTCAGTTAAGCACATTCTTAAACAGCTGGAATAAACAGGACTGAAAAGTGATCAGATTGCCTGAATTATGTTCTAAATGTGCTCCGGGCTCCATCTGAGAGTAATCGATGACTCTCATTGTGGAATGGATGCCTAGGCTTGGATATGACAAAGCGGCAACCCCCCCCGAAGGTGGCATTCATGGCAGTGTATTGTCCAGGCCTCTCTGGAAGGACACTATTTAAATATTTAAGACTGACTAATAATGGTGTGGTTATTAAATCTCTGCCACAAATAAATGACCTCTCTCTCTCCTCCCAAGTCACTTTCCATTGATTTCCACAGAAGAACTAACTATGTGGTTGCAGACACTGAAAACAGGAAAAGAAAAAAAAGTCTGGTGATCTGTGATTAAAAATCAAAACTGAGGGGGGGTTGCATTCCTTTATTAGACCCTTAGCATCTTGAGAACAGGCATCGGAGTCTTGGGGGACTTTACATCGGGGTTGCGCATGGCCGAGCTTGGGAGTTGAGGAGAAACAGAATACCATATACAGTGGCACCTTGTATAAAGGAATTAATTTGTTCCCAATTAAATTATGTTAAGCAAATTTTCCTTTATACAAATTTCCCATAGGAATGCATTGAAAACAGAGTAATCCCTAATTGCGACCATTTTTATGTTGAACAGATTCGCCCCATAGATGATTCTGCTAAGCAAATTTCCCCTATCTCCGGAATTTATGTTGTACAGATTTTATGTTATACAAACCATTTGTTACACGAGGGTCCACTGTATACTCAAATATAAGCTGAGTTTCTCAGCCCTTATTTTTACCTGAAAAAATTGCCCTCAGCTTATATTCGAGTGAAGATAAAGTTACGGCAGTTCCGCTGCCTCCCAAGTGCTGGTTCGTCTTGGGGAAGGCAGTGGAGGGCACGTCCTGACCATTCCACTGCCTCCCGAGTCCCGAGCGCTCAGACGGTTTGGTGAAGGATTTTGGGAGTTGTAGTCCACTACTTGATGGCCATTATCACACGAATTAGCTCCCTGGGGGAACTCCTCCCCAGCTGGAACACCTCCTCTGGACTGGCCACAGGCTCCTCCTTCCCACAGCAGGCTTATACTTGACTCATTAATTTTTCCCAGTTTTTTGTGATAAAATTAGGTGCCTCGGTTTATATTCAGGTTGGTTTATATTCGAGTATATACAATATGTCCCCAAGTGGGCTATACTCCTTTCTGAACAATGGCAGAATTTATTTTGATACTTGTTTGTTCCCAAGCACAAAACTATTGTTCAGGGAATTTGACATACAAGCATCTTTAACACTCTTGCCCCATTAAAATCTGCATTCTCATGGCATTGCACCCTTCCCAGTCAGTGGGTGGGTGTGTTTAGTGCACACATGCACACCCTTGCATTACATTTCAGTTACCCTAGATACCTGTTTTGCACTATGAAATCTTACAACTATTTCTTTCAACAGGAGGAAATCTGTCAGTTCACCAAATGACTTCTCTCTCTCTCTCTCTCTCTCTCTCTCTCTCTCTCTCTCTCTCTCTCTCTCTCTCTCTCTCTCTCTCTCTCTCTCTCTCTCTCTGTGTGTGTGTGTGTGTGTGTGTGTGTGTTGGAGGAAGGGGCTTTGACAGAGCAGGGACTTCCATGGAGAGAAGGAAGAAGGTTATTATATTTTCCTGGGATGCTGGAAAGTCTTGGCACCTGAGTCCCAAACCTGCTGCCTTCCCCCCAGGCATGTGCTAGCCAAACGGAGAGGCGGGCACCAGCGGGGACTCTGAAACAGGAGGGATGCAGGGGGCTTTTCATTGTGAAGCAGAGTAGTTGGAGGGCAGGTCCTCTGACACTCCTCTTCCTGTAAATCACTCTGGTGATCCTCTATGGCAGGTTTTGTGCATCCCAGGGCAACTTACAGGGAGATGGTGGCAGGGGGTGGGACGGGGCCATAGGGTCTGACAGGGACGTGGACAAATGTAGCTGAATTGCAAGTCACTCCATTCAACTTGAAGGTGTGACAAGTCTTGACTTGACAGTAACTCAAAAGTGGCAAGTTCTCATCCCGATCAATTTCCCTTCCCCTCCTCTGCAATCTCCCATGCTTCAGAGCAGATATGGGCATTGCACAAGAGGTGAATGGTGATTCAAGAATAAGCCAAAATCAGCCCTACCATTTGTGGGAGCTGAGGGCAACATTCCTGCCTAAATCAACTATATATCTGATTGCTGGTCCTTGTTAATCTTGACCCCCCCAATCAGTTGCTGGAGAGTAGAGATGGACATGAAACGACCATTTTTTCGTTACCATTCTCCGTTATTTGTTCCATTACGTAATGGTATGAATAACGACCATTGCAATGGGGCAGGCTCGAACCTAACAGAACTAAGAAAATTTTCTTCGGTTCTGTTTGTTTCCATTATTGCCATCGTGCCGCTTGCACAATGAATAATGGAGCAGCTGGGGGCAGTGAGAGGGGTCTGGGCCTGGTGGAGCCTCTTTCCCCTTCCCCACCGGAGCAGATGATGCGAGACTTTGCCGATCTCGCAAGAAGAGATGGAATCCGTGCCCTTATGTGCTGGGCTCCGGTATCTTGGCCACATGGCAAAGTGGCAACGGTGCAGCCAGCCGGAGCGGAGCGGAGGGCTTACAGCGCCCCCCCACAGGTTTCCCGGCTCTAGGCTGGGGGGTGCGGGGTGGCGGTCTGCCAGGGTGGTGGCTCCCGGGGCAGAGTGGTTCCCAGGGAGAAGGGTCCCAGTTAGGGTGGTGCTGCACGGGGCTCCGGGGGTAGCAACACAACGGGGTGGCGGACGGTGTGGTGGATTGGTCCTTGGGGAGGGGGCCCAAGGGAGGGCTGCACTTGGTGGTGCTCTGGGGATGGCGGCCTGTTGGGGGTGGTGACCGGAGCAGCGCCCAGCTCCGGGAGGACTCCCCGTGGCCACGGGATTGCTCTCCTGCTGGCAGGCATGCCACCGGCTCTGGCAGCGCCCGGCCCTGGGAGGGCTCCCCATGGCTGCAGGACGGCTCTCCCAGGAGGCTTGGCCCAGCCCCAGGAGGGCTCCCTGCGGCCACGGGAACGCTCTCCCGGCCTGCAAGCCATTGGCTCCAGTGGGGCCGGCCCTGGGAAGGCTCCCTGCGGCCGCAGCTTGCCACACCTGAAAAATGAAGAAACGGAAATGAAGTGGGCCCTGGGGGCCTGAAAAACAGAAACAGAACGAAGCGGAACCCAGGGCCCAAATAACAACCACGAAATGCCATTTTGGCGTTTCGTGCCCATCTCTACTGGGGAGTAAATCACTGTAAAAAGCCAATTGATTCAAAGAGTCTGCCCCAACTGGAAATATAAAGCAGAACCCTGCTAGAGATGGGCACAAAACAGAAACATAGCATTTCATTTCAGTTTCATTTGTCATTTCATTTTCTTTCAATAGTAATGATTTTTTTTCCTAAAAATAATTATAACAAAACAAAACAATTCATTATATTATCTGGGCATTAGAAGTACCCAATTTTGTGGACAGCTTAAAAGCCAGGAAAGCAAATTAGAAATTGCAGCCTGTTGTATGTGGAGAGAGTTGGGACCTAGGAATGATGTGCCAGTAAGATATAGTGGCCCGTCTGGAAAGAGATGGGTTGTCAGATGGATTAGTGCGGAGGATGATTTGCTGTTGATTGGGAAAGATCCCATGCAAAAATCATATGAAATCAAGAGGATACGGTAAGATCCCACTTCTTTTACCCATAAACCTCTTTTATTTAAGTTTAAAGAGAGAGGATTGGCTCTGATATATCTGACAGTCCATCTCTTCCCAGACAAATCACTATATGTTACTGGTACATCATCCATTCCTAGGTCCCACCTCTCTACACACAGAATGCAATTTTCAGCCTACTATCCTGATTCCATATGATGGCAGGGGTATGTTCTGATAAGGGCAGATAAAATGTTTCATTCCTGAAGCAGAAAATGGTGTTTTGTAATCTTATGAAATAACTAAATAGCATGCGATCTCTAATCTGGGCCTTTTGAATGCAGTCTGAACATTGGAATGCTAAGCAAGTATGGGCCATGTTTTAAGTGAAGCTAAACGTGTTTTTTTTTTTTACAGTTCTTCTGTCAGAGAAACTGAAGCATGTCTCCATCCCTCTGCAATATTTTATGCAACATCCACTGAAACCTGGATGGACTAGATTCTAGGCAGGATGATTAAGACTTCATGACAAAAAGGAGGAAATGGATAATCAAAAATGAAGGAGCAAGAGAGAAGGCAGAAACCAAGAATGAAAGAGAAAGAGAAGACAAATTTTGTAGATTAGGTAATAGGTCTAGAGAGGCAATTTTAAAAGATAACTACTATAATGTAAATAGAAATATCATGACTAGAGATGGGCACGAAACAAGCGATTTTTGTTTTTGTTTTTGTTTTTTCATTTCGCTACGCAACGAAAATGAAACGAATTTTTTTCTAAAACAAAACAAAAATGAAAATGAAATGACCAAATTTGCCGTGTTTTTTGTTTTCGTTGCAGCAGATGCATTGAACTAAAAAGAATGCTAACGAAACAGCAATTTTTCGTTTTTGTTTTTGTTTTTTCGTTTCATTACCTAACGAAACAAAAATGAAATTTTTTGCAAAAAGCATCACAAAAACGAAAACGAACTGAAACGGACCCCTAAATGACCAAACGACAAACGAAACACCATTTTTTTGAGTCGTGCCCATCTCTAATCATGACCAGTGTCCTGTTGATGGACATTGCAACCAAAGTCAGCCCATTGACACAAGGGCATTTAACTAAGTGTTGATTTACCATGGAACCATTATTGGACAAACATAAGGCACCCCCTTTCAGGTGGGGCAAGACAGTCCCTTGCTCACAGGCACCCTGATACTCAGTGTAGACATGGATCTACAAAGGTGGCAGTGGTAGCGCCTTCACTCAGTGGGACCTCAGAAACAGAGGACTTGCAGCATTTTATAAACATATTAAGGGATTTTCCTGGCTTCTTATTCCCAATTGCCTTGAGGCAGATGCCAATTCAGAGAGTAAATCAAATGAATCCATCTCTTTAAACAACTGATCACCATGGCAGGCTGGGTGGATTAGGAATAACATTGCTTCTTTTGACAGCGGGGAGCTTTTGGGTTGCATAGAATTCGAGATGGGTTTATTTGCAGACACCAGCCCACCCTAGACACGGTGTTTTTTCAGAAAAACAGGTGCATGGAAGCTCATGGAAGCTTCCACGTATAGAGATTCACCTTTTGGATAGGTCCTAGCTTCCTTATGACGTTTTCTTATGTGGCATCAAGTTGTCTCCGATTTATGAACGAGTTGTTTGCAAAATGTCCTGCTTTCCATGGCCTTGCTCAGTTCTTGAAAATCTAAGTCAGTATCTTCTTTTAGGGGTACAATCCATCTCATATTTAATCTTGCTCTTTCCCTGCATTATCGTCCTTTCTCTACTGTCCAGCTTTCACACCCACACCTATTCATTCATTCATTCATTCATTCATTCATTCATTCATTCATTCATTCATTTTTATTTTTTTATTTTTTTTTTATTTATTCAACTTATTTTGATCTCTGGGCGGCATTTAAAATAGTTATAAATAAAATATCAATAAATCATCAAACAGTAATAAAAACCTTCTTTAAAATCATCATCCTAAAATTGTCAAGGGCCCAATCTATATTGTATCAATTAAAAACCTTCTGGAACAGGAAGGTTTTTACAATCATGATCTCAATTGGGACATTCCATATACAGCCCAGAATGTTTCTAAAGCCATCCCTCTTCAAATTGCTCTTTCAAAAAGATCTTAATTGCCGGGTATTAGGAGAGGCACCTTAGAACATTAAAATGTAAAACATTAATACAGGCATATAATTTAACCTCCTCAAATACTTATTTTAACCAGTTGCAATCTCCGGACCGTCTTCAAAGGCAGCCCCAAGAGCGCATTGCAGTAATCAATACGGGATGTTACCAGTGCATGCGTAACTGTCATGAGGCTCTGCTCGTTTCTGGTATATTTTCCGCAGCTGAAGGAAGGCACCCCTGGCCACCGAGTCCACCTGGGCTTCCAGAGTTAGACCGGGGTCCAGGAGCACCCCCAGCTGCGGACCCTGTCCCTTAGGGGAGTGCAACCCCATCCAGGACAGGAAGATGGCCCTCTAACCTTTCGGCAAAGCACCCATTAACAGCACTTCCGTCTTGTCTGGATTGAGTTTCAATTTGTTAACCCTCATCCAGTCCATTATCTGGCCCAGACACGAGTTCAGCACAGAAACCGCCTCACCTGGATTGGTGGAGAACGAGAGGTAGAGCTGAGTATCATCAGCATATTGCTGACTCCTCAGCCCAAACCTCCTGATGATCTCTCCCAGCGGTTCCCTGTAAATGTTGAACAGCATGGGAGACAGTATGGAGCCCTGAGGAACCCCACGACATAAATGCCACGGGGCAGAGCAACTGTCCCCCAGCACCACCTTCTGGACACGGTCAGCCAGGAAGGATTGGAACCACCGCAAGGCAGTGCCTCCAACCCCCAACCTGGCCATCCTATCCAGAAGGACGCCATGGTCGATGGTGTCGAAAGCCACTGAGAGGTCCAGGAGTATCAACAGGGTTGCACTCCCCCTGTCTCTCTCCCGGCAGAGGTCATCATACAGGGCGACCAAGGCAGTCTCTGTACCCAAACCCAGCCTGAAACCAGATTGAAATGGATCCAGAAAATCCATTTCATCCAGCAGTGCCTGGAGTTGCCCGGCTACCACCCGCTCCAACACCTTGCCCAAATAAGGGAGGTTCGCTACTGGACGGTATCATTCATTCATTCAATTTTGAATATTTCTACCCCACCCTTCTCCTTGGAAAAGGGCCCAAGGTGGCTTACAATCATGATAAGGGACAATATACAGCCCAGAATGTTTAAGACATATTCAAACTAAGGACGGGGAATTAGGAGAGGCACCTTAGAACATTAAAATGTAACATTAATACAGGCATGTAATTTAACCTCCTCAAATACTTATTTTAAGATATGAAGCCAATTTCTAAACTCTTACCATTATTATTTTTTTTCTATTTGGCAGGAAAATATCTGGTGGTGTTGGCAGCTTCTGGAGGGTCCTTGGAAGCAGAAAATTGCTCACCCCTTGTAATTATCTAAATAGTAAGCATGCAGTTGGGAGGAAGTGAAAGCATGCAGTTGGGAGGAAGTTGGGAGAAAAACGTAGATAAAGCAAAGATGTAACAGACTCGAACCTGACCATATTTCTAAAGAAAGAGCAAACATTTAAGTTTAGAATCCTTTCTTAATTTGTTGCAGCAGAGCTGGTCATAATTATAGGTGGTGGCAGCTCACCAGCTAGAGACGCCATCACTGAGTCCCTGGCTGCTTCCTTTATGTCAGGGGTGCCCAAACTTTTTGTAAGGAGGGCCAGATTTGGTGGCTGAGAATGTGTCAGGGGCTGGTTGCTCCCCGACCCTGCCACCCCACTGCAAGTGTCAGTGTTAGTGGACATGGGGTGAAGGAGGGGGAGGGAGGGGCGGGCCAGCCAGCCGCGGGCCACTCAGAATGGCCTGAAGGGCCGGATTTGGCCCTCGGGCCGGACTTTGGGCAGACCTGCTTTATGTGATAGTCATGCCAGAAGTCGAAGTGCGATTGTAATTTCTTTCACATTGCAGCTCCAAAACCCTCACAAATCCCATTCATTTCCATTTGCTTTCCCATAATTTACTTATCATTGTCATACCAGATTATGACTCTAAATCCCAAGGGGGGAAACGGCCCACGCTTCTACTGACTCATGTTCCTCCTGGATTAGGACAATGTAATTTTATGAACTGGAAGTAATTCACTTGCTGCCGGTAGTCATATAGGTGCTAGCCTTTGTTAATGGTGTTTAAATTGATCTTTCGTTTTGAACGGTGCTGCGGTATAGAATGCTTTTTTCTCGGCAGTTCCCAGAATCTTGGAAATGGGAAAATGCAAGTGTGAATGTTCTTCAGCTAAAGAGCTGTTTAATGCACAGGTTAGTGAAATCCTAGTGTAAATTACAGGGCTTTTTTAGTCTGCTGTGGCCTTACACGTGCTAAAAAAAGATATTTAAAAATAATTGACTGAAAATATTGGACTGTGTTGGCCGTCCCTTCCTTTTCTTTTATTTAAGTCATAACAACTATGAAGCACACTATTGGCTTTCATACTTCTGAAACACCATGAAACATCCAGCAAAATCATTGGGATGAACGACACAATCTCTGTTGATTCAGAAGCAAGTCTGTTTGATTAGAACGAGTCCTGCCTTCATAGAATCGGGTACTATAGGAATTGAGCCCCACTGTTTGTGTCAGTTTTTGTCCACAAGAGTACAGTATTCCTCTTGACAAAAACATGGGGTGTGTTTTTAATAAAAGATGGACCACTCTGGCTTACCTAGTTTTAAATGCCAAAATCCCTATCTTCTGGATATACTGGACTGTATATTGTCCCTTCTTACGGTAAGCCGCATTGGCTTCTTTTCCAAGGAGAAAGACGGGGTAAAAATACTCATAAATAAAAATACTCATTAATAGCATGTAGATTTCTTGTTAGTTATCCCTGCCTTATCTTCCCCGCTGCCCCCATCCCCTAGGATCGGGACTTTTCGTACTGTCTCACACTCTGCTTTGTTCCTTGCCCTTGGTGGTGCATGTCCCATCATGGGTATTTATCCTCTCTCTAGCAAAACGCTCCGGCTTTGTCTATATACTGTATCCAAATAGCAGTGGGATGCTTGAATTTAGATCCTGGATGCCTATCTTTTCTATTACTCTGCCCCAGGCAAATTTGCATCAATGAAAATTAAATATTCACTTCAATGGCCACTGAGAGTTCAATGAGATTTCCAAGGGACCGTGTATTCCCCGTCGTCTGAATGTGACTAGCCCAAGGCCACCCTGGGGATTTTTTGGCTCAGTGGGGGCTAGCATTGGGGTCCCGCAAGCCCTCCTAGGACACTGTAACTGCTCTATGGCCCTGCCACACCTAACCCTATCTGTACAGCATCCTTGAGCCACTTGTATCCCATTATGCAGAATTCAGACCACTGGGGTCCTTCCGGTGACTTTTTGTTCCTGTTTTTGTTTTAACAACTTCTTCTGTTTGTCCGTCTGCCTGCCTGCCACCCCCTTTCTCTCTTTTAATTTGGAATACATAATGTGAACCCAAACATTTTTGAATCCTAAGTAGGCTGATAGATGAAACTGGAGCCAGCACTCAAACAGGATGGTTTAAGCTAGCTTTGGGCAACAAGTCCTGTTATCCTGTGGGGAATAATACAAGCTGAGGGATCCTTGCATCTTAGCTAGTTCTACTTGGCACAAGCTTTGACAGGGTGCCAGCTACTCGACTTGTTATACCGCAGTCCTGCCAATGGAAATTCCAAAACATGAAGATTAGGTTGGGACATTATATGACATATTCATGCACACAAACCATCATTGTCCATATTCATGAACACTGGAGCCAGAGGACGTTAGCATGAATCATATTCACATTTTAATGGAGGACCTAACCCAAATATGGAGCTTTCAAATGGTTCCAGATCCAATCTGGAGATTTGTGGCACCATCTGTGGCCCATGTCTCCAAATTAATATGTAAGCCTTTCAAAACACAAACAGTCATGCTTTTTATGGTTTTGCACGGATGCCCATGAAATTTAGAGGTATGGCAAATCCAGTAGAGGTGAGTGAATCTGCCACAGATCCAATACCAGGTTTGCCTGAACATTTGCCTCAAACAATGTATGCCCTCTTCTTATTTGTCCTCCCATCAAAAATTAATCTGTAAATTCATTTTACTTTGTCCCAGAGGCAAATCTAGCCCTCTGCTTCAGTCCAGACTTCATATACATCCACCCCATTATCAACGCAATTCAATGCAAATCAAAGGGTAGTTCTAATGTTATTGTCCTGGTTGACCAGCTCAGATGCCTTGCGTTGGGAGGTTTAGTCCAGCAGTTTACTTTTAGAAAAGGGAAAAAAACTTCCCATGTCAATTATCATGCCGAATACTCTGCTGCTATTAAGTATACTGGAGGGAAAATGCATCACATCACAGAGCTGAGACAATATCGCTGAGGCAATCACCAGCCGTTATTATCATTCACACTGCCTACTTAGCAACAGCTGTTGTTTAATAACAAACCATTCTAAAAGAATACAGCAGCAGCTTTGAAATGTTTCACAGTGTAAATGTAATATACCAGTGTATTAAAATGTTCCAATTACTGTGTGACAAATCCCTGCCTCATTTCTGAGTTCAAGAGTTGCTAGTGGTTTATTTGTTCATTTTTATTTTTATTTTTGGGATTTATCCCAGGCAAAACTGGCACATCGTTTAATCCGCATCTTTTGCCAGGTAAATGAATAGGAATATTGTTCATAAATACATGATTAAGACTGGAACTTGGAAATGATGCATTGAAATTAACTAGTTGACATTAAATTCATTACATTTTGGTCCAAGACCAGAAAAAGGCACTTTAAATCTAATATTGAAAAAATAATATTTTAAAAAGCAATATGAACAGGGGTTTGAAAGGTTGGAATTAATAATTATGTGTGACAATCTCTAGAGGCAATAAATCACCCCCTATTTAACCTCCCTGAATGGTAAGGGGCTTAAAACCCAAACTTGTAACAGAAAGCCCAACCTTTCACCTATAAATAAAGCTGGACTATAATCCGCAGAAATATTAGTTAAAACACCAACATCCAGAGCTTTTAAAAGGGACAGCCTGCCTGAAAAGTCTTCACCTGTTTGTGGAAGGACAGCCAAGATGGGGTCAGCCCAGCCTCCTCTGGGAGGCTTATTTGATCACAAGTGCTGTTGTCTCCCACCCCAACCCCCGTGGATACCGAAATCTGTGGATAAGAGCAAACACTCTTACCCGACGGTGACAGCAGTGCCAGGGCTGCAGGCCTTCTGTCCTTTATGCCGCCCAGGCTGCCTCTTCCTCATGGTGCTTGTGGGTGGATGCTCCGGAATGGCACGGCCTCCTCTACCACCACTGCTGCTCTTGCAGGCAGGTGGGCAAGCGGGCGCTCCGGGGCCACGCAGGTTCCCCCACTGCTGCCACCACCACCGTCAGTGTTGCAGGTGGGCAGGCAGGCAGGCATTCCCCAGGCGTATGGCCTTCTCTTCCTGTGCTCCCAATTTTGCGGGCCCATCCCTGGGCCTGGGCCCCTGCAACTCCGCTTGCCATCTGCAGAAAACTGAAACTGTGCATTCTCCTCCTTTCCTGCTCTGGTGAGGCTCAGTTCCTTTTTACTGCCACTGCAGATGGACACTTTTCTTTCTGTTCCTGCAAAAAAAGAAAAGAAAAAAGGAATTGTTCATTCCTTTACTTTATTTTATCCTACTCCTGCTGCCAACCTTCCTTATTTTCTCTCTTGATTTTTTTTCAACCATGCGGGTGAGTTATTTTGAAAGCTATTGTCTCCTCCAACCTCCACCCACAAGCCGTTTTATGGCCTTCCCAGGCCCCTTCAAAAAGTGCACTTTGCACTCCCATAAAATTCTCCCTCATGGACGGACAAAATGAGTGCTTCTTTTGCTTGGGGGAAAGTAACCAACTGGCCGCGTGCTCTGCTTGTAAAACACTCACAAAGCCTGCTCTCAAATAGTGGCTAGAGCACCTTCGAGCACATCTCTGGGAAAAATCCTTAAGACTCATGGAACAGTCGGTTGAGCAATCTCATGCTCCTTCAGTGTCTACTCTGCTTAACAAACGTTTGAAGGCTAAACCTCCTTCAACATCAATACCAGCAGTTTCCGTGAAACCGAGTGCAGGGGAGCAGAAAAAGAAACCTTCGGCCCCGATGCCAACATCAGAATCGAGGGTTGCTTCATCTCCTACAATTGTCAATGACTTGCCTTCAAGTGTCAAGCAAATCAGACACAAAAACCCTTGATTTCCGAAGGGCAAACTTCCCTCAGATGAGGAAACTAGTTAGAAAGAAATTGAAAGGGAAGGTAAAAAGAATCCAATCTCTTCAGAGTGCATGGAGCCTGTTTAAAACAACGGTAATAGAGGCTCAGCACAAGTGCATACCACAAAGAAAGAAGAGCTCATTTAAGTCCAAGAGGGCACCAGCATGGTTAACGAGTGGAGTTAGAGAGGCTCTAAAGCGCAAGGAGAGGTCTTTCTGTAAATGGAAATCCTCCCCAAATGAGGAAAATAAAAAGGAACACAAACTCTGGCAAAAGAAATGTAAGAAGATGATGAGAGAGGCAAAGAAAGAATTTGAGGAACGCATGGCTATCAATATAAAGGGTAATAATAAAAGCTTCTTTAAATATGTTAGAAGTAGAAAACCTGCCAGAGAACCAGTTGGCCCTCTGGATGGTGAGGGAGGAAAAGGGGAGGATAAGGAGGACTTGGAAATTGCAGAGAAATTAAATGAGTTCTTTGCATCTCTCTTCACGACAGAAGACCTTGGGCAGATTCCTCTGCCTGAACAGCCCTTCTTGACTAAAAAATTAAATCAAATACAGATTAAAAGAGAAGATGTTTTAGGACTATTTGATAAATGAAAGATCAACAAGTCACAGGCCCAGATGGCATCCACCCAAGGGTTATTAGGGAACTGAGAAATGAAATTGCAGATTTCTTAACGGTTATATGCAACTTGTCTCTTAAAACGGCCACAGTGCCGGAGGACTGGGGGATAGTGGACGCCACACCAATTTTTAAAAAAGGAGGGAGGGGGGACCCAGGAAACTACAGGCTGGTTAGCCTTACATCTGTCCCAGGGAAGATGGTAGAAAGCCTCATCCAAGAGAAAATCTTAAAACACATAGAAGAACAAACCTTGCTGAGAGAAAATCAGCATGGCTTCTGTAAGGATAAGTCTTGCCTGACAAACCTTTTAGAATTCTTTGAAAAGGCCAACAGACATGTGGATTTGGGTGAACTAGTGGATATTGTCTCTCTGGATTTCCAGAAGGCTTTTGACACAGTCCCTCACCAAAGGCTGCTGAGAAAATTGCAAAGTCAGGGGAAAGAGGGCAGGTCCTCTTATGGATTGAGAACTGGTTGAGATCTAGGAAAGAAAGAGTGGGTGTCGATGGGAAATGTTCACAATGGAGAGAGGTGAAAACTGGTGTACCCCTTTTCAATCTTTTCATACATGACATGGAGACAGGGATAAGCAGTGAGGTGGCCATGTTTGCAGATGACACAAAACTTTTCCTTGTGGTAAAAACCAGAGAAGATTGTGAAGAGCTCCAGAAGGATCTCTCCAAACTGGGGGAATGGGCTGCAAAATGGCAAATGCATTTCAATGTAGCCAAATGTAAAATAATGCATATTGGGGCAAAAAATCCAAACTTTATCTATCAACTCATGGGCTCTGAGCTATCCATGACGGATCAGGAAAGAGATCTTGGTGTGTTGCTGGACAGCTCCATGAAGGTGTCTCCCCAATGTGTGGCAGCAGTGAAGAAGGCCAATTCTATGCTAGGGATTATCAAAAAGGGGATTGAAAATAAAACAGCCAACATTATAATGCCATTATACAAAATGAAAGTAAGGCCACACCTGGAGTATTGTGTACAACTGAAAAAGGTGCAGAAGAGAGCGACTAAAATTACTGGGCTGGGGCAACTCCCTTATGAGGAAAGGCTAAAACATTTGGGGCTCTTTAGTCTGGAAAAAAGGTACCTGAGGGGGGGATATGATTGAGATGTACAAAATAATGCAGGGCATGAGTAAAGTGGGTAGAGGGAAGCTCTTCTCCCTCTCCCAAAATACCAGAACTAGGGGACATCCACTCAAATTGAGGGCTGGCAGAGTAAGAACAGGCAAAAGAAAATATTTTTTCCACCCAGCGCGTTCTTAGTCTATGGAACTCCCTGCCACAGGATGTGGTGATGGCATCTGACCTGGATGCCTTCAAAAGGGGATTGGACAGATTCCTGGAGGAGAAGTCCATCACAGGTTACAAACCATATGGAGATGTGTAATCTCCATGCTTAAAACCAGGGTACTTCAAGGGCCAGATGCAGGGGAGTGGTTGCAGTTGACAGATATCCAGTCTCGTGCACTCCCAGACACATATGGTGGGGCCACTGTGAGATACAGGAAGCTGGAGTAGATGGGCCTTTGGCCTGATCCAGCATGGCTCTTCTTATGTTCTTAACACAAGACTCCAACCATTCTTCCCTGTGTGGTCCCAAATTACAATGGACTCCTGGGTTCTAACCATCACAGCCTCAGGGGTATGCAATAGGATTTTACGCAGAGCCTCCATTAGGCCAGATGATGTCCAATCCTCCTTCCAAAACACTCTGGGATGAAGTCCTTACCTTACTTCAGAAAGATTCCATCAAACAAGTTCCTGGAAATTCCACACCCCCCCTTTTTTAACTCATGTTATTTTACTGTCCTGAAGAAGGATGAAACATTGCGGCCCATTCTCAGTCTCAGGGACTTAAATTTCTACATATCCCCAACGCATTTCAGAATGATAACCCTAGAAGATATCCTGCCCCTACTTTGCAAGGGAGAACTGGTTTGCTATCATAGATTTGCATGATGATTATTTCCATATATCCGTACCAGAAGACTACAGGAAATTCCTCAGGTTCCAAATTGCAGACAATACTTACCAGTTCAAAGTTCTCCCATTCGGTCTCTCAACAGCACCCTGGGTGTTCATGGACTGTTTTGCTCTTGTAGCTGCCTTCTTCTGCGTCCAAGGCATAAATGTCTTGCTGTACCTGGATGACGGGGTGCTGGTTTCTCCTTCAAAACATTCTTTCTCCCACTCAATCCATACACTATATCGGGGCAATCTTGGATTCCACTTGCAAGAGGGCCTTCCTCCCCCAGGAATGCAACTGTAGTTTATAATGGGCCAGAGCAGACTATTTTTCTACTGGGAAATGTGGGGTGAGGCAGTAGGAGATGAAGACTTAACACAAGTGACATTTGCTCAATAAAGGAAGCCATGGCAGTTAGTTTGCAAGATCTGAGCAAAATTTATTGGAAAAGTCAATATTATTGCAAGAAGGAAGAAAGGACACCCTAACACGAGATGATGTTTGTTTGCAAGATCCAAGCAGAGCTGTTAAGGACAGGACACTTGGGAAATCAGTAACTCATACAATCTGCACACATCAGAAGCGACTTGATGGCACGTAGCATCTTTAGAGGTATTTTCCTTAATTGCCAAACGATGGCATCATGACAAGATGGGAGAAATCGACAGCTAAGCTCTGTAAGATTAGCCCCAGCCAGAAAGCAAAAACCAGGGATTTCGCAGTTTAAATGAGCTTCTGAATATCCTTTATTTTTAAAAGATTTGTTTTACAATTTTTGTAAAAACCTTTGAAAAGGTTTTTTTTTTTCAGATTCAGTTCAGTCTTCTCCTCTGAAGCTTAGATTGTTTTCTAAGCATTTGCCAAAACATCCCAAAATCTGACACAAAGCAAGGTGAGACCAAAACTGATACTGATCCACGGTCTAGGTTCAAAATTATATATATTTTTTTTAATTTGGGATGTCCCCAACTTTGAATAGCCTTATGGGTTGCTATTTGTTCTGTTGTACAATATCTCTTATTGCATAGGAGTGCAGCAATTATAAAAGGCTACAGACAGTAAACCCTTGAGGTAAGGGTAGAGAAATGACAGCCGGAGAGGGAAAATGGACTTCATGAAATTCAAATATGTCATTTTTAAGCTTTCTAAATATTTGCATATAGATGTAGACTGCTATTAACATTCAAATACGTACTGAAAAGAGAACAATAATTTTAAGGTCTCCTTTTTGTAGCATGGCAACAATTTCTATTATCCCATGGCAACAAATAAGAGTCACGGTGAGGCTGTTGTGATAGTGGTTGATTTGCTATCGGCAGCAATTTAAATTATTTTGAGAATGTCAGGTATAGGATAATCAAATGATATTTCAAAGTTTCATGGGCTTGTGCCTGTTTGAAAACCATGTTCCGAGCCCAATGAAATCAACAGAATGTCAGAATTTTCTTCCTTCTGATTTCTACAACGGCTGCAGCTCTATAGCTGAGCATGTGTTTTGCACTGAAAGGACCCCAAGTTCAGTTCCTGGTAAGGACTGGAATTCTTATTTTAGAATAAGAACCAGGGAGGGTGTGGTGGAAAGAGTGGAAAGAAAGTAAAGGGGGATCCATAAAATCCAGAAAGGATCCTCATGATTTCATAGGATTTTTATCAGGGATTCTTGCAAAACCACCAAACCCATTGAAGTCCACATATTACACCAGAGGACTCAGAGAGGAGAGGAGAGACGAGAAAACGGCACTGATTGAAACACAAAGACTCCCCCCCCCGACCCCCAGCCTCACCATTCTTGTGTCATGATGGTCAACGCAATGGCCAGCTGGCTCTTTGCTATTGATGACAGTGTATCAGGAGTGAAGCCACCAGCACCTAAAATCTGTCTTTGGAGAGGACTGACATTTCATTGGCAAGTCAAGGTCTCCATATTGTTATTATTATTAAAGCGGGGGGGGGGGCTGTGGCACGGTTAATGAGAAATGTATTTGTGAAATCTGGATGTCCGAACACAACCTCAGTCATATCATCGAGGCTCTTTCCAGCTCTGGAGTTCTAAGACGGGGGTGGTGCCAATGACTAATCCTGGTCTATACCAGAGGAAAGTGGATCCAGTGGTTCCCTCTACCAAGAATGGGAGCAGGGGTGCACAGGATCTTCATGGCATTTTGCCCTGCCTTGGCATGTGGTTTGGCCTTTCTTTCAGGGTCTGTTCTTCCTCCTGTAAGACTCCGTTGCGTGTTGCATCGTTACAGTCGTGACTGACTCTTCGTGACCCCATGTCCATGGAGTTTTCTTGGCAGGAATACTGGAGTGGCTTTGCCCGTTCCTACTCCAGGCGCCTACAGCACCTGGTCTTCCCTGGTGGTCTCCCATCCAAGTACTCGCCAGGGCCGGCCCTGTTTAGAAATCAGGCAAGATCAGGAGTGCTTATTAGGGCATCTAGGCAGCTCAAGACCCCATTAGGGCAGCAAAAACGTACCACATCACTTTTGGAAAAAAGGGAAAAGGAAACTGGAAAACTGCAAGTGCAGGTGCCCACCAGAAGTGACTGCTAGGAATGAGCGGAATGCACCTGAAGGCAGCCAGGCAGCGCCACTGCCCCCCCTCTCCCATTAGTGCTACCTGCTTGCCTGCTTGTGCTCAGCAGGGGCTTGGAGCGCCCTTCATTACCTACGGTTTTGTCATTTTCCTCCTGCTTTCAGGAGGCCGCCGGGCAGCTTGCTCAGGGTGCACACAGCTCTCCGCCGCCACCCAGCCGTGGCCCTAGCAGGGGGCTGCTCAAAGCTGCAAGCCCTGCCCAGTGAGGTCTGTCGAGGAGGCCCACGTTTGTCCTCCGCCTTGGACTCCCCCATTCAGGGCAGGCAGCACTGAGAACCTTGCTATTCCTTAGGCAACAGCTGAGACGGTGACTGCCTGCTGCTGCTGCTGCTGCTGCCGCTGCTGCTCCTTGGTTGGCCGCACCCTCCACCTGCCCAGATACGCAGCCTCACGCCGCCGCCACCACCACCACCACTACCACCCAGCATCTCTGGCTGGGTTGGGCAGGGAGGCAGAGGAGAGTGTGTTGGGCTTATGGTAGGGGCCGGCAGGCATCTTCCTCTGACCATACACCAATGGTACTCTGCTTTGCTTCCCCACCACCACCAACTACCGAGGTCCCAATTACCTTTCAGAGAACCCGAGGAAGTAAACTAGGGGCACTTTTACAGGACCCCTAAGATCTGCTGGGAACTTAAATTCGGACCAGAGATCTTGGGGGTTTGTCGCTCTTCCTGTGTTCCCACCCCTCCACACTTCCTTGCTCCTGTCTGCATGAGGGGAGGGAGGAAAAAAGGGAGAAAAGAATGCCTCTCACCTCCGCTCTGACGTTGGGAGCTGCCCCGGAAAGCATTGCAGTCAAGGGGCGGGGGGGGCAAAAAAACAAACAAACAGAAGGCAAGGATAGCCCGGCACTCACTGCTTTACATCCGCATCAGAAATTTTTCACCTTCGGAGACCAGGTACTTGGAAAATGCGCTGGGACGCGCTTAGGTGGGCGTGGTCGTACTTTATTTTGTTTAAAATCCGGAGCTGGTGGGAAAACAATTTTAAGCTCCGGATGTGGGAGCCCTTTGCCTTAGATTTTAGGGGTCATGTAAAAGCGCCCTAGATAGGGGGTTTAGGTGATGGAGCGGAGCCAAGTAGCACCTCTCTCTGTTCGGCGTTCACACGCCTGGTTTGATAGCCAGATAGGGCCATTGAAGATCCCTGTTGCCATTTCAGTGGGAGGATTGCACCAAATGGCATACGTGGACCTCATTGATCGCAGTCAAATCCATGGACGCATGATTCCCCAGTAATCAAAGCATGCATGTACCAACTGTTGCATAACGCCTGCAGAAGAAAATTATCTGCTGGCCACCAATTTAATCTGCACACACGTTTGAAGAAAGGACACATGGGAGGAGATCTGGGAAGAATTGAAGGGATGAATAAATTATGCATTGTTTGGCAGCAAGTGAAATTGTAATGGTAGTGAGAGGAGTAACCCTGTGTGTGTGTGTGTGTGTGTGTGTGTGTGTGTGTGTGTGTGTGTGTGTGTGTGTGTGTGTGTGTGTGTGTGTGTGTGTGTGTGTGTGTGTGTGTGTGTGTGTGTGTGTGTGTTAGACACACTGATCTGTTCTTAGGCTACTTGGGAAGACATTTCTTAGAGCATCTGGACACCTCACTAAATGCAAAACAGATATTAATTACTGATCTGTCCATTGGGATGGCTCGGTGCACATGAAGTGCCTTCATTTGTGTCACAAAGGACTGACAGATCGACTGGCTTGTTAATTGAATGCCTCCCGGAACAAGTTGAGCTTTAGACCCTGCCCTGGGAGCTGCCAGGTGCACATTCTGCTTCCTTGCCAGGGCACCAAAGTATGAGAGAGCCCTCGGGCCCTGAAAGGTGTAACCACATCACAGAGTCACCCCAGGTCCCCTTGCGGTTTTTTTAGTGGGACAAATTGCCATTCTCTCATAAAGTGTTTGCATCAGCCTTTTTCCCTGGGAAAAAGTGGGGGCAGCTGCAATCGCCCTTCTGTACATGTGGGGGTGGGGGGGGGTGAGGTTGTCAGTGTGTGTTTCTTTGCTTGGGAAATATATTAGGTCTCTTTAATGGAGAGCAGTGATTCCCTATGAAATTCACTGCCATGGCACAATAGAACACTGAATGAAAAATACTAGACCATAAAATAAAGATGGAAAAAAATCTCTCAAGTTTTTTTCTGCAATCAAATTTCATAAATCTCAAGTTTATTATATTCTAAATCTGTGATTTGCAGTTACACAAATTTACCAGACTCGGTCGGAACGGCTGTTCCCAGCATGGAGGGACCCAGAACTTAAACCAGGTTGGATGAATCAGCCAGTTTTGGATTTTTCTACATTCATAAAAAGAACCTCTCAACTTCTATCCATTTTGAGCATGAAGATGTTTTGGAATTTGGGGAAACTATCTTGTGGAAGAGTAAATCAGCATTCTATAAGGCAATTGAAAAAAATGAGGGCAGCCATCCCAAAAAAATATAACTTTTAACTGGGCTTCAGATCAGCATCAAATTGGGCAGAGTTGTAGAAGATGGTCTGTTCTATAATGAAAATAAAATTAAAATAACATCCATTGTTTTATCCTGTAATTAGAAATGGGCAGTTTCAAAAGGCCCCATATTTAATTTTGCTCATATAAATAGAAAAGAAAACAATCTTGCTTATTTTAAAAGAGAATAGTTGGCTCTATCGGTTTATTTTATTCATAACATATCCAGGCTGTAGGGGCTGAAATATCAACCCACAAAAAAGAAAAATGGCCACTTTGTTATTTATGTATTTGTTTGTTTGTTTGTTGGATTTTTATACCACCCTTCTGGCAGCAAGGCCACTCTGGATGGTTAATAACAATTAATCAATACAATACAATAAAACACGTCATTCATACAATACAATAAAAATAAAAATACAGTAACTATAATGAAAATAAAATTAAAATAACATCCATAGACCTGTAAGTAGAGATGGGCATGACTCCTGGAGGCACCTCTCTTTTTCAAAAATTTGTGGGTGCCTCATTTTTTCTCTGGCCCGTACTGGTTTGAAGGGCTCCTGGAGGCACCTCTCTGGCTCCTGGAAGCACCTGGAGGCACTGGGGTGGGTGCTTCCTCTGGCCCGCTACAAAAGGTATGCATAGCCAATTGGATATGCATACCAAGTTGCAGTGGCAGGCAGAGGCACCTCTCTTTCGGGTGCCTCTGTGACTCACTGCCTGGCATACGGTGCACTTGGGCTGGGGATGGGGAGGAGGAACAAAGTGAGAGAGGACTCCTATGGGCGCCCTGTGGCTCACTAAGAAGGGAAGTGTACTTGCTGTAGTGCAATGCGAGTACACAGATCTGGCTTAGGGTTAGGGTTAGCACAAGGGCTAGGCTTAGGGTTACAGGTAAGGTTAGGGTGAGTTACTGGGGTGCACCTCTGGGTGCCTCTCTGACCCAGTAAGAAGGACAGTGTACTGGCATATGGGTTAGGGTTTGGGTTCGGGTTCGGTCTAGGGTTAGTGGGCTTTTTATGCCCGACTGGCACATCCCAGAGGTCTCGGTCAAAACCTGGCCAAGTGGCCATGCAATTGGTGGAATGGCTCCAAAAATTTGCATGGTCCACTCCCATGGCCAGCCCATCATTGCGCAGGTGTAAAAAAATAAAATAAAAATAAAATAAAATAAAATCAATGGAGACGTTTTGTTGCAAGAAAAACCCACTGCTGCTACTGTAAAAATTCAGGCAGTTTTAAAATAGCTATTTTCGCATGTTTCTGTGGTGCTTTGGTGTGTTTTTGGACCACGATTTCAAAATAAATATTGCGGTCGCCCCATTTTGGATCCCCCACCCGCATGGCGAGTTGGCGAGACAACGAGGATGCCCCCCACCAGAGCAGCCCAGGACAGGAGAGGGGGGGAGGCCGGGGACCCCCCCCCCAGAAACCACCCCTCTGGTAGGTGCCCTCACTCAGGCAGGCATATTTTCGCCTGCTTTTTTGGCCGGGAATCGGTTTTTTTTCCTTTTAAAACTTTTTTTCTGTGCCGCTTGCGCTTGGCATCGCGCGATCGCCGCGTGATGCCAGGAACGACAACGACAAATCAGACCCAATTTTTCTTTTTTCGGTTCGAGTTTGAGTTCTGGTGGGGTAATTGTCGTTACCGTTTCCATTGCGTAATGGAAACGAGGAACGGAAACGGAAACGAGAATTTCGCCAAGTCATTCCCATGTCTACCTGTAATATTATCAGTGGACAAATCAGCTAAATACATGTTTTTGTGGGTGAACACTAGATTTATGTTAAATCTGAGGAAATGTCTGCTTAAATACACTGGTTTTTAATAGTTTTTTTTTTTAAATAGCCAAAGTGGTGGCCAGGCAGATGTCTGGTGGACGTTTATTTTAAAAGCAAGGGGCAATGGCAGACCAGGCCCTCTTTCTAGTTTTTTCCCTTTCAAGCCTCTTGTGGTCTTAACTGCCTCAAATGCTTAGCCTGGGAGGATCAGGTATTATGGCGGTTTTCAATGGAAGAAGGTGCTCTGACAAGTAGCAAGGTCCCAAACCGTTTAGGGCTTTGCATGTCATAGTTAAGACCTTTTAGTCGATGCAGGACTGACCTGGAAGCCAGGGCAGGGCAGGCAGCACTGGGGATATGTGGTTGTATTTTCTAGTCCCAGTCAGCAATCTGGCCAACGTGTTCTGGATCATCTGGAGTCTCTGCATCAGCCTCAAGGGAAACCCCACATAGAAGGCATTGCAATAATCCAGTCTCGAGACTACCAATGCATGGACCAGCATGGTGAGAGTCCCCATGTCCAGATAGGGATGCAGCAGAGCAATCCGCCACAGATGGTAATGGGTGGAACCCACCTGAGATTCCATAGATAGCAACAAATCCAAGAGAACGCCCAAGCTGTGCACTTCATTCTTTGCCGTCATGCCCCCAAATGAGAAGGAGTTTCCCAACCTGCTGAGAGTAGAAGCCCCCACATGCAAGATTTCCATATTTTCCAGGTTCAACCTCAGTCTCTTTGCCATCGTCCATCCCAGAATGGCGTCCAGGCAGCGCTCAAGGGATGGAATAACATCCATTGCAGAGGATGGAATGCCATCAGCGTACAGATGACACAAAGTTCCAAAACTCCTAATGACCCTTTCCAGCAGCCTCATATAGATATTAAATCACATTGGTGAGATGATCGACCCCAATGGAACCTCTGAGGTTATAAGACTGAGCTTACAGTCTTTTAACTTTATATTTTAATAGTGTATGTGTATTGTTGTTTTACATTTCTGTTTGTTGGTTGGCTGAATTTCTTCAGTCTATGTAAACCACCCAGAGTTCCCTTTGGGAATATGGGCAGTGTAGAAGCCTAATAAATAAATAAATAAATAAATAAATAAATAAATAAATAAATAAATAAATAAAATACATGGTACAGACTTGGGAGCAAGTGCCTCAAAAATTAAACATTATATACATTTGTAATTAGAGGAGGAAGATATTTCAGTAAACATTCAGGATTTCTGAGACTAAACCATTTCCTCACATACGTTTTCAGTTGGGAAATTTGCTGCGGATCAGAGGCAAGCAGAATTTTTGATCTTATAAATCAGGACACAATTAGCAGATTCTTAACTACCTTTTTAACTCCTTTCTGACCAAACAAACTCATCAGAATCATGCTTGCAACAGGATTCCGTGTCTAGTTGTAAACACGGAAACACAGAAAGAATATTTATTTTTTTTAAAAAAAATACAGCTATTCAAAATATATTTAAAAAGAATACCCAAAAATGTTCAGAAGCTCATTTGTTTAAACTGTGAAATTACTAGTTTTTGCTTTGTGGTTGGGGATGATGCCTATACAGTATTGTGACATCATCTTCTATCATGGTCTGCATTCCACTCATCTTGTCACTATGCAATTAATTGGTATTTTTTAAAGAATGTCCTAATATGTTGTGTTAGAACTATGATGTGTGAGTTAATGATCTCCCACAAAAGCTGTTATTAACAATTCTGCTCAGATCTTGTAAACCAACAGCGTCTCATGCTAGGTTGCTCTCTCTTCTTACTGCCCTCTCTACTTTCAGCAATGTTGTCTTTTCAAATAAAATTTGCTTAGACCTTGCAGGCTAAGAGCCGTGACTTCCTTTATTGAGACATTTTTCTTCTTCTCTTCCTATTGCCCCCACCACCACCACCACCACATCCTTTCCCAGCAATTTTGTATTTTCTGGTCACTTTTGTGGATGAAAGTTACAAGAGATACCAAGAAAACATGTTAAAACCAGCCCTGGCAGCTGCTTTCTGTAAGAGCGAGAAGTGGTTTAACTAATGAAAAAAAGGAGTCAGGTTCAGGGACTTCCGCCTGCTTGATGTCGTGTTGTGAATGGTAGTGAGCAGAAGTAGAAACCCTATAGACCAGTGGTTCTCAACCTGTGGGTCCCCTGATGTTCCTAGACTGCAACTCCCAGAAGCCTCCACCACTTGCTGTGCTGGAAGGGATTTCTGGGAGTTGAAGTCCAGGAACATCTGGGGACCCACAGGTTGAGAACCACTGCTACAGACTCTTTTGGTTACTGCCATTGGTGTAGTCAACATTCAGGTTGCCCTTTGCTATATTAAGATTGGGATCCTTTTCCTTTGGCACAGTGGTTAGATGCCTGTATTTCAGCCAAAACTGTGCTCACAGCCTGGGGTTCAATCCCAGGTAGTAGCCGGCTCATGGCTGACTCAGCCTCCCATCCTTCCAAAGTCAGTAAAATGAGTACCCAGATTGCTGGAGGGTGGGGGGGCAATGTGTAGCCCGCATAATTAATAATTGTAAACCACCCAGAGAGTGCTTTAAGTGCTTTGGGGCAAAATATAAGCAGAACACTTTGATTTTTATTTATTTATTTATTTATTTATTTATGCACATGGACATGTTATGGTACAGCAACACGGGGGCATTTCCTGATGTTTTGTATCATGGCTTTCTGCAGCCCCAGTCAGTGGTGGTGAACCTTTGACCCTCCAGATGTTTTGGACTACAACTCCCAGAATCCCAAGCCTAGATTGCCAGTGATAAAGGACTGTGGGAGTTGTGGTCAAAAAACATCTGGGATGCCAAAGGTTCACCATCACTGCACCGAGATGCATCCAAAATATGCTATCAAAAGTTAGTGGGAACATGCAAAAATAAAAAGCAGGGAATATATTATGTTTGCTTATTTCCAATGCATGAGTGTGTCCTGACCATGACAGCGAATGGGAGAAGGGGAAGGGTTTGGAAAAGCCCAGCCGCCAACGCAGATCACTTGGCACAGAGATAGGCTTTCTGCTGGTTTTAGGCATTTCTGCACACCGACAAACAGAGCGCTGGGAGAACTTTGTGAAAGAAGAAGGAGGCATAGCTAATTATTCCTAGGAAGGCAGATGAAGATGTGAAGAGGTCCTTTGGATAAATCCAAGTCGATGGCATTTTGCAAGATCTGACAATGCCAATGGCATTTTAAAAAAAGGATTACTCTCTATGCAGGTTTTATTCTGCCCTTTTCCCAACCATCGAGTCGTTCCTTCTCCTTTATTAATGTCCTTCATTACAATTTTTCTCCTTGCTTTCTCCTCGAATTTACATAATTGCACCCATGTGCCAATTCTCCATGGATACCTGGCTGATTTATTTTGGCAAGTTTTAACCGAAGCAAAACCTGATGGCTTCCCAATAGAGATGGGCACGACTTAGCGGTATTCCCGTTTCCGTTTCTGTTACTCGGTTCCGTTACTCTACGGAAATGGTAACAGGAATTACTCCACCAGACTTCGAGCTCGAACCGACGAACGAACAATTTTGGTCTGATTTGTCGTGCTCGTTCCTTGCATCGTGCGATTGCGCGATGCCATGTGGCACAGAAAAAAAGTTTTTAAAAGTTAAAAAAACCCGGTTCCCGGCCAAAAAGCAGGTGGAAAAATGCCTGCCGTGCCTCAGGCCACCTACCAGAGGGGTTGTTTCTGGAGGTCCCTGGCCTCCCCCATCCCCGTCCTGGGCTGCTCTGCTCTGGGCTGGGAAAAAGCCCAGTCTCGCCGCTGGCCGCCACAGGCAAGCAAGCCAGCAAAAAAACCTCTCCCCCACCCATTCCCGCAATGCCTACTAAGCGCAAGGCACCTACCGGAGGGGTGGTTTCTGGAGGGGGTCCCGCCTCCCCCGTCCTGGGCAGCCGGACGGCACCAGGAAAAAATGTAGCAGTGGGTTTTTTCTTGCATAAACTGCAAAAGTAGCAGTCTTTTTTCTTGCAACAAAATGTCTCTCCTCTCCTCCTCTGTCCTCCATTGATTTTATTTTATTTTATTTTATTTACACCTGCGCAATGATGGGCTGGCCGAGTGGCCAGCCATGTGGGAGTGGACGACCATGCAAATTTTTGGAGCCATCCCACCAATCGCATGGCCACTTGGCCATGGAGACTTCTGGGATGTGCCAAAAAGCCCCCTAAAACCTGCCCTAGCCCCCTAACCCTAACCCTAACCCTAATCCTTGACTCCAGTCCTTACCCATACGTCACAGACTGTCTTCTTAGTGGGTCAGAGAGGCACCCAGAGGTGCAACCCACTAGCCCACCGTAACCTTACCCGTCACTTGCCTAACCCTAGCCCTTGCACTAACCCACCTTAACCCTAAGCCAGATCTACTTGCATTGCACTACACGCAAGTACGATTCCCTTCTTTGTGAGACATGGCGGTGCGAGAGCCTTAGGCATCACCTATGGCTCTGGGTTCACTGCCATCACTAGTCTCACTGTCTGCACAACTGGTATGCAATATCCATATGGCTATTGCATACCATTTTGCAGCAGCAGCAGGTGAGGAGGGGAGACCCCCATGTAGAGGGGTCTCTTGGAGCCTGCTTCCCTTTCCTAGTGGGTGAGGATAGGAGGCACCCACGGGTGCCTCCAGGATCCCGCTTTCCCTTTATAGCGGGCCAGAGGAGGCACCCACCCCACAGAGGTGCCTCCAGGCCCGCTCCCCCAAAAAAACAGTACTAACGAAAATGAAAAAACAAAAAAATGAACCGACTAATTTTTGCGAATTTTTGCGAAAACCGGAAACGACCCGAAACGGAACCGGCCCGACTAACGACAACTCAAAAAAATTTTTTTCAAGTCGTGCCCATCTCTACTTCCCAATATCATCCTATAATATCCTCCCCACCCCACCCGCTGCCTTTTTATTTCCCGCTGCTTGCCTGCATCACATACTTTGGGGCATAGGTGCGGGCAAGGTAACAGGGGAGGGATTCAAACCTCAAACATGTGTTTCAAGGAACAAAGCATCTGTGTTTAGGAAAGATACAAACTCAAGCACAGTGTGGGATAAAAAGAATGATGTGGTAAGTTGTCAGCAGTTTGCATGAAGGCCCAAGGATGAGACCTAGTAGGGTGAGGAGCCTCAGTAGATCATAAGGAATGCACCATTTGTAGATAAACTGTTACTGGCTCACTCTTGCTAACGATGGCTGTGTCCACATGACTGAAATGTCTCTCCAGTATCCCTCTTTGACTTTGATTCTGTATTTGGGGGGGGGGTTCACACCCTACATCAGTGGTTGCCAACTTCCTAATGCCGCAACCCTTTAATGCAGTTCCTCATGTTGTTTGGTGACCCCTTGCCCTGCTTGGAAGTGGCCCCAAGCCCCCTTGGGCAGGCCACTATGCCGCAGGGGCCAGAGAGAACTCCCTCTATCTACATGCACCCTCAGCCAATCGCAGCCTCCAGTGCCACTGACTGACATCCCCTCCAACCTATCAAACTGTAACTCACTCTTCCTCCCCCTCCTCCTCCAGACCCAAGCCATTTCTGCCTTTTCCTTCACTGGCTCATGGCGACCCCCGGGAAATGGTCGTTTGACCCCCAAAGGGGTCCTGACCCCCAGGTTGGGAAACACTGCCCTACATGTTCCATACCAGATTTCTTGCTCCGCAACTGTGCTATAAACTCCACAAATCCCCACCCCCCACCCCCATGGGAAGGCTACTACTTTTTCATTCCCTGACTCATTGTCATGAATTTTGGTTTGCAATCCCATGTGGACTTCAGTACTGAAATATTTATGTGCACCTTGCTGGTGCCTCTCCCCTGCTACTGGTGTTTGCTTTTCTCTGTTTTCTTTCTCTTCCCCACTCCCAAATCTTTTCCAAGAGGAGTGTTGATGCTTTGTTTTGTTTATGACCACAGTGAGTCTGGTTTTAGGAGGAGGAGGAGGAGGAAGGAAGGAAGGAAGGAAGGAAGGAAGGAAGGAAGGAAGGAAGGAAGGAAGGAAGGAAGGAAGGAAGGAAGAAGAAGAAGCAGAACCATAGTTTAGATAGCAATTATATTTTATCAATCCACTAATGCAGCCTAGATCTTATTTTCTTGTGGATTCTGAGACCAACGTGCTATAACTTACGATGACATCAACACACAACCATTCAGGAAGATGCAAACTCGGGACATTGGAGGGGCTGTTCTCAAGAGTGAACTCAGCCACTGATGGCTTCATAGCCACTTGCCCATCTCTGATGATTCTTCAAATCAGAGGAGAACAGCAAGAAAGTTGCAGCAAGCCGAGTCCAAAAAGAAGCCTGCTGTCGCTGGGAGGATGTCACAGCTCTTGGCAGATGGCTTGTTGCAAATGATAGAAAGCCAGGTTGGGATCACCACTGTCAGGATTCTTGCCTCCTTCGCCCTCACTCATGCCCTGCTGTGGAGTGGTGTACAACATGGACCACCAGGAAGAAGCTCCCAAGGCCAGGGCTCCTTCCAGTAAGCGCAAGGCCATCCCTTTCGGTTGCAGGTAGACGCTTTGGGGATGGCAGCCTTCAGAGCGGCTGTGCTGATTAGAGAATTAGAATCTTGTTGTCAACCAAGATCTGGGAAGGGACAGCACTTTGGCCCTTCTGTTGTATATTCTTTATCCTCCACCCTTCACCCTAAGTTGGACAGCATCCCTAAATGATGTGAAGCATCTTGTCCCATCATCTGTGCAGAATTAAGATTCATCTACCTGTCCTTCAAACATCTATAGGTGGGATGGATGGATGGATGGATGGATGGATGGATGGATGGATGGATGGATGGATGATGGATGGATGGATGGATGGAGGAATGGATGGATGGATGGATGGATGGAATGGATGGATGGATGGATGGATGGATGGATGGATGGATGGATGGATGGAGCACTGTCTTCTCCTTTGCTCAAGGGAACAAAATGCCTTCAGCCAACACTGGCTACCTCATTAATCTCAGGTAGCCCTTTTGGTAGTTTTTCATGTCACCCAGACTAGTTATACAGAACTTGTACCTGGGAGTAAAATTATGCTTCCAGATAATTGATACCAAATATGTTTCAATTACTTTACCTAAACGGCAATGCCTTCCTGTCTCCACTTGTCCAACGCAAAATGGGTTAATTCACACAGTTTGCATTTTTAATGGAAGATTATCCAATTCACTCCTCCAGGAAAACAAACATAGATCCACCCAACCACCATTTGTCATCACAAATCCATACCTGTTGAAGTCCGCAGCATGATTTGTGCATTGATAAAAATATGTGTTCAGAAATGCACACATTTAGAAACGTTCTTGAAAAATTCAAACAATACATACTTCAGTCAGTGAGATGATGAAGCCTACATTTGAAAAAAAGGTGCATGAGAATTTTGGAAAACATGCACAGAAATGTTGATAAATTCCTCTGAGGGCAGGCAGAGAAAAAGAGACTTGTAAACTAGCTTTAGCCTAAGAAGGAATAATCCAGCTGTTGAAAATGCAGAACCTGAATAAAACTGAGACTGACCTATTTACACATTCCAGTTCTCAAGGGGGATAAGAAAATCTTCAAAGTAACAAAGGGCGTTTATACACGACCCCTAAGCTGTGCTGCAAATGGCTCCCAGCTCTGGAGCTTAGAAATGCTTCCCCACCAGCTCCGGAGTTTGCAGACAATTAAGTGCGACCCTGCCCACTTTAGCACGACCCAGCGCACTTTCCTTGTACCTTCTCTTTGGAGGTGAAAAAAATTTGATGCGGATAAGAGTGCCGGGCTCTCCTTGCTTGTCTGTTGTTTTTTTGCCTCCCACCCCTTTAAGAGCCCCTTGAGAAAGAACCAGGAAGTAACGGGGCTTGTGGCAACTTCGACCGGCACCGGCAGGTTAGTAAAGGCTTCTTTTGTCCTTTTTTCCCTCCCTCCCCTCACGCCGACAGGAGCAGGAAGTGCTGAGGGGTGGGGATGCAGGAACAGAAACGAACCCCCAAGATCTCTGGTCCGAATTTAAGGGACCAGCGGATCTTAGGGGTCGTGTGAAAAGGCCCAAAGTCACATTAACTGTACCAAACAAGGGCCAAAATAGACAATACCTACTGATATACCGACTGGTTTAACTCTGTTGGCAAAAACCTCAACTGCAAAATGCCATGAGTTAAGAAGGCAGCCTAGGCATTTGCAGTTGTACTTCAACCATAAATGCCTACACTGACTTATTAACTTGGGACACAATGCAGCTCAAATTTACATGGATGAAATTATGATGATGTCACTTTTGAGTAGGATTCCAGCCAACATATATGGCCAAAAGAGCACTTTATCCATCATTATGGCTTAATTTAATAAATATTAAATTTATTTATTTATTTATTTATTTATTTATTTATTATATTTTTATCCCACCCGTCTTCTGAAGGAACTCCGGGCAGTTAACAATGGATTTTTTTTAAAAAAGTTTTTTAAAAAAATACACATGTTCACTTATAACCTATAAGGCTGTATTATACATATTCATGATGATACCCAATGTGCTGTAGTAGGCAGAGTGATGGTTAGAACTCTAGAGACCTGGGTTCAAATCCATGGAAACTCAGATAAACCCACGCGTTAAATAGTGCCACGTCTTATATCACTACCACTTACCTTGAGAGCCCCATTGACAGCACCACACAATACATTTCCACAGATTGGTGCCGTTGGTGGAGGCTCAGACTGGAGCATTGACAAAAGTTCTCAGGATAAGTTTTTCTGTGAAGATTTCTGCGATTTTGTTTGTTTGTTTTCTTCATCCCAGTTGCACCCTGAAAAAGATCCTTTATGCACTGTTCTCCAAGTGTCCTCTCGCTAGAACAACACTGACTCTGTGGGACATGAGGAAAGATCCAAAATGGTGTCCAGACAGCCGGCAGAGTTGCTGAAGAAGAAGAAGAAGAAGAAGAAGAAGAAGAAGAAGAAGAAGAAGAAGAAGAAGAAGAAGAAGAAGAAGAAGAAGAAGAAGGGCTAATGGCAGTTGCTGCTACCACTGGGTCCCATACTTGAGAAGACCTTGCAGATTTTCTCCAGACCCTGAGGAAATTCCATGCGATTGTCCCTCTGTCTCCCATTTTCCTGCCTGCAAATGGCACGAATGGGCACACCTTTCAAACAAGAGCAGAGAGAAAGAAATGCTCCAAGAAGCTGCTTTCTGTTTGAAGACCTTCCTTTTTCTATAAGAAGGAAGAAACCTTAACCTCTTGTGGAAAAAGATGCAAGATATGGCCTTTTGGGAGAAGCAGTTGTTTAGCAACTGAGGAGGATGAACAGTAAAATGGATTTTGTTGAATAGATGGAGGAAGATTGAATGATCTTTAATTCATTTCACACATTAACACTTAAATTGCTTTTTCATTTTTCAAAGCTGTGTTATCATCCCTGCTAAGGGTAAGCTATAGAAGTCTCATAAATAAAAAAATAAAAAGGCAAATACATTGTTGGTTACCATGGTTACCATAAAGTTACTACAGTACAGCATACACCCTCACTGACACCTTAGGGCATAAAGGGTGGATTTTGAAGATAAGGCTGGCTCGCAGTGGGTTGCATAGGAACAACACTTCGACCACAATCTGGGGGATATTTTCTGAAACAAGTTCTAGGATAAATCCCCCCCACTGCTCTCACAAAAAATGAGCTATCCTGTAAAACCCCCACAGAGAAATGATTCCATATTTGTTTAATCCTTGTTTTAGCTTTCAGTGTTGTTTCTTTTAATCCTATAAGCCACCTTTGGTTGTTTTATAAACATAGATGTTTTAGATAAATAAATAATAAATTACAGAGTCACAATAGTGTATGTGCCCTGTTCCACTAACTTAATGGGCTCTTTCAAACGAGAGTAAAAGTCACTGCATGGAAGTGCATGCATTTAGAAACAGAGGTGCTTTCCTTTCCATGTCTGACAGTGATGCTGATAAACATAAAAAGGCCACACTTCAATTATAGCTGCACAAGAGGCCAGCAATAGATTTTGTGCAACAGAGCAAATCAGCATTCCATAAAGCAATTCAGAAAGTGGGGGCACTTGAAACGTACAATTATAACTTTGAATCTGGGCCTCAAATTGGCACCAAGTGTAGCACAGAATTAGCCCACATTCTGCTCTTGTTCTGTGCCAAATTTGGGGACGTACTGTATGGGTAAAAAGTTTTCAAGTTATTTTTTTTAAAAGTAAAACTGTTTTACAACCCCGCCCATGCAGACACTGGCAGCCTTTTCTGTCTTCTGCTCAATACTCTTTATATGATCCCTCTTCTTCTACTTACTACCACTTATACTTGTTGAAAAACAGTTTTGACCATTGCTTTGCATTTGTGTGGTAGCTGATTAAATGAGGGCAAAAGGAGTCACCTTCTTAGATTTTCCCTTGAGTGCTGACACTTTGTAAGTGATTCTCTGTAGACCATCTTGACTGTTGGTATTGGTGTTGTCAGCATTCAGGTTGCTCTAAGCCAGTGGTTTCTAACCTGGTGGGTCTGGACCCCTTTGTGGGCCGAGTGACCATTTCACAGGGGTGGCCATGAGCCAGTGAAGAAAAAAAAGGCACAAACAGCTTGGGTCTGGTGAAGGAGGGGGAGGAAGGGGAGGAAGGGTGAGTTACAGCTTGATAGGTTGGAGGGGGTGTCAGTCAATGGCCCCGGAGGCTGCAGTTGGCTGAGAGTGCCTATATAGAGGAAAGTCTCTCTGGCCCCTGCAGCAGTGGCCTTCCAAAGGGGGGCTTGTAGCCTTTTCCTAGCAGGGCAAAGGGGGTCACCACAACATGAGGGACTGCATTAAAGGGTCACGGCGTTACGAAGTTTGGGAACCACCGTTAGTAGAACACTAGTGATGTATAGCTTGGCATCCTTTTTCCTGCTGACAATGTGGGCATGAAATTTTGCAGCAACAGCAGAGCATTTCCTGGCTTTTTTGAGTGGTGGCTAAAGAATCACAATATTCCACATCCATAAAATGGAGGGTTTGTTGGTTGGTTTTGGAAGAACTGGACGGACCAATGGCCCACCTGGTCCGTAGTATAACTCTTCTGTTACTTTCTTCATACCACATGCTGCATGTAATCCATTCTTTGTGCTTCACAAGGGGACTAGAGAACAGAATAGCTTTTTCCTCACACGCACTATTCATCATTTGTATTATTTATACAGTGAAGCACCAAGCGCACCAGACAAAATTTGTGATTTTGTACATTGTTCTTTCTTAGAATGTGCTTGGCTGCTTTATACGTGGGGGAGGGATCATAGCTGTTATTTTAAATGCAGTTATTCAATAAGATACTAAATCAGCTTGACAAAATCAGAGTTTGAATTTGAAAGCTTACATTTTAAAAGGAACTGGTGGCATTACCTATTATAACTTCCTAGCAGCCAGACTGCCATTATCATTACTCCAACCATGTGAGTAATTTGTCGTGTTTTGTCTTATTAATGTGGTGCAGTGTTTTTATCAGCAGAACAGAAAAATGTAGGAAAATAATCTCTGCCTCCCTCTTCTGATAATGCATCTTTTAATTTCTTATAAGCACAAAGCATATACTTCTCTTTTCGTATACAGTACTAGTGATGAGAAAATGGCATAGGTCCTGAACAACTTCTATCAAAATATCTCTTAAAATGCCAAAGAATACTTTTAAAAGGTAACTTATGAGAGTAATTAGGTAAAACTTGCTTTTAAAATTGAAAAGCAGTTTTGTAATTGTCCATCATATTTGTTTGTACCCAAAATGTAACTGGGGACATGTGTATAAATTATTCACAACTAGGCACTCTGAAGCGCCAAGTAAATTCCTTCCTTCCTTCCTTCCTTCAATTTATATGCCACCTATCCAGCCTAGAGCAGTAAACAACAACAACAAAACAAGTACACATTGTAAACAAATCAAATAAAAATTATCACAATAACAGAACTAAAAAAACAAGATCAAAAACATAATCATGCATAGAAATAATAATCAACTTAAATAATAAACCCAGGTAAATAAGGAAGACAATAAAAAGTCTTCAAGTAACTAAATGACTTACTTGCAGCTACTGTACTTACATTTTAGTTTTACCTCTTAGTTCTGCCCTCTTCTGAGAATTTGAAATACCTGTATCTACTAGTAGCTTTTACACAGAGCAGTTATGGAGTGACAGCTGCAGTTTTCCACTTGGATAGGAGTAACTTTAGGTAGGCCACGTCTGATCACGGGATGTGTTTCCCTGGAGGGAGACACTGAACAATGTATCAAGTGTAAAAGTAGCATTTTGTCTCTTTAATAGATTTATCTCTTTATCAGAGAAGCTTGAATGGGAATCCCCTCTCCACTTTGAGTGAGTAGTTTTCTTAAAGATCCAGACAGAACTAGTGCTTTCTCTAAGCCAGTGGTTCTCAACCAGTGGTGGGTCCCCAGATGTTCCTGGACTGCAACTCCCAGAAATCCTGGCCAGCTCGGCTAGTGATGAAGGCTTCTGGGAGTTGCAGTCCAGGAACATCTGGGGACCCCACCGGTTGAGAACCACTGGTGTAATCTGGGAGGACTATATTTGTCAAATTGTAGCTTTTAGCTTAAAGCAAGACGTGATGGTTGAAGCTCTACCACCAAACCAAGACAATTCGAATCAACCCTGTTATCAAGAAAAATAAGCCTGCAGTCCTATATGTGCCTACTCAAATCATAAAATCATACAACCAATCAAATGGAGCCTTGAGGATCATCTGATCCAATCCCATCCAATGCAGGATGCCAACACATAGGAGCAAACTTCATCAAACCTAGGCTTGGTCTATACTTTACAAAAAGTTGGTGCAAAAGTTCACAGACCTTCTACATTTTAGAGAACCAGCCCTCCTGCTCCCTCTCTCTGTGCTCTGTGCCAATATTGCCTCACACTTGGTGTATTCAGAAATCTATTTTCTTATATTGATGTATGCTATGCTCTCTCCCTCCACCTTTCTCTATATATGATAAATAAGAGATGGAAGATGTGTAGGCCTCTGGATTATTTTGAATTTCAGCTCCCAACAGGCTGATGTTGCCCAGAGCACTCCAAAAACCTTTGGAAGCTGATATCTTTCCTATCTCTAGTATAAACAAAGCGTTGGGAAATATATGGTAAGATTTTTCTACCACACTCTAAGTATAATAGCAGTTCAGGATCTACAGCATATCTATTAGAGATAGGCACAAAACATAAAATGACATACCATTTCATCATTTTGCAAGGTTGTGAAACAAAATGAAACACATACAAACATTCTACCAAGTAACAAAGCAAAATGCCATTTTCTATTCCAGAAATGAAATGTCTCATTTTTTTTTCTAGCCAGGACATAACCATGCCATCCTTACCAAGTCAATGCAATGGGCTTGAAATGGCAATCTGTGTGCCAAGAGGTGGGATCTAGGAATGAATGATGTACCAGTAAGATATAGTGGTTCATCTGGGATGAGACAGGCTGTCCAATGTGCAGAGGATGATTTGATGGTAATTATTAGGAAAGATCCCATGCAAAAATCACATGAAATCAAGAGAATATGGTAAGATCCAGCTTCTTTTACTCATAAACCTCTTTTATTTAAATTTAAAGTGAGAGGATTGGCTGGTGGCTACGTGCAGCCAATCCTCTCTCTTTAAATTTAAATGGTGTTGTGGTGGCTTAGTGGTCTAGAGTGCTGAAACTGTCAGCTGCAAGACTGGTAGCTGAGTGGTTTAAATCCTAGGTGCCATGCAGCAGAGTGAGCGCCCATTGTTAACCCCAGCTCCTGCCAACCTAGCAGTTCAAAAGCATTCAAATGCAAGTAGATAAATAGGTATTGCTGTAAAAAGCAGGAAGGTAAATAGTGTTCTGTACACAGAAATGCCTTTAGCCATTCCACGCACAGGGCCATGGACTTGCACAATACGGGTGCTTTGTCTTGAAAACAGAGATGAACACCACCCCTAGAGTCTGACACAACTAGCACACATGCGCTGGGAAGGGGGCTCTACATTTACCTTAGGACCCAGGGGAGCAGATCCATTGTAGCATAATGAATTGTTTTATTTTTAAAAAAAATGTTAATAATGAAACAAAAGGAAACAACAAAGGAAACAAAACGAAATGCTATTTTTGTGTTTTGTGACTGTCTCTAATATCTATGGAATCTGGTACCAATGAGGGCTACAAGAGAACTGCGGTTGAGTTCATCTCAATCTGCAGTAATTTTTGAATGAAAATGCTGCCACCACCCTTTGCTTCAAAATTGGCACATGGTACCTGTATGGATTTTGTAGAATCATAGAATCATGGAATTATAAGACTCATAGAGTTTGAAGAGACCTCAAGGGCCATCTAGTCCAACCCCCTGCCATGTAGGAACCCCATCACAATATTTCCGAGTCCAACAGATGGCCATCCAGCCTCTGCTTAAAAACCTCCCAAGAAGGAGACTCCTCCACCCTCCTTTGGGGCAACATATTATTCCACTGCCGAACAGCTCTAACTGTCATAAAGTTCTTCCTAATGTTCAAATGGAATCTCTTATCCTGTAGTTTGAAACCATTGCCCGGAGTCCTAGTCTCTGAAGTCATCAATTTGATCATCTGTGATCAATTTGAAGCTTTATGGGGGGGGGTTGACTGGACTAATTTGGTTCAAGAAAAGAGTGCCTAGAAAATGATTAATTTCTCCTTCCGTTTAGATTGTTGCTATTACGTTTGGAAGATAAATAATTTAGTACATAGTTTAAAAATGGAACAAACTACATTTTATTTCATTTAGTTTTGGATCAGTTTGGGATAATAATTCCGGCCATTTTACTTTGTGTGTAAGGTTCATGTATATTTTCATGGCAGAAAAAACTACCCCCCACCCACTATATAGTTTTCAGGAGACAATCTGTTCTTTGCTATTACAGACATTGAGATCGATAAATAATTAAGCTGCCCTTAATTCAAGATTCACTGGCAAAATGTGCAGCTCGATTTAGCCTTGGGTGGTTCTCCTTTTTTGAAGGTTGTTAAAACATCAGCAGGGGTGTGTGGATGCCAAACAAGGATGGCAGGTAAAATAAGCCAACATGGGGTGTGGGGGGAGAAGGAAGCCGCCCTTTCAGTCCATTCCCTCTATAGAATCCTTGCAAAAGTGTTTCTGAACTCCGCAGAGAACAAAAATAAGACGGCGGCATTAAAAATGGCTCAAAAAAAAATATGAGTCACAAGAAGCAATTGTTCTGTATAAGTGAGAAGGAAGGCTTTTTCTTTAATTTCCCTCCTTCCCTTCTCCCTTCCTTCTCATTAGCTGCTGGGTTCCAGGATGCTGTTGCCTTTGAAAAGAAAGAACTAACAGCCTTTCCAAAGATTGGTAGCGGCGGCGGTGCCTCCAGGCTTCAGAGGCTCTCGAGGCATGGCTTATGATATATTACGCTGCCCAGGGCCAGGCGAGAGTTGTTCCTCTCACCCTCTGGCTCAAGGTGCTCCATCCGTAGATCCTGCCAAGTTGTTTTGGCAACACAAGACAGCAGGTCCTGTAAGCACTGCTCACTCCCCTGTCTTAATCCTGTATAGACTCGGGTATAAGCCTAGTTTTTCAGCCCTTATTTTTGACTCAAAAAAAAATGCCCTCGGCTTATACTTGAGTCAATGCTCCCCAGTTTTTTTTGGGGGGGGGTAAAATTAGGTGCTTGGATGAATTGGGAAGGGCAGGGGAGGGCAAGTCCTGATTGGGTGAGTGATACCAGTGCCTCCGCTTCCCGTATGATTCCAATGAGAAGGTTTAGGGGCACCCTCTTTGGAGCTCATAACTCAGCCCCCTTACCCCCAAATGTTTCCAAATTTCAGGGGATTCCCTAAAATCACTTTCTGACTGTACCCCTGCTACTTTGGTGTCTCCAATGTAAGTAATTTTTGAGTGCATGTTTTTGTAAAAATACGCACTCGAAAATTATTTTTAAAATATACAATCAAAATGTCCTTATCTTGGGACTCCAAAATAGCAGGGTACCTTCACAAAGTGGGTCAGATATTAGTTAGTGAATATATGTATTAGACAGGATGATTTATATATATCTGATCTGATATGTATTTAATTGATTTAAAGATGGAGTCTGTAAAAATGCAAAGTCACAGTGACTCAATGTATAGTTTTTTCAAATGGAGTACAGATGTTAAGAATTAACATAATGAATTTTGGCTGATGCAAGAGGTTGCAATAGCTATGAGGTAATGTCATTTATGATTGGACAGACACATGTATAAAAATGCTCTGTAAACCATTGCTCATTGGGCCTTCCGTGAGTAAGGCACCCACTTTGTTTCTCTGTCATATATTATTAAATAAGTATTGCTTCTGCTGGCTGATCAAATAGCACATACTCTGACAAAGCAATTTTAGGGAACCCCCTGAAATTTGAAAACATTTGGGGGTAAGGGGACTTAGTTATGAAGCTCTAAAGGAGCTGAAGGTAGTATTGGCAACTATGCAGAGACTGTGGAGGCAACCAGGGAGTTTACTCTATGGTATTAACTCCCTTATTGCCTCCGCACTCCCAGCACACATTGCCAGTTGCTACCCCAGCCCCTTTAGAGCTCTGTGGTATACTGTATATATGAGTATAACTAAAAAAAACGCCCTTGGCTTATACTTCAGTCAATACGTTTTCCCAACGGGGGGGAATTAGACCCTCAGCTTAAACTCGGGTTGGCTTATACTCAAGTATATACAGTAGTGAAAAAGTCAATAATGGTAACTAAACCTCAGCTGGCTGGGATGCTCTGTACGTTTGGTATTTGGCTGCAGAGTCATGAGTTTGATTCACCTGGAGAAGAACTGGCTACTAGAGATGGGCACGAAACAAACAATTTTTTGTTTCTGTTTTCATTTTTTCATTTTGTTACACAATGAAACGACAAATGAATTTTGTCTCAAAATGAAACGAAATGAACAGAAACGCCGGAAACTTTGTCGTGCATTTCGTTTCCGTTACTGCAATATGAGCGAATTGCTTAAAATGCTAAAAAAATCACAAAAAATCAAAATAAATGGTAACAAAATGGTAATGAAATGAACGAAAATGAAAACGAAGTTTTTGCAAAAATTCATGAAAAACAGAAATGAACCGAAACGGACCCTACAAATGACAAACAACAAACGAAATGCCATTTTTTGATTCGTGCCCATCTCTACTGGCTACCCATGGGCAAGCAGAAGAGTCGGAGAGCATCCCCACCACCACCACCACCACCACCACACCACCACCACCCTCCATGTAAATGGGAAACCATTTCTAAGTACTCTCTACAAGTTGAAATTGAATTAATGGCATGTTACTGCTGCTGTTGTTGTCCACTAATTATAAATGAACAATAATTATTATTCTTATTCAATTATTCTTATGATTATTATTCAATCTTCAATTTGCTGCTTATCTGTCACATCCAAATCTGCAACTTGTGGCAGCTTCCTCCTGCTACCCAGCGCTAATGCCATAGTCAAGAAGACGGTGAGTGCACATGTCTTATGCTTTTTGTTGCTCTGGGTCTCTGTCTTGCCAAAAACTTCCTCTCCATTCTGAAAAGGCCCTGATGCAAGAACTGCTGGTGTTTCTCCTGGGAACAGATGGAACATTTCCAAAATTCAGTTTCATGTGAAGCAAGCCGTGATGAGACAGAAGTATGAACTACTTGAAATTCTTGCCCTGCCTGTCTCTTCTCATATAACGTGATCAAGATTATGCAGAGTTAAGCAGTTGGTTACTCTCTCTACAGTATTTTTTTTAAATCTAACTGGCAACCACCATGACCCTACAGATATTGTTGGATGTCACTTCCGATCCTGTCTATCCAATACGGGCAATAATTGTAACCCATCAGCTTTGAATGGGGCCACAAATCTTCTTCTATGTTTTAAAAGACCTGTGTAATCATTTCTGCCGTATAACCTAAAGGAGTCTGTGGAGAATCTCAGACATCCAGGTGAGGCTATCTGGGGGTTGAGTCATGGCAAGTGGACTTCTTTTCTTGTGGGATCTGTTGTACTGGGATAAGCAAGTTATGGAAACCGCCCTGAGTTCCTTGTGGGAAAAGGTTGCAGTATATAAATGCATCAAATAAATAAATAAATAAATAAATAAATAAATAAAATAAATAAATAAATAAATAAGTTATCATGGATGCAACGGTTGATGCCAGTGAACCAGATACAACAAAACAAGAAAACCCTATCCCTTATGGAAATCCCAGCAGCAAGTGACCACAAAAGTATGGAAAGTACCCCAATTGTAAAAATAATAAAATATCAACACAAACAAATTTAAAAGAATATGAAAATAAGTTCAGCCCCCCTTGTCCCCATACAAATTTGAGTGCCTAATGTTCAAATGCCGATTTCCAGTAGTGGCTGATTTGCTTCCGACATCCACAAATCAGTGATTTTGCATGCATGTTATCTTTCCCACAGTTTTTTAAGGACTTGGCTTCTAATTTCTAGGTTTAATCCTGCCCTTAATAACTGAAAATATTGTTATCAGTCACAGCTGTGATATTGGTCATTGGCTAAACAGATTAAAGTCAATAGAAGAGTTATTTTTTGTCCCCAATCAAGCGGGTAGAATAATTACATGTTTGGTCTTATATTTCAGCTTCTACAGATGCTGATTAGGTAAACAGGCAGCAGGTGACATGATTAGTTTCCTAGTAATAGGCAGCCTAAACAGAGTGCTTACTGAAATCTGGAGCCAAAATTGAGTTTTAACTTCAGAGATTCTGAAGAAAACAGAATACAAAAGTGGAACAGGTGATACCTTTAGGCTACCAGAAAATTAACAAAAACATTGCTAATATTTGGAGGGCGAAACCCTCCTACCTCAGAGCAGTACCAATAGGTTATAACATGGCAAAAGATGGATTTGCTAGAAGTTATTCAGATGTAAGGTCCTTGGCAAGGTGGAAAAAAAGCCAGGCAGTTTCTTAATTGAGGCTTGGAGCTTGGATGTTCTTAAGCTGCATCTGGAATGAAGGGAGGGGGGTGTTTTTATTGTCCCAGTCCTTCCAAAGACATGTTACAGCTCATGTACATGCCTCTCACACCTCTCCTCAATGTGGCTCATTGAAGCCAATGGTCGCTCCGTGGACGGGACTCTGCCCATGGGGCGTACTTGCCTGCATCCCCGGATGGAGAGACAGGCAGGACGCATAGAGCGTCCAGAGGGGAGGGGGAGGAGCGCCCTTTAAAAGGGCTGCTCCGACCCCCTCCCACATCCAGTTAGTCGGAGCATTCAGCAGGAGAGAACCTGCTGCTCGCTCCTCGCGCTGCCGCCATTTTGGGAGGCGGGAGCACACGGCGGGTGCCATTTTGGGGCCGCCTTTCGGCGCGGCCTCCACCCAACGGAGGACTTGGTCCTGGCGTTCCTTCCCCGGCTGGGGAGGACACCTACTCGGGCCCGCCCAGCAGCGGCACTCTCGTCGGCTGCCGGCCAGGGCAGGGCAGGCGGCGAAGCGGTGTCACAGGCGGTGGCGGCCTCCAACCCCGGGAGGCATGATTGGAGGCAGCCGAACGCACTGAGGGGCGCAGGGAATGGGACTCAGGGGAGCGGCAACGGCCCTCCCCCCGCGTGAGCAGGGTGGCGCAAGGCGACCTTTTCCCACCCCACCCCACTCCCGGGCCCCTCTGCCAGCCCTCCCTGAACCGGGTCCCTTCCCCGGCAACTGCGGGGAGGGCATCTGACCAGGGGGTGGATGCGGCTAGCGGGCGGTGGGCCTACCGGACCCTGAGGACCTTCTTATCATTGGACACATAGCTGGGCAGCCAGCACCAGCCAGCCGGCCTGCCGGGGCAGGGAGCCTTAAGGGCCGGGGTCGATTGGGAGGAGGGATCCCCCCCACCTCTGGTCTTTGGTGGTTGGACCCAGTGGGGGCCCCTGCGGGGCAGCTAAGGGAGTAGGCTGGGGGTGTGGGCCTCATCTCAGTCGGTAGGCAGGGCCCATGGCTGATTCCACAATGGCCCCAGGGAAAGGGAGGGGGAAGAGCAGGGGCAAGCAGCCTGCAAAGAAGCCGCGGCCCGCACCCCAGCTCTCGGAATCCTCTTCGGATGAGGAGGACTGGCCCATATGGCTGGAGCTGGAGTCACGCTTGCTGGCTCTGGAGACAGCCAAGGGAGTGCAGGCTACGGAGGGCCCGCAGGGGGTGCGGCCACGGACGGGGACCCGGCCTTCCAAGGCCCGGAAGCAAGCCCAGCTGTGGGAGGTGGCCCAGAATTTTTCTGCTCGCTTTGCAGCCCTGGAGCAGATGGAGTCCGCCCCCAGAATGGCTGGGGCATCAGGCCGCCCACCTGCACCCGCCCAGCGGCAGCGAACTACACAACGCGGTCTGCCATCAGCCACCGCCAGCCCAGAGGCAACAGGTGGAAGGGAGGAAGATGGCGCGGAGCCTGTGGTGGCGGAGATACCTATCACAAGTGAGTTGGCTGGCGCACCGGAACCAGCACCCACGTCTGCGTGACCTTGGCCAGCGGCCCCGCCCACCCCGGGGTCGCCTGCCCTGGCGGGTTGGCCAGCGCTGGTAGCCTGCCCCATACCGGCGACACCGGGCATGGAGTTCTCCTGGAGTGGCTCTGCGCTGCCTTCGCCGGGGGTGGCGCCCAGGGTGGGCACGCCCGCACCAGGTTGGCAGCCCAGGCCCCTTGGGATGGGAGGCACGCCGATGCGCTGTCCAGCCCCCTCTCCGCTCGGCTGGCCCCGCGGGCAGCTGCCCGCTTGGCTGGCACCCGGCCAGCTGCCTGCGGGTGCTCCAGCATGGCCGTACCTTGGCGCGGCCCCGAGCTACGCGGGGGTCACCACCGCGGGCGCGCTCCCTTATGGGGACTACGCTTCGCCATTCGGACACAACCTACCACAGGCCACGAAAGAAAAAAATTGAAGGGGGAGTTCATTGACATCTTTAGCCTCCTAAACCGTGACCTGGATATCAAGGAGCTAGAGAAGGAAGACCCGCAGGGCAGGGATCGGAGGCTACGCAAGAAGCCGGAACGCTCTTGGGCGACATGGCTTCTGGCTTACCTCATCTATATGTCCTTAACTTTGCAAGCCCATCCCTGGCAGGCGCAGTCCATGCTAAAATATTTGGACCTTATCTACCGGGCCTTTGTGGATTTCCAGGGCCATACCTGGCTGCAATACAATGAGGAATTTCATCGTAGGGCGGCTTTGGAGCCCTACCTGCGGTGGGACGAGCCCCTGCCACCAGTATGGCTGCAGTTTATGACCCCAGTCTGTCCAACGTTGGGGGAGCGTTATGACAGTGGTCACCTCATACGTAAGGGGGACCAAAAATCCCACTGCCCGCACCCCGGCGGGCCAGTCAGTTCAAGTCCGGGTGGTCTGTTGGGACTACAATGGTCAGGGGGCGTGCAACCGGAAGCCGTGCCGATTTAAGCACGAGTGCTCCGTCTGTGGCGGGCAGCACCCTTTGATTAACTGCAGTAGGGCCCGCCCACAGCAGGGGAAGGGGTGGGACTCGGGAGGTAACAGAAGTTCAGGACCTGGGGACAACTCCCCTCCAAAAGGGCCCCAGCCCAGTCAAGCTTGAAGTGCTGAGGCGGTGGGCTGCGGAGTGCCCCGACAGGGAAGTGGCAGAGTTCCTAGTTACAGGTTTTGAGTTTGGTTTCCATATCCCATTTCAGGGCCCCAGGCTGCCCTTTTCAGCCCACAACCTTAGGTCCCTACGGGGTGCTGAGGAGGTGGCGGCCGACAAAATCTGGAAGGAGGTGCGGGAGGGCCGGGTACTTGGCCCCTTCCCTCACCCCCTGGTGCCCAATCTGAGAGTGTCTCCATTGGGACTGGTCCCCAAGAAAGCCCCAGGCGAATTGCAGCTTATCCACCACCTCTCACACCCCAGCGGCGCCTCACTGAACGAGGGCATCCCCCACGAGCTGTGCGCGGTCCACTATACGTCGTTCGATGCAGCAGTTCGCATGGTGCGCTCCTGCTGGGTGGCTGCGGAGATGGCGAAGTGTGACATAAAGTCGGCCTTCCGCCTCCTCCCTGTCCACCCCGCAAACTTTGAACTCTTGGGGTTCAAATTTCAAGACCAATATTTATGGACTGTGCCCTGCCATTTGGATGCTCTGTGTCTTGCACGGTTTTCAAGAGGTTCAGCACTTTTGTGGAGTGGCGCCTGCACCATGTCATGGGGTGGGCGAGTACAGCCCATTATTTGGACGACTACCTGTTCTGCGGGGCCCCCGGGTCAGGCAGGTGTCAACTTCTACTGGATGGCTTTAGGGCACTGGCCGAGCAGTTAGGCCTGCCGCTAGCCGAGGAGAAGACTGAGGCCCCCCTGACAGTTCTCACCTTCCTAGGGATTGAGATCGATACCGTGGCTCAGGCGTGCCGCCTCCCCAAAGACAAACTGGTATCCCTCCGAAACAGAGTCCGGGAGGCCCAAGCGCTCAAGAAAATCTCGCTCAGGGAGCTGCAGGAGCTGGTGGGCCATCTTAACTTTGCGTGTAAGGTGGTTACACCAGGGCGGGCTTTCCTTCGCCGCCTCTGTGCAGCCATGGAAGACCTGTGCAGGCCAACACACAGGACCAGGGTCACAGCCAACATGAGGGAAGACTTGGCGGTTTGGCGCATCTTGCTGGATGGCTTCAATGGGGTTTCCTTCTGGAGGGACGAGCTCCACTTGGAGGCCCAATTTCAGGTGCAGACCGATGCCGTGGGGGTCATCGGGTTTGGCATATTCTGGAATGGGCAGTGGGGCAGCGGCACCTGGCCCACAACCTGGCACGAGACTGGCATCACACACACCTAACATTCCTGGAACTATTCCCCATCTGGGCCACATTGTATACTTGGTCGAAGGACTGAGCCAACTTGGTTGTCCGCTTCTGGTGCGACAACCTTGCGGTGGTCCATGTCATTAATAGCCTTACATCACACTCGCCCAGGGTGATGTGCCTGGTCAGGGCCTTCACACTCAGGGCCAGCGCCCGTCATGTGCCCGGGGTGGAGAACAACATAGCTGATGCATTGTCCCGCCGACAGGCCGAACGTTTCCGGGCTCTCGCCCCAGGAGCGGCGGCGCTTCCAGTGGAGAACCCGACGGAGGTATGGCAGGTTGGCGACATGAAGCTGACCGGGTGCTTTGCCTCTCAGTTGCCCCCAGGATATGCAGGGGATACGCGGCCATGACGGAGGAATTCGAAGTATTCTGTGCCGCGCAAGGGCTGGGCCAAATTTGGCCTCTGCCCGTAGACCACCTGCGTATCTACCTCGTACACCTCCATAGGAAAGGCCTGGCCCTGAGCTCCATGCAGGGAAAGCTGGTGGCCCTGGCATTCCATTCTAAGCTTTGGGGTTATGGGGACCCTACGGGGGACTTTAGAATACGGGGTATGGTCACGGGGTGGAGCAGAGAGGGGGGGAAGACACTAGACGCCCGTTCCCCAGTCACCCCCCAAATCCTGGTGGCAATGTGTGCCAAGTGGCACACGGTCTGCCAAGATGCCTTTGAGGCTGCCCTCCTGAAAGTGGCGTCACTCCTGGCCTTCATTGGCGCCCTGAGGGTCAGTGAACTGGTAGCGTCGGGCAAGCGGGACAGCTCGTTAGTAGCCCTCCTCGCCTCGGACGTTGCACTTGATCCCTGCCGGCTCACCATTCACCTGCAGCAATCTAAAACGGACCAGAGAGGCAGGGGAACGCTCATAAGCTTAGGCACTTACTCGCAGGAGCTCATCTGTCCTGTCAGAGCCCTGCGGGCTTACATGGCCATGAGGGGACCTAACGAGGGTTACCTCTTCCAACATAAAGATGGTAGGCCATTGACAAAATTTCAATTTGGGCAGCTCTCTGGTAGGGTCCTAAAGGACCTGGGCTTGGGATCCCTGCGGTTCGGCACACACTCCTTTTGTATTGGCGCGGCCTCCACGGCTGCGGTGCTGGGGTACGGGCAGAATGACATCCGCCGACTGGGCAGGTGGTCCTCCAAGTGTTACCGGCGGTACGTGCACCCGCTGCAGGGGCTCTAACCTGTTTTTTGTGTCTTCCCAGGACTGCTTCCCCGTGACTCCCGAGCCAGAGTGGTGTTCATCGGCCACAGTTACGTTTACTGGGCCGAACGGTATGCTCGCAGGTCTGGCTGGGGGCCCAACCTGGGGCTGGGCTATCAGACCACCATAGAATGGTGGGGCAAGCAGGGGATGTGATGGAGGGAATTCCTGGGGGCGGCGTCAGCCACCGCTGCCGGCAAGCCTCCGGACATGTTGGTCGTCCACCTGGGGGGCAACGACTTGACCAAACAAACCGGCAAGTCTTTGGTGCTGGAGATTTTGCAGGATTTCAGCATTTGGAAGTCCATGTATCCGGCCTGCCGATTGGTTTGGTCAAATATGCTGCCCCGCCAGCGCTGGTCGGCTGACTGCAACCTGCGCAAGTTGAACTGCTCGCGGTGGGGGGTGAACAAAGAGGTTTGCCGGGCGGTGCGCCGGGACTTTGGGGCAGTGGTGGGCCACTCGGATTTCCACGTGGGCAGGGGCGAGCTCTACAGGCCGGATGGAGTGCATCTGTCCGACGTGGGTACGGAAATGTTTTTGCGGGATTTACGGGGGGGGCCTGGCTGTGGAGCTGGCCGGGTGGGGGGACTGGGGCCATAGCACGGCTAGGCCCTCAGCCTTGGCGGCGGAAGCGGATTCAGGCAGCGGTGAGTAGCTTAAACATCTGTCACCAGATACCCGATAGCCAAGGCCCTGCCGATCGACAGGTCACAGAGCCTGGTTGGGGTAAAGCGGGACGCCTCCCTGCGCAGGGGATAACCCAGCCTTAAGCTATAAGACACAGGGAGAGCTAATATCAGGCCAGCCTGGGTGGCGTTGTCAAACTCGCCCCATGCTGCCTGGTTGGAGGGGCCTGTAACGACCCCGGGGTTCCAACCATGAGCGCTGAAGCCAGGCTCTCCCCTGTTATGGTTGTTGTCCTTTAAAATTGTGTTTAATAAAGTGTGGCCCAGTTTTCACCCCACATTACTGCCTTGTCTCATTATTCCGGGTGGGTGGGCAATGGCACCTGCCTTGCCAGCAAAGGGGGAGGGTTGGTGCAGAAAATAGCTAATGATTACACAGAAATCAATCTCCTTGGTGGTCTTTCTCCGGTACAGCTAGAATTTGTTGGGCTAGGCATTGGTTAAAACATAAAAGTAATAGAGAACCTAATTGGAAGCTTAAAACCGGAAGCCCTAATTATGGAAATGAACTTATTTTTAGAAGCCCTATAACGTTAATGTCATTCTGCCAGCGTGAACAAAAATGGAAATTAATCACTTCCCCAAAGGATGTCCCACTGATTTTGACATTGTATGAACAAAGACAAGGCTTACGTTGTAAGGATCAAGAGGGAAAGACCAACAGCACCAGCAAAATATAGCAAATCAGGTATTTTTGGAGAGCAAATGATCTGTTTTGAAGACCTCTTTCTCTGTGTGGTTGTTGGTTATTTGAGTGGATGTGTCTGTTGGTCTCATTTTTATTGTAATAGGACTTTTATGAGGTGACTGCACACCTATTCTCCCATTTCATTTTGTTGCCATACAGACTGCCAAATTTCTGAATTTGGACTCTGATCCAAACCAGAGTGGATTTGCCCTGAATCAGCCCAAAAAGAACTGGGGCTGAATCCAGCTCATCAAATTGGGCTCCAAACCCAACTGGAAGATGTATCCACAAGCATTAAAAAATGAGGGTGGAATTTGTATGGATTGGATTTCTATGGAGTTGGGAAATGCATGCAGATGCAGAGTTTCTCCATCTTGTGTGTCGAAGAGGAAACTCTAGCCAAAAAAGGCCTCCCCCCCGGAGGTCAGCGGATCCCAACTGAGCAGAGGACCAAAAACAGTGCTGGATGAACACCCTTGATAATGACATGAAGTTGTCCCAGATTCACTCAGACCAAGCCCGGGACCATGCAAAGTGGAAGACAAAAACTAAAATAGCCACCAAGGGCTCTATCCCATGTCCCTTTAAATGCAGATTAAATTTGTAGATAAACCACGTTCAAAAATGTCGTCCTCACGGCCACTGGGCTTTTGGGGGAGAAACCCGGTAACACCCCCTTAAGCAAAGTTTCCAAGACCTACTGGAGAGATAGGGAATTTTTTGCCTTGTTTAAAATATCCACCTTTTAAAGAAGCAGATGCCGTGGGACTGCGTAGATGATCCAGGTTTTCTGTCTTTTTTTTTCTCATAGCACCAACCGGCTGTTCCTGGGGCCAGTCAGTGCTGTTTCTTTTTACATACATACATACACCTTTATTGGCATTAAAACAGAGAAAGTAGAGAAACAGAGATCTAAAAAAAAAAATTAAATCCCCACCCCCACCCTCTAGCTGGTCGATCAGTGCTGTCTTCAGTCACGTGACAGGAGGAAGAGGAAAAGCTGGACCTTCCGATGATCAGGATCTTCCCCAGGTAAGATAGCAGTGAAAGGCAAAGGAGGAGGAGGAGGAGGAGGAGGAGGAGGAGGAGGAGGAGGAGGAGGAGGAGGAGGAGGAGGAGGAAAATGCATGCATATGGTAAATACTAGAGATGGGCACGACTCAAAAAAATGGTGTTTCGTTTTTCGTTTGGTCATTTAGGGGTCCGTTTCAGTTCGTTTTCATTTTCGTGACGTTTTTTGCAAAAATATTCGTTTTCATTTCATTAGGTAACAAAACAAAAAAACAAAAACGAAAATGAAAAATTGCTGTTTCGTTAGCATTCTTTTTAGTTCAATGCATCTGCTGCAACAAAAACGAAAAACACGGCAAATTTGGTCATTTCATTTTCGTTTTCATTTTGTTTTAAAAAATTGTTTCATTTTTGTTGCGTAACAAAATGAAAAAACGAAAACGAAAACAAAAAATCGCTCGTTTCGTGCCCATCTCTAGTAAATACACATTTTCTGCACAAGGAAATGGGTGCTGAACTAGGAACCCTACACAGGACAGCAAAGAGGGGCTCCCTTTCTTCTATGAAGTGTGCACTTTCTTTCAGCCCTTCCTCTGGCCTTGTTTTGTCCTTCTAACATTAATTGACTCACACGCTCCATGCATGAGTATGAAAAGCAGCAGGCAACGGCTTGAAATACAGCAGCATGAAGCCAGCAGCTCTCCATGAGGTGCTGCTACAATATCTGAGATGTACACTTCCTCAACTGGCACTAATTGTTAATTTGAACTGTAATATATGTCTCTTCACTGTTAGGCTCTCCACACTCAAGATCCCATCTGTAGCGGATGCATTTTCTAAATACATACTGACAAGGAGAAGGTAATATTTTGGGAGGAAACTCTTCTTGCCCTGAAACACCATTCGTGATTTGAGATTTAAAACAAAAACGAAAGTTCCTAGTAACAAACTTCTGGAGGGTGTATGCATTATGCGAAATAAACACACCATGTGCTGTACAAAATTATAGCTTTTGGATTTGCATAAGGATTCGTCACTAAGCAAATGAGTCAGAAAATGCAAAGCAAAGTGTTGCTCAATCCTTTGTTCTTGCTGCCTGCTGACTAGATCAAGTGCAGGCTTTATAGTCAGGATTGGACAAAGAAGCCTACGGAACTGGAAATTCAGGCTATTTAGATGTCTGACGCCTTGAAATTAAAAAGCCCCTGCCATCTGAATAGCAGCATTTGGGGAAAGTTATTTTATGGAGTACAGCTTCCAGAATGCCCAACTAGGTATGCAGTTAAATTTTCTGAGGCACAAACACTTGTGTCAATCAATCAAATCAATCACTTTATTACAGTCAATGACCAGTAACAGGAGATAAAGTATAATAAATAGTAATAAAATAATATAAAAAACTGCCCACAAATCCATCCCGACTAGAGATGGGCATGAATTAAAAAAATGACATTTTGGTTTTTCATTTTTCATTGCAGGTCCATTTTGGTTCATTTTTGTTTTTCATGAATTTTTTGAAAAAAAAATTGTTTCTTTTTTTTATTTTTCGTTTTTACCCACTTTTGTGTGACTTAAAGCATTTCTGCTCGGGGCATCACCCAACGCCCCAGACCAGAGGGAAAACACTAAGAAAAATGATGCTGGCAGAGACACAGTATAGACTAGGTACGTAGGGAGGCTGCAAGGTTTGTTGATACTTAACGTTTTCCAAGACAAAAACACTCATGTCAAAAGAATCCCAGTTATATAGATTCTGATGTTATTTACATTGTTTTATAAATTTCCATTCACATGACACATGGGTAACACCCATTCATTTAGCCTGCCAATTGCCACCCCCACCCCCTTGCTAGCATGGCATGGCCTTTGAAAAATGATCGAGTCACTGTACCACTTCAGTCCTTATGGTTTGTTGTCAACTTATTTAATTTGCTTATGGGGCAGCTTTGGGGGCACCATGACAATCAATTTAAAATTTTGTTGTCAGATACGCAGACGATACTACTCTGATAGTAGAAAGTGGGGAGGAATTAAAGAACCTCTTAATGAGGGGGAAAGAGGAGAATGAAAAAATGGGCTGAAGCTCAACATTAAAAAAACCCTAAGATCATCACCTCATGGCAAATAGAAGGGAAAGAAATGGAGGCAATGACAGAGTTCATTTTCTTGGGCTCAAAATTACTTTTTTAAAATGCTTAGTAGCAAATCACTTAGCGATACATCACATTTTTTCCTCCATAACACCTTGCCAATGTATCACTTAGCCAGCATCTTCCTATTATAGCCATCATCCCAGCGCTTGTGTGGCCTTCCAACAACAACTCAAGATTTTTTAAATGCTGTCCTTCCTAGATCTAGTGTCACATCCCACCAGGTGGCGCATTGACTAACAATAAATAAAAATAAATAAATAAATAGCCAGCATCTTCCTAAAAAAGCCAAAACATTTTAGGGGGAGAGGGACCCAGACACAGGACTAAAAATGAATCAATCTGAATGCTCCTAAGATTTTTTGTAAATCAAATATACTGTCCTTCAGCCCCACGATCTAGTGTCACATCCACGTGACCAGGTGCATACAAATAGGTTGATGCTGGAAAAACAGGAAAAGGCTATTCAAATGTTCTGTGCTTTAGCAATGTTTTTCAATGAATTTCAAAAAACTAGTGTGCATTTTAGCCTGGTGTGAGGGACCCTGAAGAATATCAGGACTAAAAATGAAACAGTTCCTCTGAGACTGAATAAAGTATTTTATAATTTTTCATTTTCTGTTTAAATTTCATAATAAATTATAAAACACTTTGTGTTTATTAGATTCCTATTCAAGAGAATTACTTTATATATAGTCAATAAAGGCACAGAGTTAATTTTTTTAACATTTTCTAAATGGTTGATGCCAAAAAAAAAGAGGAAACAAGCAACTATTGCAAAAAGTTCTGAAAAACACTGAGTTACAGTAGCCAGACACACAAACCTAGATTGGATAACCTTCCGGGTAAGGAAAACTTCCCAGGAGATTCTGGGAAGAGTCATGGAAAAATGTTACATTCCCGAAGACTCTTGAAAAGTATGGAGCCTGTATTAATCTTTTCAGAAATGGGAGAGAGAGAAAATCCTGCTCTTTTAAGAGATTGATTGGGCAAAACAAGAGATGACAAACATCCTGTATTGTCTCTCAGTACTACTGTAACCAGGCCTGCTCATCTAGGTCTAATCCGGTCCTCACAAATACGTTGCACTAATATATTCTATTTATTCCACATATAAACCTAAACCTATCCTACCAGACATTCCCTTCTTTTCTGCACATCCTGGGGACCGTGTGCGCACAGACACAGAGAGAGCTTCATCTAAAGTCAAGGAATTGGAGCTGAGACAGCTGAATGTGTGTGTGGCGGGGGGGGCGGTTAACACGAGCGGTGCCAAAAAAGACAGCTGTGGCTCTGGTAGGTGTAATGAGGTAAAAGGCCTTACAGCAGTTGGGTGCAGAAAGGAAATTTCCCATGCTTCTGCCATCTTTCCTCATGATGCATTATGCATGGCCTCTTGAAAGAGGCAATTTGACATCTTTCCCATTGCTAATTCTGCAAAAAGTGTTCTGTATAATTATAAATTTTAAGGTCAACATTGGCCTGTGTTTGCAGATCTTTACATTCCAAAGACACCTCCACAACGATTAATTCCATGATGTTAGTATTGCTCCTGTTATAAACTTTTATTTATTTATTTATTTATTTATTTATTTATTTATTTATTTATTTATTTATTTATTTATTTATATTCCAATCCATCTAGCTGCACAGCTACTCTGGGCGGTTTACAAAGTTGCACAAATATCAATCAAGACACACAATAAATAAACAATCCATTAAAAAAACACAATAAGAAATAAAACAATATTTATCTGAGCATCAAACAGGAGCAAGATGGCAAAACACACACACACACACACACACACACACACACACAAAGTGCATAAACAGCGAATCCTTCATAGCATATATTAATACCCAGGGAAAGCCTTTTTAAATAGCCACATCTTTAGAGGTTGCTTAAAGACCGGGAGGAAAGATGCCAAACAAATCTCAGGGGGAAGTTGATTCCAGAGGTGAATTCCAGTGGCTGGTAACTAGTGGAATTATTGGCCTTTTTTGCTCCCCCCTCTTGCTTTTTGCTTTTTTTTTTTTTTGTTTCCCACATAAGCTTATTCTTTCTCACTGGGCTTTGTGTCCACCCCAGCCCACGACGTGCTTAGCCTGTACCAGCTCTGATGGAGTCGAAGCATCCTTGTGGGGCCTTCCCCAGTGTTCCTTCTCTCACCTCCTGTCCGTGACTCTTTTTCCTCATTGTCTTCCCACCCCCACCCCTCCTGTCATCTCAGTAGTGGTGGTGAAGCTTTCCCCTTTACTATTTATCTTCCTCATCCTCACCCTTACCAGCCCACAGCATTTCCCTCCTCTCTCCCTCACCAGCCCCATATACAGCTGTTGCTCCCATGAGCCCATCAGCGTGTTATCTGGGTGGATGTGTGATGGGGGGGCACACCAGCCCTTCCCCTCTCCCTTGCTGCTATCGCTTTCATTCTAGAAACAAGTGGGAAATGGTGGTCTCTCCAGGCAGCCCCTCCACATCAGCCGCAGCTCCATCCGCCTGGATAAAGAAGCCTTTTTCTCTTCCATACCTTTCGGGTTTTCTGATGGCGAAGACACATTAGAGTGCCTCCCCCTCCCCAGGGACAGGCTCCACATCACATGTAAAGTTCACCATAAAGGTAAAGGTAAAATGCCCCCCCCAGCACTTGTGTGCTAATCATTCCGACTCTAGAGGGCGGTGCTCATCTCCGTTTTCAAGCCAAAGAGCCAGTTTTGTGCAAGTCCATGGCCATGGGGCCAGCATGGCTGCAAGGAAACACTGTTTTCTACCTTCCCATTTTTTATTGGTGGTACCTATTTATCTACTTGCATTTTACATGCTTTCGAACTGCTAGGTTGGCAGGAGCTGGGGGAACAGCGGGAGATTTCTCCGCTGCATGGCACCCGGGATTTGAACTGCCAAGCTGCCGACTTTGCAGCTGACCGTTTCAGCACTCTAGTCTGCTGAGCCACCATCCTGTAAAGTTCACCACAGGGCTTCAATAATGTCCTCTTCTAGACTGCCCCATCCAACAGCCATGTTTTCTGCCAATGATTTGCTGATCCTTGCTGATGATGCCGTGAGCTATGAAAATGGCTGACTGTCAGTCCTCCTCCTGTATGCCTGCACCTGCCCAACACAGATTTCTCACTGATAAGCACTTCTTTCAAAGAGTTTGTATAAGGCAGTGTTTTCCTAGATTATTTTTACTTGTAACGCAGAGGCGCTCAACCAGTAGCTTCTGAGGTGAGAGGGTGCACAAACCCCCCTGATCCCTTTTCCTTCTCACTGTTTCACCAGGATTGCCTCAGCCAAGTAGCTGAGCCCTTGTTTTTACAACTGTGTGTTTTTAGAAGCAGTCATTCGCTTCTACTTTTTGCTCATGGCTAAGATTTTGGGATGCCAGCCAGACAAAAATGGTGACGGCATCTCCTCCGCCGTGTTGTCAACCCACATGTAATTTTCCCTCAGCAGCCCCCATAGCTTGGCTTATCCTTATGAGACCTCGAACGATAATCACAATAATGCCTCTTTCCCCTCAGACATCTATTCATGAATATTATATATATGCAGGCCTTTGAATGTTGCCATTAACGTAAAGGTTAAATTAGATGATCTCCCACTAGCAACCGATGCCTATTTAAAGGAAATGATTCTACAGCAGGGATGAGGAATTTTCAGCCCATGCATGTGGTTTGGCTGCAGCTGCTACCAAGTTTCTAAAGTGTATTCCAGCTGAAGGGCTGGAGAGTTCCATGGTTGAACTTGAATGATAATCCATCGGGTCTGCAGATATCTAGTCTCGTGGAATCCAAGACGCATCAGGTGGGGCCACTGTGAGATATAGGAAGCTGGACTAGATGGGCCTTTGGCCTGATCCAGCATGGCTCTTCTTATGTTCTAATCTCTGCAGTTCTAAAATGATGGTGGTAATTCTCTGATATGAGTTTCCCATGTTTCTGCGTGCCTTGAAAAATCCCCAGCCTAAAAAAGAATTGCGTGTTTTAGTGATTCCCAATCATGGATTTTTTGAAAGTGTGTTTATATATCACCCCATAGCTCTTAAAGCATTCTCTGGGCATCTGGAAGTTGAGTCATGGCTACTGGACTTCTTTTTTGAGAGATAGAAATGTTTCATTGCTCATCCAAACAGCTTCATCAGCTTCATAAGCTGTTTGGATGAGCAGCAAAACATTTCCCTCTCAAAAAAGAAGTCCAGTAGCCATGACTCAACTTTCAGATAAACTCACCTGGATGACTGAGAATCTTCACAGACGTTCTCTGGGCAGTTTACAAGTTAATTGTGCAGGTTTACACATTGCCTCCTCCACTCCCCATTCCCAGCAAGCTCAATTTACCAATCTTGGAAAGATGGAAGACTGGTCAAACTTGAGCTGACTACTTGGGACTGAGCCCTGGGCTGTGAGCAGAGTTTGGCTGCAGGACAGCAGATGAACACCACTGTGGCATGAGGCTCTTAGAACCCAGCGGTGCTGCCCATGGTTTCTGGGAGTTGCAATCCAAGAACAGTTAGGTTACCCAAAGTTGGGCACCAATGCTGTGTTTCAACATAAGACTGCGGTGGAGTAGTGGGTCAGGGATGCTGAACAACTGGCAGGACTTCATCTGACAAGAGTGGACCTGATCCGCATGAACAGAGGTGAAATCTGAAACCTGTGCCTCTAACCTGGGTTGGTGGCCACCATTTCAGGACTTGTTTTTAATAAAGCAGCCTGGCCCACACAATTTTGGAACAGGTCTGTTTCTTCTGGACCACCAGCAGCAGCCCTGTGCTCCTTCCTGGTGAAGATGCTTAGAGGGTCAACAGCTAGTGTATGTAAGGGATTGGTTTATTGACTGATTCCATTTGGTGTAGCCCAGGGCTGTTCAACTTTGAACAGGCCAAGGTCTACTTTTTCTGGCCCAGAGTGACTGAGAGCTACTACACTAAAACCTCTACTTACAAATTTTATCCATTCTGAGCACATGCTAATAAGTAAAAACTTGTAAGTAGAGCAGCACTTCCCATAGGAATGCATAGGAAACCAATTAATCTGTTCTGGAGGGAACAGATTTCAATGCGCCATGGCCCTTGAACTGCCCCACTCAGCTGGCAGACCCAGAACTTTGCTGGGGCAGTGGTGGTCCTTGGGATGGGGGAGGGAGGGATGGAGAACTTATCCCCTCACTTTTTTTAATTGATGGTCAGTGGGCTATTTTTGTACCCTCCACAGGCTACCAGTAGCCCATGGTCTACCAGTTGGGCAGGCCTGGTGTAGCCTAATAAAAGTGAGTTAGTTGTCTAGCTCAAGAGCCAGAGGTTGGGAGTTTGATTCCATAGTGTGCCTCCTTGGGGGGGGGGAGCCAGTCCAGGTGGCCTTGAGCCAGCTGCCCTGTCCCAAGGGTGCCCCCAGAAGGAGAGAATGGTAAGTTACTTCTGAGTACATACTCTGTATCTGGACAACCCTGAAAAGGGTTACTGTAACTCAGAATTGACATGAAGGCACACAATTGTTATTTATAAAATATTTCCCACTCTTGCATCTGGATAGTGTATAAGGACAACACAGGTTTTATTCTTTTCATAAAAACATGAAATTGAAAGAGGCCATGCCATTTTTAGAAAATGAGAAATCTACAATGACTAATGAGCTATTCTCCAGACAGATGCCAATCATAAATAGTTTTATCGAAGAAAACTACCAATATATTTAATCGCATCCACCGAAACTGTAAGGCTAGCCAAGACCTTTGAAAAGGCTAGCCAAGACCTTTGAAAAGGTCAACAGGCACGTGGATTTGGGTGAACCGGTGGATATAGTCTATCTGGATTTTCAAAAGGCTTTTGACACAGTCCCTCACCAAAGGCTGCTGAGAAAATTGCATAGTCAGGGGATAAGAGGGCAGGTCCTCTTATGGATTGAGAACTGGTTGAGATCCCGGAAACAAAGAGTAGGTGTCAATGGGAAATTTTCACAATGGAGAGAAGTGAAAAGCGGTGTGCCCCAGGGCTTCCTGGGACCGTGCTTTTCAATCTGTTCATAAATGACCTGGAGACAGGGATAAACAGTGAGGTGGCCAAGTTTGCAGATGACACAAAACTTTTCCGTGTGGTAAAAACCAGAGAAGATTGTGAAGAGCTCCAGAAGGATCTCTCCAAACTGGGGGAGTGGGCTGAGAAATGGCAAATGCGTTTTAATGTAACCAAATGTAAAGTAATGCACATTGGGGCAAAAAATCCAAACTTCATCTATCAACTCATGGGCTCTGAGTTATCCGTGACGGATCAGGAAAGAGATCTTGGTGTGTTGGTGGACAGCTCCATGAAGGTGTCTCCCCAATGTGTGGCAGCAGTGAAGAAGGCCAATTCCATGCTAGGGATGATCAAAAAGGGGATTGAAAATAAAACAGCCAACATTATAATGCCGTTATACAAAACAATAGTAAGGCCCCACCTGGAGTATTGTGTACAATTCTGGTCACCGCATCTCAAGAAAGACATAGTGGAACTGGAAAAGGTGCAGAAGAGAGCGACTAAAATGATTACTGGCCTGGGGCACCTCCCTTATGAAGAAAGGCTAAAACAATTGGGCCTCTTTAGTCTGGAAAAAAGGCGCTTGAGGGGGATATGATTGAGACATACAAAATAATGCAGGGTATGAGTAAAGTGGATAGAGGGAAGCTCTTCTCCCTCTCTCAAAATACCAGAACTAGGGGGACATACACTCAAATTGTGGGCTGGGAGAGTAAGAACAGACAAAAGAAAATATTTTTTCACCCAGCGCGTTGTTAGTCTGTGGAACTCCCTGCCACAGGATGTGGTGATGGCATCTGGCCTGGATGCCTTCCAAAGGGGATTGGACAGATTCCTGGAGGAAAAGTCCATCACAGGTTACAAACCATGATGGAGATGTGTAATCTCCAGGCTTTAAACCGGGGTACTTCAAGGGCCAGATGCAGGGGAGTGGTATCAGGAGACAGATATCTAGTCTCATGCGCTCCCAAACGCATCTGGTGGGGCCGCTGTGAGATACAGGAAGCTGGACTAGATGGGCCTTTGGCCTGATCCAGCATGGCTCTTCTTATGTCTTATGTCTTATGACTGTCCAGGCAGTAAAGATCAGTTGATCAGATTTACAATTTTGCAGTGAATTTTATAGTATTTTAACTTTGGGAGCAGGGTAGGATGAAGGGTCCATGGACACACCATCTTATCAAACAATAATTAAGGGATTATGGAAATAAATACACACATGTGTATAGCAGAGAAAAATATGAGCTTAGCAGCAGTAGCATGTAGATAAAGTGTAGATAATTGTTATAAGTATTATCAGAACGTAGAAATGGAGAGACAAAGAAATATGACTTAGAATAAAACTCTTATATTGAATATATACAGCAAATATACAGCAAATAACAACAGCATAACACCAAGCAATAACATATATACAAATCAACAGAGTGTGGGGTACTGTTTCTTACCATAAACAGTCCCAATTTAACATTATTACAGCCAGTTCTTTTATACACATTTAGACCTCATCAGACATGATTTTTACCAATCACATTCTGACACACCATTATGTCATTAACTATTCCACCTGTACTAAATCACTTAACCTGCTAGTGATTTCTAATTCCTGGCACTTGTGGCTAACATCATGACACTGCAGTTTTGACTGACTCCATTTTATAAATTCTCTGTTCACTCTGTTAAATATACATTACATATATTTTGTCAATTCTACATATCATGACACCCCTCCTATATTTAACAGGTTACAACACCTAGCCTCTTCTTAAAATATACATGGCATTGTGGCTCCATTAAAACTAGCCAAGGAATAGAAAAGGCTCTTCATTCCATTAGGACAAACCAGCCAGCATATTCGGGAGCCTGCGAGATGGATTTACATGGAGAGAAACACTGGGTTTTGCCAAAGGATGTCCTGTGTGGCAAACATTTTATGAATATAATAAGAACGTGTTGATATTCTATTGTAGTTAACGCTCGGGCAAACTCCGCCGGGGAGCTCTAGAGCTTCTGAATGAGAACAGAAACCCCAGAAGCCCAGGACAAAGGGTCATCATTTAGGATCTAATGCAAATATTATTAGAGTCATTTACTGCCTTTTCATTGACTTTAATGGGAATTGGACTGGCTCCTAAATTAGGAAGGCTATTGTGAGGGAGGCCCATGGGGGGCAGTAGACCAATGCCAGCCAAGTATTAGCTGCAGAAGCTTAAAGTGTTTGAGAGCATTGGAACAATTATCAGAGATGATTAATCAAGGCTATAATTCTAACATACTATGAATCAGAAGAGAGCCAAGCCCCCAGTCTGACCCAGACTACTCAAGGGTCTACGACAAATTACACCAGGATAATTTCTGAGCACATGACCTTATAATGGATAAATACAGTGGTATTTTTTGTTTTGTTTTGTTTTGTTTTGCTTTGCTTTGTATTGTTTGACACAATCAGTGGGGCATTCTGTTTCCAGATCACTTTTGTGGCGATTCCAAAGAGAGGTCTGTGAGGAAATTGGCAGGTAAATTAGAGGAGGATTATTCACATCAGGCTTCTTCAATTTCTCCTGAAATTAGAAATGGGGCCATCACAGTCTCTCATTTTTTTTGCCAAATCCTTTCCAAGGAGATAAAGGGGAGAATCATTTCGTAGTTTTCAAGGCGTTCTGACTTGTACGCTGCTATCTCATTGGGCAGAGTTGCAAACATGACTTCCCTGAGGGGGCCAGTGATGGCCAGAACTGGCCGCAGCCAAAGGGAAGTGATTGTCCAGCGAGAGACACAGAGGGCAGCCAAAACAAGAACAACTAAGAATAACTAGGAGTCGTTTTCCCTCAAAATCAGGATTCTGCATTATTAGGATCAAGTTGAATGCATTCTCACAAATGTAGAACATGGTGCCACTAGAAAAGTGCACGCACACAATGCATTCTCACAAATGTAGAACATGGTGCACACACACAAATACACACACACACACACACACACACACACACACACACACACACACACACACACACACACACCCCAAGTTCAGGTGGTATATTTCCACTAGAGATGGGCATGAATCGATTTGTCCTGGTTCGTCCAAATCCAGTCATTGGTACCGCATATTGCTGCACGTTGCCTTCCGCCCATCCCCCAGCTGGCTGCCCCACTCCTTTTTCATCACGCCCCACCAGGGTCATCGTCCTCTGGTCCAGGCAGGAGCTCAGCCTGCCCTTCCTCACCTTCCCCGGCCACTCCTTAGCTATGCTAAGCAAGAATCCCTGCCCTGCCTCCTCATTGGTGTGGTCACCTGCCAGAGGAGGTGGGGAAGGGTAGCCTCAGCTCCTGCACAGACAAGGGGTGAAGGGGACATGCCAAATGAGGCAGCCAGCTGGCTGGGAAGGGAACACACACGGCACAAATCAAGTTGTGCCCGTCTCTCATTTTCATCCTTCCAAGGAATAGTTCACAGAAAGAGTTTGAGGGTGATTGATGGAATATCTAGATTCCAAAAGGAAGCTGAACAAATCAATCTCCCTAGGGAATACTTGGCTGAAAGGATAAATATTGTTGCCTTTAATTCTTTATTGCTGCTCATTCATTGTTAGAAGGAGGGGACCCTGTCTATGAACCTTTACAGTTGCTCATGACTTCAATAATTTGCTTTGTGCCTGAGGGCTAACATTTCACTTCTGCAGCAGCACATCTTGTAAATGGGAGGCCTAATGCCCTCATACCTCAAGTGTGTTGTATTCATTAATATTGGTATGATGCCTTTAGACATATACATTGCAGGACCTTATTACTATCTTTCTTTCACAAGCTTTATCCATTTTGTTAAATTGCAAACGTGCAACAGCCTTTTAATTAAGAGTAAATGCACCAAATGCGCCCCCAGCACATAAAACATTAAAACAATAGAGGGGCACTTAATAGTATCTTGCTTTTAGGTGGCAATTTACATTTCTAAAACTTTTTTGCAGTGGAGAAACACATTTTCAGCTATTACAATTACAAAGTTCAAGTGTAAAAGACATTCTCCTTATGCTGTGCAGGAACGGCACCACAGTTTTTCAGTGTGTCAGAGTGCACAACCAAGAGCCTGACAATTGTCATAGAAAAATAAGTAACTTTTATACCTTTTGGCACACACTCGTGGCCCCTGGGTTGTTCTGCAGTGGCTAAGGCTACCGAAGGGTTAATGCTGGATGAAGACGCTGCCCTTGGATAAGAGAGGCGAGGTGGGCTGAAGCATTGACTCCCTCCAAGTGGATGTCTTTGGACAGGTCATGGACACAGCATCCTGAGGTCATGATGGCTGGTCCCAGAAGAACAGGATCCCGGGCGTATTCCCATCTATAAAGTGAAGAGGATCTGTGTAGACGCAGTAACCAAGCTTTTGGGTGTGATTCAAGCTTAGAAATTATTCAGAGTAGGCAGCAAACATGACACAGTTACTGGAGCAGCAAAGTCACTGAAAGGACAGATTCCTTTCCCCTTCAACTGGTCTGAATAAATTGTACACTTCCAGGAAGGAAGGAAGGAAGGAAGGAAGGAAGGAAGGAAGGAAGGAAGGAAGGAAGGAAGGAAGGAAGGAAGGAAGGAAGGAAGGAAAGGGCACTTTGTTTGCGCCGTGGAAGTCAAGCAGTAGTTGGGGTAAAAGGTAAAGGTTCTCCCCGCACATGCATGCTAGTTGTGTCTGACTCTAGGGGTTCGTCTCCGTATTCAAGCCAAAGAGCCAGTGTTGTGTGCAGGTCCATGGCCAGCATGGCTGCAAGAAAACACTGTTTTACCTTCCTGCTTTTTACGGTGATACCTGTTTATCTACTTGCATTTACATCTTTTCAAACTGCTAGGTTGGCAGGAGCTGGGGTTAACAGTGTGAGCTCACTCTGCTGCAAGGCACCCGGGATTCGAACCACCGAGCTGCTGACTTTGCAGCTGACAGTTTTCAATGCTCTAGCCAAGGGGCACTTTGTTTGCACAGTGGAAATGAAGCAGTAGTTGAGGACACTGAGTTTAACCTTCCATCCCAAATAGAAGCCTTTTATTTTGTCCATTTTCACCCCCTCCCCCATTTAGCCAAATGTAAATACAGTATGTACAGAGACTTTTATACATTCGAAGATGAATTGATGTGGATGAACTACAAGATGGCTCAAAGGAAATTGGTTGTTAGGTGTAAGACAAATAATGCAAGCTGAATCAAACAGATGTTATTCTCACATTCCTAGTAAATATCTATGCTTCTGGTATATTTCAGCGTACAAAGCTAAAGCTTTCTGTCCTTTCACAGCCCATGTAACTTTTGTTGGTTTGCATACTGGGCATGGCTCCCAGAAAGGGAGTAGCAAGAGAAGCCTGGATACCCAGTGGAGTGGAATGGATAGAGTGGCCTCCTAGGACTCAGGAAACATGGGTTCATATCCCCACTCAGCCATAAAAACTCACTGGGACTGTGGCAGTGGTAAAACCACTCCTTAGGTATCTACTGTACCTTGAAACCTCTGTAAGTCAGTTCCACCTTGGCAGCATATATTGTAAGGGGAACCGCAGGGCAGGTGCTCCACCCAGTAGTGGTTCTCAAACTTGGGGTTCCTAGATTTTTTTGGACTGCAACTCCCAGAAGCCCTTGCCTTCACAGTTAGTGATGAAGGCTTCTGGGAGCTGCAGTCCAAGAACATCTGGGAACCCCAAGTTTGAGAACAAGGGGGCTTGGACATTCAGTCACATTTTAAAAGAAAGAGAAAAGGACTCTATCTTCAGTTACATCCTGCATTCATCAGGCCCTGGGCAGGGTAATGCAGGAAGGCTGCTCTCTCAACCAGCTATTGTTGATTGATGAAAAGACAGAGCGAGACCGAGTTAAAATCCCTGCCAGATGGGAAGGACTGGCTTAACCGGTGAATCTGGTTACAACTTCCCCATTTTCATCCTGGCTGTGGTCCCTGACAAAGACGGTTACTTCACGTCCCTCTCATTGCGGTTCACTGTCCCACTTGGGACCAGTACAAAAAAAGTTTACTCCACGTCTATTGTGTGGTGGCAGGAGTTCATCCCTACCACACCCCCTGAACTGAGAACAGAGCGTGATAAGCCATACCAATCCCTGGCCTCAGAAATTGTCTTGTCTTGGTTGTTTTGAGACAAGTGCCCGTGAAGTAACGCTTATCACGCAACACACACATTCTCCATCTAGTGGCAGGAGTGCGAAGTTGCATTCTCCAGTACAATCCCAATTGCGTAAACAATGCATCGCAGAGAGGGAAGAAGGCATGAAACTGGGAGTTTTGGTGCTTAATGCATGAAAGGCAAAGTTGCGGAGATTCGAAATATCAAAAACGGAAGCCTGCCCTCCCCCAAAAAGAGTAAACAAAGCCAGGAAAATGCAGTAATTGTCACAAAACAAGGACATGAAGTAGGAGTTGTCACGATACCATCAATCACGCCTGTGGGTAAACGGAAACAGGGACAGAACCGGGACAAGACCATGTGACTGCGAACAACATTATCATGAAACGAACATAATCTCGGAACAAGGAAGGATGTGAAGTAACCGTCAAAGAGAAGTTGCTCCCAGGATGGTGAGCAGAGACTGAAGGGTGAGTGTCAACTGTTTGCTTTGCACAGGGGAAGTCATACAGGTGTGACTGTGCAAAAGATGCAGTGGCTAGAGAAGAACCAGCAAGTCAGAGGCTTGCCTGAGGAGAGGTGGGCACTGTTAGTGGGACCTCTTCCTTTTTCTGGAACTTCAGGCCTGGCCCAGGCCTCAGGGACCACCACAGGAATCAGGTGGGAACACAGTGTCCCACGGACCATGTCAAACAAGTAAACGAACAAACAAAAATCCCATGTTCCTGCCATGTGATGTTCTGACTAACCACCTCATGGCTGTGATGACGCTGTACACACCTGTCATCATTCCTGCAGTTCAAACAAGGGGGGGTGGAGGGAGGATGTGTGTTGCAACACGTGGTGTGTGTTACAAGTGAGCTGGCACCCATCTGCAGCTAACTCAGCAAAAACATTTTCCCCATCTAGTTGCAAACATGCAGTTCCAATCCCATTTTCCCCTCTTAGTTAGTGGGGGGAAATAACTTTATGGCAAACCATGTTTGTTTATGTGAGATACTTGCTCCTGGTTTAGGTTTTGATTGGCTAAGAGAAATAAATGGGGCTTCGTAGGTTTTGTGCGGCCATTTTAAACTAAGCAGCAGTGGAAGTGTTTAAAACCTACAGTTTGTAACTATAGCTTCCTCCACAAATACGTTCTTGAAAATAATGCACAGGCAGAGTCCTCCTGAGTTATGCCCTTGTGGTTCAACACAATAGATGCAATAGTTCCCCTGCTGTGGCAGGTTTCCCTTCACGGGCCCCTGCCTTGCATTGGTTGCCGGAACAATCGTGCCAACAGTGGCCTGAACTGTCACATGACTAACAGCCCATCAGAGCAGGCGGGCGATTATGCGCCTGACTTCTCTCCCAACAATGATGCTAGTCCTCTTGTTGCTTAAAACCTGTAGGGGAGACTCAGTGCAGAATCCAATTAACCTATGATCAGGGGTGTCCAAACTTTTCATAAGGAGGGCCAGAATTAGTGGCTGAGAATTGGGGGGGGGCTGCTCCCTGACTCTGCCTCCCCACTGCAAGGCCCCACCCACTGACCTCTTGCAAGGCCCCACCCACTGACCCATTGAGCTCAATGGTGGCAGAGGCCGCCCCCTCAAACAACCTACTCCATGGTCACAAAAGGGCCTATGTGACTGCAAAAAATGCTACAGGGCAAGCAGCGCCACCCAATTAGCAGCCTGTCAGTTACATTCCTCCACCTACTCAACCAGAAAGGCAAAATAAAATAAAATAAAATAAAATAAAATAAAATAAAATAAAATAAAATAAAAAGGTGTGGGGAAAACCAAAAAGGGAATGTGGCCCAAAATGATTTTAGCCTTCCTGAAGCACAAAGAGGTATATTTTCTTATAATTCCACCATCATTGGTTGGGAGAAGAAATATTTTAATTTTAATTTGTCTCCATGCAACATTTCTGAATACTCCCCATTTAAAACTAACAGCACTTCCATGTTTAATCTCTGCAGGAAGGCAGAATGTTTGGGAAGCTCTGATAAAAACATTTTGGCTATATTTGAAAATTGAGGCATGAGACTTCACGGCTTTTTCTCTCTCTCTCAGCATTCATTCAAGAGGCTGGGGTGACTTTATCTTTTTTAAAATCCATTATGGTTGTTTCTTTTTAAACAAAGTAAGGGCGTTTATACACGACCCCTAAACTCCGGGGCAAATGGCTCCCAGCTCCGGAGCTTAAAAATGTTTCCCCACCACCTCCAGAGTTTACAGGAAATTAAGTGTGACCATGCCCACCTTAGCGTGTCCCAGCGCACCTTTCAAGTACCTGCTCTCTGGAGGTGAACATTCCTTGATGTGGTATAACGATAGTGAGTGCGGGGCTCTCCTCCCTTCTGTTTGTTGTTTTTTTGGCTCCCGACCCTTTAAGAGCTACTTAAGAGACTGGAATGTTGCCGCGGCAAGAGCGAGAGGCAGAACGGAGGTGAGCCACATCTCTTTTCTTCCTGTTTTTTCTCCCTCCCCTCACGCAGCCAGCAGCCAGGAGTGCGGAGGGGGTGGGAACGTAGGAACAGTGACAAACCCCTAAGATCTCTGGTCCGAATTTAAGTGGCCAGTGGATCTTAGGGGTTGTGTGAAAAGGCTCTAAGTGGCATATTGAAATAGCAATGCATCCACCTAGCAGGGTATTGGAATTTTGCTGTATTCATCAGGGAAATATTTAAAAAGAGGTAGACAAAAATAGAAGCGAGGGTTCCTCTGCCCTCCCTTTTAATGTCACAACCCACCTCATATGTCACAGGGTTGTCACTGCAGTTAATGCCACCCACAGTTCCATTTCAGTGAAAGCTAATTGTCTGCACAGGCAAAACAAAGAGCTCTTTAGAATCACGCTGAATCATGGCAAACTGAATGCATGCCTCAGACATATGCCAGAAATGTGTCAGGATTATAGATGGGAATGAATCAGAAAATGGTGATTTGTTTTGATTCATGATTTGTCAAGGTCAATAAATAAAAAATAAAATAAATGAATTTATTCTCCCCCCCCCATGAATCAATTTGTAACTTTGCTTTTAATTTAAAACGCCATAGAACAGCTGCCAAGGCACCTTAAGACAACAAATTTGCAGGGAGGCCTCCCAGGACTCTTGTTTACAAACCCAAAGGTTGAGTTTTAGACATCTGAGTTATGCACCCACAAAGTGCCTGTCCTAGGACAGTGCCCTTTACCAACTGGCTTGGGGAAACCCAATCTCTCCCGAACTTGGAGGGTTTGTAGACGAGATTCAGAGGAAGTTCTCCTGAATGTTTGGTGTCTCTGGGTGCCTTGAGGATCATTTTATGGCCCAACAAATCAACAAATGAAAAATTCCTAAAACTTTATCAGTTTAACGTGATAACAGAAAGTTTCCCGATTGGGAAAGGTACAAGACAAGGGTGCCCATTGTCTCCATTGTTATTTATTACTGTACTGGAAGTATTGTTAGTTAAACTGAGAGATATGGGGACAATTAAAGGTATAAGTGTGGGGGATAAGGAATATAAACTAAAAGCATTTGCTGATGACTTGGTTTTGACATTAGAGAATCCTAAAGAAAGTATTATTGAGGTGATGAAGGTAATTGAAGAATTTGGTAATTTAGCCGGCTTTAAACTGAATAAGAATAAGACGAAGGTCTTATTGAAAAATGTAACTAAGAAAGATTGGGAAGAATTTGAAAAACTATCTGCTCTCTCAGTTGTGAAAAAAGTTAAATATTTGGGAATTAATTTATCTCTTACAAACTTGAATCTCTTTGAGGATAACTATACTATGGTTTGGAATTCTTAAGAGAGATTTGGAAACATGGAATAGATTGAATCTGTCACTGATGGGAAGAATTTCGGTGATAAAGATGAAGGTGTTACCAAGGTTGTTATTCTTATTTCAAATGATCCCTATAGTCAAAGGGACAGGCCACTTTAAGGAATGGCAGAAGATATTGTCTAAATTTGTCTGGCAAGGCAAAAGACCGAGAATAAGGTTTAAACTACTAACAGATGCTAAGGAAAGGGGAGGATTTGCCATGCCAGACCTGAGATTGTATTATGAAGTGGCCTGTCTCGGTTGGATAAAAGAATTGATTACTCTAGTTGATGGGGATCTTTTGGATTTAGAAGGTCATGATAATAGATTTGGTTGGCACGCTTATCTTTGGTATGATAAAGTGAAAGTACATAAAAGTTTTACGTGTAATTAGAAAGTCACTACTTCAGGTCTGGGAACGGTTGAAACCCTTATTAGAGAGACACACCCGAGGTTTATCCCCGATTGAAGCATCGGCGATTACAGAAGGAGTGGGGATCACATATGGGGATGTGTTATTTTCTCAGAAAAGGTCCCAGACTGAAGTCTTATGAACTGTTAAAAGAGAGGTTAACAGGTTGGTTTCAGTACCATCAGTTACATGACATTTTTCAGAAAGACAGAAGGATGTTTGGGTTTGGAGAGAAGGAATCTAAGTTTCAAACCATAATCATGGGCCCAAAAAGAAATTGTTGACTAGATTATATAATTTCTTGTTGGAGTTGAACCTAAAAGATGAACAAGTCAAAGAATGTATGATAAAATGGGCTATGGATCTGGGTCACAATATTGAGTTAGATGTGTGGGAAAGATTGTGGAAAAAGAACATGAAGTTTACTGTACTTTGATAAAAGAAAATCTGTTGAAAATGATGTATAGATGGTATATTACTCCAACGAAATTAGCAAAGATGTATAGGATGAAAGATGATTATTGTTGGAAATGTAAAGAGAAACAAGGTGACTTTTATCATATGTGGTGGACCTGTGAGAAAGTGAAAGAATATTGGGCATTGATATATGATGAACTCAAAAAGATGTTAAAGTGTACATTCCCAAAACGACCTGAACTTTTTTTGTTAGGGTTGGTGGATAATGAAATTAAAGGAGCAGACAGGACGCTATTTTTATATGCAACAGCAGCGGCACGAATGCTTCTGGCACAGAACTGGAAGACAACGTATATACCGTCTTTGGATGAATGGAGGGCGAAATTACTGGACTTTGCAGAGATGGCCAGACTGACTTGCAGACTGAGGGATCAAGACAACCAGAGGTTCCAAAAAGACTGGCAAAAATTTAAGAACTACATGGAGACTAATTGTAAGGAATTAAAGACTCTTACCGGATTAGGGTAGAACTCGAAGGACTACTATCCACTTTTAGAACCTTTTTTATAAGTATATAAAAGGGGTTCGTTTGAAAGGAAGGCTGGGAGATGAATAACGTTAAAACCGCGCGAAGAACAGAGGGAAGCCGAACTTTAGTGATAGATTGACTCTGTATGGTTAATGTTTTGAATTTGTTTTTCTTTTGTATATTAAAATTTTCTAATAAAAAATAAACAAAAAAACTTTATCAGTTTATATTCAATGGAGGTATCAATTCATACAAATATAAATCAGTGAATACGCAATTTTTGAACAAGCTTTGTAATTTTTAAAAATTTGTGTCCATTTCTAGCTAAGAAAGATTGATCCAAGCGGAAACACTTGCAGGTGCTATCATTTGGCAGGATCCAAACTGTGCCATCCGATTACCGTTGTACTGTATACCGTTGGGATTTAGAAATGCCTAGATGGAAGAGAAGAACCAAACCAGCTTTCCCATCAATTATTTTCTTCTCTGTTTCCTGTTTTCTGTTACAGCTATGGGAACTTCAGCCTCAGGTAAATAATAGCAGTGGGGAAGCTACGTGAACCCTTCTACACTGTGAATTTGCTACTTGAAATTACACCTTTGAATCTTACCCACATATTCTCACCTACATGAGAGAAGCCTCTAGGGTGGTCCTGGTGCAACAACTTTAGGAGCAAACCAAGAGTTTAGAAGGTTAAGAACCAAATTCCTTCAACCTCGTTCTCAGTCTCTCTTCCCATGCCCCCCCACACTCCTTAAGCATAGAAAGGAAATGAAAGGAGCATGGGGGCGGAGATACTATTTTATTTATTTAAACTCAGAGTATTTTTAATCCGCCTTTCTCCTTGGAAAAGGACCCAAGGCGGCGTACAGTAATGAGAGACAATATACAGTCCAATACAATTAAGACATGTTCAAGTAATTGAGGGACATATAGTGGAAAGACATAGTGGAACTGGAAAAGGTGCAGAAGAGAGCGACTAAAATGATTACTGGGCTGGGGCACCTCCCTTATGAGGAAAGGCTAAAACATTTGGGCCTCTTTAGTCTGGAAAAATGGCACCTGAGGGGGGATATGATTGAGACGTACAAAATAATGCAGGGCATGAGTCAAGTGGATCGAGGGAAGCTCTTCTCACAAAATACCAGAACTAGGGGACATACACTCAAATTGTGGGCTGGGAGAGTAAGAACAGACAAGAGAAAAAAAAATTTCACCCAGTGCGTTGTCTGTGGAACTCCCTGCCACAGGATGTGGTGATGGCATCTGGCTTGGATGCCTTCAAAAGGGGATTGGACAGATTCCTGGTGGAAAACTCCATCACAGGTTACAAACCATGATGGAGATGTGTGTCATCTCAGGCTTAAAAACAGGTTACTAGAGATGCAGGGGAGTGGTATCAGGAGACAGATATCTAGTCTCATGCGCTCCCAAACGCATCTGGTGGGGCCACTGTGAGATACAGGAAGCTGGACTAGACGGGCCTTTAGCCTGATCCAGCAGGACTCTTCTTATGTTCTTATATTATACTAAGTATGTATAATACTGAGTATTTCATATATTTCAATCTTAAGTTTCTAAAACTAATATGGCAACAAGATTGCCATAATGAACGTGAGGTTTTCCTTTCCCCAGTTGAGGAAAAGGAAAAGAAAGAGGGGACAAGAAAGATCGAGAGAGAAAAAACTCCAATACCCACAACAGGATTCCTTTGTCTAAAGACCACCACCACCACCACCACAAGGCATTTGCTCAACACCCTCGTGAGCTCTCCACGCATGTTGGTGTGAGGTATCTCTCCTCTAGAGATGTGCACGAAATGAACAATTTTTCATTTCCGTTTTTGTTTTTTCATTTCGTTATGCAACGAAACGACAAACGAATTTTGTCTTCAAAATGAAACGAAACAAACAGAAGCACCGGAAATTTTGTCGTGCGTTTCATTTCCGTTACTGCAATACAGTGAACTGCTTTAAATGCTTAAAAAAATCACAACAAATTGAAATAAATGGTAACGAAATGGTAACAAAATGAACAAAAACGAATACAATTTTTTTCAAAAATTTGCGAAAAACAGAAACAAACCAAAACGGACCCTCCAAATGACAAACGACAAACGAAACGTCATTTTTTTTATTCGTGCCCATCTCTACTCTCCTCAAATGATTTCTGGGAGTTAAAGAGCCAAGTTTTAATATGGGAGTTAAAAGAATATTTTCTCATTCACTTTATTGTATCCAGGGCAGAATTTTTCCTCACACAGATAGCTTCTGGCCTAATCCTCCTCCTTGCTGTACCCTCTGACGCCCCAAAAATATGCTATAGAGATTAGGACATAACAGATGAAACTCAGTTTTAAGTCACAACTATGGCAGGCAAATAGAATCATTTAGGATCTGGAAGTTTTAGAAGAAGTAGCCATGTTAGTCCATTCTAGCATATCAGGCAAATAAATATATAAATACACATAAATACATAAATAACATTGTGGTACCTTAAAGACTAACAGCTATATTTTAAGATGAGCTTTCACAGACAAGTCCACTTCCTCAGACTTAAGAGGGAATGTCCGATGCCTTATTCTCCACAGGTAGATTTTCCATGCGATTTATTGACTTTCTGCCCCAAGCTGTAGCATCATTCAAGTTGTTAAAAAGTGGAAGTATTGGACTCGAAAGGAAATGAAGGGCTTGACTTCACATGTTTGGACAGTTGGTTTATGTCACAGCATATGAAAAGCTGCAGTCAGGAATAAAATAAAAAGGCAGAAAGCTAGCCATGTATAATCCACACCTTTCTACGCTACCAGGGATTGCAGCAACCGGCCTACCTCAAAAAGCTAAAATCTGTCTTTTTCCATCAGTCCTTCCTCCCACATTTCCCCCATTTGCTTCTACAGCCAGTTGATTTTGCGTTTTTCATTTTGCAATGACTCACCCTTTACTCTCAGCCTCATGACAAGGAATTTCCAAAATGAAAGGGTCTGGGATGAGTGTTTATGTCTTCCTGAAAAGGTTATTAATAAACCATCTCAAAAGGCTGCCCTGGTAAATTATGTAAATCACAGCAGACATGAACAAAGAGCCTTGTTTTTTAAAAAAACAAGCTTTTTTGCCCCTCACTCCAGATCTCTACCCATTCTCCTCTCCTTCCTTTTCATACACACAACACAACATGCTACACAAAACCTTTGACGGCAAGAGCTACTTATGGCAGAGGGATTTCGTTCCTCGTTCCCCGCTCAGCGGATAACTGCAGACAAAGCAGGAAAGGGCCAAGTACAACACTCGACAAAAGAGAGAGAGAGAGAGAGAGAGAGAGAGACAGATTCAGAAAGGTTTATACAGTTCACTGCACAATGCAACCAACAAATGGTACATCAAATGGTAACATTCCTTGGTAACAGAGCACACTGTAAAACCCGCAACTACACGGCTCCTTGAGATTTTTTTTGGACCTAAAACTTTATTAATCATTCATGGACCCTTTCTGTACACTCCAGAAAGGAAACACGGACAACTAAGGTTGCTCTCTGCACAACGCTTAAACAAAAGAGAACAACACGGAATCTTCAGGAGAAAGAAAGGAATTGGATGAAGGAGGAATCCAATGATGGAAGGGTGGTGGTGGGGGTGTTATAAAAAGTCCTTCAACCTGGTTATCATTCCAAAGCAATACAAATAGTTACCATGATAGTGACAATTTTTAAACTAGCTCCCCCCTTTTTGCTATTTTTTTAAAAAAAGATTTAATTTAAACATGCTTTTTCAAAACAAAACAAAACAAAAACAATAGGCAAAACAATCCAACAGGGACTAGATAATGTGTTTATTGAGTGGTATGTTCACTGAACCACTAAAATATCACCCAAAACACAGATGTTTCTTTCACCCAGGAGTCTTCATCAGGGAGGGCATTACACCGATTAGGGGTGAACAGAGAAACACAAATATCCAAGAATCATCCTGGCTGAGACAATTGATCCTGAATCACCAAACTTAAGAACATAAGAAGAGCCAAGCTGGATCAGGCCAAGGACCCATCTAGTCCAGCTTCGTGGATCTCGCAGTGGCCCCACCAGATGCATATGGGAGCACATGAGACTAGATATCTGTCTCCTGATACCACTCCCCTGCATCTGGCCCTTGAAGTACCCTGGTTTTAAGCCTGGAGATGTCACATCTCCATCTTGGTTTGTCACCTGTGATGGACTTTTCCTCCAGGAACAAATCCAATCCCCTTTTGAAGGCATCCAGACCAGATGCCGTCACCACATCCTGAAATGAAAACCTGAGGCAATCGCACCCCAAGTTGATCCTTCAAGCTTGCCATTTCTATCTCAGTAACTTTACTCGAACTGCAGGTTAACATCTACCAAGATGATTTTTGGATTTTGTGACTAGAGTTGTGGTCACACGAGCCAAATATTGCCTTCCAATTCCTGCAGTTGAGTTCCTGTTATAAATTTGGCGTCATATGGCACTCTGCGGTTAGCGAATCATTTACCTTGCAAGCGTGCTGACTGTGAATAATTTCTTGCTCATCCAGAAGTTTCTACTTTTTTCTTGCAGATCTTTTTTTCTGGGGGGCGGGGTTACACTGCATGTGAGAACAATCTTGTTGCAGCTTTTTTGAACTACTGTCAACATGCATGTCCTTCTAAAATGTTTTAATATTTTTAAACAAATTCTAAGAAGCCCAAGGTGGTTTTTAGCTAGGTTACATTTGTCTCTTTGACCAAATACCACGACTTCCCCAAATCTGAAGGAGGCAATTTCGATATTACACAGTAGCCAATTTTTTTTATCACTCCCTTCAGTGGGATCACTTTTGTGGGAGCCTGGTGTTGGAAGATCTCTCTCTGAGACTTTAAAGTTCAGCTTTTGGGAGGTTTACAGGCAATAGGAGGTTTTTCAAAAACACTTCAAAGTGCTACTCAGACACCACCGGGAGAGTCAAACCTGCATGACAAGTCAAGATCTTTCCAGAAATAGGGTATTAGGATAAGATTATTATTTTTTATTTTATCTTGGTCACAACATCATGTTTGGTAGTGGAATCCTAAGCATTTTTGCTCAAAAACAACCACCATGAGTTTCAGCAAGAGTTCTCAATAAGGATGTGTACATCTGCAGTTTTTATGTACTTAATTTTGCCTGCGTTCTGCCCATGCTTTTCTAAAGCTGTTGCAGTTTTCTAATTAAAAGGCCTTAATTCATTCACTTCAGAGGCTGAAATTTCATCTTTTATCGCCTATGTTCTCACTTGGGTCCTTCTTTAGTGTTCTCTTTCCTACCATCATCAGAAAACCTCAGCCCAATTGCTTCCTTCCGCTTCACATGTGAAACCGTTTCACTATATTCCTGGATAAATGGGGTAATCCAGATCAGGGAGCAGTGATTTTTAACAGCTGAATGGCGTGCCATCTACAGTTCATGCATTTTTAGTTACAGCAATGGCCAAGAAAAGAAAGATGCAGTATTTTAGGGAAGCAGATGAGCGTTCAGGAGATGAACACCATGGGACTTCCTTCCAAGTATATGATGAATGTTATGAGATGCCATGTGGTGTGATGGACTTTTGCACCATGGATCAAAATTTCATGTCACAGGCATGGAATTTACTGCCACATTCCAGAAAGGGGGGGTAGGGGAGGTACAACAACCAAGGCTCCCTGTCAAACAAGGATATAACACAAACCAATGAACAGAAAAATCTACTCACATTTTCAGTTTGTGGCCCCTTTCAAATGTATCAGGGACTCCCAGGGGACCATATGGTCTCGGTTGAGAATCGCTGTTCCCAGCCTTGGGTCCCCAGATGTTCTTGATCTAAATCTTCCTTTACCACTACTTGAGGTGGCCAGAAGATTTCTGGGAGCAGCAGTCCAACAGCATCTGGGAATCCAAGATTGGGATCCGGCGCTGTACAGAGATGCTCGCTAAAACTGCATCGCTGTTGTTAATGTAGCTCAGCGATCCAAAATGGCTGCCTTCCCGTTAAAGTTTCTTCAGCGAACAACAGAATTTGATTGGAAATTTATCCTCAAGAGGTTTTCCAAGATCTAACTCTCTGTTTTCTTGTCAGCTTTCCCCCATCCCACCCAACCGGTGCTGGTAGACCTGAAAGGAATTCCACCGGGTTCCTGTTTCTCAGTGAAGATACCTGTCTCAATCCTCTCAGGGCTCTTTCTAAAACAAAGTGCATCCTCTCTCCAAAACATACATGTATGCTAGCCTTGTGTTGTCTTTCAGGGAAATATAAACAGGCACAAAACAAGGGGTACACTTTCAAAATGAGGATGGGTGCCAATGTGTATGTTCAGAGAAGGGGGAGGGATACAGAAACACAGTTCAGTCAATGGGAGGAACGGCTCCATCTGTTGCTAACAATTAAATGCATGGACAAGCACACTTCTTTTTCAATATTAGGGGGAATGTATTTCTTTAAGAAAATCTGTAAATGAAGTCTTGTAAAAGTACAAAATGAGGGTGAGACAAGACTGCTGGAGAGGTTCATAGAAACACATTGAAATTAAGGACAAGAGATTCTCACATCTCTTACTCGGTTGAAGGGACATGAACAGTTCTGGTCTAACACATCTGGAGTCCCCGATACTGAAGAAGGTGAACCCTTTGACACATCTGAGGAACAGTGAATTGTTTTGCTTCTCATTGTGCAGACAACTGACAGCCTGAGAGCAATTTTACTCCTGTTCATAACGCTGCCCATGTCTGGTTGTAGCGTTTAACTTGTCTTTTCTGTCTGATTTGCCCTGCCATTGTAAATACATACATACATACATACATACATACATACATACATACATACATACATACATACATACAGAGAGAGAGAGAGAGAGAGAGAGAGAAGGGGAAAGAGAGAAGGGGAAAGAGAGAAGGAAGGAAGGAAGGAAGGAAGGAAGGAAGGAAGGAAGGAAGGAAGGAAGGAAGGAAGGAAGGAAGGAAGGAAGGAAGGAAGGAAGGAAGAAAGAAAGAAAGAAAGAAAGAAAGAAAGAAAGAAAGAAAGAAAGAAAGAAAGAAAGAAAGAAAGAAAGAAAGAAAGAAAGAAAGAAAGATTGGAAAATGCCATCTAATTTTTCAGTTACCCTTTCATGCTGGAATTAGCAGACAAGAGCCCTGTTGAATACAGTGTCACAATCGGAAATGTTGAGCCTCTTCAACCTTGCACGTATTTCACTTGTGAGCTGGAGCTGTATTGGAAGAGGAGCCTCTTCCCTTGACTTCTAAACACAGAAACTCTACTTGACTAGGAATTCTAATCCTGTCCTCCAGAACTGGGGGAACCATCATTTCCATTTCCCCTCTCTTTTCCTTTGTAAAGATGCAGGAAAGACGGCATGGTTGTTTGCCCCAGCCTTCTGGATGTGTGAGAATTTTATTTGGTGTGTGTGTGTGAGAGAGAGGGGGTTGCTTGTTTATAAAACATTTCTAAAACTCACAAATGTCTTCATAAATTGAGAGGAAGCAAACAAACTCTTGGGGTTAACAATGTCCATGTGGGGACAACAAAACGGACAAATTCATCCACCCAGGCAGACTGCTTGCCCCTTAAATATATAGCTTTAGATTCCATTTTCCTCAAACAAGTATTGTGATAAATTAATGTTGCCCCAAAGACAGGCTTTTTCCGTAGTGTTTGTAGGGAAAGTGACAGTGTGTGTTAGCACAATTTGTGTGCATAGTGCATGTTACTGCAGGATACTGCATCTCTAGTTTACATTCCAAGAATAAAGAAATGGAAGATTGAGGGAGGAAGCAGTCCCCTTTGACACTGATTGCTGACAGTTTTTTTCCCTCTGACAGACTGTTCAGGAGCAGTGATCATAGCATTGAGACCATTATTTTGTGTCCTTGCATCCCTGGCTAATCAGGCAGGAAGGTGGGATGATGCACAGCTCCTGATTGGCCAGCGCCAGGGAGAAGGACAGATGATGTCAGGAGACTTCTTCCTGGTTGGACTTTAGTCCGATATAACCGTGCAGGAAAGTAAACGCTGCTTGTGTTTTGGAGGCTTCCGAACAGCACCTGAGCTCGTGTGGGTCGTTTTGGAACGTGCTGCTTCCGAAACAGACAGCTCATCCCTATTTCCTGGCATTCTGAGTCATGCTTGCCGAAGCAATATTCCCACATTTATAAAGTGGAGAATTTTAGAAGGACTAATTGGATAAGAAGCCTGCAGATTCCCCCACTTGGCCATTAAACTTGGCCACAATCTTACCTGCTTCACAGTGTTGTTGCGGAAAGCAAGTCAAGATGAGGATCAGGCGGCCATGACTTGATTGGAAATGTCCACGAGGAGTGGAAACAATATGATGCAACATAAAGGTTCTGCCCATACCCCATCAGCTATCACTTGTTTGAATGTGGATTGCTAAGAATTTCCTTCCATCTTTTTTTTTTTAAATTGATCTTACCCCAAGTTTCCAGATTTCTTGATAAATGGGATGGACAATTTGTCAGAAAACCACAGCAAACTGTGCTGCTTTCAGGGTCAGAGGTGTAGCTAGGATTTTCAGTGCCCGGGGACAAAGTCAGATTTCGTGCCCCCCCAAGGGATAAGGAGGGGCTAAGGTGCCACGTAGAGGGGGAAGGGGTGGCCAGGGAGCCCTACACACTGCCCCTGGCAGGTAACCCGCAACACGCCTTCTTGTGCCAAATGGGCAGGGAGCTGTTTGGCACCTAATTTGGTGCCCCCATTGCTGCTCCCCAATGGTGGAGTCTCCTTCTATGGAGGTTTTTAAGCGGAGGCTGGATGGCCGTCTGTCGGGAGCCCTGTGATGGGGGTTCCTGCATGGCAGGGGGTTGGACTAGGTGGCCCTGGAGGTCTCTTCCAACTCTAGGATTCTATGATTCTATGACAGATGTCCCCCCCTTTGCCCCCTCATGGCTATGCCACTGTTCAGGGTGAATGACCCAGCCTTGCCTTTGACTACAGGCCAATTTTGAACCAATTGATTCATATGCATAGGAAAGGTCAACAAATTATGTGGTAAATTCTCTGCCTCAGACAAGAGAAACCAGAAGGAATGCTGGTCCTGAGCCACTGGTGTTGCCACACCTTAATGAAAGGCTGTGTGGGATTAACCCACAAACAGAAATAGATGAGACAATCTATAAAAGCACTGCAGTATAGTGAGAAATTGGGAGCGGGGGAGGCAGTAAGGAGGAAAGAGTGGAATGCTTCCTTCCTTTTCAAAGATATATGCGTGTTGGGGGGGGGAAACACCAAGCTCTGCTTTTTAAAAATTGAACTGCTCAAATAAGTTGTTTAGAATAGGGACTCATCATCTCAAGTGTGAAAAGTATGACATTATGGTTCAGCTGCAAACGACCCAAATGAAGCGTAAAGCACATCTGGAAAGCGCTTTTCAGCTTTTTTGGCAGGTTCCCTCCTCCGTTCTGCAATGGGTGATTCTTAATTACCACTAAATTTTTCCAGACTGGACAGAAGGTCATTATGGCTGCAATCTGCAGCACATTTCTTTCAGCTCCGTCTCTCTCACATCCAATTGAAATCCTAGAGATAACATCCCCCTGTCCTACAACAGATGACTTGTGGTTGACTTATTAAAACGGCTTCCGGGTGGGAAGATTTAGAGGCAAGGCCGCTGCTTCAACCAGCCATGCAAGGGTCTGTAAGAATCCCCGTGCTTGTTCGAAAGGGCTGCTCCAAATGTCAGAACAACAGCCAGACAGATCTGTGCTGGTAAACTACGTCCAGAAGGTCAACCACGGCATGAACATTAACTGGCCCCATTATATGTGTCTGACATCCCTCCTTACTTACCATGCCCTGCTTGTGTTCCAAGTCCTGTAGTGCCAAAGAGCAGGCAGAGTGGAAGCATCTGGTGTGGTTTAGGTTTATAATAGCCTGAAATTCCTGGGGCAGTCATTTAAGGATGTTATTAAGACCAACAATTCTTGGTCCATTGGCTTACACCACAAATCAGATTGGTGGAATTGGCTGGAGAACAGGTCTCCCCATTACTTTCATCTTGCTGCTGTGCTATCGCTGTGCTGGCCACCATCCTATCAGTCAAGCCCTTTGGCTTTCCTGTTGTGATTGTTAACTGTAAAGCAAACTGAGTTCCAAAGCTAACATCTTGAGAAGACGTCGTGTGTCTGTAATCGTTCTGGCAACTGCATTTTGGACCTGCTGATATTTCTGTACTGACTTCAAGGGCAGCCCTATAAAGAGAGTGCTACAGTGGTCTGACTTAGAGATTACATGTACCACTGTTGTTCAGCATTGATTATCCCAGTAGGGGTGTCACTGGTCAGCCACCTAAAATCAGTATTAAAAATCCCACTCTCGACCTTCTCAGAAAGAGCTGAGTCTAAGAGTAGACCTAAGCCAGTGATGGCGAACCTTTCAGAGACCGAGTGCCCAAACTGTGATTCAAAACCCACTCATTTTACGCAAAGTGCCAATACAGCAATTTAACCTGAATCCAGGTGGCTGTGAAGGGACAATGTCGGGTGCCCACAGGAAGGGCCCCAAGGGCCACCTTTGGCACCCATGCCATAGGTTCTCCAACACTGCCCTAAGCTGTGGACTTTATCCTTATGTGGGAGAGGAACTCAACTGAAGCCAGCTAATGTGTATTTCTAATATTTTTTTCTGTTTTCTCACAAACAATATATACATCAAAATACAATACAGGGCACAGACTTCAACTTTTCCCCTTTGCATTTGCTCTCTCTCTCTCTCTCTCTCTCTCTCTCTCTCTCTCTCTCTCTCTCTCTCTGCTCCTCAGACCAGCAACACTTCCCTCAGGGATTAAGTGGCCTACAGACCACAACCTGTACATTACTGGCTTAGACGGTTACTTCACGTCCTTCCTTCTTCCACGACTAGTTTTGTACCATGACAACGTTGCTTGCAATCACATGGTTTTGTCCCTGCTTAATCCCTGTTTCCCTTTTCCTCAGGGTCATGATAACTTGTCTTGTGACAACTGTTACTTCACGGTCTTGTTACGTGACAAATTCTGAATTTGTCTGGCTTTCTCAACTCCTTTTTTAAATATCATAAATAAAACTTTTTAGATATTCCAATTTACTGGTCTTCTGGGGTTTACACGTCAATGCTACAGAATTTTCAGTACTTTCTTTAATAAATATTTGAGCTGCATGGTGTTTCCCATAGGGAAACTAATGTCGAATGCTGCTTTAGCCGCTGACCACTAGGTGGACACTGGTTGTTGTGTGACAGTTGTTACCACATGGTCCCTTGTCTCGGAACAGGAACCGGGAACTAACCATGACAAGAGAATACTCCAACCCAGCGCCAGGTACAGTATTGTCATGCTCTGATCCCGCTCCGGGGGCATGGTCAAGACAAATTTCAGCTGTTGTGCGATGGACGTGAAGTAAGATTTTTTTGTACCGCAACACTTACAGAGACAAAATGGACGTGAAGTAACTGCCTTAGAGGCTTATACAGTGCAATATGTATCTTCTTTATAGGAACCATCATGGATGTACTGCTAAGTGAGTGTATACTAAATTGCAACTCAAATTCATGAAACAGTAGTTTGAACTACACCTGGGAACAATCAGGCAGTTCTGTATTTCCTGTAACACCTCAATGACATACAGCATAAAACTGGACTTTGTGGTGTCTCACAACTGCATTTAGTACTGGTTGACCACTCTGAATTAGAGATAGGCACAAAATGAAAAATGACCTGATGTTTTTTTGTTTTGTAAAGTTATGAAAAATTACAAAACAAAACACAAGCAAGCATTCTACCAAGTAAAGAAGCAAAATTCCATTTTTTTCTGTTTTGGAAATGAAAAGTTTCAAGTTCCCTTGTCAAAACATATCAATGCCATCCTAGGGAATCAGAATGGCAGACTGAAAACTTGCAGTCTGTATGCAACTGGCACCAGCCAATCCTCTCCATTTAAATTTAAATAAAAGAGGTTTATGGGTAAAAGAAGCTGGATCTTAATGTATCCTCTTGATTTTATATGATTTTTGCATGGGATCTTTCCCAATCACCGTCAAATCACGCTCCACACTGATATATCTAACAGTGCAGTGGTTAAATGCCTGTCCTGCAGGTAAAACTGTGCTCATGACACGGGGTTCAATCCCAGGTAGCTCAAGCTCATGGCTGACTCAGCCTTCCATCCTTCTGAGGTCAGTAAAAGGAGTACCCAGCTTGCTGGGGGGGGGGGTGACAATGTGTAGCCTGCATAATTAAACTGTAAACCACCCAGAGACTACTTGAGGTGGTACGGGGCAGTATATAAGCAGAACAATTTGCTTTTTGCTTTAACCTATCTCTACCCAGACGGACCACTATACAGTATCTTACTTGTACGTCTGTGAAGATTCTCAGCCATCCAGGTTTGTTTACAGGACTTCTTTTTTGATCTTTCATCCAAACAGCTTCATTGGTCTGACATCACCCATTATCTTACTGGTACATCACCCATTCTTAGCTCCTACCTCTCTGCATACAGATTGCAATTTCTAACTTGTTGCCCTGATTCTTGAGCTGCCCATAAAAGTGAGTGCCTCCAAGACCCAGGGAAATAGGTCCATATAGTATAATGAATTGTTTCATGTTGTTTCATTATGATTTTTTAAAAAAACAGTTAATAATGAAATGAAAAAGGAAAGGAAATAATATAAGACAAAATGCTATTTTTGTGCCTATCTCTACTCTGACTTTTCTCCAGATGGGGGTGGCTCACTGTGTAAAGCATTCTACAGTTCTTTGGCTGCAGCCTGATTATTTGTGTCTTGTAGCAATTATACTACAGTTTTGATGGCAGGATCTAATCCAATATTTTATTTAGAAGCCACTTTTTATATCAATACCATGCCAAAGGGCAAACGTTTATTTAGCACTCTTTGAAAAGGTACATGTTCTTAAGAATTATATTTATATTTCAAGACTTCTTTTATTTATTAGCTTTATTGTTGCTTTCAGGGTTTTCGACCAACAGGGATTGAAGTAGGGTAGGAGGAGCTGAAACGTTACCTGAAGTTCACCGTGGCACCCAATGCAAAGACAATGGCATCTGCTCTCTGGGGTTTATTGGGTCTGCTGCGATTGGGGGGGCAGGGGACAGACAGGTTTTCTGAATATCGTCTTTCTGTCACCACATCCTAAAATGCTAAATTGTTTCAGTTCTCTTACCTGAGATGATCTAGCCAAATTACCTCCCCCATTTGATCACTAATGATTAGGGTAAAGCATTTTGGATTCCAGTTAGAGATGGGCATGGACCACCAGTTCACCAGTTTGTCCTGATTCATTCAGCAGTGTTCAGGTGTTCAGCTGCACCCAGGGGACGTGGGGCAAGGAAGCCAGGACATTGCCTCTGAGTGAATGGCCACCAGAGGGGATGGAGCAGGACACCAAACCACCAGACACCTGTTGGGCTGGTAAACAAACCATGCCCACCTCTACTTCCAATGGAATACATTCTCACTTTCATGTAATATCATGGAAGGAAGGAGATCAAACCCATAATCCAGGCATGTGCAAACTTCGGCCCTCCAGATGTTTTGGACCACAACTCCCAGAATTCCAAGCCTGTATTTCCAGTGGCAAAGGACTGTGGGAATTGTGGTCCAAAACATCTGGAGGGCCGAAGTTTGCACATGCCTGCATAATCTGTATCCCATCGCTGTGTCCCACAGATGAGGATAGGTGTCCCCCCCCCGTGTGAGGCACAGAAACACGTTTCCCCCTCCCTGGCCAAGGCACATAGTGCAGAGAACCAAACAAGTTCTTTTTGGCCCATGTGGCAGAAACGTACAGCAGCCCAGCTCTGCATCCTTAGCAGTAAAAATAAAAACGTGCTGGGCTTTTATGACACCTAAATTCTGACACATGAAGTGACTGCTTTACCCTGACAAAAGGCAGGAGCTTCCATGCATTAGGGAACAATCCTTTGTTGATCCCCCTGCCGCCGCCGCCGCCGCCACCACAGGCCGTTTGAGGACATTCTAGGACAGGGGAGGGGAACCTTTGGTCCTGCAGATATTTTGGGCTACAAGTTCCAGAGTCCCAAGCCTATGTTGCCAACAATAAAGGGCTGTGAGAGTTGTGGTCCAAAACATCTGGAGTGCCAAAGGTTCCCCTCCCTTACTATAGAACCGTCTATTTAAGATACTTCTGTTACATACCACATCTCAAATTCTGAGCTTCTTCTTCGGTTATTATTCTAGCTGTCCCATGAAGCTAACTATTCACCGAATAACATACAGTGAGTTTCCTTAATACATTACTCCATTTCTACATGAGTTTGTGTGTCTTTAGTTTTAACTTCCTCTCAGAACACAATCATATTCTTCAGGAAAGAAGAGGAGATTTAGATGATTTTTTTAAAAAGGAGACCACCCACAACACTGCAACCAAGTCACCACCCAAAATCTTGCACTATGCTCAGACACTTTAAAAAACCCAAGTAACCTTTCCCTTTTCTGCTTCCAGCAAATATGAATTGCAGTACTGTATAGTCTTTTGGACTGGCATTTTCATTCAATTCCAGATAGGGAAGGTATACAATGGAAAAACTGTTACACTCCCAGTATTGCCAACGGTGCTGTAAACATGAATGAAATGAGTTTATTGGGAAAGCAATTTCTGTAAAAAATTAGAAGAGGTGAAAGAAAGAAAGAAAGAAAGAAAGAAAGAAAGAAAGAAAGAAAGAAAGAAAGAAAGAAAGAAAGAAAGAAAGAAAGAAAGAAAGAAAGAAAGAAGGCAAAAAAGCAAAGTGTTCTACTTATTGTATATACTCGAGTATAAGTCGACCCGAGTATAAGCCGGGGCCCCTAATTTAAACCCAAAAAACTGGGAAAATTTATTGACTCAAGTATAAGCCTAAGGTGGGAAATGCAGCAGGGCCTGCCAACTCCTCCTTTGTGAGCTGGGTGTGTGTGTGTTGTTTAAAATGACTTTTAGCCACCAAGGCAAGTGCTTGAGTTGGTGGCTAAAAGTCATTTTAAACATTGTTTTAAAATGACTTTTTAAAAAGTCATTTTAAACATGGGGGGGGGGTCAGGAGAAGTGGCGTGCAATGTTTAAAATGACTTTTAGCCACTGACCCAAACTTGCCTCAGTGGCTAATAGTATTGACCCGAATATAAGCCGAGGACCCGCTTTTTCAGCCCAAAATTAGGGCTGAAAAACTAGGCTTATACTCGAGTATATACAGTATATACCACCCCCATACCACTTCCAAGTGGTCTCTGGGTGGTTTACAGTATAAGCTAGACTGCCCTGAAGATAAGATTATTTTAAGCCTGAATGAGACCATTCCAAGTTCTCCCATCTGGACAGGCCCACATCAACCTAAGAAAAAGGTAAATGTGGAATGGAGCACCATATCCCTTCTAACTTGCATTGAGCTCAACAAAGTGAGATCACTGATTTTGATGGGGAGGGGGAGATCTCCCTGGGAAATCTGCCTGTTAATTGGCAATTAATTACTTTGTTAAACTGCAACCCAAGAAGATATTAATAATGTAAAACCAGCAGAAGAAATTGTTCCCCACTTTGCATACTCCCCGCACAGCAGATTTCCTGCAGCTGAATCAGTAGGCGATTGCATCCTCTCTCTCCAAGGGCCCTGGTGCAAGATGGATTTTAAGACTGAAGCCGCCAGAGGCGATCAGTAACATTAGTGTATATCAGATGGTTTGGAGCCTCCTGTGAAGGTAGGGGGAGAGGCATCTGATGGAGACGTCAGAGGGGAACATTCTGCTAACCGGCAGCAGCCTTGAATCTTTCCAGCCTGCAAGTACTTTGTGCCAAGAAGGTCTCATTGCTTTGGTGCGCACGAGCTTCTAATAGGTAGGTCACCGAATGGAACTCAGTAAATCTCTGCCTGTCTGTTGAAGCAGCCCAAGCCATTTTGTTTCCTCAGATGATGCACAAAATGGACCCATGTGCAGAAGCCACCTGGATTAACTTAAACATCTTCCTGTCAGCTATAGGTCTCATAAGAACATAAGAACATAAGAACATAAGAAGAGCCATGCTGGATCAGGCCAAAGGCCCATCTAGTCCAGCTTCCTGTATCTCACAGCGGCCCCACCAGATGCGTTTGGGAGCGCATGAGACTAGATATCTGTCTCCTGATACCACTCCCCTGCATCTGGCCCTTGAACTACCCTGGTTTCTCCATCATGGTTTGTAACCTGTGATGGACTTTTCCTCCAGGAATCTGTCAAATCCCCTTTTGAAGGCATCCAGGCCAGATGCCATCACCACATCCATAGACTTACAACGCGCTGGGTGAAAAAATATTTTCTTTTGTCAGTTCTTACTCTCCCAGCCTTCAATTTGAGTGTATGTCCCCTAGTTCTGGTATTTTGGGAGAGAGAGAAGAGCTTCCCTCTATCCACTTTACTCATACCCTGCATTATTTTGGATGTCTCAATCATATCCCCCCTCAATCGCCTTTTTTCCAGACTAAAGAGGCCCAAATATTTTAGCCTTTCCTCATAAGGCAGGTGCCCCAGCCCAGTAATCATTTTAGTCACTCTCTTCTGCACCTTTTCCAGTTCCATTATGTCTTTCTTGAGATGCGGTGACCAGAATTGTACACAATACTCCAGGTGGGGCCTTACTATTGTTTTGTATAATGGCATTATAATGTTGGCTGTTTTATCTTCAATCCCCTTTTTGATAATACCTATCAGGGTGCTTTTTTTTTTTTGCTGCAGAGAGACAAAAGTGCTTAGTTCATGTCCTTCTTTGTTCCACAACTAGTTTTGTACCGTGACAGTGTTGGTCGCGATCACATGGTTTTGTCCCTGTTTCAGGTTCCCATGGTCGTGATAACTTGTCTCATGACAAGTGTTACCTCATGGTCTTATATCGTGACAAACACTGTATTTGTCTAGCTTCCTTTTTCCTTTTTTTTTTTTTGGATGCTTAAAAATTCTTTTTCGATATTTCGCTTCTGAAAAGTCAAAATAAAAAATGGACAGAGTTTTCTGAGAAAAATTAATGTTTTGGTGCGTGACAGTCATTACTACACAGTGTCTTGTCACGAAACAGAAAGCGGGGACAAAGAGTGACAAGGGAAGACCCGACCCCAGCACCAGGTACAGTATTGTCACGCTTAGCACCTGTTCTGGGAGAGTGGACAAGACAAATTTCAGTAGTTGCATGTAGTAACATTTAGAGATGGGCATGAAACGAGCGATTTTTCATTTTTGTTTTTGTTTTTTTGTTTCATTATGCAACGAAAATGAAATGAAATTTTTTAAAAACAAAATGAAAACGAAAATGAAACGACCAAATTTGCTGTTTTTCATTTTCGTTGCAGCAGATGCATTGAACTAAACAGAATGCTAACGAAACAGCAATTTTTTGTTTTCGTTTTCATTTTTTCATTTCGTTACCTAATGAAACGAAAACGAATTTTTTTGCAAAAAAGTCACAAAAACGAAAATGAACCGAAACGGACCCCTAAATGACCAAATGACAAACGAAACACCATTTTTTTGAGTCGTGCCCACATCTAGTAACATTTTTTGTACTGCTCCTAAGTGCAACACTAACAGAGACAAAACAGACTTGAAGTAACCACCAAAGCTGGAGGCCCACTGGTGACTGTTACGGCTGCTTCTCAGAGTCTTCCGTGACTGCTATTCAACTCCCCTCATCCTGTGACAGGCCAGTCTAGTTATCTCTGTGTATATACTAGATCACTCCACATACACACACATTGGGTAAGCTACTTCCAGCATCCTTAAAGGTCATCTACTTATGACAATAAATAACTTCCATTGGTCTAACAGTCCACGTTAATCCCATCACAAAATGGCTGCCATGATGCAGTGACCTCTCTTCTCCTCGTTCCACTTCCAAGAGAAAGATTTCTACAGATTTCTTCTGAATTACAGTGCTTGGAGAGCAGGCTTTTAGATTTTCTGCACATGCATTATTGTGTTACCAGACAGTTCTACTAATTTCACCAAAAGTGCAGTAATTTAAACCACACTGAAGGGTGCAGAACTATTCTAGGTTGAGAAGGGAAACAGAGAGTCTTTAACCGAGGGAAGCTTCCGATTTTGGTTTATTGTGCCAGAAGGAACAATAATTATCCTGCTGATAGAGCACCTTAATATTAGCATGGAACCTGAGGGATGTCGCATCCATTCCCAACGAGATATATCTAAACTTTTGTACCTCGTTGTGAGAAGCAGAGACGTCCCAGTTGCAAACATAACCCCATCAACAAGCCACTCTGACTGCTAGAGAATTTGACTACAAAGACCATGCTGGTGGAAGAGTCTCATCACCATTGATGGCAGTCACCCGGACACGTTCTTGGGAATCAAGCCCACCCAAGTCAGAGTTGCATGCCCAGCATTCTCCTGTTAGTGTCTCCAAGGGAAAGGATCATTATTTTTGCTACAAGCACAGATCATTGCTGGCTTCCCCATAACAAAACATAACGATCTCTCTTTAAATAATGTCAGCATAAAGTACTAGCCATTGATTTTTAAAACAACATTTTTAGGTCTGACATTACCTCACCCCCCACTTTTCCTGCTGTGACAATTACCACACTGCTGACTTCTCGGTCCAGGAGATTTTTACTTCCAGAAATGTCACCTCTAGCACATTTTTAGTGTCACTTGTACCAACCATAAATACTTGTAAACAACTTAAGGAGGCATTTAATTAGAACTTTAGAATATGGCTGCATCTATATGTGAGCAGACAGTAGCAAAACAACAAATTGCTTCTGGATTGGCCAAAGCCGATAAAGCCAAACAAATTTTTCTGGTAGGTCACCAAATGACCTTGCTATTTATTTTCCTCAAATACACAGCAGAAAATTGCTCTCCTGATACTAGGCTTGATGCATGCCTCATGAAATCTTTAAGGGACAAGTATCCCACTGAAATTATGCTGCAGAATACACAAGGAAATTACAGCATCACCTTGAGCTAGCTGTAAACCACACTGAACAAAAACCAATTTACAGTCCCAGTGTCTTGACGTGTTGCTGTTCTCTCCTCAATAGCAAACTGAATAGTGTGAGTACAGTACTAGGCAGCCAAAACAGCATCGCCCACTGATGTAAAAGAGAGATCTGAAGAAACGGAAGAGAGAGAGAGAGAGAGAACTATTAGGACAAACTTAGCTTATGGAGAAATCCCAAAACAGCTCAATGAGGACCAAGTAGACAATGATGCAAGGAGGTGGTCCCACATTTATTTGGATTGATTCAAAGTTTTTTACACCACACTTCCGATAGTTTCTTCTAGTGTAATCATTGTTGCCATTCTTATGAAAATATTTGATTATTCTATATAGCAGTGTTTGCAAACCTATGGCACACAGGTGTCAAAGGTGGCCCTTGGAGCCCTTTCTGTGGGCACCGACATCACCCCCTAGACAGCCACCTGGATTCAGGTTAAATGGCTGTATTGGCACTTTGTGAAAAACGAGTGGGTTTTGAATCGCAGTTTGGGCACTTGGTGGTTTCTAAGAGGTTCGCCATCACTGTCTGCCCTAAATCATGATGGAGTCCGGCTCCTCTCAAGGATGCACAGCAGTGAATGGAGCTCCCATCCTGTACCTTCAAAACCTAAGCCACTGAGCTATCCAGCAGTTCCTTTTAAAGGACAATGCCACAAGAGCTGATCAAAGGCAGTTATTTCATGTCCTTCTTTGTTCTGTGACTAGTTTTGTATCGCGACAGCGTTGGTCGCGATCACGTGGTTTTGTCCCTGTTTCCGTGCATCCATGGTCGTGATAACTTGTCTTGTGACAAGTGTTACCTCACGGTCTTGTACCGTGACAAATACTGAATTCGTCTAGCTTCCTTTTCCCTTTTTTTGAGGGGGGGGACTTAAAAATTCTTTTTTGATATTTTGCTTCTGAAAAGTAACAACAACAACAACAACAACAAACAACAACAACAACCACCCGGACACAGTTTTTTGAGAGAAACGAATGTTTTGTTGTGTGACAGTCGTTACTACATGGTGTCTTGTCTCAGAACAGAAAGTGGGAACAAAGAGTGACAAGGGAAAACCCTGCCCCAGTACCAGGTACAGGATTATCACATGTAACACCCTTTCTGGGGGCGTGGTGGAGACAAATTTCAGTAGCTGCACAACAGATGTGAAGTAACAGTTTTTTGTATCACTCCTAAGTGCAACACTAACAGAGGCTGCTTTTACACAACCCCGAAAATCCAAGGCAAAGGGCTCCCAGATGCGGAGCTTAAAATTGTTTTCCCACCAGCTGCGAACTTTAGAAAAATTAAGTACGACCATGCCCACCTACGCGTGCCCCAGCGCATTTTAAAAGTACCTGGTCTCCGGAGGTAAAAAAATTTCTGATGTGGACTATAAAGCTGTGGATGCTGGGCTCTCCTTGCCTTCTGTTTGTTTTTTGTCCCCGCCGCCCCTTTAACAGCCTGGAATCCCTACAGCAGAGGTGAGCGGAGGTGAGCCTGCATTCTTTTCTCCCTTTTTTTCTCCCTCCCCTCGCCGCAGACAGGAGCAATGGAGTGCGGAAGGGTGGGAACACAGGAAGCAGAACAAACCCCCACGATCTCTGGTCCGAATTATGTTGCCAGTAGATTTTAGAGGTCATGTAAAAGCGCCTAGAGACAAAACGGACTTGAAGTAACCACCTTAGTTACAGCTGAATGGTCCCCTCAAATGTTTTTACCAGTGTTGTTAAGAGTTTTTAAAAGTCTCGGTCATTCCTTATTGAAGCAAAACAAATTGAGGAACCATATAGCCATCACAAAAACAAAATTCAAAAGTAGAACAGGTGATACCTTTAGGCTACTAGAAAAATAACAAAAAGTGGCTGATATTTCTAGGGCAAAAGCCCTCTTACTCAGAGCTGTATCAACAGGTTAAAACATGGCAAAAGATGGAGTTGACAGCAGTTATTTCTTAGATGTAAAGTCCTTGGCAAATTAGAAAAATATGCCAGGTAGTTTCTTAGTTGGGGCCTGGAGGTTAGATGTTCTGCGGCTGCATCTGAAGCAAAGGGTGTTGCTTTTATTGTCCCAGTCCTTCAAACAACATTTCAGGGCTCAGGTACACACTTTCACACACCCTATCTGTGTGGCTCTTTGAGGCTAACGGCCCCTTCTTGGCCAGGGAAGGGGGAGGGCTGGTGCAGAAGACCCATGCATTTCATTTGGGGTTTGGAATAAAATTCAGAAAAGTCCACTAGGTGCAGCCAAAAGGATCAAATAAAAAGGAAAGAAATTACCTAGTGGTTGCAATCTTCTTGTGTCTCTGTTGATGGTCCATTTGCCTCCTTCTTGAGACCAACTTACTGGGGAAGAGGTGTTATTGGTTGTTTCGGTCATTCCTATATATCAAAGGGGATGTACTAAGATACTTACACTCTAAAACTTACCTGAATAATAGAAGTCTGTCTGTCTGTCTGTCTGTCTGTCCGTCTGTTCATTTAGCAAGATTGACAGCTGACCTGAGCAGCTTTGTCAGTTTGAAGAAAGCTAGTTGCGTCTCCTATCAAATGGACCTTGACCTTGTTTGGTCTGTTCTCAGCAGGGGAACAGTGGCCTGAATACCCTTGACCGAAGAACAGTATCAATCCTTCTATCTGGGATGGGACCTCTTCCAATCTGTTCGCAAATGACCTGGAGACAGGGATAAACATGGAGCCGTGAGGGAGGAGATGACACCCGCCTTTTCCAGCCAGATAAAAACCAGAGAAGATTGGAAGATCAGTGGGGTGACAGATGTCACAGCCCGATCGCCCTCACGGCTGACCTGAGGCTACTTATGCTAGTCCTATATTTCCTCAGGGTGCTACAATAGATCTCCATCATCCACCCATCCCTTAGCTCATCAATAGTCAAAAGCATATCCACTATCAGCAGTATATGCCACAGCCCTATTTCTCTCCAGGCAGAGAAGCATAATTCATTGCTGCTTCCATGGACAGTGGGTCAAGCAATGCCGGTCCAGGTCTTTGACCTCCTGCTGGAACTGTCAGTGTTTGCTGGAAAAAGAGCCTCTTCTGAGTAAAAATTAAAAAGGCTGCCAGTCTTGCCAAGAGGAGTATCTTCCAGCATGATGCATGGTTGTGCTTTCCACCTGATGTTAATCGTCAAAAGCTCCAAGGACAAAGCACACCAAAACGGTTTAAGATGAAGTTAAAAATAAAGGCACACAGAAGGTAGCATATTACAGGTATTCTCTGTCAACTCCTCTAAGAATTCCAGTATATTTTCTCCTGAATGAGGCCAACTTACTGACAAGAGAGTGTTATTGGTGCTTCTCAGGAATCAAGATTTGTCATGGGATTTTGAAAAACTGAAATCCAGTAATTCCATTGACTATGGGAATATAAGGACCTCAGTATCTGGAAGCTGAGTCATGGCAACTGGACTTTTTTTTTGAGAGATAGAAACGTTTCTCTGCTAATCCAAACAGCTTTGTCAGTTTGAAGAAAGCTAGTTGTGAGTCCCCCATCTTATCGTCTGCTCTGACCTCTTGTTACCCTGGTCTGAAATAGGCTCATAACATGAACAGTGGCCTGAATAGGCTTGCTAGGTACACAACAGTATCAATATCCAAAAGACCCGGTACCAAAACAAAAAAGGAGCAATATATTATATGCGGTCCAATGCAGTGAGGAGTGTGCAGGCCTCTACACTGGAGAAACTAAACAGCCATAAACAGAAGGATGGCCCAACAGAGGAGGGGCAACAGCTCAGGACCAGAAGCAACAGTACACCTCCATTTAAAGGACAAGGGGCACTCATTCAAAGACGCGGATGTACACCTATTGGGCAGAGAAGAGAGGTGGTTTGAGAGAGGAGTAAGGGAAGCCATTCATAAGAAGATAAGAAAATAAGAAGAGCCATGCTGGAGCATCTAGTCCAGCTTCCTGTAGCTCACAGCGGCCCCAACAGGAGCGTTTGGGAGTGCATGAGACTAGATATCTGTCTCCTGATACCACTCTCCTGCATCTGGCCCTTAAAGTACCCTGGTTTTAAACCTGGAGATTACACATCTCCACCATGGTTTGTAACCTGTGATGGAGTTTTCCACCAGGAATCTGTCCAATCCCCTTTTGAAGGCATCCAGGCCAGATGCCATCACCACATCCTGTGGCAGGGAGTTCCATAGACTAACAACGCGCTGGGTGAAAAAATATTTTCTTTTGTCAGTTCTTACTCTCCCAGCCCTCAGTTTGAGTGGATGTCCCCAAGTTCTGGTATTTTGGGAGAGGGAGAAGAGCTTTCCCTCTATCCACTTGACTCATGCCCTGCATTATTTTGTACGTCTCAATCATATCCCCCCTCAGACGCCTTTTTTCCAGACTAAAGGGGCCCAAATATTTTAGTCTTTCCTCATAAGGGAGGTGCCCCAGCCCAGTAATCATTTTAGTAGCTCTCTTCTGCGCCTTTTCCAGTTCCACTATGTCTTACTTGAGATGCGGTGGCCAGAATTATACACAATACTCCAGATGCGGCCTTACTATTGTTTTGTATAATGGCATTATAATGTTGGCTGTTTTATTTTCAATCCCCTTTTTGATAATCCCTAGCATGGAATTGGCCTTCTTCACTGCTGCCACACATTGGGGAGACACCTTCATGGAGCTGTCCATCAACACACCAAGATCTCTTTCCTGATCCGTCACAGATAACTCAGAGCCCATGAGTTGATAGATGAAGTTTGGATTTTTTGCCCCAATATGCATTACTTTACATTTGGCTACATTAAAATGCATTTGCCATTTCTCAGCCCATTCCCCCAGTTTGGAGAGATCCTTCTGGAGCTCTTCACAATCTTCTCTGGTTTTTACCACACGGAAAAGTTTTGTGTCATCCGCAAACTTGGCCACCTCACTGTTTATCCCTGTCTCCAGGTCATTTATGAACAGTTTGAAAAGCACCGGTCCCAGGACAGAGCCCTGGGGCACACCGCTTTTCACTTCTCTCCATTGTGAAAATTTCCCATTGACACCTACTCTTTGTTTCCGGGATCTCAACCAGTTCTCAATCCATAAGAGGACCTGCCCTCTTATCCCCTGACTGTGCAATTTTCTCAGCAGCCTTTGGTGAGGGACTGTGTCAAAAGCCTTTTGAAAATCCAGATAGACTATATCCCCCGGTTCACCCAAATCCACATGCCTGTTGACCTTTTCCAAAAATTCTAAAAGATTTGTCAGACAAGATTTACCCTTACAGAAGCCATGCTGATTTTCTCTCAGCAAGGTTTGTTCTTCTATGTGTTTTAAGATTTTCCTCTTGGATGAGGCTTTCCACCATCTTCCCTGGGACAGATGTAAGGCTAATGGGCCTGTAGTTTCCTGGGTCCCCCTCCTTCCTTTTTTAAAAATTGGTGCGGCATCTGCTATCCTCCAGTCCTCCGGCACTATGGCCATTTTAAGAGACAAGTTGCATATAACCGTTAAGAGATCTGCAATTTCATTTCTCAGTTCCCTAATAACCCTTGGGTGGATGCCATCTGGGCCCGTGGACTTGTTAATCTTCACTTTATCATTTAGTCCTAAACCATCCTCTCTTTTAATCTGTATTTGATTTAATTGTTTGGTCAAGAGGGGTGGTTCAGGCAGCGGAATCTGCTCAAGGTCTTCTGTCCTGAAGACAGATGCAAAGAACTCATTTAATTTCTCTGAAATTTCCTAGTTCTCCTTAACCTCCCCTTTTCCTCCCTCACCATCCAGAGGGCCAACTGGTTCTCTGGCAGGTTTTCTACTTCTAACATATTTAAAGAAGCTTTTATTATTACCCTTTATATTGCTAGCCATGTGTTCCTCAAAATCTTTCTTTGCCTCTCTTATCATCTTCTTACATTTCTTTTGCCAGAGTTTGTGTTCCTTTTTATTTTCCTCATTTGGGGAGGATTTCCATTTACAGAAAGACCTCTCCTTGTGCTTTAGAGCCTCTCTAACTCCACTCGTTAACCATGCCGGTGCCCTCTTGGACTTAAAGGAGCTCTTCTTTCTTTGTGGTATGCACTTGTGCTGGGCCTCTATTATTGTTGTTTTAAACAGGCTCCATGCACTCTGAAGAGATTGGATTCTTCTAACCTTCCTCTTCAATTTCTCTCTAACTAGTTTCCTCATCTGAGGGAAGTTTGCCCTTCGAAAATCAAGGGTTTTTATGTCTGTTTTGGTTGACACTCTTCCTCCAACTTGCATGGCAAAGGAGCATCGAAACCCCCTCTCACAACAGAGGTGGTGGCCTGAGGCATAGTCTATCTGCTACTTATCAGGCTGTGGTTTCCACAGTACCCAGACGAATCAAAAAGCGTTCACCACCAAGGCCACTGCTAACAACCCATACTTTATGGGTTTCAGCACCTTAGGCCATTGTTCACCTTAAGGCTATTGACTCTTGTCTACCTAACAAGACTATTCAGGCCACTGTTCATCTTATGAGTCTATTTCAGACCAGGGTAGCAAGAGGTTAAAGTGGACTATAAGATGGAGGACTCACACTAGCTTTCTTTAGACTGATGAAGCTGTTTGGATGAGAAGCAAAACTTTTCTATCTATCAAGGGAAAAAAATCCAGTTACCATGACTCAATTTCCAGATAAACCCAGCTTGATGACTGAGACTCTTCACAAGGACCTCAGTAGTAAAAGGTAATAGATCTTTGGTTGTCACAAAAACATGCAGGGGAAGTGACTGAAACTTGAGACATTGTTTACATCAGGTGACAATGTTATACAGCACTTACATTGTACATCTAGTTCTGTGTGAAAACGAGATGTGCTTTTGGGGAGCATAATATCCCATCCAGATACATAAGGATTATCTCAACTGACCCCTCTCCCAGGAAATACAGTGGCATCTTGAACCATTGACCCCTATTCCAACCCACTGAGCTATGCCCAGCAATAATACCCACAAATTATCCACACAGATACAGCCACATCACCCCAGTACTGGCCCGCCTGCATTGGCTACCCGTTGTGTCCCGAATAAGATTCAAGGTCCTGGTTTTAATTTATAACCCCCCCCCATGGCCTGGGACCTGAATACCTGGCAGAGCGAATCTCCCAGCAATCAACCTTGGTCCGACCAACTAGAATGTTGCGGGTGCACTCACTCCGGGTGGCCACGCCCAGGGAGGCGCAGAAAGTGGTCACCCGTAACCAAGCCTTCTCTGTGGCTGGTCCCATGTTATGGAATCATCTCCCGAGTGGGCTGTGCCTTGCACAGTCCCTGCCAGCCTTCAAAAAGGCTTTAAAGACCATGCTTTTCTGGGAGGTGTTTGGTGACTGTTAATTTAATTTATTGGTGTTTTTTTCTCATGTTCAGTCCTGCCATCTTGCCATTTTGCTGTTTATTTTTATTGTTTATACTGTTTTATAGTGATGTTGTACCTAAATTTGCTTATTGTTTGTTCTCCTTTGTTGTAAACCGCCTGGAGTTCCGACCGGAAGACGGGCGGTATATAAGCATTAAAATAAATAAATAAATATAAATAAATATTTTTAAATCATCTTGAAAAATAACCTCTGAATGCTGCTTTTTATTCATTTATTTTTACTTACTGAATCTCGTTAAACCACCTTTCTCCCTATAAGAGGATTCAAGGTGACTCACAAGGTGAAAACAAGGTGAAGAGTAAAACATAATAAATAACACATTAAAAACAGATTAAACTAGATTCAAGTAAAGAGTTAAATGCTTGCCTGCAGAGGTGGGTCTTCAGCTCTTGGTGAAAGGATAAAAGAGAGAGGTCCAAATTAATCTCCCAAGGGAGAACATTCCACAATCTGGGAGCCACTACAGAGAAGGCCCTGTCTAATGTCTCCCTCAAGGGACCAAGAGGAAGCTCCTATTCTTTCCCTTAGAGTTAAATCAAATTAAAAGATTTGTTCCTGAGTCTGAGGCTTTTTTTTAACAGCTGAGAGGCGCTGGCTTGAGGCCAGCATTTTTTTAATTACTATTTTTATTTTTTATTTTTTCACTTTTTTCCTCACCCACCGGCCAGGTCAGCACAGGGTTTTTTCCCCTTCTCTTTTTCCTTTTCTTTTACTCACACTGACCATTCGGCTCCCAGGCCAGGTCGGCAATGTTTTTTAAATTTATTTTTATTTTTATTATTTTTTATCGTGAGCTGGCCAGGTTGGAGTGTTTTTTTCCTTTCCCTTTCCCTTTTCTTTTACTCATGCTGAACATGCGGCTCCTAGGCCGGGTCAGCACGTTTTTTAAAAAAATTATTTTTATTTTTTTAATTATTATTTTATTTTTTAAAAATTGTGATGACCACGCGCCTGGCCAGGTTGGCAATGCGTGGGTTGGGACGATGGCGCGGTCAGATTGGGTTTTTTAATTTTTAAATTTATTTTATTTTATTATTTTATTTTATTTTATTTTATTTTTTATTCTAATTTTGAATTGCTGACCATGTGGCCCGCCAATCAGCTGTAGGCCTGGTCAGCATTTTTTATTCATTTTATTTATTTTATTTATTTTTTGGATTTTTTTAAAATGCTGACCAGTGGCCTGAGGGCTGGTTTGGTGACCCGCAGGTCAGGTTGGCAGCTGGTGGGCTGGGTTGGTGGACCGTGGGCCGGATTAGGTTATATATTTTTAAAAAAAAATTAATTAAAAAATTAAAAATTTCACCGACCACGTGCCTGGCCAGGTCAGTGGTGGACGGGTTGGGTTGGCGGCCCGGGGCCAGATAGGGTTTTTAAATTATTTTTTTAATTTTTCTTTTGGATGATGATGATGATAGATAGATAGATAGATAGATAGATAGATAGATAGATAGATAGATAGATAGATAGATAGATAGATAGATAGATAGATAGATAGATAGATAGATGTAGATGTAGATGTAGATATATAATTATTATTTTGAATCACACAGACCACGTGCCCGGCCAGGTCAGATCGTGTTTTTTTAATCGCCAACCATGTGGCCTGCCGATCAGCTGTAGTGTGGGCCTGGTTGGCATTTTTTATTTTATTTTTATTTTTATTTTTATTTATTTTATTGTTTTAAATTTTGTATCATGCTGACCAGTGGCCACTGGGCTGGGTCGGGTTTTTTAATTTTTATTTTTTGAATCGTGCCACCCACACTCCCAGTGAGGTGGGCAGCCCGCCGGCCAGGTCAGAGCCATGCAGGTCGGGTCAGTGGCCTACGGGCAGGATCGGTTTTATTTTACTTTACTTTATTTTATTTTATTTTATTTTATTTTATTTTATTTTATTTTATTTTGAATCACTGAACACGTGGCCCACCAATCAGCTGTAGCGCGGACCTGGTTGGCTTTTTTTTTTTTGCTTTGTTTTGCAGCTGGAAGCCCCCTGGTGGTGGCAGCAGCAGCCAAAGGACATCCCATCAGTTAGAAGATGACACCGGGAACAAAAAACCAACTGGAACGAAATGAAAATTTCCATTTCGTTTCATTTCATTTTCCTTTGAGGGGGCGGTTCGTTATTCGTTTCATTGCCTAACAAAATGAATAACGAATAATGAAAAGAATTTTGTATTCATTTCATGCCCATCTCTACCAGAGTCTCTTCTCCCTCACCCCCAAACCAGTCACATCTATTTGATCTCCATTGTGTCCACATATTCGTGGGTGCCTTTTACTGACCAGTTTATGAGTGGCAATTCATTTCCCGGGACCAAAAGTCGGTTCCTTGCCTCCTGCTTTCTCTTGGCTCCCTCTCTCCACCTTTTTAATAGTGCCTATTTTATTTCTTCTGCCTTATTTCCTCTCTTTCTTTCTTTCTTTCTTTCTTTCTTTCTTTCTTTCTTTCTCAGACTTACATCTCAGAAGAGTTTGGGTTTGCCAGCCAAGACAAATTACCCTTTTCTAACATTGCTGTGAGGCTACGACCATAAAGCAGTGCCTAAAGAGCTTGATGCTGTTAAATTTTTCACAACTATTGGAGTGATTGATATGGTTGTTTGTGGCACCTATAATTTCTCAGCAGAGAAGTTAGCAGGAAAGCAAAGGACCAAGAACTGGCCACACACACACACACACACACACACACACACACACACACACACACACACACACACACACACACACACACACACACACACACACACACACACACAAAGAGTGAGAGTGAGAGAGAGAGAGAGAGAGAGAGACTCTTTCTCTCTTCCCCTTTAAGGAGGAGCTTGCCTCATGTCTTTTTAATTAAGTTTACACTATAGAAGCGTAAGATTTTTCCATTAGCACTGTCAAGAGAAAAGAAAACACATACAGCCAAACAATTTTTCTCCGTATGAAAACTTGACAGAAGAAAAGATTACTAAATATGAAGCCTTCCCCTTAACCTTTATGGTGGCCGTGCTATTGTTTCACCAGAATATTTAACAAATGTCAACAATGCTATAACAATGGTTCAGTTACCTGCAGTTTGTATACACAACAAAAATCCAGGTCCTGCCAGCTATGAACACTACAAGCATCTCTATAACTTGGAAGCAATCCCCCTTTCAGGCTCACAACCATTCTGCAGGAACTGCTGTAACAGCTGTTTGTTACTATATAGGCAAAGAAATCAATTTTTATTTTTAAAATAAACCTTTAAAAGAATGTAGAACAGAACAAGTTAGAGATGGACAAAAAACAAAATATGACATGCTGTTTTATCATTTTGCAGCATTATAAAATTAACCAACACAAGCAAGCATTCTGTCAAATAACAAAACAAAATTCTATTATCTGTTTCAAAAATGAAATATTACTTCTTTCCTTACTAAAGCATACTAATATAATTCTACAGAGTCCAGGTCAACAGGCTGGAAATTACAATCTATGTGTCGAGAAAATAGGAAAATTTCATTTTGCTTCATTTCAGTTGCTGTTTTATTTCCTTATTAATATTTTTTTAAAAAATCATAACAAAATAATACAAAATGATTCATTATACTATATACACCTGTTTTCCTAGAGGCACCCAATTTTGCAAGGACCTCAAGAATCGGAACAACAGATTAAAATTGCAATTTTCTGCAGAGAGGTGGGACCTAGGAATGGATGATGGGCTGTCAGATATATCATTGTAGATGATGATTTTATGGTGATTGGGAAAGATCCATGCAAAAATCATATGAAATCACACCAAAATCCTACACAAATGTAGCCCGGGATGTTCCATAAACATTTGGGCCTGCTTTTGAACGAAGCAGACACGGGCCTGATCTTTTATCAGTTTCCAGCTGTGCCACTAATTGTATCGTAAAAATGGTGCAAAGTTGTGAAAGCTTGAAACAAAGTCAATCCATTTTCTTAATGGTACCCGCCATCTTGCCGATGATTTCTTGACTCTTTTGTTGAGTTGTTTGATCTCATATTATATTTTATTCCTTATTTTTCATTTCTTTATTTCCTCTTCACCTGATGTATTGTTTTCTTTGGGTCTGTCTTGCCTTTTTTGTTCACTGCCCGGAGTTCCTTCAGGAACACGGGTGGTATAAAAATGAATGAATGAATGAATGAATGAATGAATAACTAAATAACTAAATAAATAAATAAAGTAGCAGATGTAGATGTTTCCGTTGATATTTAGGCTGTCACAATCTTTTTAAAGGCAAGGTTCTTTTGCTTTTTGCCTCTCGTCTCTCAACACATGTGTGTGTGTGTGTGTGTGTGTGTGTGTGTGTGTGTGTGTGTGTGTGTGTGTGTGTGTGTGTGTGTGTGTGTGAGTGAGTGAGTGAGTGAGTGAGTAAGTGAGTCAAATGCTCATAAAAATATTTTGGGGCAAGATATTCAAAACATCCTGTGCCAGACAGCAGAAGTTATTTTTTAAAAGTAGCTAGTTATCATTCTAGGTAGAGATGGGCACGACTTAGCGGTATTCCTGTTTCCGTTTCCGTTACTCGTATCCGTTACTCTACGGAAACGGTAACGGGAATTACTCCGCCAGAATTCGAGCTCGAACCGACGAACGAACAATTTGGTCTGATTTGTCGTGCTCGTTACTTGCATCGCGGCGATCGCGCAATGCCAAGCGGCACAGAAAAAAAGTTTTTAAAAGTTTAAAAAAAAAACGATTCCCGGCCCTAAAAGTAGGCGAAAACTGTCTGAGGGCACCTACCAGGCCAGAAGGGTGTTTTATTTGGGGGGGGGTTTCCCCGCCCCCCTCTCCTTGGCTATTGCTACTGCTGCGCTGCTGGTACCAGGCTGGAAGGGCGCATCCATTTGCCATGCAGTGCGGGGGATCCAAAATGGCGACCGCAATATTTTTTTTGAAATCGTTGCCCAAAACCCCACCAAAGCACCACAGAAACATGCGAAAATACGCTATTGTAAATGCTTGAATTTTTACAGTAGCAGCAGTGGGTTTTTCTTGCAAAAAAAAGTCTCCGTTGATTTTATTTCATTTTATTTCATTTTATTTTATTTTTTTACACCTGCGCATTCGCAATGATGGGCTCGCCCCTGGGAGTGGACCATGGAAGGTTTTGGAGCCATTCCACCAATCACATGGCCAGGTTTTGCTGACTGTACCAGGCTGGGAGGGCGCATCCATTTGCCATGCAGTGCGGGGGATCCAAAATGGCGACCGCAATATTTTTTTTGAAATCGTTGCCCAAAACCCCACCAAAGCACCACAGAAACATGCACAAATTAGCTATTTTAAATGCTTGAAGTTTTACAGTAGCAGCAGTGGGTTTTTCTTGCAAAAAAAAAGTCTCAGTTGATTTTATTTTATTTTATTTTATTTTATTTTATTTTATTTTATTTTATTTTTTTACACCTGCACATTTGCAATGATGGGCTCGCCCATGGGAGTGGACCATGCAAATTTTCCACCAATCGCATGGCCACTTGGCCAGGTTGACCACAGAGACTTCTGGGATGTGCCAATCGGGCATAAACAGCCCACTAATCGTAGCCCAAACCCGAACCCTAAGCCTAAGCCTAACCCATACGCCAGTACACTGTCCTTCTAAGTGGGTCAGAGAGGCACCTAGAGGTGCACCCCAATACTCACCCTAACCTCACCCGTAACTAGCCTAACCCTAGCCCTTGCGCTAACCTGTCTTAACCCTAAGCCAGATCTACTTGCATTGCACTACATGCAAGTACGTGAGACACAGCGGGTGCAAAGAGTCTGCCAGTCCGTCACTTGTGGCTCTGGCTGACTCCTGCAGCTCCCTCCAGGAGCCCGCTACCCCCAAAAAACCAGTACTAACGACAACGAAAAAATGAAAAAAACGAACCGACTAATTTTTGTGAAATTTCGCAAAAAATGGAAACGAGCCGAAACAGACTGCCTCCGACACACGACAACTCGAAAACGTCATTTTCCCTAGTCGTGCCCATCTCTAATTCACGGATCTCAAAAGCAGTCAATCAATACCCTTTATAGTTGTGTCTCCGGCTATGGTTTTAGAAAACATGCCTGCTTTTTATATGGTACAAAATGTACTCTGGAACCATCTACTTTGTACTTACCTCAACGCCCATAAAAAAGTGCAAAAGCGACATGAAGCACAGGAGGAGGCAATGTTTGCTTCATCATATGGTATTCCTACTGCATCATTACTACACTGTAGTAAAAAAAAAACAAAAAAAACCCTCTAGTACAGTGGTAGACAAACTCTGGGCCTCCAGAAGTTTTGGACCACAACTCCCGCAGGCCTTTGTCACTGGCAATACAGGCTTGGAATTCTGGGAGTTGTGGTCCAAAACATCGATTCTAGAGGGCCGAAGTTTGGCCACTACTGCATCTAGTATTACCACAAAAAGGAGAGACATTATCCTCCATTAAGTTATAGCCATCATGTAAGAAAGGCCCAAATCCTGTTGCGTGTGGACGGTGAATAGTGTGTCCTTCAGTTGCTTTTGACTGAAAACTAAAAAACCCTCACTGGGATCCTTGAGTGTGCACCAGGGTAGGGAATGTGCACACCCTTGAGAATCCCATTTGTGGCATTTTGGTCACCACTGAGTAGCGACTAAAAGTTAACACTGTTTGCCTTCCAGGTGCATAAGCAAGCAGTAGCAGTTCAGCCATCATCAACTTCATAAGAACTTCAGGTCCAGTCAAATTAGGGTGATCTTTTCCATAGGTTTCTAGGTATACAGCACTCAGAAGTGGTTTGCCATTTCCTGCTTCTAGGGGGTTCTATGGGACTGTGCAGGTTGCCCAAAGCCACACAATCTGGCTCTTCTCCTGCAAGACACAGTGGGGACTCGAACTTCTGCAGCCTAATTCAGCCAGGTTTATATATTCAGTATTTAGGACAGCGTTTCCAAGCTGGGGCATCACAAAGTGTTTTGTGGGGGTTTCAGGTCATCTTATGGCCCTTATCTGTCTCCTAAGAAATATATATGTGGGACAAGCAGCAATGGTCAGAACTGGATATGGAACAACCGACTGGTTTAAATTGGGAAAGGAGTACGACAAGGCTGTATCCTGTCACCTTGCCTATTTAACTTATATGCAGAGTACATCATGTGAAAGGCGGGTCTGGATGAATCACAAGACGGAATTAAGATTGCCAGAAGAAATATCAACAACCTCAGATATGCAGATGATACTACTATGATAGCAGAAAGTGAGGAGGAATTAAAGAACCTCTTAATGAGGGTGAAAGAGGAGAGTGAAAAAAATGGGCTGAAGCTCAACATAAAAAAAACTAAGATCATGGCCACTGGTCCCATCACCTCCTGGAAAATAGAAGAGGAAGAAATGGAGGCAATGACAGAATTTACGTTCTTGGGCTCCTTGATCACTGCAGATGGTGACTGCAGCAATGAAATTAAAAGACGCCTGCTTCTTGTGAGGAAAGCTATGGCAAACCTAGGCAGCATCTTAAAGAGCAGAGACATCACTTTGCCAACTAAGGTCAGGATAGTCAAAGCTATGGTTTTTCCAGTTGTGATGTATGGAAGTGAGACTGGACTATAAAGAAGGCTGGTTGCCGCAGAATCGATGCTTTTTCTTTTTGAGCTTTTTTTCAGTTCTCAAATGCAGGAAGGGTCTATACCACCCATCCACTTGCCTATGGACAGAGCTGTGACTTGCAAAACACAGTGCAAGAAGAGCCTTCATTTCCCATGTCCTGGGTCCAAGCTGAGCACAACTACTTACTTCACCTTCTCACAGTGACCTCTGAAACCAAAGTCTGACTTGAAACCTTTCAGCTGTCACTTTGTCTTTGGATACAGGAAATTATAATAAAAATTTTCATCACCAGAGCCACTTAACGTTTACAGAGTGCAGAAACTTGCCTTCCCCTCATAGGCCAGGAAGTGAACAAGAAGTCAGTGTCATTGCTCAATGGACATAATTTCCAAGCAGAGTTAGAAAAAGTTATTGTTCAGCTCCAAGATGTCCTCAGACCGCTGACCAAGAGATGTTGGAGCTAACCCGCACACGCACGCACGCACGCACGCACGCACACACACACACACACACACACACACACACACACACACACAGAGAGAGAGAGAGAGAAGAGAGAGAGAGAGAGAGGCCGTTACATGCACACCTCTGCGCCAAGGCAAGCACATTTCTGTGTGAATCGACAGTCCGCACGCTCCTCCATTTTGGCTGCGGTGCCACCCCGACCACGCCCCCTAAACCGTGCTCCAAGCGGGGCGAGAGATTCCCCTGCCGGAGGCCGGAAATCTTTTTCGCTTCGCATCCCGCTTCGCATCCAAAGTCACGTGTGGCCACTAATTTTTCTTTTTCTTTATTTTTTTCAGTTACTTTTTCTCCGAAATACCGATGAACGCGAGGGAGGCATGATAGCTTTGTAATGGTAGTTTGAGGCGGAAGTTGCTTGGTCACTGCTCTAGGGATTTAGGAAGGGATTACTCGAATGCCCTTGGAGGACCGATGGATCATAAACAACAAATGTTGTGTGCTGGTCCACCTAGTGACCCTGACGGAGAACAGCAATTTTTTCACGTCGCCAATGGACAAAATAATACAATTCGGGAGTAGAAAACGAAGGATCATACAGTAATTTTGCTCAGCCGCAAATCACAGCCGGATATTGATGCATCGATACGTCGAGGTAATTTTTTAAAAAAAATTAAAGAAAGCTGAAACCGGACGTTGCAAATAAGCTTCCCAATGCGAAGGGAACACGTGAGGTAGTAATGGATTCGATCCTAAAACTTCGCCACGTGAGGACAGAGAAAGAGGGGTGGGAGCGAAGGGCGACCATGTGACCGCCTTCGCATTCAAAGTGAAGGCAATCCCGCTGCGAAGCGAAGTACTTCGTGAAGTAACGGCCATAGAGAGAGAGAGAGAGAGAGAGAGAGAGAGAGAGAGAGAGAGAGCAGTATATCCTACTAGTTGTTTCCAACCACGCTTGTTCTCAGTATCGCTCTTTCAAGGAATTAATTGAGTGCCAAACACATTAAATAGAAAAATGCGCACCACTGAGTTACACAATTCCCTGATTTTTTCTGTCACATTCCACACTCAGTGGGGTGAGGACAAAGACTCTGTGGTATCTTTTAAAACTTGTTTTTCAACCAGGCCAGAAGGAGAATCCAGTGAACCACCTAAACCTATGAGGGGAGCTCTTTCATTACATGTTACAGGTCATTTCAGTATAAACAATTTTCTTAATTAATTAAGCATAGCCACTTAAGTGTTGAGGGACTGTAGCTGTTTATCAGGCTGCTGCAGCATCGATCCATCCCTACAGGACAGAACTAGATGGAGAGCAGCCTAATTTCAAATCAAAGTGGGTTATTATATATGTTTGATCATTAGCTGACCACTACTGTTGATGAGGGAGAGCTTTAATGACCGCCAGTGGATGGTTCATTGGTTTTATGCCTCTTGATTGCACATCAGTGCAATGAAGTGGGAAGAAGCAAGGGGAAATTGCACTGAATCATTGGCTGTGTGCTTATACAGTCTCCCCTTCCCTTTGATCATCTCACTTTTATCAAAATCCAGCTTTTCTCTTGGTACCATCTGAGGTTGGAATAATGAAGTTTTATAGACACAAATTCTCAGAGTCTAGAGGATGACTTTTTTAAGGAGTCATTTTTTAAGGAGGCATCCATGTTAGTCTCTTATAATAATAACAACAAATAACCTCAGGGCACCTTTGAAAGCAACCTGGTCAAGGCCGAGTACTTTTGCTGGTACATGTTTATATATTATCTACATGTATGAAAAAGAAGCTAAGAGAGATTGAATTTTGACCTTTATGATAGTCAGGTGGGAAAGAGTTTAGCAGCCTCCCTCCCCCATTCTCTCTTCCTTTCCCTTCTCTTTACGTCCCCACATACATCCTGTTAAAAGCTGATTTCTTTTGTTTTTAAATTGGGCAATCCAAATCTATACCGATCTTGAATAAAGAAAGGGCTGGCTCTCTCCTTGTTGTTGTTGTTCAGTCGTTCAGTCGTGTCCGACTCTTCGTGACCCCATCATGGACCAGAGCTCGCCAGGCCTTCCTGTCTTCCACTGCATCCCGGAGTTTGGCCAAATTCATTTTGGTTGCATCAATGACACTGTCCAACCATCTCATTCTCTGCCGTCCTCTTTTCCTTTGGCCTTCCATCTTTCCCAACATCAGGGACTTTTCCAAGGAGTCCTCTCTTCTCATGAGGTGGCCAAAGTACTCGAGCCTCAGCTTCAAAATCTGTCCTTCCAGTGAACAGTTCTCTCCTTAGGCAGAGTGAAACAGCTGCCCCGGGATGTGTGTGCTAGAGGTGCAGCTTGTTAAGGTATTTTAAGAGAAACAAGAGAGCTAGACATGCTGCACGGCTACGAGAGATGGGTACAAAATAGAATAGGATTTCATTTTCTTTCTTTTTCTTTGCTACTTCATGCTTTTTTTAAAAAAATGTAAGAAAATAAAATAATACACAGTGATTCGTTATAGCTCAAGAGCCAGAACAACAGATTAAAAATTACAATCTGTATTCAGAGAGGTGGGACCTAGGGATGGATGTTGAACCATCTGGGAAGATATGGGCTGTCAGATATATCAGTATGGAGGATGATTTTATGGTGATTGGGAAGGATCCCATGAAAAAAATCTTATGAAATCAATCAGATATGGTAAGATCCATCTTCTTTTACCCATAAACCTTTTATTTAAATTTAAAGAGAGGGGATTGGTCACACCATCAGGCATGCAGCCACCAGCCAATCACTTCTCTTTAAATTTCAATAAAAAGAGGTTTATTGGTAAAAGAAGCTGGATCTTACCATATCCCAAGCCTGCCCAACAGGTAGACTGGGGGCTACCAGCAGCCCATGAAGGGTTCAAAAGTAGTCCACCAGCCATCAATAAAAAAAGTGAGGGGATAAGTTCTCCAGCCCTCCTTCCCCCATCCCAAGGACCACCACTGCCCCAGCAAAGTTCTGGTCTGCCAGCCCACTGTCTCAGCTAAGCAGGGCAGTTCAGGGGCCATGGCGCATTGAAATCTGTTCCCTCCAGAATGGATTAATTGGTTTTCAATGCATTCCTATGGGAAACTGCTCTACTTACAATTTTTTTAAAATTATGAGCATGTGCTCTGAACAGATAAAATTCATAAGTAGAGGTTTTAGTGTAGTAGCCTTCAGGCACTTTGGGCTGGAAAAAAGTAGACCTTGGCCTGTTCAAAGTTGAACAGCCCTGCCATATCCTGTTGGTTTCATTTTTTTTTTTTGCATGGGCTCATTCCCAGCCTCCATAAAATCATCCTCCGTACTGATATATCTGAGAGCCCATCTCTTCCCAGACGGACCACTCCCAGTGTATCTTACTGTTACATCCTCCATTCCTAGGCTTCCACCTCTCTGCACACAGATCCCAACCCAGGCTCCCTAGGATGGTATTGGTATGTTCTGACAGTGGAAGATTAAGGGTTTTATTTCCAAAATAGAAAATAGCAGTTTGCTTTGTTACTTGGAAGAATGCTGGTTTGTGTTTCACTTTGTTTTGCGTTATGCCCATCTGTGCAGCATACCTTTCATCCCCTCAGCTAAGCTGTTGTTCTTGGGTTTTGCAGTAGGTAGATTCAACTTCGATATTAAAATAAATAAATAAACTTCACATTTTATCAGCTTCTGTACATGGAATTGGAAGGAGGTTCTATCTTCACCTTTACTTGGAGCAACAAAATAACTGTACCCTTCCTTGAACACAGACCATGAGAAGGGTCACTCTGTTTTCATTCCCCACCAGTGTTCACCAATGAATGCACTTCATCCCTCTTCTGCATTAATTTGGACTTTTAAAAAAATATGTACCCAAATTCACATTTAAATATGCATTAAAATAGGTATTTTCTGTCAAAACGCGTTGACAAATTTCTTTCTTTTTTCTTGTAAGAAAGGAGCTATGTCACAACATATATAATTGATAGCTACTTTCTCACCATCGTGTTGGTTCAGAAGATGCAAATCAAGTGAGCTTATGCCTTACTAGAATATGATATTTGTGGATTATTTCTCTTGCATTTGGGGCCTCACAAGCACTTCTATTTGGCTGCTTCATAAAGTGAGTAAATAATTCAAAAATAAACAGTGTCCTAGTTTAGTCTGTTTGATGATCCTAAATAATGCATAAATGTGTCTGTCTATAGATAGATAGATAGATAGATAGATAGATAGATAGATAGATAGATAGATAGATAGATAGATAGATAGATAGATAGATAGATAGATGAGCATCACAAATCATATGTATTAGAGATGGGCACGAAACAGAAAAATGGCGTTTCGGTTTGTCGTTTGTCGTTGAGAGGTCTGTTTCAGTTCATTTCCATTTGTCGGGAATTTTTGGAAAAATTTCGTTACCATTTTCATTTTTTTGTTTGTCATTTCTCCCCGCTTTTTGTGCGATTTTTAAAGCATTTCCGTGTGCAGGCATCCTCCAACGCCCCAGACCAGAGGGAAAACACTAAAAAAAAGGGATGCTGGCAGAGACACAGTATAGACTAGGTATGCAGGGAGGCTGCAAAGGCAGCGGCGGGCGTTGCCCAGGGTGCAAGGCAGCCGCAGAGTGACTGCACTGCGGGCAAGGGAGGGTACTCACCGAGAGGTACGCAGCACGCACACACACAGGGAGGTTGCAGGACTGAAGCTACAGTCGCAGAGACAGCAATCCCACCCTAACTCCCACCAGAGACTGCAAGGAGGACGGGGGCTGCCAGAGCTTTTTATGCCCTCTGTGGCTGCCAGACCTGCCCACCCAGTCTGCAACCTGGGCATGCTATTGGTTGAACATGATCCCATCACATGGCTTGCCTCCATTTTGTGGCTGCTGGTGACATCCATTTTAAAGGAAAAATAAAAATACATCGCGATGGGAGAAGACAAAAACAAACGTTTTAAGGACCCCAACCCCCCTGGTAGGTATTATCAGACAATATAAATAATTATCACTGTGTTTTTACGGATGTCCAGGGCGTTTTTTAACATTTAAAACAACTCATTTCATTGCGCGTCACCATTAACGGAAACGAAACGTAACAACCACAATTTTCACGGTTCTGTTCGTTTCGTTTCATTTTCATCACAATTTTCATTTGTCATTTTGTTACATAACAAAATGACAAATGGTAACGGAAACAAAAAAATGTTTGTTCCGTGCCCATCTCTAATATGTATGTATATTTATTTATTTATTTATTTATTTATTTATTTATTTATTTATTTATTTATTTATTTTATATAGCTTGTATGCCGCCTACTACCCAAAGGTCTCTGGGTGGCTCACAATCAAAGTAAACAATTTAGACAATTAAAACATCAAATTGCAATAAAATTAAAACAATAAAACATTTAAATACAATAAATACAATATATTAAAACACTGCACTATATACATAAAACATCTTTCTAAAATTTTATTGCAGCTTTGGCCCAAACAAAGGATAAGTATACAGTATCCAAAAAACATGTTCAACTAGAGCAAACACAAATATATTCCACTTCTACATATTGTAACACAGGAATACAACTTCATCTAGTGATCTTAGAAAATGCAGAGCTATGCAGATTTATTGCCTGGCAATGTTATAACATTGCTTTCTCTGTCTCCTTCCATGCCAGGCCAGTATTCTGCTGAATATTTACAAATACAAAACTCCAGTTGCAGGTTCTGCTTTGATCTTCTGACATGGTTGCAGACTTATGACTGGATGTGTGTAGTGGGTTACAAAAAGAAAGATAAGCAATCCCCCTCTCTTTTTCTCTATCATGTGCCTTCTTGAGAAATATGTTTTGGAGATGGGAAAGAGAAGACTTTTGATGAAATCCTGTCTCTGCCATCCAGGAGTGTACAACCTGCGGCTCAAAGCGTTAGCTGTATCTCATGACTTCTCTTTATGATTTGTCTTTTCAATAACCTTTCCTCCATGCAGGGCCCCTGTGTAGTTTTAAATAATAGCTGCAACCCAGAGAGCTATTCAAGAGGGGTGTCTTTCCCTAGAATGGAGATTCCTCCAAGTCAGACATCATGCCTGACACATGGAAATCAACACTTGTGAAATTTGCAAGAAAGAATTTCAGGCAAAAATCAAAGAAAAACAAAACAAAAACAAAAGACACAAAACATGTGGCACCTTAAAGAATAACTTTCATATTTTACTGTAACATTTCGTGGACTACACATCCACTTCTTCAGACATATAGCAGTAGAATTAGGTGTGCAATATAACATGGGATGGGATATACATTTCATACAAGAATATTCATTGGCTGTAGTATATAGAGTTGGGGGTGGATAGGGGAGGGGGAGAGGAGGGGGGGAAGAAGAGGAGGGAGAGTTGATTAGTAGAAATGGTGGGAACATTGGGCCAGGGTCTGTGTGTTGTGTCGTTACAGTCGTGACCAACTCTTCATGACCCCATGCCCATGGAGTTTTCTTGGCAGGAATACTGGAGTGGTTTGCCAGTTCCTACTCCAGGCGCCTACAGCACCTGGTATTCCCTGGTGGTCTCCCATCCAAGTACTAGCCAGGGCCGACCCTGCTTAGCTTCCGAAAAATCAGACAAGATTGGATGTGCTGAGGCATCTAGGCATCTAAGGCCAGGGTCTAGGGAGCTGTAAAGGATAATTTTATGGCTCTGAGGCCAGGATCTGTTTATATGTTTAAGTGTGATATTATAGCTCAGAGGTAAATTCCTCAAGAGACAGACACCAGATCAGATCAGAGGATGAGGATGTGTGTGGAAGAGATGGCTGTGGGAGTGGGGAGAGAGAATGGGAGTTTTTACCATAGAAAAAATGGCAATGTAGAGTTTTTACCTCAGAGTCCATGAAAAAGTGGGACCCTGTTGGTCCTTCTCAACCTGTCAGCGGCCTTTGATCCTTTGGCCACGGTATCCTCCTGGGCCAGCTCTCTGAGGTGGGGATTGGGGGTCTGGCCTTGGGCTGGCTCCATTCCTTCCTGGAGGGCCGCACTCAGCATGTGAGCTTGGGGGGTGTTTTGTCCTCCCCCTGGACAGTCTCTTGTGGGGTGCCTCAGGGAATCTCTCTCTCCCCCCCCCATGCTCTTTAACATCTACATGAGGCCACTGGCTGAGGTCATCCGGAGTTTTGGAGCTTGCTGTCATCTGTACGCTGATGACTAGAGATGGACACGACTCAAAAAATGGTGTTCCGTTTGTCGTTTGGTCGTTTAGGGGTCCGTTTTGGTTCGTTTTCGTTTTTGTGATGTTTTTCGCAAAAAACGTTTTCGTTTCGTTAGGTAACGAAATGAAAAAATGAAAACAAAAACGAAAAATTGCTGTTTCGTTAGCATTCTTTTTAGTTCAATGCATCTGCTGCAACGAAAACAAAAAACACAGCAAATTTGGTTGTTTCGTTTTCATTTTCGTTTTGTTTTTTAAAAAAAATTGTTTCATTTTGTTGCGTAACGAAATGAAAAAATGAAAACGAAAATGAAAAATCACTCGTTTCATGCCCATCTCTACTGATGACACACAGCTCTATCTCTCCTTCTCCACCTCTGCCGTGGAGGCCGTCCAGACCCTTGATCGCTGCCTGGCTGCAGTACTGGACTGGACCAGGGCCAACAAGCTCTGGCTTAACCCTGGGAAGACTGAGGTTCTGTTCTTTGGGGGTGGCCCAGACGGGTATTGTGGCCCTCTTCCCAGTCTGGGCAGGTCCGCCCTCCAGCTGGCTGAACAAGTGAGGAGTCTGGGTGTTGTCCTGGATCCGGACCTGTCCCTGGGCTTCCCAGGTGGCAGCCATGACCAGGTTGGCCATCTACCATCTTAGGCCTATTGCCCAGATTTTCCCATACCTTGATGGGGACTCCCTGAGGACAGTGGTGTAGGCACTGGTCATGTCGAGGATAGATTACTGCAATGCTCTCTACATGGGGCTTCCCTTGAACCTTTTTCAGCGACTGCAGCAGGTGCAGAACACGGTGGCCAGGTTGGTGGTTGGTGCGGGCAGGTTTCACTACCCATTCTGGCTTGTCTGCACTGGCTGCCCGTTGCCTCCCGAATAAGGTTCAAGGTGTTGGTTTTGGTTTACGAAACCCTCCATGGCCTGGGTCCTGATTATCTGGCAGAGCGTATCTCCCAAACTCAAAGCTGGCCCGACCCACCCAATTCCTCTATGGCTCTCTCACTCCGGGTGGCCACCCCTAGGGAGGTCCGTAGGGTAGCAACTCGCAAACGGGCCTTCTCAGTTGCTGGCCCTGTGCTTTGGAACCAATTACTGAGCGAGATACACCAGGCTCCTTCACTGGCATCCTTCAAGAAAGCCCTTAAAACCTGGCTGTTCAGGGATGCCTTTGGCGATTGCTAGGATTGTACCAAGTCTTTTCTACTTTTATGCCGCTTGCCTAATACCTTTTAGTTTTTAACTGATGTTCTGTTTTTAACTTTTTGTGTGAACCGCCCAGAGTTCCCTTTGGGAAATGGGAGCGGTATATAAATAAATAAATAAATAAATAAATAAATAAATAAATAAATAAATAAATAAATATTACATTTGATGATGACTCAAGAAACCCTGACTTCTGTTTAATCCCTTCTTGTGTGTGTCCATCATGCATATGAATCTACTTTGCAAGAAAGAGAGATGGGGAGGGGACACATACTTTTTCTGAGCAGATGATGCCTGCTCAGACCCAGACTGTCATAGCAAGTCTTGACAGAGTTTGTAATGAGTAATAATAATTGCTAAGAAGAAGCACGGCACAAGTGCCTTTTTAAAAATCTGGAAAGCATTTCTAGATTTGTAGCAACATGCCTGTGACACGCACAGACCAAAACTGAACAGCCACAAGGACTCTTGCAAGCTCCTCTTTCAGAGCATGGAAAGGTTTGGGACCAGAGATCTCCAGCATGATCCATGCACAAAGAGCACATACAAACAGATCCAGCAAGAAAATATTACAGAGGGATTTGGGGGTAAAGTTATCAAATAACCCACAACCATTAGGTACAGTTTCTAAAGTAATTTGCAATGAGAGTAGGCCCATTTGAACCTATGGATTTTATGAAGAGGTTGACTCACCAACTCCTGGGAGGTTCACTGGGACTGTCTTCATGGTATTTGCTGCAAAGACATACTGCCCAAACACTCTTACCTAGTATACCTACACAATACGTGCTAGTATAGCACAGATAGCATAACTTTTGGAAATGAACTGCTCCGAGTTAAGAAACCACTGTAGAGACTATCGATATAGCAGATGGCCTGACATGACTCAGTGTGCAGCAGATAATGTCTGTGGCAAACATCACTTGGGGCAATTTGCCTCCAAAACTTACACCATTTGCGTAGCTACACCCGAGCATTTTGGCCACTATCTGCTTTTTTCCTCATTTGTGTTGATTTTCAGAATCTCCAGGGTGATCTTAGGCTAGGCGTCCTTAGCCAGTTGCTTCATATTGTTTGGAGAGCTAAGAAATTTGGGGGTGGGGGTAGGGAATGGACAAACACCAAAAGTCTTAGATTTGGATAATGTATTGAAACTGGGGTATTGATCTTTGCACTGAACCATGCTGAGTTTGGTTTGCCTCTTTTTTTCCTGAGAAACTCCTCAGACTTAACACACGTCTCCCAGGCAGCAGCAACATTTTCCTGTTCGTTGTGGGAACCGTTCAACCTGTGGAATACCTAATTCTCACGTCTCATTAGCACTTGCACTGTCCTGGGTTTGAGAAGTAAGGAGGGCTTCATGCCCAGCTACAAGCAGCAACAGGTTGGATGCAGATGCAGTCACCCTCAAGACGGGATGCCTTCTCCCAGTGTTTGGTCCAGGATACTAGATTGTTCACAGTCTTCTAAGCTGGAAGAGACTTGTATCTTTGCCAAAATGTCCAGCTGCAATTCTCACTGAGGCCTCCAGTAAAGTCCCATTTTTAAAGAGAAAGAGACTGCTTCTCTTCATGGACTATTACAAATAAATAGGAGGGAACGGAATCTCTGAACCATGATCTGTATTTGAAATCAGAGCCAAGAGATATGTCCTCCATTCCATAAACAGATCACTGAACTGTCCATTGCCCTCTGTGTTTCTCCATCAATATGCATTTGAAAATAATCGTGCGCTGGACCCGGAGTCCACTGAACCATAGCACCAACTTGCATTACTTGTAGGGAAGTTGTAGATTTCCCTTATCACTTCATGGATGGCCATTGGCCAGCTCAAAGAATCAGAACCTGCTGCTCACACTTTGCTTGTCATTTTCCTATTAAGAAGAAGCTATATTCAACCTTGGAGCTATGCTGGGAGCCGTGTTATCATAAAACAAAGCGCTGAAGGGAAGCACAAAAATAATAATAATTACAGTAAGACATCCTGACCTTCATAGTGTTTGCACATTGGCCGTATCCTGGGGAATAAATTACCCATTGACATTTCAATGCCTGTTTGATCCACCACCAGTCAGCTATGTGCAATGCTGGCAAAATGGGAAATTACTTACAAATTCAATTAGCCAACTGTCTGTCAGGGTTACACTGGTACAACGTAGAGAGCTCCAGGAGGAATGCACAGCTCTGTGTCACTCCCTGCCCCTTCCCCTTTCCCTGGCAGTGCCAGAGTTACAAGGAAGATCAGGGAAGGCAAGCAACCAAGATGAGATAACATGGAAAGAAGGAAATAGATGGTATTCTTAAATCTTTAAATGTTAGGTGCTTTTACCATAGGGGTGGTGTGGGCTCAACAGGAAAGACAGCTTAATACCTTCCATATGCGCTGTCTTAGGCGAATATTCAACATTACCTGGCACGACAAAGTTCCAAATAGCATAGTCCTGAATCGAGCTGGAATCCCTAGCATGTACACTTTATTGAAACAGTGATGCCTACGCTGGCTTGGACACATTGTGAGAATGGATGACGGCCAGATCCCAAAATATCTTCTATATGGAGAACTAATGAAGGGAGACCACAACTGCAGTATAAGGATAAGAGGGACCTGAAGGCCTTGGGAATGGACCTCAACAGGTGGGAAACCCTGACCTCCGATCGCACTGTCTGGAGGCAAGAGATACAGCATGGTCTACATAAATTTGAAGAGGCATTTGTCCAACAGGCAGAGGAAAAGAGGCAGGCACTGAAAGAACGAAACTCAAGGACCAGGCAGGAAACAGTGTGGTAGAGACTGACATTCCTGAATTGGTCTATTAAGTCATACTAGGTGCTGTTTTTAGGATCTCTACTCCAGGCATGATACCATAGTCTTTCGAGACTGAAGGATGCCAATGATGATGGTGTAGGCATTCATTGCTGGATGATGGAACTATTGCCTCAACAGCTAAAAGGTTAAGTCAAAATCCTGTTGGATTTTACAGGCTGTTGTGACAGGACTGTCTTTTCAGAGAGGTTTGAGGGGCAAGGATTTCACTCTCCTCTCACACACATGGAGGGCCCATGGCCGCCAATGGGATGATCAAGGGCTTGAGTAAGTAAACGGCAGGCATCGTACAGAATGTGACGCTCTGTGTTTGCCAAGAGGATTCTGCTCCAAATGTTTACTTTACATTAATAATCCCCCATGAGAGAAAGCACATTAGGTTTCCTAACTGGCAATACATTATTCATGTATTTCAGGTCTGGGAACTGTATTGCCTCCTTGTTAGCCTCATGGTACAATGGTTAAACCGCTGTACTGCAGACATAGAGTAACTGTGCTCACAACCTAGGGTTCATCTCCGGGTAATAGGCTCAAGGTTCACTTAGGCTTTTCACTTTGCTTTTTTTTGCTTTTGCTTTATCTTATATACAAATCACCTGGGATTGTGTTTCCCCATTTCTGTTTCCTCATTGTAAAGAGAATTTGGAGATCTAAAGGAAGTTTATTTAAGCTTTTCATATCAATAAAAGCTAAGCATTCATTATGTCATATTCACATAAAAGGACATGATGAAGGATACATCTCCACGAAATGGATACATTTTGTTCTGAATCATTTCAAATGTAGTCATAGGAAGATTCTCAGGGCAGCTAAAAGCAGTTTTCAGAACACATTTAACATTTCAATAATTGTGATTAACAAATTAAGAGTGCCATGGAAAGGGACCAAGCAAGACAGTTGGGGATTGTTTGAAATGTCAAATGCTTATGTTTAACTTTCTTGTATGAAATTTATTCTTCATTTTTGGAATATCCAGAAGATGCGGGGTGGGTGGGTGATTATTTTATCCCCTAAATACTGGATATCTTAATATGTCGTTGTGTCACTTACTCAAATTCTGATTATCTGTAATGGTCTGAAGTAGAGATGGGCATGAAAAGAGTCATCACTACCACCGACAAATCAAGCCATTTCTTGGGAGTTTTGGGGAAAACACCTGCACCAAACATTACACTGAACGGTTCTCAGCATTGGTGATTTGTATGTGGGCTGTAACTGGGACATTCTAAATTCAACATTTGGGCTTAGCCTTGGGATATCTCTCCTACCCATTGTGAGCGACCCCCGCCGCCCCCTCCATAATGAGGTGCTTAAAAATTATGTAAGATAGGCTTTTATTATGTTCACTGGAGTTCAACACAGACAGAAAACACCTCAGCACAGTTCAGTGGTGCTTTGTCCCTTCTGGGAATTAATAAGGCTTCTTCTTCTTTGGAGCAGGCCCTGTCAGAAGTCTCTCCATCTGGTAGTAGTGCCTGGCTAGACTGTCTTTTAGCTTCAGAGCACAAATAACTTGTGTTTCTCCCAAAGTCCCAAGACACAGCCTCTCAGTTCTCACTCTTCCTTACAGGTTTTACTCTGTGCCTGTGTAATTCCCATAGAGTGGGGAGTTACCTCACTCCCTCACTCCAGAAGCCAGCGAATGTCCTGGTCAGTTAAACAACACTGTCTTCATCAGGCCGGCCCGCGTTGTCTCCCTTTATTCTTAGTTCTCAAACATTGGGCTGCCTCAGGGAGGGGCCGAGCCCATGAGCTGTCTTCCTTCGCTCTGCTCCTGGGTTGCACAGAGGAGACTTTATCCCTTATACTCCTTGGCCCCGGCCTTTAATGCTCACCTCCTCCAGGTTGTCCGACTGGCCAAGCTTCCTCCTTATCCAGGGTGTCCCTTGCATCCTCCCAAACATCCGTCTCTCCTTCCTCCTCCCCACGATGATGTTTTCTCTCCTTATCTCTAGGCCCGCCAGAGCTCTCTCCTCCCCCCAGACAGGTGTTACATTTCTCTCTAATTGCCTTGCTGCCTCGGGAGGCTGACCACTCTCCCAGCTGCTTTCAGCTGTCTCACATATCCCCCCTTCCAAGTGGGCAGCCTCCTCAGCAAGGTCTTCTGTCCAAGGGCCCTGGCGAGAGAAATAGTCCACATTAGCATGCTGGCGACCCTTGCGGTACCGCACCAAAACGCAAAAAGGCTGAAGGGCCAGATACCAGCGGGTTAGCCGAGGTTGGTATCCTTCATGCGTTGGAGCCATTGCAGGGGTGCATGGTCCGTGACGAGCAGGAAAGGGGCCCCTAACAGGTAGTAGCTCAACGCCTCCACTGCCCATTTGATGGCCAAAGCCTCCCGTTCAATCACTGCATATTTTTGTTCTCGGGGATAGTTTCCGACTTAGAAACAGGACAGGATGCTCTCCATCCTCATAATGTTGGGCTAAGATGGCTCCTAATCCCGCTCTGATGCGTCAGTTAGGAGAATGAAGGGCCGTGAAAAATCAGGGGCTCGCCGGACAGGGGCTTCACAGAGCCGCTGCTTTAGCCTTTCAAAGGCCTGTTGCTCCCTGGGTCCCCACCGCACCATCCTTGGAGCCTTCCGCGTGTAAGGTCTGTTAAGGGTGCCGCAATGTCCGAGAAGTTCGCTATGAACTGGCGATAATAACCGCAAGCCCCAAAAACTGCTGCACTTCCTTCTTAGTACGGGGTGGACACCACTTTGACACCTTAGTCACTTTGTCCGCCATTGTCCGGTTTCTCCCCCACCTACCAGGAATCCCAGATAAGGCACGTGCGCCTGCGCCAGCTTACATTTTCGAGGGTTCACGGTTAACCTCGCCTTCCTTAATTCCCTTAATACTGCTCTTAGGTGCTCCAGGTGTTCTCCCCAAGACTGACTAAAGATGATGATATCATCTATGTATGCGGCCGCAAAATCTTGCACTGGTGCCAATACCCTATCCATCAGCCGCTGAAATGTTGCTGCAGCCCCATGCAGGCCAAAGGGCATATAGGTGAATTGATAGAGCCCTACTGGGGTGGTAAACGCTGTTTTCTCTCTATCTGCCTTCCGGAGTGGGATCTGCCAATAACCTTTGGTTAGATCCAAGGAGGACAGGTAGGTGGCTTTCCCTAATCTCTCTATCAACTCATCCACCCTTGGCATAGGGTAGGCATCAAATTTTGATACCTCATTAACCCGGCGAAAATCAATGCAAAACCGGGTACTACCGTCTGGTTTGGGTACCAGGACGGGATGGCTCCGCCATGGACTGCTAGACGGTTCAATGACTCCCAGGTCTAGCATAGACCTGACTTCATCTATTATGATCTGTTTGAGGTGCTGAGGCCAGGTTCGGGCTGCCGATCTTACCACCACTCCTGGCTCAGTCTCAATTGGGTGTTCAACCAGGGTTGTGCGCCCGGCCGGCTGACTATGACATCTGGAAACTCCTGTTCCAGGATCCTCAACTCCTGCTGCTTTTGAGGTTCAAGGCCCTCATCTAGTTTCCACCTATCCTCTAGGTCGGTGGAGGACCCTTTAGTCTCTGGTCCCAATTCTACCTCTTCTACTTCTCCCAAGAGGGCTTCCCTATCCTTCCATTCCTTCAAGAGATTGACATGAAAGATTTGGGTTGGCCTCCTCCGGTCTGGCATCCTAACTTCGTAATCTACAGGTCCAACCCGACGTATTACTTCATAAGGTCCCTGCCATTGTGCAAACAGCTTAGTTGGTTCGGAGGGTAAAAGCAGGAGCACTTTCTGTCCAGGGGTGAACTCCCGCAGTTGAACTCGGGCATTGTACCGACGCCTTTGAGCCATCTGTGCTTCCCTCAAATGTCCCTGGGCTAATTCGGTGGCCGTACGCAATCGTTCTCGCATCTCCAGGACCTGCTGTACTGTACTCTGGGCCTGGTCTTCCCCTGATTCCCACTGCTCTCGCACCAAATCAAGAACTCCCCGAGGTTGCCTTCCATAGAGTAACTCAAAAGGGGAAAATCCTAAGGATGCCTGGGGCACCTCACGGATAGCAAACATCAATGGTGCCAACATTTGGTGCCACTGAGTGGGCCTATCTTGTGCTATCCTGCGTAACATAGTTTTAAGGGTTTTGTTGAACCTTTCTACCAGACCATTAGTCTGTGGGTGGTAAACTGAGGTTCTCAAAGGCCTTATGCCCAAGAGCTTCCACATTTGCTTTAAGGTTTGACTAAGGAAGTTGGTGCCCTGATCTGTGAGGATAGTACTGGGGAAACCCACTCGAGAAAATATGCCCAGAAGTTCCCTAGCCAAAACCTTGGCTGTAGTGGACCGGAGAGCTACGGCCTCCGGATAACGGGTGGCATAGTCAATCACTACCAGAATGTAAGAGTGTCCTCCAGCTGATTTAGGGAGGGGTCCTACCAGATCCATGGCTACTCGGTCAAAGGGTTTGTCCACTAAGGGCAAGGACACAAGTTCCCCTCCAGGACGAGGCTGGATCTGTGTTCTCTGGCACACTGGACACGACCTGCAATACTGTTCTACCTCTGTATACAGACCGGGCCAAAAGAACCGTTGGCGTATACGGGCGTTCATCTTGTCTGCTGCTAAATGCCCAGCAAGGGGTGGATCATGGGCTAACTTTAACACAAAGCCCGAAGTCGTTGAGGAACTACCAGTTGAGCCCCTGGAAAGGGTGGGTTTGGGTCAATCCGGTAAAGAAGACCATCCCGCATCTCGAAACCCACTTGCCCTGCCGGCGTTTCCCCTTCTGGCCTAGCCCCTGCAAGAGCGTGGGTTAAAGCAGGGTCTTCCTGCTGCCATGCCCTCACCTGAGCTCGGGAGACCTTCCCTAACTCCAGCTCCCCTTCTGACTCCCCTGCAGCTCCTACTGCTAGCTGTGGGATGTCACCAATTTTTCCACCCCCTGCCAATTCCTCCCCAACAGCATGGGCCATGCCAAGTTTGGTACCAATCCCACCCTCAACCGTCTTCTCTCGGCCCCTATGGTGACCCATACCTGTGTAGTGGCATATGGCTTCACATCCCCATGAATACAACGAATTTTTACCAAGCCTTCCTGTGACCCCCCTGCTTGAGATCGGAGCAAGGTAGTACTACAACCTGTATCTATTAAGGCCCTGACTGGTTTCCCATTTACCAAAACATCCACCTGCCACTCAGGGCCGGTGACCTCGCCTACCTGCATCGCTGCAACATAGGCATTAGCCCACGAACAGTCCATGAGTGGGCAGTCCCGTTTCAGATGGCCTTCCTTCCCACAGGTAAAACAGGCCATACTTTTGGGGGTCCGGCTTTGGGTTCCTGAGATCCCCCTCCTTTGCTAGCCTGGGCCGGAGCTGACTGGCTTGGGTTTGATTGCGTCCTCTGGGAGGCCTCCAAACCAGGTGAGTTGCCTCTGTTAGGAATTGCACGATGAACTAACAACCGGTGTCTCCTAAAGATGATTCCTTCGGAGGGGATCCAGCATTCCTTGGCATCTGTTCCTTAGAAGAATTCCGGTCCTTCGGCGACAGGCTCCTAGAATCCCAGGTTTCCTCAGCACACCAATAGGCTTCTAATGCAGAGACTGCTTCTTCAATGGAAACCGGACGTAATCGTGTCACCCAGTTCCGGGGGCCTGGGGGCAAGGTGGTTACCAACTGCTCTACCACCAACAGCTCAATTATCTTCTCCCCTGAGTTACTATCAGGCTTGAGCCAACGGGTAGCATAAGCCCGCATCTTCTGGGCCACCGCCCTGGGATGACCATTACCCTTAAGACGTAACTCCCAAAACGCCTGCGATAGGCCTCGTCTGACAAATTCAACGTACTCAGGATGGCTTGCCTCACCTTACCGTAATTGGCAGCGTCCCGGGCATCTAAGGCATCAACTACTTCTTGGGACACCCCTGTGAGGCAAGGTGTGAGGATTAGGGCCCACTGCTCCTTTGGCCAAGCCGCAGCTGTGGCCACTCTCAAAGGTGTTGAGGAAAGCTTCTGGGTCATCCTCAGGTGTCATTTTTGCATGCGAATGGGTGGAGGACCAGCCACCCAGGTACCCGGCCGTTGGGGTGGCTCTCAAGACTTCAGCCATTTGTTGTTGCCCCACCAACATTTGCTCCCTCAAAACGCGCTGGTTTTCTGCCATCTGCCGTAACAGGTGTTCTTGCCTCTCGGTGGCCCAGGCCAACAACTGGGCGGTGGTCGCTGGGGCATCTGGAAGAGCCCCACGTTGGGCGCCAATGTGAGCGACCCCGCCGCCCCCTCCATAATGAGGTGCTTAAAAATTATGTAAGATAGGCTTTTATTATGTTCACTGGAGTTCAACACAGACAGAAAACACCTCAGCACAGTTCAGTGGTGCTTTGTCCCTTCTGGGAATTAATAAGGCTTCTTCTTCTTTGGAGCAGGCCCTGTCAGAAGTCTCTCCATCTGGTAGTAGTGCCTGGCTAGACTGTCTTTTAGCTTCAGAGCACAAATAACTTGTGTTTCTCCCAAAGTCCCAAGACACAGCCTCTCAGTTCTCACTCTTCCTTACAGGTTTTACTCTGTGCCTGTGTAATTCCCATAGAGTGGGAGTTACCTCACTCCCTCACTCCAGAAGCCAGCGAATGTCCTGGTCAGTTAAACAACACTGTCTTCATCAGGCCGGCCCGCGTTGTCTCCCTTTATTCTTAGTTCTCAAACATTGGGCTGCCTCAGGGAGGGGCCGAGCCCATGAGCTGTCTTCCTTCGCTCTGCTCCTGGGTTGCACAGAGGAGACTTTATCCCTTATACTCCTTGGCCCCGGCCTTAATGCTCACCTCCTCCAGGTTGTCCGACTGGCCAAGCTTCCTCCTTATCCAGGGTGTCCCTTGCATCCTCCCAAACATCCGTCTCTCCTTCCTCCTCCCCCACGATGATGTTTTCTCTCCTTATCTCTAGGCCCGCCAGAGCTCTCTCCTCCCCCCAGACAGGTGTTACATTTCTCTCTAATTGCCTTGCTGCCTCGGGAGGCTGACCACTCTCCCAGCTGCTTTCAGCTGTCTCACATATCCCCCCTTCCAAGTGGGCAGCCTCCTCAGCAAGGTCTTCTGTCCAAGGGCCCTGGCGAGAGAAATAGTCCACATTAGCATGCTGGCGACCCTTGCGGTACCGCACCAAAACGCAAAAGGCTGAAGGGCCAGATACCAGCGGGTTAGCCGAGGTTGGTATCCTTCATGCGTTGGAGCCATTGCAGGGGTGCATGGTCCGTGACGAGCAGGAAAGGGGCCCCTAACAGGTAGTAGCTCAACGCCTCCACTGCCCATTTGATGGCCAAAGCCTCCCGTTCAATCACTGCATATTTTTGTTCTCGGGGGGATAGTTTCCGACTTAGAAACAGGACAGGATGCTCTCCATCCTCATAATGTTGGGCTAAGATGGCTCCTAATCCCCGCTCTGATGCGTCAGTTAGGAGAATGAAGGGCCGTGAAAAATCAGGGGCTCGCCGGACAGGGGCTTCACAGAGCCGCTGCTTTAGCCTTTCAAAGGCCTGTTGCTCCCTGGGTCCCCACCGCACCATCCTTGGAGCCTTCCGGCGTGTAAGGTCTGTTAAGGGTGCCGCAATGTCCGAGAAGTTCGCTATGAACTGGCGATAATAACCGGCAAGCCCCAAAAACTGCTGCACTTCCTTCTTAGTACGGGGTGGACACCACTTTGACACCTTAGTCACTTTGTCCGCCATTGTCCGGTTTCTCCCCACCTACCAGGAATCCCAGATAAGGCACGTGCGCCTGCGCCAGCTTACATTTTCGAGGTTCACGGTTAACCTCGCCTTCCTTAATTCCCTTAATACTGCTCTTAGGTGCTCCAGGTGTTCTCCCAAGACTGACTAAAGATGATGATATCATCTATGTATGCGGCATAAAAATCTTGCACTGGTGCCAATACCCTATCCATCAGCCGCTGAAATGTTGCTGCAGCCCCATGCAGGCCAAAGGGCATATAGGTGAATTGATAGAGCCCTACTGGGGTGGTAAACGCTGTTTTCTCTCTATCTGCCTTCCGGAGTGGGATCTGCCAATAACCTTTGGTTAGATCCAAGGAGGACAGGTAGGTGGCTTTCCTAATCTCTCTATCAACTCATCCACCCTTGGCATAGGGTAGGCATCAAATTTTGATACCTCATTAACCCGGCGAAAATCAATGCAAAACCGGGTACTACCGTCTGGTTTGGGTACCAGGACGGATGGCTCCGCCATGGACTGCTAGACGGTTCAATGACTCCCAGGTCTAGCATAGACCTGACTTCATCTATTATGATCTGTTTGAGGTGCTGAGGCCAGGTTCGGGCTGCCGATCTTACCACCACTCCTGGCTCAGTCTCAATTGGGTGTTCAACCAGGGTTGTGCGCCCGGCCGGCTGACTATGACATCTGGAAACTCCTGTTCCAGGATCCTCAACTCCTGCTGCTTTTGAGGTTCAAGGCCCTCATCTAGTTTCCACCTATCCTCTAGGTCGGTGGAGGACCCTTTAGTCTCTGGTCCCAATTCTACCTCTTCTACTTCTCCCAAGAGGGCTTCCCTATCCTTCCATTCCTTCAAGAGATTGACATGAAAGATTTGGGTTGGCCTCCTCCGGTCTGGCATCCTAACCCGTAATCTACAGGTCCAACCCGACGTATTACTTCATAAGGTCCCTGCCATTGTGCAAACAGCTTAGTTGGTTCGGAGGGTAAAAGCAGGAGCACTTTCTGTCCAGGGTGAACTCCGCAGTTGAACTCGGGCATTGTACCGACGCCTTTGAGCCATCTGTGCTTCCCTCAAATGTCCCTGGGCTAATTCGGTGGCCGTACGCAATCGTTCTCGCATCTCCAGGACCTGCTGTACTGTACTCTGGGCCTGGTCTTCCCTGATTCCCACTGCTCTCGCACCAAATCAAGAACTCCCCGAGGTTGCCTTCCAGAGTAACTCAAAAGGGGAAAATCCTAAGGATGCCTGGGGCACCTCACGGATAGCAAACATCAATGGTGCCAACATTTGGTGCCACTGAGTGGGCCTATCTTGTGCTATCCTGCGTAACATAGTTTTAAGGGTTTTGTTGAACCTTTCTACCAGACCATTAGTCTGTGGGTGGTAAACTGAGGTTCTCAAAGGCCTTATGCCCAAGAGCTTCCACATTTGCTTTAAGGTTTGACTAAGGAAGTTGGTGCCCTGATCTGTGAGGATAGTACTGGGGAAACCCACTCGAGAAAATATGCCCAGAAGTTCCCTAGCCAAAACCTTGGCTGTAGTGGACCGGAGAGCTACGGCCTCCGGATAACGGGTGGCATAGTCAATCACTACCAGAATGTAAGAGTGTCCTCCAGCTGATTTAGGGAGGGGTCCTACCAGATCCATGGCTACTCGGTCAAAGGGTTTGTCCACTAAGGGCAAGGACACAAGTTCCCCTCCAGGACGAGGCTGGATCTGTGTTCTCTGGCACACTGGACACGACCTGCAATACTGTTCTACCTCTGTATACAGACCGGGCCAAAAGAACCGTTGGCGTATACGGGCGTTCATCTTGTCTGCTGCTAAATGCCCAGCAAGGGGTGGATCATGGGCTAACTTTAACACAAAGCCCCGAAGTCGTTGAGGAACTACCAGTTGAGCCCCTGGAAAGGGTGGGTTTGGGTCAATCCGGTAAAGAAGACCATCCCGCATCTCGAAACCCACTTGCCCTGCCGGGCGTTTCCCCTTCTGGCCTAGCCCCTGCAAGAGCGTGGGTTAAAGCAGGGTCTTCCTGCTGCCATGCCCTCACCTGAGCTCGGGAGACCTTCCCTAACTCCAGCTCCCCTTCTGACTCCCCTGCAGCTCCTACTGCTAGCTGTGGGATGTCACCAATTTTTCCACCCCCTGCCAATTCCTCCCCAACAGCATGGGCCATGCCAAGTTTGGTACCAATCCCACCCTCAACCGTCTTCTCTCGGCCCCTATGGTGACCCATACCTGTGTAGTGGCATATGGCTTCACATCCCCATGAATACAACGAATTTTTACCAAGCCTTCCTGTGACCCCCCTGCTTGAGATCGGAGCAAGGTAGTACTACAACCTGTATCTATTAAGGCCCTGACTGGTTTCCCATTTACCAAAACATCCACCTGCCACTCAGGGCCGGTGACCTCGCCTACCTGCATCGCTGCAACATAGGCATTAGCCCACGAACAGTCCATGAGTGGGCAGTCCCGTTTCAGATGGCCTTCCTTCCCACAGGTAAAACAGGCCATACTTTTGGGGGTCCGGCTTTGGGTTCCCTGAGATCCCCCTCCTTTGCTAGCCTGGGCCGGAGCTGACTGGCTTGGGTTTGATTGCGTCCTCTGGGAGGCCTCCAAACCAGGTGAGTTGCCTCTGTTAGGAATTGCACGATGAACTAACAACCGGTGTCTCCCTAAAGATGATTCCTTCGGAGGGGATCCAGCATTCCTTGGCATCTGTTCCTTAGAAGAATTCCGGTCCTTCGGCGACAGGCTCCTAGAATCCCAGGTTTCCTCAGCACACCAATAGGCTTCTAATGCAGAGACTGCTTCTTCAATGGAAACCGGACGTGTCGTGTCACCCAGTTCCGGGGCCTGGGGGCAAGGTGGTTACCAACTGCTCTACCACCAACAGCTCAATTATCTTCTCCCCTGAGTTACTATCAGGCTTGAGCCAACGGGTAGCATAAGCCCGCATCTTCTGGGCCACCGCCCTGGGATGACCATTACCCTTAAGACGTAACTCCCGAAAAAACGCCTGCGATAGGCCTCGTCTGACAAATTCAACGTACTCAGGATGGCTTGCCTCACCTTACCGTAATTGGCAGCGTCCCGGGCATCTAAGGCATCAACTACTTCTTGGGACACCCCTGTGAGGCAAGGTGTGAGGATTAGGGCCCACTGCTCCTTTGGCCAAGCCGCAGCTGTGGCCACTCTCTCAAAGGTGTTGAGGAAAGCTTCTGGGTCATCCTCAGGTGTCATTTTTGCATGCGAATGGGTGGAGGACCAGCCACCCAGGTACCCCGAAGCCGTTGGGGTGGCTCTCAAGACTTCAGCCATTTGTTGTTGCCCCACCAACATTTGCTCCCTCAAAAACGCTGGTTTTCTGCCATCTGCCGTAACAGGTGTTCTTGCCTCTCGGTGGCCCAGGCCAACAACTGGGCGGTGGTCGCTGGGGCATCTGGAAGAGCCCCACGTTGGGCGCCAATGTGAGCGACCCCCGCCGCCCCCTCCATAATGAGGTGCTTAAAAATTATGTAAGATAGGCTTTTATTATGTTCACTGGAGTTCAACACAGACAGAAAACACCTCAGCACAGTTCAGTGGTGCTTTGTCCCTTCTGGGAATTAATAAGGCTTCTTCTTCTTTGGAGCAGGCCCTGTCAGAAGTCTCTCCATCTGGTAGTAGTGCCTGGCTAGACTGTCTTTTAGCTTCAGAGCACAAATAACTTGTGTTTCTCCCAAAGTCCCAAGACACAGCCTCTCAGTTCTCACTCTTCCTTACAGGTTTTACTCTGTGCCTGTGTAATTCCCATAGAGTGGGGAGTTACCTCACTCCCTCACTCCAGAAGCCAGCGAATGTCCTGGTCAGTTAAACAACACTGTCTTCATCAGGCCGGCCCGCGTTGTCTCCCTTTATTCTTAGTTCTCAAACATTGGGCTGCCTCAGGGAGGGGCCGAGCCCATGAGCTGTCTTCCTTCGCTCTGCTCCTGGGTTGCACAGAGGAGACTTTATCCCTTATACTCCTTGGCCCCGGCCTTTAATGCTCACCTCCTCCAGGTTGTCCGACTGGCCAAGCTTCCTCCTTATCCAGGGTGTCCCTTGCATCCTCCCAAACATCCGTCTCTCCTTCCTCCTCCCCCACGATGATGTTTTCTCTCCTTATCTCTAGGCCCGCCAGAGCTCTCTCCTCCCCCCAGACAGGTGTTACATTTCTCTCTAATTGCCTTGCTGCCTCGGGAGGCTGACCACTCTCCCAGCTGCTTTCAGCTGTCTCACACCCATCTCCTCTATGTTTACCAAAGGTTTTGGGATATCTGAGTTAACAGTCCACCAAAGCTAAGGAGCATTGTCTGCTGGAGGGTGTGGCCTCTTTGGGGAGCTAGAGTGTGGATATCCCAAATTCAGCCAACATGGAGGTGATGGGTAGGAGAATCATTTGAAGACACCATGAGAGCCTTGCATCTCTAATCTCTAAGGGGCTGTTCTTCAGCTCTTGAATGTCCTGAATCGCACAAACCATGAAATTGTTTTTGACAGAAATATCCTAGTTCATAGTTTGTGAAGAGTGATCACCATCACAGATCACCATCTTCCCACTCCAAGCCCATCATCTCCCAGTGATTCCAATGCCCTTCCAGCGTAACATATACTGTACAAAGGGATTTGGCCCAATAAGATCTTTTCCTCCATGTACTTATTTCTCTGGAGCTGCCTAGATGCCCTGCCTAGACATCCGCTCTCACCGGATTTCGGAAGCTAAGCAGGGTCGGCCCTGGTTAGTACTTGGATGGGAGACCACCAGGGAATACCAGGTGCTGTAGGAGCCTGGGATAGGAACTGCCAAACCACTCCAGTATCCCTGCCAAGAAAACTCCATGGACATGGGGTCACGAAGAGTCAGTCACGACTGTAATGATGCAACACACACCGCTGAACTGAATAGACTACTGTAGTGCTCTCTACGTGGGGCTGCCCTTGAGGTTAATGCGGAGATTGCAGCTAGTGCAGAATACAGCTGCCAGACTTCTAACGGGGCAAAGAAAGCACCAACATATTACCCCAGTGCTGGCAGCCCTGCACTGGCTGCCGGTACGCTACCGCATTGACTTCAAGGTTTTGACGTTAACATACAAAGCCCTAAACGGTTTGGGACCTCAGTATCTGACAGAGCGGCTCCTCCCAAGAAGAACTGCCAGGATCACCCGTGCCAGCCAGGCAGGACACCTGGGAGTCCCAACACCGAGGGAGGCCCGGAAAGCTGTCACAAGGAGTAGGGCCTTCTCGGTGGTTGCTCCCCAATTATGGAACCATCTACCCCCTGAAATTCGGCTGGCACCCTCGCTTCAAATTTTTAAAAAACTATTGAAGACCTGGTTCTATAGAATGGCATTCCCTGATTCTTTAAACATTTAGTAAGGCACTATTTTTAAACCATTTTATCAAATCTCTTGCCATTTTTAGTTTCATTTTAGCTTCATTTTAGTTTTTGTTGTTGATTTATGTATATATTTTTATTTTGTACATTGTATTTTGGTTTTTAAAATGTATTCCTTTGTTTGTTGTTACATGTTGTAAACCGCCCAGAGTAGCCCTTGGTCTAGATGGGCGGTATAAAAGTCTAATAAATAAATAAATAATAAATTATTTCTCCAATTATTTTTCCTTGAATCATCACCTGGATCACTTTCTGATTCCTCACATTGTTCGGATCACAGTTTCTCTTTAGCTTCCCTAATTCTGCTGTGTATGTTCTTTGTGTTTTCTTCTGTAATTCTGTTTGCTGTCACCTCATCACCTCCATTTTCAGCCATAACTGAGAATGTACAGTTCTTGGTGTTAACTCTTGGCCTCTTTAGGTGTCACCATTTTTAACATCACGTATTACAAGGACTGGGGTTGGTGAGACACTGTTTTGTGGGAGATGCATCCTGAAAGCATTGAGGTACTAAACCATTAAGGGCTTTATAGGTCAGGACCAGTATCTCAAATTAAGCATTGACACTAACATGGAGCAAATAAAGCCATGTGCGGATGAGGGATATACGTATATGCTGGTACCTGTGATCACTCTGGCAACCACCACATTTTGGACCTGCTGAAGTTATCATACTAACTTTGCAGGCAGGTCTGCATAAACAGCAGACCTGCCTGCATGGGCATTTTGTGTCCAGATAGGGTGCAGCTGAGCAATCAACCAAAGTTAATGAAAGGCACTCTTGGCCACAGCAGATATTTGTACCTCCGTAGAGAGCTGGGTGCGAGAGTACACTCAAGCTGCTAACCCAATCCTTCAGGAGGGGTGTAACTCTATTGAAATCTGGAAAAGGTCCCTCTAACCTGTCCAACCGCCTTCCTTATAGTGGGATCTCCATCTTATCTGGGTTAATTCTCCATGTATTGGGCCTCATCTCGTCCATTATCAATGCTAGACAGCACTCAAGGACCTGTACTGTATCACTGACAGATGAAGAAAAAGACAGAGAGAGAGCTGTTGCCACCCACATATTGTTGGCCAAGAGCTGCAAATCTCTGTATGACTTCTCCCGGGGGTTTCCTATAGATATTGAACAGGACCAGGGAAATAACCATTCACCAAGGGACCCCTTGGCACAGGTCCCAAGAGGTGGACACCTCTCCAAGCACTACCATCTGCAATCATTCAGCAAGAAACAACTGGAACCACCATAGAGAAAAGCCCCCAGTTCTAAACTCAGCAGTCACCTCAGAAGGGCACTGGGGTTGGTGGTATCAAAGACCACAGAAAAAAATCCAGGCCACTAAATCTTGAAGGCTTCTGAATAGTGACATATCTTTGCAGGATCCTTGTAACTCTTCATCTTCATCTTCTTTCCTTTCCTCACACCCCACCACAGTGCCTTACTTTTTCAACCACAGAGTATGTCTACATTTGAAGTGTAAAGTAGAGATGGGCACGACTCAAAAAATGGTGTTTCGTTTGCCATTTGGTCGTTTAGGGGTCCGTTTCAGTTCGTTTTTGTTTTTGTGACGTTTTTTGCAAAAAAATTCATTTTCGTTTCGTTAGGTAACAAAATGAGAAAACAAAAACGAAAATAAAATTGCTGTTTCGTTAGCATTCTTTTTAGTTCAATGCATCTGCTGCAACGAAAACGAAAAACACAGCAAATTTGGTCATTTCGTTTTCATTTTGTTTTCGTTGCGTAACGAAACAAAAAAATGAAAACGAAAATGAAAAATCGCTCGTTTCGTGCCCATCTCTAGTGTAAAGAGGAAGATGTGTCTTAGCTTATGGTGTCCACATACGTACCTTAATCTGGCCAAGCACTTGACGTTTTCTGTATCCTCGGTTCATTTTTAAATGGTTCAGACTGATTGCTTCGTTGGTCTCTGGACAAGAATGATTGAACTGACATTATCACTAGTACAGTAATTTGACTCAAAAAGGAAGAGCAGCTGAACATGTGAAGCAGAAAGCATTGTCCTCCAGTGTGACCAGTATATGCCTTGCTAGTGCAGCATGCCATCCACGCCCAGGCCTAGGAGGCAGAAAATACAGCCATTCTGTCCTCCACATCATTTACATAAATATTAACTATGCTTTCTGTGGACTTTCCTTTCGCCCAAAATATGAAGACCTTTGAAGAAACAGTGAGGCTCTTCTGGCAGTCACTGGGAACCAATCTTGTTATTCAAACAAATATTTCCAAGCAATAAAAGTTGTTTCATTCTGTGTGGCAAGATAAATCTTGGGTTCTGCACAGATCTGCAGCTCCATTATAGTAATTTTGCCTGCCAGAATTTTTAACATACTATATTATCTAGTCACGCTGTTGATTAATTACATATAATTGATACCATAATTATTGCCGAAGTGTATTTTTATGGCAGCGTTCCTTGCAAGGGCTTGTCTAACTTGATGGCTTCCACACATCTCGTAGCTGAGGTGTGTTGTGCTTTCCGTGTTTGAATTAAAGCTGCAATCTAAATCTCCAGGGTGTGCTTTAAGGGTGATCATCAGTAGGAATTGCCACCTGCCCTTGTGGTGCTGCAGTGATAGACCCAGGCATGACAACAGGTTTGTGTAGAGAAGCAAAGGCCCATGTCTCTATTTATTTATTATTTATTTATTATTTACACTTATATACCGCTCTATTTCCCATAGGAAGGACTCAGGGCGGTTTACAACAACAATAGTAAAACAACAAATCAATACAATAGCTAAAACAGTGGTTTCCAAGAATAAATAAGTCGGCGGGATATTAATAAATCAATAAATAAAAAACAAAACAAAGCATACATATGTGGATCCTTAGAGATCTCCAAAGGCATCACGGAAAAGATAGGTCTTTAAGTTTTTCCTAAATGACGCCAGTGAGGGAGCCAGCCGCAGTTCACCGGGAAGCTTATTCCACATGGTTGGTGCAGCCACTGAGAAGGCCCGTCCTCGAGTTCTTGTTTTACGAGCCTCCCTCGGGGCAACAGTCCTCAGTGAAAGGGCCATCGATGAATGGGTGGGTCGGGCTAGATCTAATTGTCGGGAGAGACGCTCCACCAGATAGGCAGGGGCTAAGCCATGGAGGGTTTTGTAAACCAAAACCAACACCTTGAACCTTATCCGGGAGGCAACGGGTAACCAGTGCAAGCGAGCCAGGATGGGGGTGGCGCGGTCAAAACGGCGTGCTCCAACCACCAGCCTGGCCGCCGCGTTCTGGACCCGCTGCAATCGCCGGACAAGGTTCAAGGGGAGCCCCATGTAAAGAGCGTTGCAGTAGTCTAGCCTCGACATGACCAGTGCCTGTACCACAGTCCTCAAGGAGCCCTCATCGAGGTATGGGCGAATCTGGGCGATAAGCCTTAGATGGTAGAAGGCCGACCTGACCACGGCTGACACCTGGGATTCCAGGGTCAGATCTGGGTCCAGGACGACGCCCAGATTCCTCACTCTTTGCGCCAGCTGGAGGGCGGACCCACCCAGACTGGGAAGAGGGCCACAATACCCCTCCGAGGTACCCCCGAAGAACATAACCTCGGTCTTGCCGGGGTTGAGCTTGAGTCCGTGCGTCCTGGTCCACACCAGTGGAGTGTTGTTGTGCTTTGGATCGGTGTCAGTCACTGACCACTGCAAGCTTTGGAGACAGAGACATGGTGTCTGTTCCCAAAATTTTCTAACACTGGAATCTCACTCCCTCATTTATAGGGATGAGGCTGCAGATTCAGAAGTAGCATCAGTTGAGGGCTGAGGACCAACATGATACTTCAGTGTCTGGCACCAGTAGAATTTACTTCTCCCCACATCCCCTGGATGCAACCCCATCCAGACTAGGATAGAACCTTGTGCCAGGTGGTTTCTGAGCCCACCACCAGAGGCTTCCAGGACTGATCCAGAGTTGCTGGCACAGCAAGGGAGAAAATGATTCCAACAGAAGCTTTGAGATGCAGAGGAGGAACATCTTGGTTCCTGACCAGTCAGATATAATTGTCTCAAAGCCCAGTGGTTCCCACCCAGAACATGCCATGCCAAAAGAAGTCCACTTTGACAGAGTCTCTCAAGCCATAGTAGCTTATGTTCCCAGCTGGTCCCAGAGACACAACAGAATCACCATCTCCCCTGCCAAATCATCAGATTCAAAAGTATTTGATGTGTGTTTGAGTGTGGTGGGGGGGAGGGATTTTAATAGGAGAAGCATCTTTTACGGGAGCCACAGCTGGTTACCAAGAATAATCTGCAGCTCCATTTATGGCTCATTCTGGGATCATCTGTGTCTCAAGAAAGAGAGAGAGAGAGAGAGAGAGAGAGAGAGAGAGAGAGAGAGAGAAGACCCATAACCCTACCGCTTGAGTTCTTTGTGGTTCTGTCAATTCAAGGTGGCATAGTAGGTAGATGGATAGGTAAGAGTTGCAAGCCATAGAGGCATAGACTAGAAAAAATACTGACAAATGGTGGTACTTTGTATAAAGGAACTAATTTGTTCTAAATGAAATTATGTTAATCAAACTTTCCTTTATACAAATTTCCCATAGGAATGCATTGAAAGCAGAATAATCACTAATCACGACCATTTTTATAATGTATGGATTCGCCCCATAGGCGATTCTGTTAAGCAAATTTTCCCTATCTCCAGAATTTTTTATGTTGTACAGATATTATATTATACAAACGGTTTGTTACACAAACGTCCACTGCACATGCGCATGCCCACCCCGTATTCCAGAGCGTGAAGTGCTTCTATATGTAGGGTATACTACTATGAGGAAAAGATAGCTAGAGTTGTTTCTTAGTTTTTCTGCATCTAGTTCTCACAGTGAGTATTCTTACTGTGTACATTTTGCTGCACCTGTTTATCAGCATAATAAGAGCTTGCATTCTGGAAGCCAATTTGAAGCCCACCCCAAGAGACCCCTGGCAGAGCAGCCTCAGAAGGAAACACTTTTGCCCTATGACCAGGAGCTGGCTCATGGCAACATAAAACATATCTTTCAATACGCTACCAGGCCACTGAATCTGCTTATTAAATTATTATTACATTGAGATATCTCTCACATAGATTCTCAGCAGATGCCAGCGTGTCCATTAAGCCGAACTAGGCAGTTGCCTAGGGTGCCAAAATGGACAGGGGGTGCTTCCCCCTGCTGCCCCCCCACCGCCGGCCACCGCTGGCTGTCCCCCCAACACCCGTTGCCGTCTGCCCCCACGCCCATCGCCACCCCCCGCCCGTCACCGTCTGCCCCCACACCCATTGCCATCCCCCGCAATCCGCCGCCCCCTGCCACCCTGCCCCGCCCCCTGCCCTCTGCCACCCTGCCACCCCCTGCCCCACCCCCCTGCCTACCCCCACCCCTCTCCTAGAGTGCAAAAACCCTAGTGCCGGCCCTGTCAGCAGGACCTGGTTTTCCCATCCTCTAAACGTGCTCCACATTTTAAAAAGACAGGGTGACGCAGGCCCTTCTGCATCAAAAGTTTAAGGCCCTAAAGTTGACTGAGAAACTGGCCATTCAGTGAGAGCCCTTCCATTTCCGATTCACCTTTTGCAAAGAACCGTCATCCGGAACAAAAGGGAACAATGGATATTGCTTTGTTTCGATAAAGCTATTTGTTCGGTGGGCGTTTCAGCTTTTGCTGATCTCTTTGCTCCCAAATGTGCCACTCACAGCCCACGGCGACGATCTCAAGCTCATGCTCTTCTTCCTCTGAATAGATGAACGGCTGGCTTCAAGGTGAACTCCTGTGTGAGTGTCAGCATTCATGAAAAGAAGAGCAAGGCAACCGGAGCACCGGGGATAATTGCTCAGCGATGGGTTGTGGAACTCCTGAGCCCCAAGCTTGCTTTCAACATTCAAAGGTAAAGGAAAGATTAAGCCCCAAGGGGATGAAGAAGGGAAAGTTGCTGCACACTTGTCAAATAGCATAAGCTTGTTTCCCTTCTGCCAAGCTTCAAGAGTGACCTCTAAAATAAAATGTGAACTTCTTGGGCCGAGACCTCTCAGATCAAAAGCTACCCTGGAGTAGAGTTGGAGATGATCTGCAAGTTAATTCAGTACAAAGAAAGGGAACCGTGTCAAAAAAAATAGCAGTTTGGGAAGGGAATCACACAAACCTACCCCATTTTCTGTTTATTAAGTAGCCCTTGGATTCTACTTTAAATAGCTTGCAACTTAACTGCTCCCTTTTTTATTGATGGACAGTGGGCTACTTTTGAATCCTTCGTTGGCTACCGATAGCCCACGGTCTACCTGTTGTGCAGGCCTGAACTACAGCATCCTTCTGATTATAGGGTGCACTGCTGACAATGTTCATGCTAGTATTAGCAAGCCATCTTCACGCACGTGCCTATCTGAATATTGAGAAGGACTACACAGAAGGTAAAGACGTTTTACAAGGATTATAAAAAGTTTTTCTAACTCAATCATGTCACCGTAAATGGGAAACAAGAAAACCACAATGTTGACACATGCTCTCTGTTTTCTTCAAAAGGATGAAAGGGCTGAGGAAACTTTACTGGACTGAAGAAACAGGATAATTCACTGGGCAAGATTATTAGAAATAATAAATATAATTAGAAATAGAAAGAAAAACTGTCTGGGCCCACCAAGAGCGACAAGATGGAGAGGAAAGCAGAAACATGCTTGCTGGAACTGAAGGCCAGAAAGGGTACTTTCTCCTGCACATTTGTAAATACTTTACAGCAATATGTTGGTTTATGAGTATCTTGGTCTACGAGTGTTTTGCAAGATGAGCAAACATTTCTTCTAAATTTTGCGTTGATCTACAAGCAGTGTCTTGTCTTGTCAGGGACGGTGCTAGGTTTTTTTTGCGCCCTAGGCGAGGGGCAGGGAGGTGGGGCAGGGGGTGGGTGGGTGGTGCAGGGGGCAGCGGGCGGGGTGCAGGGGTGGGTGGTGGGATGGGGGATGGCGGGGGATGGCGACAGGCACAGGGGCGGGGGGCGACAGGCACGGGGGGCAGCGACGGGCATGGGGCGGGGGGCGGATGGCGACGGGCAGTGATGGGCGGACGGCAACGGGCGGCTGGCAGACGGTGGGGGAATGGACTGTGGTGGCCAGCAGTGGGGGGGCAGGCTGGCCAGTGCCCTTTCTCCATTTTGACGCCCTAGGCAACTGCTAGTTCGCCTTAATGTATGCACCGGCCCTGCTTGCAATACAAGCACTGGAGCAGGTCACATAATCACAAGTGTCCCTCCCTCCCCCTGCCGGATGATGGGTGATTTTTTGGAAACTTCTATCCTAGGCAGCCTGCAAAGCAGAGGGAGGAGAGAGGAATAGAGGTCTCCCTTGCACCAGCCAAGTATATTTTCAAAGGGGAGTGCAAGTTAAGGTTTTGTTTTTCTTTATATTTATATTTTTATTTAATTTGTTTCCAACATCCTTTTTTATTTTTCAAACAATTTCTAGTCATAAGGCAGCTAGTCAAGTGTGTATAGGGCTACAAATTGCACTTTATTATTGTCACCTTAGAAACATAGAGTAAAATCCAGTTGTTTGTCACAAGCAAGCAGCTGAAGAGACCTAATCTTTAGGCAGGCTCTCTCGGAGTGAATGGTTGCCAGGTGGGATTTTTAAAATGGATTGTTGTACTTGACTGCATTGAATGTGCTATGGTGCGCCTTGTTTTTCAGTATCATAATCCTTTCAGCATCGCACACCATTGTTACTCGCTGTTACTACTAAAATGCTAAAACATGTACATACCAAACCAATGTGTGTCTGCTTGGCTCCTAATTGCAGTGTGTGTGTGTGTGTGTGGGGGGGGTTATTTGTGCAAGAACAATGGGCCAAAGAGACACCATTGTAAATACAATATGCAACAGATCTCCCCCCACCAGCTCATTCTCTTTTATGCCTTCTTAGCTCTGTTAGAAGATAAAAACAAGAAGTTATATTAAGAAAAATGCCAACAAGCATTTCAAGCCATTAAATCCAGTTCTACATTTCCAAGCATTTATGCTAGCAAAAAAAAAAAAAAAAAAAGGTAATTGCTGAAATAAATACAAAGAAAGATAAATTACTCTCACCTTTTGGGTTTACACTTTGTCTTCTCCAAGGAGCAAATTCATAGCTATTGTTGTAAAAAAAATTAAACAAGGAGATACAATATACTTACCTGCTTGGCCATCCATAAAGGTTGTGTGTGTGTGTGTGTGTGTGTGTGTGCGTTGCGTCATTACAGTCATTACCGACTCTTTGTGACCCCATGTCCATGGAGTTTTCTTGGCAGGAATACTGGAGTGGTTTGCCAGTTCCTACTCCAGGCACCTACAGCACCTGGTATTCCCTGGTGGTCTCCCATCCACGTACTAACCAGGGTTAGAAGGTTTTATTCTCCTTTCCCAGATAGTGATCTTTGGAAGGACTGACCCTGGGAAATGTAGTGACTGCAACTTCCCTCCAGCCTTCTAAGATATCTATATCCTGTCACCTTGCCTATTTAACTTATATACAGAGTACATCATGGAAAGGCAGGACTGGATGAATCACAAAGTGGAATTAAGATTGCTGGAAGAAATATCAACAACCTCAGATACACAGATGATACTACTCTGATAGCAGAAAATGAGGAGGAATTAAAGAACCTCTTAATGAGGGTGAAAGAGGAGAGTGAAAAAATGGGCTGAAACTCAACATTAAAAAAAAAAAAACTAAGATCATGGCCACTGGTCCCATCACCTCCTGGAAAATAGAAGGGGAAGAAATGGAGGCAATGACAGAGTTTATTTTCTTGGGTTTCTTGATCACTGCAGATGGCGACTGCAGCAACGAAATAAAAAGACGCCTGCTTCTTGGGAGGAAAGCAATGGCAAACCTAGGCAGCATCCTAAAGAGCAGAGACATCACTTTGCCAACTAAGGTCCAGATAGTCAAAGCTATGGATTTTCCAGTAGTGATGTATGGAAGTGAGAGCTGGACTATAAAGAAGGCTGATCGCTGCAGAATCGATGCTTTTGAGATGTGGTGCTGGAGGAGAGTCTTGAGAGTCCCCTGGACTGCAAGGAGATCAAACCTATCCATCCTGGAAGAAATCAACCCCGAATGTTCACTGGAAGGACAGATTTTGAAGCTGAGGCTGCAGTAGTTTGTCCACCTCATGAGGAGAGAGGAGTCCTTGGAAAAGCCCCTGATGTTGGGAAAGGGGACAGCTGAGAATGAGATGGTTGGATGTTGTCATCAATGCAACCAACATGGTTTTTACCAGTCTCCATGAGGCAGTGGAAGGTAGGAGGGCCTGGCGTGCTCTGGTCCACGGGGGTCACACAAGGAGTCAGACATCACTGAACGACTAAACAACAACAAATCCTCCATAGCATAGCAAATACCATTACAGCTATAGAGGTTCTGAGGTTCTAATCCAGAGGACACTTACCAGGGAATAATCCCCATCAAATTCAGTAAGACTTTCTCTCGAATAAATGTCTCCAAAGGGTTGAGATCTTGCTTGCAAAGACTGAAGCGGGGAAATGAGAGGAGGAGGTGATGGAGATGCATTCAGAGAGCTCAGCTTGATCTGCAGCCAGGGAGACGGAAAACTGGACAGCATTCTGCTTTTAAAACAAAACCAAAAAAAAAAAAACTGTGTGTCTTCCTGACCCCAGATCAAGCTGAGTGCTTGCTGATTCACATGTTCCTGTCCACCAGCTGAACCGGGTCATATCTTGCCACTCTGTCCTCGTGCAGTTCAGGCTGCCACACAGGAGGTCAAGCAGAGCACACACAATAGTTATGTGGGCCAACACGGCTCTGCCTGCCTTTTGAATATTTTTCTTTCTACTGTGGCCTGCCGATGCTGCTCCTGAGTAGTGCTGATACAGAAATGTAGCAGATTGCAGGGCCGGCACTTCCATTAAGGTGAACTAGGCAGTTGCTGCCCCCCGCCGCCCCCCACTGGCCACTGCCATCCGTCCCCTGCCCGCCCGCCAACCACCCGTCGCCGCCCGCGCCTGTCGCCGTCCCCCCGTGCCCATCACCATCCCCTGCCATCCACCCCCACCCCCACCACCCTGCCCACCCCCCACCCCCTGCCCTGCGCGCCCGCTGTCTGCCCCTCTCCTAGGGCGCAAAAAAACCTAGCACTGGCCCTGACAGATTGGTTATACTACAGCTCCCATCACCCCTAAACATGATGGGTGGTGTTGGTCTTGTCTGAGGCTGACAGAAGTCACAGCTCAACATATCTTCACAGCACCAGCTTGGGGAAGAAAGAGGTGTTCTGTTCATGACCTCCTCAAACACTGGCTGATTTTTTTATTTTTTATTTTTTATTTTTTTGCAAAAAGATGCTGAGTCATCCTATTACAAATTAAACACGTGGACTTCTTCCCATCCTTTTACATTCCAGGTAAGTCCAGAGCAAAGGACGTGAGTGAAAAGACTTGAATAATTCATACGTCTTGTCATTATTCCATTGCCTTTGTTTTCCAACTCAGAGGCCTCCTTGATGCCAAAGGCCACTTCAGAGATGTGGAGGGATGATGATGAATGATGACCGAGGTCGCTGAAGAAGTGCCTGAATCAGATCTGAAAGATGCCATGCTGTTTTGCTGGGCTGCAGCTGATGCAGCCTCTGTCCAAGCTGAAAGGCCTAGAAGCTGGTTAATCACCGTGAAGCAGTGAGTTTATGAGGCTCTATGTTTGAAATAATTTATTTTCCACAATATGACTGAAAGCAGTCCCCTCGTCCTGCTATTATCCATTGAGCTGGATGCGAGCATGTTGTCTCAGTCTTCTGATCCCCCACCCCCAAGGAGTTGTGCTCAGTAGTCCTTGAGGTTGTCATCCAACAACCTTGGGACCCAAGTTTGAGAACCACCACTATGTGTTTGTGTTTTGACATGATCATATTTAGGGATTTGTGGACCACATGAGGGTCTGGCCTACTCCAGGTGTAACTCTGCATAGGCAAATAAAACAGGTGAAGGGAGGAAGTGTGAACAATTAGTCATTGCTATGGTTGTGGTAGAAATTTCCCCAAATACCTTAATCTAAAAGGATCATTGGTGGAACTACCCATGACCACTTCTATCACAGATTACAGCCAGTCAAGGTCCTAGTACAGTGGTACCTTGTATAAAGGAATTAATTCGTTCCAAATGAAATTATGTTAAGCAAATTTTCCTTTATACAAATTCCCATAGGAATGCATTGAAAACAGAGTGATCCCATTTTATGTTGTACGGATTTTCCCCATTGGCGATTATGTTAAGCAGATTTCCCCTATCTCCGAATTTTTATGTTGTACAAATTTTATGTTATACAAGCTGTTTGTTATACAAGGGTCCACTGTACTTAAGAAATGCTGAGACTTCTCATAGGCAAAAAACATTGGGATTTGTAGGTATTGTATTTCTTTTTAACAATTTATCAGGTCACCGTAACCTTATACATGAAGAGAAAGAGCAATTTTAAGAATGAACAAAGAATATGATATATATAAATCAGCTGTATGTGTAGCACACACCTTGCTTAATTCAGGAAGATACAGTTGAAACTTGTGGCATGGCACACCAGAAAAAACAACCACCCTTCATTCAAGGAATATCTGTATTGTAACACTTGTGTTATACCTGTTGGACATAATATTGGTTTAAGTCAGGCATGCCCAAACTTCGGCCCTCCTGATGTTTTGGACCACAACTCCCAGAATTCTAAGCTTAGGTTGCCAATGGCAAAGGACTATGGGAGTTGCGGTCCAAAACATCTGGAGAGCCAAAGTTTGGTCATGCTTTTAAGTGTTGTTTCCCAATGGTTATACTCTGCTGTGCCTTGAATTTACCCCAGGAAAGATTGATTTCCCATTTAGATGTCTGAAGAGCCACCTCCTCTACATGGCGATACAAATAAGAGACTCAACACTAGTATTTATTGAAATTAACCAACAAGAACAAGAACAAAATAGAAGCACAGGAAAAGTTACCACCAAATTTAAAAACGTCCTGCCTTCTCCTAAGATCTAATTGGACAAATGAAAGTCTATGTCCTCTAAGCTTGGATGAGGTACTCTCAAGATGTTTCTGACCAAGTGCTTGAGATGTTTAAGGAATGATTTTCCTAGTGCCACATTCACAACAGTGAATTCCCTAACAACATACTGTATCTCTTATGGCCTACATATTTGTCCCTGTTGATCTGTCATGGTGAAAAACTGTAGAGCACATCCTGTTGTGGTCTCCATCTTACAAAAATTCCTGACGTCTGTTCATTTCCCCAATTTCAAGGCATGCAGGCAGACCTGACAAATGATGAACTTATTTCTGACTCTTCAAGTCAGCCAAGGTACCAAAATTTTATATAGCATCATGTACAACAAAGAGGCTAAAATCAATGCATTAAGTATGAGATCAAACCTCTCCATCCTGAAAGAAATCAACCCCAAATGTTCACTGGAAGGACAGATTTTGAAGCTGAGGCTCCAGTACTTTAGCCACCTCATGAGGTGAGAGGACTCCTTGGAAAAGTCCCTGATGTTGGGAAAGATTGAAGGCAAAAAGAAAAGAGGACAACAGAGAATGAGATGGTTGGACGGTGTCATCGATGCAACCAATATGGATTTGACCAGGCAGTAGAGGACAGGAAGGCCTGGCGTGCTCTGGTTCATGGGGTCATGAAGAGTCGGACATGACTGAATGACTGAACAACAACAAAGTAGTTTAGGAAATAACACACCATTGTAATCCAAATTTTAGTCGGCTTTGATTTAACTGTAAATGTCATGCTTTGTTGTTGAGTTTTATTGTGTATTTAAACATGGCTGGCCTTTAAAAAGTTCAATTTTTAACCATTTTAAATCAACCCATCAATAACCAACCAACCAACCATCAATTCCATTAACTGTTATAAATTATATACATCAAGTTTCTACTACCTGGTTTGAAAAAAATTCACTACAGAATTTTCAGTGTTGGCTGCCTTTCTTGACCAGATGTTCAACACCGAGTTCCCAATGCCATATTGTGTTACAAGCATAGACAACTCATTATTATAGTGCAGTGGTTGTAAGGGAATCAGCATGATGGGACATGGTGTGATTCATAAGGCTCAATATTAGCTGGCTGTACATTTACGGCCTTGTCTCTAGACTCTTATCTATGCAATGTAACAGTCAACTCAAGACATAATAAGCCAAGTTAGAGAAAGTTAGTAAGCTACTATTGGTTATTTCTTTCACGTGACATCAACCCCGAATGTTCACTGGAAGGAGGCTCCAGTAGTTTGGCTACCTCATAAGGAGAAAGGAGTCCTGGGAAAAGTCCCTGATGTTGGGAAAGATTGAAGGCAAAAGGAAAAGAGGATGGCAGAGAATGAGATGGTTGGACGGTGTCATCGATGCAACCAATATGGATTTGACCAAACTCCGGGAGGCAATGGAAGACAGGAAGGCCTGGCAAGCTCTGGTCCATGGGGTCACAAAGAGTCGGACATGACTGAACGACTGAACAACAACAACAAGTATGATGGCTCTGCTCTGCTCTGCTTTAGAGGTGCACAACTCTAAAGTTTATTGTTCTCCCTTAGCAGTGCTACAACATGGCAGTGGCTGTAAAGGTGCCTCAAGTTCTTGTAGCTGTCCACATGAGGGGCAGTCCCTGCAGCTAAAATATATAGGAAATCCCAAAGTTGAGTCATGGCAACTGGAGTTCTTATGAGATCGAAACTTTGCCTTACTCATCCAAGTAGTTTTGTCAGTCTTCGAAGAAATGAAGTCCAGTACCCATGACTCAAATTCCAGATAACCTCACCTGGATGACTGAGATTCTTCACCAACAATGTACAGGATGGGGCCAGAGTGTCTTTTATATGCCATAGAATCCTATATAGACAGTACAAGAGTGTCACCTTCCTTTCAGGAAGAAAAGGGAAAAACAGAAAAGGACATGCTCACAGGCTCACACACATCCCACCCAATGTCACCGTTTCTTGTGATGGCCATTAGAGCCGCCACAAGCTGACTAGTCTACTCCTCTATGTGATAGGTATATCAGTGCATTATGGATCATGTGTTACAGGGACAGGATGCCTATGTGGCAACTGTAGGAGGTAATCTGGCCCTGAACTGTTGTTTACAAGCCGCATTAGGCAATACTTTAATAGCTGTTTAGGTTAATTGAAATATACTCTCTAATTTAATCAGATGTCTTGAATATCAGAATATACTGTCTCTCATTTTCCCATTTCTTGGTCATGCCCTGAACCATCATCCCTGACTCACAGGAAAACATTGTTCATCAGCCAAAGCAAATTAAGGTGTTTTGATAAATAATGCGAGTGTCATCAGTGTCGTCCTTTCAAAACAGGCTAAAGAAGCAAGTTTATTATTCACAAGCAGGAGGAAAAAAGCTGGGGAAGGGTTCATCTGGATGACTGAAAATCTTCACAGACTGGGGCAGGGTTGAATCCACAGTCAATTGCTTGTCCAGCCACGCTACAGCTACTAAAGCTACAAAGCAGAAGCAAAGTCCCATCGCCAAATTCACCCTATATTTCTCTTCGTAGTTGTAGTTTTGTGAGAGGTAGCCATGTTAGTCGGTGCAAGAATTCCAGGCAAATAGCAAAACAAAACATAATAAAAAGACAAAAGCATGTAGCACCTTAAAGACTCACTATCATATTTTAATGTAAGCTTTCATGGACATGTCCACTTATTCAGACATATAGCAGAAGAACTGCTACTATATGTCTGAAGAAGTGGACGTGTCCACGAAAGGTTACATTAAAATATGATACTTTAGTCTTTAAGGTGCCACATGTTTTTGTCTTTTGTTCTGTTTCGATTTTTGCCTGGAATTTCTTATTATTTCTGTCAGTCGTTTCTCTCCCAGGATTGGTCAAGACAGTTTTGCTACCTGAAGCAGGATGGTGTGTCCATTCCCTGTCCATCCCTGTCGGTGTCCATTATAACAACGACTGGCAATTTTGTCACCTCTTGGGCAGAAAATGCCACAAGCTCATCATCTCCCTAGAAGGAAGAACTACAGTCATGAATAACTAGGCATTTGCTGCCCTTTCATGGTGCCGCCATTTCAGCTGCCTGGCGACGATGCCTCACTCTCCCTGTTGGTCACAAGAGCACCGCAGGATATGCTAGGAGACAACACTGACTGAATCGCTTATAGTACGGGCCTGTATGAATTTGTTCCTGACAAAGTGAGATGTTTTGGTGGAAGTGACAACAGTCTTTCACCGGACTTTACATCCCACCAGTAATATCATAAGCCTCTTACATGAATAGGGAGCTTCAGCACCGTTGCTATGGGAATGCCATTATTCTCTTAGCAACAGTATTCTCCGCCAATTGTGCACTATATGTTTGTCCAATGTGGCTGCATTTAAACTTGCCTCGGTATATACAACTGTTTCTGGTCATGGTTTTATTTTTCAGAGACCACGATGAAGAATAGATTGCTACATTTTCAGCCACTTTAAAAATAAACCATGAGAGGAACATAATTGTCAAACAAGGAAAATACATGAAATACAGTGGTACCTGTATAAAGGAATTAATTCGTTCCAAATGAAATTCTGTTAAGCAAATTTTCCTTTGTACAAATTTCCCACAGGAATGCATTGAAAATGGATTAATCCCTAATCACGACCATTTTTCTGTTGTACGGATTCTCCCCATAGGTGATTCTGTTAAGCGATTTCCCCCTATCTCAGGAAATTTTTTCCTTTAAGCGGATTTTCTGTTAAACAAACCACTTGTTATACAAGGGTCTGCTGTAATCCTGCAAGATAGAACTTTGATTATGTTGTGATATAAAAAGCCCCAGGTAAACCCTCTAGCACATGGATGAATTACTTGGATGGGATATTTTGATTTTTAAAAAATCAGCAAATTATGTTTTTTTTCAATCCTGACACACCAGGATATATTTTATAATGTATTCAGTAGTTGTGCGGCGTTTTCTGACTTCGTAATAGACTGAAGGTTAGCAGATATAGTGGCATCATGATGGTGCTTAGGGTTCAGGTTCAGTTTTTTAGGAATTTTTTTTTTTTTGAAAAAGGAATACAGTTCTTATTTGTAGAAAATCACACAACTAATTAAAAACACAAACCACCTATCCATAAGGAATACATAAAAATTACATTAACTTAAGAGCATACAAAATACATTTACACTCACAGTGAAGAGACACTACCTGCTGAACCAAAGTCCAATTTTATTGATATGCAATATGGAATCAGCCAGGGTCTTCTCTTAATGACAGAGAAAGACCCCAGACATACCAGTGTAAAAGGGTTTTACGCAACAGCAAACCGCCATAGAGTCATACAACCTCACTGGATGATACTTACTTACTGTTTGGACCCTACATCTAATTGGCTAAACATGGAGGCTCACAAAACTAGTTCTGATGAACATGGTAGGTTCAATCCAATTGTCCGTTCAAGACTCCCACAATCTACACACACACACACACACACACACACACACACACACACACACACACACACACACACACACACACTAGACTTGGATGCCCCTTTCATGGGACCACCATGGGGCATTGACCACTCTGTGTCTACTTCACCAAACATCCCCATTTCCACAGAGAGACCCCTTTCCCCAAGCTCCTCCGCAATTTCTTCCTTTCCAAGGTCTCCGGCTCCCCCAGACTCTTCTTCATCTACCATTTCGACATCATTCATTTTCTACTCCGTTTGCCAACAGTCTCCTTTATCTCCCCGGTAAGGTTAAATAATACTGTTTCCCACGTTTGGGGTATCCTACATGTGTGGGATCCTCCTCCTCCTCCTCATAATTTCCCCTCTGCTCCTTAAGGGGGGACCCATTGCTTGGGCCCTCAACCACGTATCCCCAGGGAGAAAAATTATGTTATCCTTTCTACCTCCATAAATTTGTCTGCTGCTTATTTGCTTCGTGTCTCTCTTTCAGGAGTACTTCTTCCTTTGAGATTTGTCCCTTGTTCCTCTTGCCCATCCCCCCTCCCAGTTCTGATTCTGGTTCCTGTTGGCTTGCATTTCCCCTCTGTCTCTGACAGGGGAATCCTTTGGGGTGCCAGCTTGTGCCACCCCTCATTAGATACCCCCAGTTCCTCCTTTTTTGAACTGCCTCTGAGATGTGGGGGGTTTATTTGAGGTTTTGAGGTTCAAAGACCTACTGTCTCAGTCCAGCACACTTAGGGCCTTTTCACACTGCCCCTAAACTCTGTGGCAAATGGCTCCCAGCTCCGGAGCTTAAAATTGTTTCCCCACCAGTTCTGGAGTTTACAGAAAATTAAGTGTGACCACGCCCACCTAAGCGTGTCCCAGCACACTTTTCAGGTACCTGCTCTCCGGGGGTGAAAATCCCTGATGTGGATGTAACCTAGTGAGTGCCAGGCTCTCCTCGCTTCTGTTTGTTGTTGTTTTGCCCCACGCCCCTTTAAGAGACAGGAATCAGGACGATGACGGGGCGGCTTCGACCGGCAGACGGAGGTGAGCCTGCATACTTTTCTCCCTTTTTTTCTCCCTCCCCTCACGCAGACAGGAGCAAGGAAGTGCAGAGGGGTGGGAACACAGGAAGAGCAACGAACCCCCAAGATCTCTGGTCTGAATTTAAGTGGCCAGTGGATCTTAGGGGTTGTGTAAAAGCGCCCTTAGGCTGCACTGGTGAGAATATCCTTGTTAGCAGAGTATAATGTGCACAGCAAGAAGGCTACAAACGTTTGTGGAGTTCTTCGAAAACAAGCTGGGGTTTATTATAAACAGTCCAGAAAAACAAAAGTAGAATTCCTACATATGTAGACAGCACCCAGCAGTATCTTCAGGAAATACAAACATACACAGTAGTAACGTAGAGTCCGACAGCAACACATAGCAAAACGTAGGAATGCAGGATTCAAAGCTCACAGCAGCAGGAGGCAGGAAGCCCCAGAGCAAGGCTCAAGCATTCCTCCTTAAATATACAAATGCATACAGGTGTGGAACTTTCTACAACTTTCTACAATGAAGGTAATTCCTTTCAGGATTCTTTCTTTGCACTGCATTGCAGCTTTGTCAGCGTCTCTGGCAGAAAACCTAACAGTTTACCCCTCTGGGTCCGCTCTTGTGATCTGCCCACCTCCCTTTCCTTTTCTTGGTAGGCTTTATACTCTAAAGCAGAAGCTTTAGGGAGCCTACAGGCCTCCCTGCCTTCATCCTGGGGAAACTAGAGAATGGGGATACACTGGGCCCACTCATTTCCTCTACAATTTCCACAGGGTTCAGAGAAAGATTTCCAGACTATGTTTTTAGGGGAGGATCCTTTCCTTGCCCACCGGCAAAACCACTGGTATCTTCTCTTCCTCCCTGGGGTACAGGGGCCCCCTCAGAGCCCAGGAGGAGGAGGAGGAGGAGGAGGAGGAGGAGGAGAGGTGAGTACATGCCCCCCAGAGAAATGAAACATTTCGTTATTGTTTCCTTTTGTACAATGTTTTCTAAAAAGTCGTATGAAACGGAATGAAACGAAATGTGAGTGGGGACGAAACTGAATGGAACGGAACATAGTTTTTCCATTTCGTGCCCATCTCTACAAAATATCATTTTTTCCCAAGGCTTCTTCTCAACAACACATGTTCATTTGGCTTGGAAGCCACATACTCTCAACGCAGGGGTTGCCAAAAAGAGCTTTAGGAGGCTGTATGTGGCCCACTTTCCCTGCTAAGCAGTAAGTATCTCCGGCTGGCGTGCAGCTCTGAAATCAAGCCACTGGCCTCCCTGCTACTCCCTTACTGTAGTTTACGGCCAATAAATGTGTTGATTTTCAGCCTTCTTCCAAATGCTCTGTTACATACATCACCTGTAAAAGGACTCCTTGACATAAACAGCTTTAAAAAAAAAGAAAACAGTGTGTATGTTATACCCAGCTTTCTAAGCCTTTCAAAACATAATTTGCTGTTTTACAGTAAAAAAAAAAATCACACCTTTATGGTAGGCACTGATACAGATTTTCCAAGGACCCTTTTCCCCAGTAGATAGCTTGCTTGGAGAGCTCTCTTTCCTAATATTTTTCAGCAAAGCCATAATCTTGTCACTGCCTCGTTCATCTGTTTCTTTCCCAGGGGCTTTCCACTTCTAAATGGTTTGAATGCAGTTTTTCACACATTAATATTAATACTCGACTGTGTGAACATCAAACCCTTTAATTGCTTTCGTAGTAGGTGCTTGATGTGGTTGAGTAAACATTCTTTGCTTAGGCTGAAGTTGTAGTTCCATTAACGCTGATAATTATAGTACACTCAACAAATAAAATTCTTTAATTTAACAACACTTAGAGGGCTAGAGATGCACATAGTGAAATTCTTTATGGAAGCAGATGAAGAGCTGCAAGTTATGAGGAAAAGTAGGTGATGCAAATGAGGCAAACACAAAAAACGAAACCTTAAAAACAAAAAGGAGAAAGAAGGAAATCTATATATAAAGTACAAATACAGTATGTGTCTTTCTATGCCTCTTCTGATATATTTATTCGTACTGTTGCCCAAACTTTGGCCCTCCAGATGTATTGGACCACCACTCCCACAGTCCTTTGTCATTGGCAATATAGGCTTGGAATTCTGGGAGTGGTGCTCAAAAACATCTGGAGGGCTGGAGTTTGGACACCCCTGCTTTATTGTCTGCAATCCTGGCAGTGCTCTAGACATCGAAATGCCTTCACAGTTTTATCAGGAAGATGTTCCTGGAGCACTGATGGGCTTTGCAGGAAGAGATGACCCTCTCCACATTTTTCCGAGCCATTGATTTGTGACCAGCATGCTCTTGTTGCAGTCAGAAAAGCCACTAAACACATTGGCTGCCACTCTGTCATAAGAACATAAGAACATAAGAACATAAGAACATAAGAAGAGCCATGCTGGATCAGGCCAAAGGCCCATCTAGTCCAGCTTCCTGTATCTCACAGCGGCCCCACCAGATGCGTTTGGGAGCGCATGAGACTAGATATCTGTCTCATGATACCACTCTCCTGCATCTGGCCCTTGAAGTACCCTGGTTTAAAGCCTAGAGATTACACATCTCCCTCATGGTTTGTAACCCGTGATGGACTTTTCCTCTAGGAATCTGTCCAATCCCCTTTTGAAGGCATCCAGGCCAGATGACATCACCACATCCTGTGGCAGGGAGTTCCATAGACTTACAACACGCTGGGTGAAAAAATATTTTCTTTTGTCAGTTCTTACTCTCCCAGCACTCAATTTGAGTGTATGTCCCCTAGTTCTGGTATTTTGAGAGAGGGGAGAAGAGCTTCCCTCACTTTACTCATACCCTGCATTATTTTGTATGTCTGGACAAGCGCCTTTTTTTCAGACTAAAGAGCCCCAAACGTTTTAGCCTTTCTTCATAAGGGAGGTGCCCCAGGCCAATAATCATTTTAGTCGCTCTCTTCTGCACCTTTTCCAGTTCCACTATGTCTTTCTTGAGATGTGGTGACCAGAATTGTACACAATACTCCAGGTGGGGCCTTACTATTGTTTTGTATAATGGCATTATAATGTTGGCTGTTTTATTTTCAATCCCCTTTTTGATAATCCCTAGCATGGAATTGGCCTTCTTCACTGCTGCCACACATTGGGGAGACACCTTCATGGAGCTGTCCACCAACACACCAAGATCTCTTTCCTGATCCATCACGGATAACTCAGAGCCCATGAGTTGATAGATGAAGTTTGGATTTTTTTGCCCCAATATGCATTACTTTACATTTGGTTACATTAAAACGCATTTGCCATTTCTCAGCCCACTCCCCCAGTTTGGAGAGATCCTTCCTGTCTGTTAGCAACGTCCCCACCTACAAGGCTGTACAGACAAAGGAACTCCCAAACTGTCTTTCCTCAAAGAACCTGACCTCCTCAGAGCCATCCTTGCTCAGCTGCCTTTTCAAAAGGGAAATGGTGTCCCCCAAGAACATATACGAGATTGGTGTAATGAGCACCAACCCCATAACACGCCCCGCAGCATTCAAGGAGAGGTGCCTCTCCTTCAGTGAGAGCCAGGTACCTGCTGGGTTCCCTTCCTCCCACCAACAGCGCTACTACCACAAAAGCCGGATAAAGTAGGGGGAGAGATTGGCACCAACTGCCTGAGAACCATGGCCACGAATCGCACCGGCTCCACATGGCTTTGTGCCTCAGGTACCCCTCCACCTCTTCTTATTGTCAAGATGTTTTTTAAAAAGGAATAGTATCAGAAGCTTTAAATATACAGAGGCAATATCCATTTCAAAATTGATGCAGAGCTCCAACGGCTGAAGATGCCGCTGCCATCTGACAAAATGCTGATCTGGGTGAACTGGCTTCTTGTTGGATCATCACGGCTGCTTCTCCAGGTTGAGTTCCTTATACTGTGATATGCAACTCCTAAACAGGATCTTGATAGTTGTTTGTGTGTATGTGAGGAGAAGGGAGGATTTCAAGATTCTTTGGGCAAACCTCTAGGCCTGGATGGGAAGCCAGGACGGCGTAGTGGATAGAGTGCAAGACTATGGGGACCAGGGTTCAAATCCCCGCTCAGCCATGGAAACTGACTGGGACAGTAAAACCTCGGGTTGTGAGTATCTTGTTCTGCAAGTGCTCCACAAGATGAACAAATGTTTCTTATAAATTTTAACTTGAGAAACAAGCAGTGCTTTGCAATACGAGTAGTGCATGGCTCTGTACGTCACATGACCACCACTGAGCTAATGGTTCTTCTCTCTCTGACTCACTGCAGGATTGTAGGTGCTGGTGTCCTATGCTCGGTGTTTGGTAGAAATCAGTGATTTTTCAGAATGTTGGAAGGTACCTAAAACTGGCACTAGTATATTTTTGTCAGTTCAAAGCACCTACTATGGACAGTCCTTTACTTTTCCATACAGGAATAAGCTTAGGAGTGCTTTGCTTCATTCTAGGTCAGGCTGCCTGCAGATTTAGACCCTTTCCTCTGCTGCCTTATTGCCAGTGACATTAGATAGAGTTTATTAATGTATTGTTTTATTTTCTTTAGATTTTGTATTTTGTATTTTTTATTATATTACAGCATTCTAATCATTTTATATGATTTTTTTTGGTTGGAGGACAAATCATCTGAGTTTCCATTATTCCTTATGGGGAAACATGATTTTTTGAATAATGCTACTTCATCATAATGTAGGTGGCTTGCAATATAATACTGGGGAGTCCCACTGAAGTCAATGCAACTTGATTTTTGAATATCCTTCTCCTTCTCCATCTCCATCTCTCTCTCTCTCTCTCTCTCTCTCTCTCTCTCTCTCTCTCTCTCTCTCTCTCTCTCTCTCTAATCATGGGAGCAGGAGTATGAAACTTTAAAAATGTTACTATGGATCGTAGTGTGGAAAAGGTGACAGGGTACAGATTAACAATTCCTCATTAAATTGGCCTCATCCCCTTTTTCCAATGGCATCTGTTGCTGAGATTTTTCCTCCCACTAATGTCAACAAATTAGTCATTCCTTTGCCACAACCTCAATGCATCTATTCAGATTTATGTTTTATTGCACCCCCCTTCATTTCATAGATTGGCTGAGGGTGCCTGTAGAGGGAAGTTCTCTCTGGCCCCTGCAGCATAGTGGCCTGCCAAAGGGGGTTTTTGGCCTCTTCCAAGCAGGGCAAGGGGGTCACCACAACATGAGGAACTGTATAGAAGGGTCACAGAATTAGGAAGGTTGGGAACCACTGAGTTAGTATCTATCTCCCATTCAAGTTATTTGGGGTAATAGGATAAATCTTTTATGTGCCCAAACAGCCTGCTATTGAATTAGCACCCAGAGGTCTTTTAAACACTACACAATAGACCTGTGTTTCATTTAACTCGGTATCACTTCTAAACTGCAGTACCGTGTGTGCATTCCCTCTTAGTAGTGACATTCCTGCTGACTCCCATGACATCCAACATCAAGAGGACTGGGTGTATCCATTTTAACTGACACAATATTATGGCTAAGTCATGCAAAGAATATTTCCATGTACACATTTCTGGGAGATTAATTTTCACATTCAAAATTCTGAATACAGTACTAGGAAGTCAGAAAACCTGCCCTGACATTACAACGTTGACTGATGTTCAAATTAAGTGGCTATTTGTTGTGCACGCATGGTATAAATTGGGAAGCCAACGGCCGGCTGTCAATGAGATATATGCCTTTTATTCAGGAAAACATCAATAAAATATGGTCTTCTGTCCCTTTAGTCCTTTTAAATGTTAGTATTTGTAAAAATGAGACTTTCCGGCTCATTAAGTTGCAGCTCGTAGGGCAATCCACCAAACTAGTTAATCTCCATAAAGGGTTGCTCTGTTTTAGCTTTTTTTTCTCGCAGGCCTTTACCATATCGATGTCAAATGTGGGGTTGGATTTTTCAGTGTAAGCTCGTTGCACAATTTGTAGTGGCAAATGCCTCTGACAAGGTAGGAAAAGGACAAGAAGTGCAGCAAAGCAGAAAGCCAAGTGTTGAAATATACACTGATGCTTTAGAGGCGCACGCAGGGTGGGGATTGCAAGGTTTGGTAGACGAAGAAAGAAAAGGGAGAAATGCCACTGAACTGTGGGGATTCCCTAGAAATCCCAACAACTAAAATAAGGATGCACTGTTGACATTTCAACCCTTCCCTTCCTGTTTTATATAGAAAGTAATTAGTTATTGCCTAAGCACATCCGATCTTGCCTGATTTCAGAAGCTAAGTCAGCCCTGGTTGTACTTGGATGGGAGACCACCAGGGAATACCAGGTGCTGTAGGCGCCTGGAGTAGGAACTGGCAAGCCACTCCAGGATTCCTGCCAAGAAAACTCCATGGACATGGAGTCATGAAGAGTCAGTCACAACTGTAACGACACAACACACAGTGCCCAGAGTGGCCTTGTTACTGGATGGTGTGGTAAATAAGTCTAATAAATAAATAATAAATAAATACCCCAGACCTAGGGATTTCATATGCAGGAAGACATCTCAGTCTAGACACACACACACACACACACACACACACACACACACACACACACACACACACACACACACACACACACACACACACACACAAAGAAGGGTACTCTTGTTCATATCCTCTATAGGGAAACATTCCTGCAAAAAGTGGAGGGACCGATGGATAGGACCCCAGCTGAGCCAGATACATACTACCATCAGTGACAAGGATAAATGGTAGATCCCTTCCTGCCCTCTCTCTTGCCCTGTTGACGTGGCATTCAAAGGTTCCCACATCTCAGGGCAAAAACCAGAGGTTACAAAAAGCATGTTATTAGAACAGTGTCTCATAATCTTGGATCCCCAGATGTTCTCGGGCTAAAACTCCAAGAAGCCTTCATCACTGGCTGTGCTGGCCAGAATTTCTGGGAGTTTTAGTGTGATAACATTTGGAGACCCAAGGTTGGGGAACACTGGGCATCTCGGAATTCTGGTGAGGCAATTCCAGTTTTCATGTGTGAGCAATTAGATTTACAACTGAAGCTTGTGTTTACATCCCTATAACAGATATCCTTATCTCAGCCTCCCCTGGCAGTTTATAAATGCTTCTCAGGTTATATTTTGGGTGCATGTGTCTAAGATGTTTACTGTAAAAGTCCATGGCTACTAAGTTTTATATTTCTATATCCCTGGGGAGTATATAAAAACTATTATTTTTGTGTGACATCCATATAAGGCACACCTCTGAATTTGCTATTAGTGGGAATGATAGGAATGGACAGAAGTGTGGCGGAGGAGGGGGGATCCTAACAGGGTCTTCCCACACTGGAATTACTCCCAGTAGCCTTTTCATAATATGAAGTACAAAATTGATTTGTGGCTGCATTTTGCACTGCATTCCCTTCTCTCTCTCTCTCTCTCTCTCTCTCTCTCTCTCTCTCTCTCTCTCTCTCTCTCTCTCTCTCTCTCCAGCTAGTCATGGCCCTAACCCTTTGCCATCCCTCTCTTTGTCATGAGAATGGCAGTCATATAGATGAGCAGCCTCGCTGCTCTGATTTTACAGGGCTTGGAACCACGTGGAGAGCCTCCATAAGCAACGACAGCTCTGGAGTTAACATGGTCCTCCATTCCCATCTCTGAAGAGTTCTAAATGATGCCCTATAGTTCCTGACGGTGTGCATCAGGCCAGTTGCATCTGTGGTCTCTACAATGTCCAAAAATCCTGGCCAGCACAGCTAGTGGTGAAGAGACTTCTGTGAGTTTTAATTCAAGAACATCTGGGGTTCCAAGGTGGGGAACCACTGCCTTGGAGGGCTGTACGAGAAAGGACAGGAGAGTGAAATTACCAATTCTGATGTTGTTGGATTATTCAAAACAAACAAACAAACAAAGTTGCTGTTCTGAATTGTAAGGGGGGGTAACAGACAACCCTGCACTTGTTGGTTTTATTGTATGAATGGTTTGAATTTGTTAATGGTTGTAAACCGCCCAGAGTGACCTCGCTGCCAGATGGGTAGTATAAAAAAATCCAATAAATAAATAAATAAATAAATTGAAAGCTTTTGAGGATGCCATCTTAGCAAGCCCACTGAAGTAAAATGCAATAGCTTAAAGACATCTCGCTTCCCAGGTCAGGAGTTCAGCTTCAGAGAGCTCTTTAGAGGAAGGCCTGCCGGTCGTGATAGTTCCGCTAAGTAGTGCCATGAAGGCAGAGAACAAAGTGCAATGCTCGGTAGGCTGGAAGTGTTCTGAACAAAAATGCAATGTCCTTCTCTCTCCATCCCCTTTTATTTGAAAAAAAAATGTTCTCACAGTGACGCTGGCTGCCTTGGAGAGCAACGCTCTGTGCCATGCTGCCGACCATCTTCGTTTCTCAGTTCCCGGAATTGAGAAATCAAGTGCTGTCTATCAACTTCACGCTTCAGTTTTTCATGAATAATGAAGCTACATCCTAGAGCCAGAATGCCTCCTCTTCTCCGCAGGCACAATTGTGGGGAATCTTTGCTCCGTAGCCTGCCTAAACTGAGCGTAAAAATGATTTTCTAAAAAAGGAACTCCACGATCTTCCACTCTCCCATCACTGCTTCCACAAGGCAAGACGTAGGGTAGAAAGCAAACACATCCTTAGAAAGGGAGGGGTCCCACTTTTTCTATTCCTTCCTTCCTTCCTTCCTTCCTTCCTCCCTCCCTCCCTCCCTCCCTTCCTACTTATACGGGTGTTGCAGGACATTGTTTTGGGCATGTGGTGATGGCATCTGGCCTGGATGCCTTCAAAAGGAGATTGGACAGATTCCTGGAGGAAAAGTCCATCACAGGTTACAAACCATGAGGGAGATGTGTAATCTCCAGGCTTAAAACCAGGGTACTTCAAGGGCCAGATGCAGGGGAGTGGTAGCTGGAGACAGAGATCTAGTCTCGTGCGCTCCCAAACGCATCTGGTGGGGCCGCAGTGAGATACAGGAAGCTGGACTAGATGGGCCTTTGGCCTGATCCAGCATGGCTCTTCCTATGTTCTTATATCTTTAAGCCATCTTTGTAACCATAATGGGAGAAAGAAGTTTAAAAAAGAAGCCTCTATTCTCTTCCCAACACATCTGTGTGCAGAAAGGTCATTAGATAAGTTTGCAAATGTGTTGTTTGCAGTATTCGTTTCCAAGTATCATCGGCACACATAGGGTGAAAATGTCATGTGAGGTGGCAGTCATTTTTGAAGCCAGGGATGTCCTAGAAACCACAGAAGAGGCATGATTCCTGACTTCAGAGATGGCAGGACTTCAGATCTCTGCATGATCTCACTCAGGGCTTCAGAGCCATATCAAAGGACATAGAATATGGGGTCAATTCCAGTATTTATTTATTTATTTATTTATTTTCAAACTTATATACCGCACCTATTTCCCCAAAGGGGACTCAGGGCGGTTTACACAATACCATAGCAAATAAAACAGATAAAAACAATAAAACAATCAACAGCGGTGTCCAGGATGGCAAGCCAATGTAGGAAGGGCAGCGAAGGGGGGGGAGGTTACCCCTGGAAGTTACCAAAGGCATCCTTAAATAGCCATGTTTTTAACGCTCCTGAAGGATGCCAGCGATGGACCTTGCCGCAACTCGACCGGCAAGGCATTCCAAACAGACGGGCCAACCACCGAGAAAGCCCGGTTACGAGTGATTGTCTTACGGGCTTCCCTCGGCGTGACAATCTGGAGCGAGAGGGCCTGGGAAGAACGGGTGGGTCGGGCCAGATCTGAGCGTCGGGAGATACGCTCTGCCAGATAGACAGGGGCCAAGCCATGGAGGGTTTTGTAAACCAAAACCAACACCTTGAACCTTATTCGGGAGGCAACGGGCAACCAGTGCAGGCGAACTAGGATGGGGGTGATGTGATCGAACTTACGTGCACCAACCACCAACCTGGCCACCGCATTCTGGACCTGCTGCAATCGCCGAACAATGTTCAAGGGGAGCCCCATGTAGAGAGTGTTACAGTAATCCAACCTCAATATGACCAGTGCCTGAACCACTGTCCTCAGGGATTCCCCATCGAGGTACGGGCGAATCTTCTTTGGACTTCTCAGTGGTGATCTTGATGACCTTCAATAAACTTAAACACTAGATGCCTGCTGAGAATTTCATATTCTTCAGCAGTATGGAGAAAGCCTACACAGCGACACAGCACATGAGCTGCCTGGATGGAGAAGGTCATCTGAGTCAGGGCCAGGCACACAGCAGGGTGGGATCTGCCAGGACATGCCACCTAGGATAACTGCAGTAGCCGGCTCTCTAAGGGGACACGGGCTTAAACGCTTCCTATTGGCAGGCCTGGTGTGTGAATCCAAGCAGAGCTACTGCTGAGAGAGAAAAAGAGAAAGAAGACAGCACTGGTAAGTTTCTGGGTTGGAGCAGTTCAGCTAGGGCTGTTTGACCTCTGTTTTACCTCTGCCTCTGCTAACTTTAACTGCTCATTTAAATACAAAGAGCCATTAATCAGCCAAACAAAGGAAGTTGCTAGGAAGCAGGGGTGGTGCCAAACTAAGCCTTCCACTGAGCTTGGGGGTGGAGTTACACTGTGTTTTCCCCCTGAAGATGCATTTGAGCCTGGTGTGTGAATCCAAGCAGAGCTACTGCTGAGAGAGAAAAAGAGAAAGAAGACAGCACTGGTAAGTTTCTGGGTTGGAGCAGTTCAGCTAGCACTGTTTTACCTGACGGCACATGAGATTTTATTTTTTACATAAAAGGAGGAACATTGGTACTAGATTATTTCTAGATTAGTAGCTAGTAACACTGTAAAATCTTCAAGGCCTAAAATACTGCACTCATTAAAATGGAGTCTGTGGGAGCAGCTGTAGTTACTTGTAACACTTGTGCCATGTTTGTCATCTTGACACAACGCACAGAGAACTACACTTGCTGCAAGTGCAAGCTGGTTGCACTATTAGAAGAGAAGGTCCAGGAGCTAGAGGCCCGCATATCAAACCAGCATCATATTAAGGAGCTTGAGCGGTTCTTGGACAGAGCGGAACAGACTATCCAGGTCCAAGAAGAGACAGGGCACACTTCTGGGGATGAAGTCACTTCCCCAACTCAGGAGGTAGATGTGTGGAGGAATGTGACTCAAAGGAGTAGAAGGCCAAGGGATCGCTCTGAGAGTCTCATATTGCACAATCAATTTGAGGATCTTTCCCTCATCACACCTCATGAGGCATGCACAGAGGAACAACTGGTTCCACCTGAGGATCTCTCCCTCATCACAATTCATGAGATATAGGATCAGGTACATGTAGAAGAACAGGCTGCAGCAGAGAAGCTCCTCATGCTAGGGGATTCTATAATTAGAAATACAGAGGGATGGATTTGTGATGAGCATAACCGTATGGTCACTTGCCTGCCAGGTGCAAAGGTTGCAGACATCACGAGAAATCTAGATAGCTTGTTAGAGAGAACTGGGAAGGAGCCAGTGGTCATGGTACACGTCGGTACCAATGATGTCGGGAAGGCCAAGCGGTCAGTCTTGGAAGCCAAATTCAGGTTGCTAGGTAGAAGATTGAAGTCCCGGGCTTCCAAGGTAGCATTTTCAGAAGTGCTACCTGTTCCTCGTGCAGGTCCCGCCAGGCAGGCAGAACTCAGAAGCCTCAATGTGTGGATGAGGCGATGGTGTCGAGAGGAGGGCTTTAGATTTGTCAGGAACTGGAGAACATTTTGGGACAAGCCAAACCTGTTCAGGAGGGACGGGTTGCACTTGAACCATGATGGGACCAGATTGCTGGCACTCAACCTCAAAAAGGCTGCAGAGCAGCTTTTAAACTGATAACTGGGGAAAAGCCGACAGGAGCTGAGTGGCATCCGGTTCGGAACACCTAATCCACAGTGAATGAGGTTGGAAAGTGTAGAGAATCACATAGAGATGACATAGCAGGTATTAGTACTGGGAGAATAATGGAATGTGATAGTCTTTCTACTGAAAAATAATACCTGTGGGGGGGGAAGCAGCAGCTGTTGTTGCAGAACCCACTGTACAGGTGCATCCACGCCAATGCTCGAAGCCTCCGACCAAAAATGGGAGAACCTGAACATTTGGCAGCTAGGGATAACATTGATATAATAGCCATAACAGAAACCTGGTGGAATGTAGAGAACCAGTGGGATACAGAAATCCCAGGCTATAAACTCTATAGAAGGGATAGAGAGGGGTGGGTTGGAGGGGGAGTGGCCATCTATGTCAAAGAAGGGGTAAATCCAGCAGAATGGAGATTGACAGAGGGTCTGACTCCACCATAGATCACTGTGGGTTAAACTACCAGGTCAAAGGAGTGATGTGATAGTTGGGGTATGCTATCGCCCACCAGAACAAAAACTTCAGGGAGACCTTGAAATGAGGAGAGAAATCATGGAGGTGGCTAAGAGGGATAGGATAGTAATCATGGGGGACTTCAATTATCCCCACATTCACTGGGCCAATGTGAGCTCTGGGCAAGAAAGAGAAACTGGGTTTCTCGATTTGCTGAGTGACTTTGCCTTAGAGCAACTTGTCATGGAGCCCACCCGAGAACAGGCAACTCTGGATCTAATACTGTGTGATACTCAGGACCTGGTCAGGGATGTGAATGTCACTGAGCCTCTGGGGAAAAGTGACCATGCTGCAATCTCCTCTGCCATGCATGTTGGAGGAAAAGTGTCAAGCAAATCAGACATAAAAACCCTTGATTTTCGAAGGGCAAACTTCCCTCAGATGAGGAAACTAGTTAGAAAGAAATTGAAGGAGAAGGTTAGAAGAATCCAATCTCTTCAGAGTGCATGGAACCTCTTTAAAACAATGGTAACAGAGGCCCAGCACAAGTGCATACCACAAAGAAAGAAGAACTCATTTAAGTCCAAGAGGGCACCGGCATGGTTAACGAGTGGAGTTAGAGAGGCTCTAAAGCGCAAGGAGAGGTCTTTCTGTAAATTGACATCCTCCCCAAATGAGGAAAATAAAAAGGAACACAAACTCTGGCAAAAGAAATGTAAGAAGATGATAAGAGAGGCAAAGAAAAATTTTGAGGAATGCATGACTAGCAATATAAAGGTAATAATTAAAGCTTCTTTAAATATGTTAGAAGTAGAAAACCTGCCAGAGAACCAGTTGGCCCTCTGGATGGTGAGGGAGGAAAAGGGAAGATTAAGGAGGACTTGGAAATTGCAGAGAAATTAAATGAGTTCTTTGCATCTGTCTTCACGACAGAAGACCTTGAGCAGATTCCGCTGCCTGAACGGCCCCTCTTGACTAAAGAATTAAATCAAATACAGGTTAAAAGAGAGGAGGTTTTAGGACTAATTGATAAATTGAGGATTAACAAGTCACCTGGCCCAGATGGCATCCAGCCAAGGGTTATTAGGGAACTGAGAAATGAAATTGCAGATTTCTTAACGGTAATATGCAACTTGTTTCTTAAAACGGCCACAGTGCCGTGGGACTGGAGGATAGCAGACGTCACACCAATTTTTAAAAAAGGAAGGACGGGGGACCCGGGAAACTACAGGCCAGTTAGCCTTACATCTGTCCCAGGGAAGATGGTGGAAAGCCCCATCCAAGAGAAAATCTTAAAACACATAGAAGAACAAACCTTGCTGAGAGAAAGGCATCATGGCTTCTGCAAGGGTAAGTCTTGTCTGACAAATCTTTTAGAATTTTTTGAAAAGGTCAACAGGCATGTAGATTTGGGTGAACTGGTGGATATAGTCTATCTGGATTTTCAAAAGGCTTTTGACACAGTCCCTCACCAAAGGCTGCTGAGAAAATTGCACAGTCAGGGGATAAGAGGGCAGGTCCTCTTATGGATTGAGAACTGGTTGAGATCCAGGAAAGAAAGAGTAGGTGTCAATGGGAAATTTTCACAATGGAGAGAAGTGAAAAGCGGTGTGCCCCAGGGATCTGTCCTGGGACCGGTGCTTTTCAATCTGTTCATAAATGACCTGGAGACAGGGATAAGCTTTGAGGTGGCCAAGTTTGCAGATGACACAAAACTTTTCCGTGTGGTAAAAACCAGAGAATTTTGCGAAGAGCTCCAGAAGGATCTCTCCAAACTGGGGGAATGGGATGCAAAATGGCAAATGCGATTTAATGTAGCCAAATGTAAAGTAATTCATATTGGGGCAAAAAATCCAAACTTTATCTATCAACTCATGGGCTCTGAGTTATCCGTGACAGATCAGGAAAGAGATCTTGGTGTGTTGGTGGACAGCTCCATGAAGGTGTCTCCCCAATGTGTGGCAGTGGTGAAGAAGGCCAATTCCATGCTAGGGATTATCAAAAAGAGGATTGAAAATAAAACAGCCAACAATATAATGCCATTATACAAAACAATAGCAAGGCCACACCTGGAGTACTGTGTACAATTCTGGTCAACGCATCTCAAGAAAGACATAGTGGAACTGGAAAAGGTGCAGAAGAGAGCGACTAAAATGATTACTGGGCTGGGACACCTCCCTTATGAGGAAAGGCTAAAGCATTTGGGCCTCTTTAGTCTGGATAAAAGGCGCCTGAGGGGGGATATGATTGAGACGTACAAAATAATGCAGGGCATGAGTAAAGTGGATAGAGGGAAGCTCTTCTCCCTCTCCCAAAATACCAGAACTAGGGGACATACACTCAGATTGAGGGCTGGGAGAGTAAGAACAGTGTGTTGTTGGTCTGTGGAACTCCCTGCCACAGGATATGGTGATGGCATCTGGCCTGGATGCCTCCAAAAGGGGATTGGACAGATTCCTGGAGGAAAAGTCCATCACAGGTTACAAACCATGATGGAGATGTGTAATCTCCAGGCTTAAAACCAGGGTCCTTCAAGAGCCAGATGCAGGGGAGTGGTATCAGGAGACAGATATCTAGTTTCATGCGCTCCCAGAGGCATCTGGTGGGGCCACTGTGAGATACAGGAAGCTGGACTAGATGGGCCTTTGGCCTGATCCAGCATGGCTCTTCTTATGTTCTTATGTTCTAACTCTGCCGAGATCTCTCTCAGTTGGCCCCAGAGGTTCCACCTGCAGGAATGCCCCCACACAGCAAAAGCAATTTTGGGGGCAATGGCATGTCAAGTACAGGGTGATCACCATTTTCAAACAACACGTGAAAGAGCCTCTCCCATTTTGCTAGGTTCTCTGGCTGCCTCCCTTCCGCCTGTGAAAGAACACAACAGGTGTTGTCTTGAGGTGGGAGGAGAGATTCAATGGACTAAATGCACCGTGCAAGGCTTCGATCACGCACGCCATGCGGTAGGCTGTCAGGCAGTTGACAGAGCTGGGTGAAAAGTGCACAAGCCAAGATACATAAGACGACTTCTCTTTGGGCTGTGGGCATTTTCCTGGCACCAGCGCATGTGATCTAGCACATGGGTCTGTGCCCACAGACTTCTCTTTGACCAGAGGTTGGGAGGTTCCTTTAAAACCAAACCAAACCAAACCCCATTTATATTCCCCTCAAGTCATATGTTACAATTGTACTGGGTAGTTCTAAAACGGAATACTTCACACAGCAACAAGAACTACACTTTGGGGATTGTCCCACATCCCGGAAGAGCCACTTTAAAAAAAAAAAGGTGCCTTTGCCCCTGCCGCAATCATGTGATAGAAGGAGTGCTTCCATTGTCCCCACGTCCACAGCAGCAGTCTCCTCATTTGATATGTCCACCTGTCCGAAAGCTGCTTTTTTACAGTTATGAGAATACGGAGAGAAAAGGCTGCCTTCTCTGCAACGGCAGCAGCAGCAGCAGGAAGGAAGGAAAGTTTAGCTTGGGAGGTGAGCTCAGAGAAGAAAAAAAACTCCTTTTTGCTCCCTCCCCACCTCCTTGCTTCCTCAGTTCCTCTCTCCCTCTCGCCCACTCTCACACACACACTCCTCTGTCACACACACAGACACTCACACTCTCTCCCACAGACACACATCACACTCCTCCCTCCTCTCTCTCTCTCTCTCTCTCTCTCTCTCTCTCTCTCTCTCTCTCTTTCTCTCCCTCTCCTTTGCTCTCGCCCTCACTCTCTCTGGGTCTCAACTTTCTTTTAATACATTGAACAAGGAAAATCCCTGTCCATTCCGTTTAACCAGGCTGACTCCGTTCAAAATGCCAGCTGGAGTGCTGGATTGACGGATGCGTGCAGCTTTATCGATGGACCCTGGACATAAGAATATTTTAAAAAGAGGACCAAGGTAGCCCTGAAAAATGGGAAATAAGCAGATAAGCGGCTTTTTCTGGTCCTCTCCTTCATTTGATTCATTTTAAAAGGCGCCTCCGAACCAACACACACACACAAAAAGAGAATCCCCAGTGGTGGTTCCAGGAAAATGTGTTTCAGAGGACATGGCCAAGGGTGTTTTTTTTTTTTTAAGAAAAACCAGCTGATCGTGAGGACACGATTTTTAGAGGCAGCTTTTCTTAAAGTAAAAGGCGGCTTTTAGTGGTCTTGGGATAGCGCTCTTTGTTAAATTGCAGCCACATTGTAATAGTGTCAGACTTTATTTATTGGGCAAAGGACTTAATTATGAGTTTTTTGACATAAATGTAGGGGCATTTTGGCCAGCTCCCTTTACCCCAAAGTGGGCTATTTCTAAAAATTACCATAGCATTTATTATTGTGGGTTAGGTTCTGCAGTATTCTTTGTGGACTGGGGCATAAGGAATGACATGTATTGTTAAATTTGTATATGGTAAATGAATGCTACTATTTAGCACATCCGATCTCGCCTGATCTCAGAAGCTAAGTAGGGTCGGCCTTGGTTAGCACTTGGATGGGAGACCACCAGGATGTTGTAGGCGCCTGGAGTAGGAACTGGCAAACCACTCCAGTATTCCTGCCAAGAAAACTCCATGGACGTGGGGTTGTGGAGAGTCGGTCATGACTGTAACAACACACACACACACACACACACACACACACACACACACACACACACACACACACACACACACACATTTAGTTAATTTCCAATATTTTAATGTATTTATTTACTTCTTTAATTTAAATGTTCAGATACTGGCCAACTGCCAATGCCCTTAGAGTTGTTACAATTTTTAAATGATTTTTTCTGTTATTTAATTCTGTCTCTATTACAGTGCCGCAAGATTCTGGGTTAGATTAGTTTTCTTCTCCTCATACTACCAATATCAATTTTTTTTTGCTCCATTCCTCTATGTAAGTGACATCAAGACTTCAGGATATGGAGCAACATATAAATTTAATAAATTAAATCAAAATATAATCAGCAATGGAGATTTGGGGGGTTTTTTTTGTCCAAGCCCTGCAAAAGGACATGGATGGATCTAGAGGCAAAACTAAATTAGATAGATTTCTTAGAAAAATGAAAGCAAACTACAGGCATGGTGAATTGTGCACCATCTACAGGCATGGTGAAGTGTGTGAAAAAAAAATCAAGATTGAGACTGTATTTATTATTATTTATTTTATTTTAGAGCATTTTTACCCCACCTTTCTCCTTGGAAAAGAACCCAAGGCGGCTTAGGGATGATATACAGTCCAGTACAATTAAGACATGTTCAAGTATTGAGAACAGGGAATTGAGGGACATCTTACAGCATTAATAGGCAACATTACATTAAAGCTACAAGGTTATAAGTATTTATACACAAGGTCTATGTGAACCCATAGATTCATATAAAATACACATGGTAGTCCATCACTCAGGGAAAGCTTGCCTGAAGTGAAAGGTCTTTGCCCTGTTTCCAGAAGGACAACAGAGATGAGGCAGTCCTGGCCTCTAGTGGGAGGGAGTTCCAGAGTCTGGGCGCAGCAGCCGAGAAGGCTCTTTCATGGGTTCCCACAAGACGAACCTGTGAGGGTGGCAGGATGGAGAGAAGGGCCTCCCCTGATGACCTTAACACCCGAGTTGGTTCATACTGTGAGATGTGATCTCTGTACCCCAACAGAGTCAGCAGTCTGGCTGCTGCATTTTGAACCCATTGAAGTTTCCTGAGACTTTTCATTGATAGCCCCACATAGAGCGCATTACAGTAGTCCAGTCAGGACTTCACTAGGGCATGTGTCACCATGGCCAGAGCTGATTTCTCAAGAAAGGGATGTAACGTGTGTACTAGCCTTAATTGTGCAAGTGCACTCCTGGCCACAGCTGTGACCTGGGCATCCAAGCTCAAGGATGAGTCCAAGAGCACCCCCAAGCTGCGTACCTGACTTTTTAAATTGGAGGGTGACCCCATTTAGTACAGGTTGCATCCCTATCCCTTGTTCTCTCTTTTGACTGACCAGGGCCGCCTCTGTCTTTTCTGGAATTAGTTTCATTTTATTCATCGCCATCCAGTTAATTACTGAAGCTAAACACTAATGTAAAGTTGAGATAGTAGCTCCCTTAGAGTCCAGGGGTGACAAGAGGTAGAGCTGGGTATCATCGGCATACTGGTGGCACCTAAGCCCAATAGACCTGATAATCTCCCCCAGTGGTTTCATATAGATTTTAAATGACATAGGAGACAGAAGAGAACCCTGGGGAACTCCACAGGTCAGCGGCCGTGGTGTCAAACATGAAACACCTAACACCAATTTCTGTGTTCTACCCTGCAGGAAGGACTGGAGCGATCCATGCGATCTGAATTTAGCTGTGATGCCAAGGGAGACATTGCAATTTGTAGTCTACAGTAGAGATGGGCACGACCAGGAAAAATTACGTTTCGAGTTGTCGTGTGTCGGAGCCGGCCCGTTTCGGCTCGTTTCCGTTTGTCGTGAAATTTTTCAAAAAATTGTCATTTCGTTTGTCATTTTTTCGTCTGTCGTTAGTACTGTTTTTTGGGGGGTTAGCGGGCTCCTGGAGGCACCTCTCTGGGGTGGGTGCCTCCTCTGGCCCGCTATGAAGGGAAAGCGGGCTCCTGGAGGGACCTCTCTGGGGTGGGTGCCTCCTCTGGCCCGCTACAAAATGGCATGCATAGCCAATTGGATATGCATACCGAGTTGCAGTGGCAGGCAGAGGCACCTCTCTTTCGGGTGCCTCTGTGACTCACTGCCTGGCATACGGTGCACTTGGGCTGGGGATGGGGAGGAGGAACAAAGTGAGAGAGGACTCCTATGGGCGCCCTCTGGCTCACTAAGAAGGGAAGTGTACTTGCTGTAGTGCAATGCGAGTACACATCTGGCTTACTGGTTAGGGGTTAGCGCAAGGGCTAGGCTTAGGGTTACTACGGGTAAGGTTAGGGTGAGTTACTGGGGTGCACCTCTGGGTGCCTCTCTGACCCACTAAGAAGGACAGTGTACTGGCATATGAGTTAGGGTTAGGGTTAGGGTTCGGGTTCGGGCTAGGGTTAGTGGGCTATTTATGCCCGACTGGCACATCCCAGAAGTCTCGGTCAAAACCTGGCCAAGTGGCCATGCAATTGGTGGAATAGCTCCAAAAATTTGCATGGTCCACTCCCATGGCCAGCCCATCATTGTGCAGGTGTAAAAAAATAAAAATAAAAATAAAATCAGATAAAATCAATGGAGACGTTTTGTTGCAAGAAAAAGACACTGCTGCTACTGAAAAAATTCAGGCAGTTTTAAAATAGCTATTTTCGCATGTTTCTGTGGTGCTTTGGTGTGTTTTTGGACCACAATTTCAAAATAAATATTGTGGTCGCCCCATTTTGGATCCCCCGCCCGCACCGCATGGCATGGCGAGCGAGTTGGTGAGGCGACGAGGATGCCCCCCACCAGAGCAGCCCAGGACAGGAGAGGGGGGAGGCCAGGGAACCCCCCCCCCAGAAACCACCCCTCTGGTAGGTGCCCTCACTCAGGCAGGCATATTTTCGCCTGCTTTTTTGGCCGGGAATCGAGTTTTTTTAATTTTTAAAACTTTTTTTCTGTGCAGCACCGCTTGGCGAGTTGGTGAGACGACGAAGATGCGCAGCCCAGGAGAGGGGGAGGGGAGGCCAGGGACCCCCCCCCCAGAAACCACCCCTTTGGTAGGTGCCCTTAGGCAGGCATATTTTCGCCTGTTTTTTTGGCCGGGAATCGGGTTTTTTTAAACAAACTTTTTTCTGTGCCGCGCCGCTTGGCGAGTTGGCAAGACGATGAGGATGCGCAGCCCAGGAGAGGAGGGGGGAGGCCGGGACACCCCCAGAAACCACCCCTCTGGTAGGTGCCCTCAGGCAGGCATATTTTCACCTGATTTTTTGGCCAGGAATCGGGTTTTTTTTAATTTTTAAAACTTTTTTCCTGTGCCGCTTGGCATTGCGCGATCGCTGCGATGCCGCCAGGAACGACCATGACAAATCAGACCCAATTTTTCTTTAGTCGGTTCGAGTTCGAGTTCTGGCGGAGTAATTGTCATTCTTCATTTCGTTACGTAACGGAAAGGAGGAACGGAAACGGAAACGAGGATTTCGCCCAGTCGTGCCCATGTCTAGTCTACAGTATTGTAACTTCCAAGACCTCCTTGAAAACATCTTGGGGAAAAGTTAAGAGTTGAGCAGGTAGCCTTGTACTCACTCTGTCAATTCAGCGTTTGTCTTGTACATGGTACATGTCCTACTGGAATAACCGGATCAACTAACAGAAGTCCAAGCAAATGCTTAATGAGCTAGGCAACACTTGTGCAAAGAACTAAAAGAACTACAATGCTCAGTCAGTACAGAATAACATAGAACCAAAAGGCTTCATTTGGTGCACGTTGTAAGGATGATAATTCAGTCTCCCCTTGTACATAGAGATAAATGAGGGGTTCACAAGCAGCAAAAGCTTTGTGTTAGCAGGAGGGCACAACTAGGTAAAAACTATGGAGCAGATGTTCAGTCAGGAACTCATGCCTTTTTTCTAGAGCAGATAAAAAAACTTGGTTGTGATACCAAATTACATGTTTTCCATGATGATGACTAGTACTTCAGTTAATGTCCCTACAGAGATTTCTTCAGTCAATATTTGAAGCATCATACCAGAATCTGCTCCATCATTTTAAACATTTTATAAAGACTTTGAAACATTCTTCAAAGTTTTAAACCTAAACCAGCACTACTTTGAAACAAGGACTCCTCTCCCATATAGTTTTAATGTTAATAAAACCACATACCATCAAATTTCGGGTTGACCTATACAGTGGGCTGTTTCCCCGGGATCAATTGCCAGACACCACACCTGGTAATGAAGCAAATTGATGTAATATTAATATCCAATTACTTCCTGATAAATAGAATGAATTATAAGTAGAGTGGTGTAAAGTAAAAGATCTCAGCTGTATCCCTTTTGAGATGCATGCAGAACCCATGCGAAATGGATACTACCGGCAGGAGCGGGAAAGACTTTTGCTCCTTCACCACGTTTCTCCTTTGTGGCCTCAACTCTGTTCCAGGTTGTTTGGAGATCCTCCCAACCAGATTTTTGGATGTACAGTTTTTGGGCGGTGGGGTGGGGGTGGGGAAGGAGAAATCCCATTTTGCTAGCAGTGCTCCGTTTGCACGGCACTGAATTAACCCTTTGTGAGGAAGGAATAAAAGGGAAAAATCGAGTAGCATGTGTCACGACTGGGTTGCCTAGCAACATGGAAATCCCTTATGAGTTGTCCTTGAGAGTAGCTGCCCATTAGAGGAAACAACACAGAGTGGTGTGCAGGCAAATCGGCCAAAGAGATAAAGCTTTTTGTCCCTGTAGTTCTTGAGTCAATGGAAACCAGGAAACGTCCTAGCAGTAGGTTTTCCTAAGGGCAGAGAAACATTATTTCGCCATTGCACTCACCTGGATCTCTTCAACAAGTCTCCATGGTACTACTGTATATAAGTTCATTTCTTCATCCAATGTGATATTTACCACGCAGTATTTCCCATCTGTACTGAAGAGAGAAAACAGATGTTGCCAGCTGGGCCACTAGCCAAGGGTCCTCACTCACCCAGCATGGGGTGCTGGAGCAGCTAAGGGAAGAAGAACATCACCAGGTGGCTGTGGGTGATGCTGTTGGTGTCCCAGGGATAACTACAGCAGCCCCATTGCCACAACATGTCCAGAGGGCGATGGCCCTGCTCCTCTGACCCTGGCGCTGTCACTGGCTAGGGTTTCTCCTGGTACACCCTAACCACTGACATTGACTGGATCGGAAACCCTTAGATATACAGTATATGTCAAGGACTTGAAAGTTCCACTTGTTTTTTTTTCTTCTGCAGTATATGCTATTTCAGCCTAGGTTTGCCCTAAGTGGACCTCTGTATTTTTATATCAGTTATATGGCTTAATATGCAGTAATGGGGATGGGGGCAATTTAATGAGGAATTGTTACTCTGTACCCTGTCACCTTTTCCACACTATGAGCCATAGTAACATATTTAAAGTTATCCTTTGCAGCATAGTATTTAGGCATCTTTACTATGAAGAAGTCACTTTAGAATTGTTGTTTTTTCTCTATTGCAAGTCATTGAGAAGTCTGGTAGATTTGCTTTAACTAGCAAATAACAATTATACCACATGGAAGTGCATTTTAACTGCAAGGAAAATGGAAGGAAAATTGTCATCTCATACTCCTGCTCCCATGCTTAGATAGATAGATAGATAGATAGATAGATAGATAGATAGATAGATAGATAGATAGATAGATAGATAGATAGATAGATAGATAGATAGATAGATAGATAGATAGATAGATAGATGATAGGTGGAGATGGAGATGGAGATGGATATTCAAAAATCAAGTGAAAAGCGGTGTGCCCCAGGGCTCTGTCCTGGGACTGGTACTTTTCAATCTGTTCATAAATGACCTGGAGACAGGGATAAGCAGTGAGGTGGCCAAGTTTGCCGATGACACAAAACTTTTCCGTGTGGTAAAAACCAGAGAAGATTTTGAAGAGCTCCAGAAGGATCTCTCCAAACTGGGGGAATGGGCTACGAAATGGCAAATGCGTTTTAATGTAGCCAAATGTAAAGTAATGCATATTGGGGCAAAAAATCCAAACTTCATCTATCAACTCATGGGCTCTGAGTTATCCGTGACGGCTCAGGAAAGAGATCTTGGTGTGTTGGTGGACAGCTCCATGAAGGTGTCTCCCCAATGTGTGGCAGCGGTGAAGAAGGCCAATTCCATGCTAGGGATTATCAAAAAGGGGATTGAAAATAAAAGAGCCAACATTATAATGCCATTATACAAAACAATAGTAAGGCCCCACCTGGAGTATTGTGTACAATTCTGGTCACCGCATCTCAAGAAAGACATGGTGGAACTGGAAAAGGTGCAGAAGAGAGCGACTAAAATGATTACTGGGCTGGGGCACCTCCCTTATGAAGAAAGGCTAAAACATTTGGGCCTCTTTAGTCTGGAAAAAAGGCGATTGAGGGGGGATATGATTGAGACATACAAAATAATGCAGGGTATGAGTAAAGTGGATAGAGGGAAGCTCTTCTCCCTCTCCCAAAATACCAGAACTAGGGGACATACACTCAAATTGAGGGCTGGGAGAGTAAGAACTGACAAAAGAAAATATTTTTTCACCCAGTGCGTTGTAAGTCTATGGAACTCCCTGCCACACAATGTGGTGATGGCATCTGACCTGGATGCCTTCAAAAGGGGATTGGACAGATTCCTGGAGGAAAAGTCCATCACAGGTTACAAACCATGATGGAGATGTGTAACCTCCAGGGTTTAAACCAGGGTACTTCAAGGGCCAGATGCAGGAGAGTGGTATCAGGAGACAGATATCTAGTCTCATGCACTCCCAAACACATCTGGTGGGGCCGCTGTGAGATACAGGAAGCTGGACTAGATGGGCCTTTGGCCTGATCCAGCATGGCTCTTCTTATGTTCTTATGTTCATTGACTTGAGTGGGACTCCCCAGTATTAGATTGCAAGCCACCTATATTATGATGAAGTAGCATTATTCAAAAATACATGTTTCATATTTATATCTAAAATATTTAACTACAGTGTATCTGGAACAAGGAAATGTATTCTCTAGGTGTATAAATTCCTTAAGCAAGCCAATGAGACAGAATATATATGTAACACATATATTACTTTTTAATAAATTTCTCAGCCACCAGAATATGTGTTTACAAGATCCAGCTACCATTAGTGATTTTATACACCACTCTATTAATTACTTTCAAGAATGATTTATTTCTCTTCGAAAGCCAACGTCTTAAATCCAGGGTGGATTGATTTTAAGCACGGCTTAAACAAGCAGGGGCATGGGGAAGACTGATCTGAGGAATTAAGTCATATATTCCCTAAACAGAGGCACAAATTTGGCCATTAAATCATGTTACTGTACAATCATATGAATATTCACACTGTTGTTTCATTCTTTCAGCCAGGCCTTCAATCTACTTACACTGTTTGCCCATGATGTTGTTTTGAGGGACAGTCTAGTCTCTTCGTTCTCACCTATGGAGACCAGTGGATCACTGCCTTTTTTCCTGCAGCCACATTGCACTGTTAGAACCTATTCAGTTTCTGATGGACAACATCACTCTTAGTACTATTGAGCCAAGTAGCTGCCATCTTGTAACTCTGCCTTTGGGGGTTCCCTCCCCACAGGTAGAACTTTGCAATTGTTCAATCTCAGTTAAATGTCATTCTTTTCAGCTCAGTGCTCAAACCTGTCAAGATCTTTTTGAATTTTGTTCTCTTCTTCTTGCGTTAATGTTTGCCCATGGAGTCAAGTACTTAAAGTAGGGACATTTACGTTTTTTAGGCGATTGGGTAAGAAGAAATTAAATCAAAGTTATTTGTGCATTTCTGTGACAAGCACAGGCATAGCAAAGAGCCTAGCAGCATTAGCAGGACAGAGGGAGACACCCCTGGATCTCTTCCCTTAAAACTGATAGTCAGTTGTTAAAAAAGCCTCCAGTTTATGAATGCGGGAGATTGCATTTCTATACCCATAATTCAAAAGGCCAGGAAATGGCCCAATATTGCTGCAAAATATGTGCCTCTGTTTATTTATGTATTTATTTATTTATTTTGATATACCGCCCGTCTTCCAGAGGAACTCTGGGCGGTTTACAACAAATAAGAACATAACAGAAAACAATTAAATAGAACATCATAATAAAACACTAAAAGAAATCAATGGCGAGATGGCAGGACAGGAGAAGAAGAAAAATTAACAGTCACCAAACGCCTCACAAAAAAGCCAGGTCTTTAAGGCCTTTTTGAAGGCTGGCAGGGACTGTGCAAGGAGCAACTCACTCGGAAGATGATTCCATAATGCAGGACCTGCCACAGAGAAGGCTCGGTTATGGGTGACCGTTTTCCGAGCCTCCCTGGGCGTGGCCACCCGAAGTGAGTGAGCCCGTGACATTCTAGTTGGTCGGACCAAGGTTGATTGCTGGGAGATTCGCTCTGCCAGGTATTCAGGTCCCAGGCCATGGGGGGGGGTTTATAAATTAAAACCAGGACCTTGAATCTTATTCGGGACACAACAGGTAGCCAATGCAGGCGGCCCAGTACTGGGGTGATGTGGTCGTATCGATGCACACCCACCACCAGTCTCGCCACCGCATTTTGTACCCACTGAAGCCTCTGAATAAGAGTCAAGGGCAACCCCATGTAGAGAGCGTTGCAGTAGTCTATTCTCGAGATCACCAGCACTTGCACAACAATTCTTGGGGAGTCCCCATCCAGATACGGACGAAGGGGAAAGGACGCTAACCTTTACATAGCAAAGGTCAGCCTGAATGTTGACAACACCAATGGTAGAAGTCAGGATGGTCTACTGGTTACCCTCTTCTGATCATTGCCATTCACACTTGTTGAAAAACAGCCCTGACAATTGCTTTGTATTTGGGTAAAGTGATGGGGGGAAAAAGGAGTCAGCATCTGGGATTTTTCCTTTGTGCGGTGTCACTTTGTGAATGGTGGTGGTGCTGGGGGGGTCTCCTGTTCAACACATTGACAATTAGCCTGTGGAGTGTCTCAGAGTTCCATGATTCCCCACTATTTCACAAATATATGTAAAACCTGAAAGAGGCTGTCCAGAATTTTGTGGTCATGACTCCATCTGCTTTTTAAGATCTGTCCAGGAGGACCTTCTGTCTGTCTTTCAGGCCGACAATTGAGTTTCCTTGCTTTTTAAAATCGGAATTTAACTATGCACGGATGACCCACAAATCTGATCAGAAATGTCCCTCATGCAGAATTATCTAGTGGCAGGCGATTCCAGAAAAGGAGCATAAAATCTGTAGTATGGTTACTGAGAGAAAGCAGAAGTGAGAACTTCTTGAATATTGCTACAGCCCCATTGCAAAGCCATGTGCTGGGGGGGGGGACCCATGATTTTTATGGTCTAGTCTGTGGGCACCAATGTGGCCTATGTTTGGTTTTGAGGGTGATGCTCCAGAAAAACCACATGGCTCTATGAGGATCCATTCTTCAGATGCAAAACTTGCTGCATTGCAAAGGCACATGCTCGTTGGGGCATGATTTCTGTGATGAAAGTCTGTGGGTTGAAAATGGTATAGGGAAGATAACATCTAGAAATGATAAGAAATCATTTGGATCTGTGCACTAATGAGGAAACTGTGCTAATGCACTCACAAGTAAACCAGCTAAGATGTGCTTGGAGATTATTAAACGCCACAAGTGGAAAACAGAGCAATTTCACAGCTTAATCCCAGGTAGCCGGCTCATGGTTGGCTCAGCCTTCCATCCTTCCGAGGTCATCAAATGTTTCTTCCCATCTGTTTTTTTTTCCCCTACAAGAAAGAAAGAAGTCAGCAGAAACTGAGACTCCAAGCTAAAGCTCTTAACCAAAATTATACATAATTGCATAATCGTGCCTTCCCATGCATATACACACCCTACCTAAAACTTGTTGAACAGGCTATCAAATGAAAAACCGATGTGTGGAAAACACTGACAAATGCTATTTCATGAGAGGTTATGTCCTGTTTCAAATTAGAAGGCATGGCAAATGTGCCTTGAAATAATGGAGAGGTAATTTTTTTAAAAAAAAATGCTCTATAATGCCAATTAACTAGCCTGACATAATCACTGGGAAACAGCATCCTTGGCCAAACTGAACGGTCACTCTTTCTACTTAATAGTGTCTCCTTTAAGGCACAGATTGGGTCCATATGTGTATTCTCTTCGGTAAATCTAAATTTAGAGATGGGCACAAAATGAAAGACATGCTGTTTTGTCATTTCATAAGGTTATAAAGCACTAGAAAATAAAACACAAGAAAACATTTCTACAAGTATTGAAACGAAATTCCATTTTTCTATTTTGGAAATGAAAGATTTCATCATCCTTTATCAAAACAAACGAGTACCATCCTAGAGAGTCAAGACAGCAAGCAGGAAATTGCAATTTATGTCCAGATGGGCTGTCAGATAGATCAGTGTGGAGGATGATTTAATGGTGATTAGAAAAGATCCTATGCAAAAATCATATGAAATCAAGAGGATATGGTAAGCCAGAAAAATTTAAATAGAGATGGTTTGTTTCGTTATTTGTTATTCATTTCATTATGTAATGAAACGAATAACGAACCTCAGAGTGGATTTAGAATGAAATGAAATGGGAAAAAAATGCTTCACTTCAGTGCGTTTGTTAATGGTGGCACGGGAGATGTATCCTACCTGCTGGTGCTGGTCCTTCCTGGAGGGTGATCTTTCCGTCGGGAAGGCTGACCGGTAGGCAGCTGTTTGCAGTCTTATCTTATAAATGGGGCAATTTCTACTTTTGCCCAAATTCAAAATAAAACAGGTTGCTGTGCTTTCATCATAGGTAGAAGATTGAGAATGAGGCCTGGGGGTTCCAACTGGTAGCATTTTTCCATGGACAGAGACAAAAATGCTACAAGATATCGCTGGAAGATGAGCCCCCTCAGGTCGGAAGGCCCAACATGCTACAGGCAGAAGGACAAGTACAAGTAGCTCCAGAGCCTCAATGCTGTGGATGAAAGTTCAATGCTGCAAAAAAATATACTGCATAGGAACCTGGAATGTGAGATCTATGAACCAGGGTAAGCTGGATGTGTTCAAACGTGAAATGGAAAGAATAAACATTGACATCTTGGGCATTGTCTTAAATGGACAGAACTGATGAGAACATTTTCCCATAGGGACAAGCTTTCTTAACAATATCTTCTGCTATAGGAGGGATGGGTTGCAGCTTTAACAATCCAACAACAACCTTTTGGACCCATTGTAGACTCTTCAAAGGTGATTGGACCAGATTGCTGGCAGATCTAGAATCTCAAAAAGTAACACCTGGCAAACCCAGCCCTAGCAGCTTTTAAACTGATAATATCTGGGGGCAAAATCCGATAATTAGACAGCTGTGTTTCTGGCATCACCCACATTTAGTGGGGATTGTAGTATCACCTCATCCTCTGGGAAACTGAGGTTGAATATTTTGGGTGAGTGCTCTGTAAGAGAATTTCACATAGAGATGACATAAGCAAGTATTAACACTGGCAGAATAAAGCAGAGGGAGGAGAGAGGAATTGGAATGTGACAGTTAGGGTTTTGTTTTATTTTTTTTATTTATGTTTATAAAATTTGCTTTATACAGTGGGGGATAAAGGAAGAACAAGGCAGCAGCCCTAATCACAACCATTTTTATGTTGTACAGATTTGATCCACAGGCGACCCCCTATCTCCGACTTTCATATTATACAAACTGTTTGTTATATCCACTGTATTTTGAATATTTTCATTTTATATTAATATTTTCGAGCTATAGAACGAATCATTTGAGTTTTCACTATTTTTATGGAAAAGTTTGCTTTGATATACAAGTGCTTTGGATTACAAGCATGGTTTCCGGAATGAATTATGCTCGTAAACCAAGGTTTTACTGTATTCCTATTTTGGGAAAGATTGAATGCCATCCTTGAACCATCATTACTCTCCTTCGGGCTCCAGGCTGCACGCAGAGTGGCCCGGTCTGTGTGGAGTTCCTCTTCTTCAGCTGCTTGTACAAGGGAGAATTCGGCAACACCTTGCCCAAGGGAAGGTCCCATTGCATTCAAGAGAGTGATTGATTATTCCCTTCCATAAAAATGTAATCCAGGCAGGAAACAGAGCACTCTGCTGAAGCCATGACCCTCTGCATATGCAAGCAGGGTTTCAGCCGAATGGATGTAGCAAAGACAGTGACTCAGTTATGATGAAGGCTGAAATCCGGCTGGCCTCGCTTCACCCCATGCAACTTGGACAATGTCATCTGCCTGAAAAGATAAATATTTAGTTTGATTTTGATTGAAAGCTCCCCATTCCCCCACCCCAGTTTAGGTCCCAAGGGCTCCTGAAGGCTGCGTTCTGCCTGGAGGAAGCCCTTGGGGGCCTCAGAATAATGGCCCTATAAAGCTATTGCATTCAAACCCCCTCCCTGCTGAAGGGGGGGAATCCAAAATCAAGCAGATCTGACAAATGGTTGCTCTTTTTTTTTCTTTCTAGAACACCTCCAGTTCACCAACTGCCATGGTATTTGGTTCTGTTGTTGGACTGCTCTAACAGGTATAATGCTTTTCCCCTGATTCTCAGCCTAAACCTGGCATTATTGCTTGCCCTGCACTCTGGGGTGATGCAAAACAGCTCCTCCTGTATGACCACCATTCAAGTGTTTGAAAAGTGCTACTGCTATCATATCTTTCCTCAGTCTTCTTTTCTCAGAGCTAAATATGCCCACCGCAGTTTCCTCCTAGAGGCTTGGTTTAGCCATCCACTGATCATCCTTATTGTTCTCCTCCGAACTTGCTCCAATTTCTTGGTATCCTCTTAAATTATTTCACAAAGGATGAACTACATAGTCCTTTAAAGAGGAAGCTGTGGACTGTTATTTAAAAAACACCTTAAAGCAAAGCAAAACTGCAGATGAACCAAAATGGATGAGAAAGGCAGTGAAGGCAAAAGGTTAACCACTACCTATTGAGACCCTGCTCTGGTTCAAGTCCCTTGTGTTTACTTCAGGATGGGGGGGAGGTAAAAACAACACCACTACTCGCTTTGTGTGTAGAATAATACGCAGTTTGGCCCTTTAGGCTCAAGATTTTCTCTTTTAGTATTCTGTATCCATTTCCCACTTAGCTTAATCGGTCTAGTTTGCATCATTGTCTCTCTTACCCTGCCTGCCAGAATGAAGGGACAGTTTCGAAAAGGAGCCTCTGGGTTGTTCCTGCTATGGGGGGAAAAAATCTATGCTGGTATCTCGGTAATTACTTTTCCTGTAATTTTATCCCAATGAAACCATACATAACATACAAAATATAATCTCTTGGAGAAAGTGGCTCAGAGGGAGAAGCGAAGGCTGACGCATGAGGTATGTGATGGGTTTGTTTTTGAACATGTTTCCAATAACTTAGACTCTTAAAAGAATTTGCCGTGCAGAAGAAAATTGCATTGCTGTTATTATTATTTTTCTGAATCGCAGATTAAAGGAAAATAAATCCATGCGAAATAAGCCTTGCAATAAGACCCAGAATACGTCTTCAGAACAGCAGAGATTCCTGACTCACCGATAACATACGAGAACCTGAACAAGGCTGATCGGGCTCTGTGTGCATCCAAGATCAAAAACTTGCAGGCAACTGTAAAATATTAATAGAGAATCCTAAAATGTACTTGGTGCCTCAAAATGAGATGAGCCCATTCTTGCACAGAGTGCAATGTGTTCTCTTTCTTTCCTGGCTTCAAACAGTCATCTCAGCCGGCAAGGGCTGCGGCATTTTGTGGATTTTATCCGTCTCACAGGATCTACTTCCTACAAGATATAAAAGATAGGAAGATAAGAAATTTATCATTTCACGGTCCTTGGTACGCTGCTGCATTAAAAAAAAAAGACAAAACTTGTTGTTAAGTATTCCTGAAAGAAATTCTACAATCATGATCTGACTACTGTATTCAAAAGGAGACTCTTCTTTTTAATGAACCAAAACAACACCGGCATTTCTGCACATTAGGCGTCGATTGATTAATGACACCCCTTGTGTGTGCGTGTGTCTCTTCATAAATGTAGACACAGAGAACCAACCTCCTTTCTCTGAATATTTTAAAGGCATAGGTGTACAAGGCACATAATAATCAGTCCTAAATCAGATGTGAAGTTGAGGACATTCCTAAGCTCTCTGCTGGTGTTGGATCCATATGTGAATGGACAGCACGCCCCTGCCTTTCCCCCTACTTCTGACCTCTGGATATTCGCACACTGCGCACCTATTTGCAAAGGGGAGCACTGTGTTTACAGCTGAACTCATCCAGGCTCCTCATTCCCACTTTTCAGACATCCATGTCAGTGTGAAGATATCATGAATTAAACCCCATGCACACACTATATACAGTAGGACCCCCCCCCCGTATCCACTGATTCATTATCCACTGATTCAGTTATCCATGATTGTCAGAGGAAAATAATTAAATAACTCAGCAGCCACAAAGCAAGCTATTGTTACAAATAACAACTGTAAAGCAAGCTATTGTCACAAATAGCATCTGTAAAGCAAGCTATTGCCACAAACAGCAGCCATAAAGCAAGCTAATCTCTCAAAACAGCAGTCATAAAGCAAGCTACTTTCAGGAAACAGCAGTTTGGGGGTGGGTGGGCAGGTGTTCTCTCTTATCCATGGTATTCATTATCCACAGGAAGGCCTGGAGCCAGCAGATTCCGGGGTCCTACGGTACTAGGGAAGCAGTCTCCAACCTCTTTCGTTTTAGCACCAGCGACCGTTTTTTGGTCACTGGACTGGGCTTTTTCTTAGGTGCACATGCAGGGGGCTTTTTCTCATGTGCATGCATGCACAACTTTGACCACCACCACCCAGTTTGCTTCCATCACAACCAACACAAACACAGTCAAAATGGGCACATGGGGGGGCGAGAAACAGTGCCAGAAGAGGGGGAGGGAGAATTTACACGCTCGCTTGGGAACGCACCTTCCAAGCAATCTCGCTGGTGGTACAGCACAGTTCCTCACGGGTCTTGGACCATTACCAGCATGTGGCCTGGTTGCTGGGGACCCCTGTACTAAAGGCAGGTCTAGTCACGGCACCCTTTTGGATACACTGCTTCAATATGCAAATGGAGATGCCTTGCAAAAACTCTAGATATGTCCTAGCTAAAAAGACTGAGGTTGCTTCTGTAGCACTTTCAAAAAAGGAGCTTCGCACACCAAAACACTGCATTGTCGAAAAAATTGCACCCTTGTCATCATGGACATTTGCTGTAACCTTGTCTTCTCAGCCCATGGCACAAGCCATTCCTCTTATTCTGCCCATTCAGCCTGGGAGGAAAAGGCTTTGAGGATGCATGAATCCTTAATTAGGATTGATGCATCCATAAGCCCTTGCATGGAAGAGTGGAGCATGCATAAATCACTTTCCCATGAATACAGTCCAGTTGTGTGGCTGGAGGAAGCCAAGGAATGTTGTGACCTTTGGCAAGATGGGACGAAGCTGTGCTTTTTATCCGAGACAGAAACAAGGCCAGGGACACACTCTACAACCCTGTGTCACCTCTCTCCTTTCTCCATTGTGTGGTCCCTTGGCCCTGCCTAATCTCAACAGTACACACTCTATTCAGGAGGCCTTCTGTGATTTGACTTTGTACCATGTAAAGTTCTACATTGTTTGCAAAGGTTTCAGATAATATTTGCCCCTGGTCTTATAATTTTTCATGACTGGCAAATATTTATTCTTTCGACTGGAGATATAGATTGTAGTAGGCTAAAATCTGTAGAAGTTAAATTATCTTTGCTCATCCACAGGCCAGATATCTGGCAGGACATATTTTAAAAAGCAATCTACACTTCCAGCAGAAACCAATAATAACCCTAGTAACAATCCCTTTTAAAGGATTATCATTCCCTGTCCTCGTGTAACAAATACATTCCTTAATGACCATTACACTGGGGTTCAAATCTGAACCCTTTGCTCATCTCTTAATCTTCATCTTTATTTTAGAGTTGTAAATAGAGGATTCCAACAGGCTTTTGCCCAGGTGATGGCGGTGTCCAGGGCCGCTTTTTCCCACCTCCACAGGATCACCCAGATCCGCCAGTATCTTGATGAGTCCTCCCTGAGGACAGTCGTGCAGGCCCTGGTGATATCACGGATTGACTATTGCAATGCCCTCTACGTGGGGTTGCCCTTGACCCTGGTCCGGAGCTTACAGTGGGTGCAGAATGCGGCGGCCAGGCTGGTGGTGGGTGCTCGTCGATTCGAGCACATCACCCCAGTTCTGGCTCGCTTGCACTGGCTACCCATTGTCCTCCAGATTAGGTTCAAGGTCCTGGTTTTGACTTTCAAAGCCCTCCACGGCCTGGGACCTGAGTATCTGGCAGAGCGTATCTCCCAGAGATCAACTGGGACCAGACCCACGAGACTGGCACAGGCGCACTCACTAAGGGTGGCCACACCCAGAGAGGTGTGGAAATCGCATACGTGTGACCGCGCCTTCTCTGTGGTGGGCCCCACTGTGGAACCATCTCCCCAGTGAGCTGTGCCTGACAGAGTCCCTGCCCGCCTTAAAAAGGCCCTGAAGACCCACCTTTTCAGGGAGGCGTTTGGTGACCTTTCTATTTAGGGTTTTTTGTTTGTTTGTTTGTTTTTTTTTGTTTTTGTTTTTTGCCTGTGCCATTCCTGCTTGGATTTTGCCTCCTTTTTGTTTTCTCTGTTACTGTCTTTGTTTGTCTTACTGGGTTTTATTGTAAGCCGCCCAGAGTTTCCTTTTGGGAAGATGAGCGGGATATAAGCCTAACAAACAAACAAATAAATAAATAAATACATATCCATCAGTCACTTCCATCGGTTCTTTCTGTGCCCTCAACTAGAACAATGGTGGTCAACTTGTTATCCTCCAGATGATTCACAAATTATAAATAATTTAAAAAGGAAACATACAAAAGGCAATGAAAAAAACATCAAACAAGACAACATTAAAATCATCAGATAAAACACATTAAGAAATATAAAAACATGTAAAATCTTTTTGAGCTGCAGTCCTACCCATCATCGTCAAAGGTGAGGTGTGATGGGATATCCAGTTCCACAACATTTAGAGAGCCACCGGCTGTCCGTCCCTGATCTACGGCATTGACAGGCACCTCTCAGCAGGGACTACAAAAATCATCTGAGAACAGCTGGATAGTGTGATAAATACTGAGTATGATTATGTTTACCACACACAACTCTTTTCCAAATTAAGTGTGTACGTTCTTTTAGAAAGGAGAAATGGGAAGATCTGCAAAGCTCTTCAGTGTGTACTAGTATATATTATAACCTCTGAGAAATGTTATGTTTATGTCTGCTAGCAGGAACGGGTGCGCCTCCATAATGCACGCACCTGCAACTCAGACCCTGTGCTGAGAGACAAGCTGTGTTTGCGTTCCGAGGTGCAGGTGTGCGCATAACAGCCCGAGTGGCACGGCAGCATCATGAAAGATCCTCTTTCCTACTCAAATTTGCAAAGGCAACCTGTTCAGAAAGAAAGATTGATATCATGTGACTATAGTCCATGTGGATGCAGTTCTAAGGCTGAAAGGAAAGCCGTGGGCAGTTTATTCCAAAACTCAGTAGAGAGACACCATGATCACATGGCGTCTTCTTTCATGTTTCAGTGCTCTTTTCAATCTTAGAACTGCAGCGCTGGAAGGGACGCTGTCAAGAAGGCCCAGCGGGGAATTGATCTAGGGCAGTCAGATGCTTAAAACCTCTGAGCAATCAAGGAGAAGACAGGTAAATATTGTTTCTCTAATTAGTAGGTTCAACGGTTTATTCATCACTGTTACCTAGAACAGAGTTTCAGAAGCTGTATTCTATATACCGTTAGAGACTCTTAGAAGTTTCTCTGACGTTCTTCACGGCGCAGACTTGTCTGCAAAGAGTGCTGCTCCTGTGATGTCCCTGCACAAGCAGCGGCGTAGCAAGGGTTTGGAGCGCCTGGGGACAAAGTTGTTTTGGCGCCCCTCCAGCCCTACCCTACCCCATCACATCCACCCAGCAAGGGGGGAATCCTGCAGGTGTGGGCATGTGTGCGGGCAGGCATGTGTGTGCAGGTTTGTTTATGTGTGTACGTGCATCAGCGTGTGTGCACCTTACCTCTCCCATGGCGAGGAAGAGGAAGAGGGTACCGCAGCCACCATGCTCCCCTCATGCCTGCCTGCATGCTTTCTTCACCCCTCGCCTGGTGCACGGTGGAGGAGGAGGAGGCTGCAACAGAGTGGGTCCCATCGCCAAGCCTTAGCTGGGGGAAAGGAGGACTGCTGGTGGGAGGGCACATGGCTTCCTCTTCCTGCTCCCCCTCCAGGCACCCCCAGATTGCTGCATCCAGGGCAAATGCACCCTTCTGCCCCCTAGATACGCCATTGTATTTGAGGAGGACCAACCGGGGTTGCTCTACCCTGTTGGTCCTTCTCGATCTGTCAGCGGCCTTTGATACCATCGACCACGATATCCTCCTGGGCAGGCTCTCTGAGGTCGGAATCAGGGGCTTAGCCTTTGGCTGGCTCCGTTCCTTCCTTGACGGCTGGGCCCAACGAGTGAACTTGGAGAGTGATTTGTCATCCCCCTGGACACTCTCTTGTGGGGTGCCTTAGGGGTCAGCTATCTCCCCCATGCTCTTTAACATTTATATGAGACCGCTGGCTGAGGTCATCCAGGGTTTTGGAGTCTGCTGTCATCTGTATGCTGATGACATGCAGCTCTATCTCTCATTTTCTACCTCTGCAGTGGAGGCCATCCAGAACCTTGACCTCTGCCTGGCTGTGGTACTGGAGTAGACCAGGACCAACAGGCTCAAGCTTAATCCCGAGAAGACTGAGGTTCTGTTCTTTGGGGGCTCTCCAGATGGGTACAGTGGCCCTCTCCCAAGCTTGGATGGAACTGTCCTCCAGCTCACCTGTACCTTGACGGGGACTCCTTGAGAACAGTCACGCAGGTGCTGGTCATGTCGAGGGGAGACTATTGTAATGGTCTCTACATGGTGCTTCCCCTGACTCTTATTCAGCGACTGCAGCGGGTGCAAAATGTGGTGGCCAGGTGGGTGGTTGGTGTGGACAGATTTGACCGCATCACCCCAATTCTGGCTCATCTGCACTGGTTGCCCGTTGCCTCCCAAATAAGGTTCAAGGTGTTGGTTTTGGTTTACACCCCCCCCTCGGCTTGGGCCCTGACTCTCTGGCAGAGCGCATCCCCCAAAGATCAGTGCTGGCTCGGCCCACCAGAGCGTCCACGGCGTGCTCGCTCCGGGTGGCCACCCCTCGGGAGGCCCGTAAGGCTGCCACCCATAACCGGGCCTTCTCAGTGGCTGGCCCGTCTAGTAGGAACAAACTGCCAAGTGAGATACGCCAGGCCCCATCCCTAGCTGCATTCAAAAAGTCTGTGAAAACTTGGTCTTTAGGGAGGCATTCAGCAATTACTTCATCTATCAACTCATCTATCAAACTTCATCTATCAACTCATGGGCTCTGAGTTATCCGTGACGGATCAGGAAAGAGATCTTGGTGTGTTGGTGGACAGCTCCATGAAGGTGTCTCCCCAATGTGTGGCAGCGGTGAAGAAGGCTAATTCCATGCTAGGGATTATCAAAAAGGGGATTGAAAATAAAACAGCCAACATTATAATGCCGTTATACAAAACAATATTAAGGCCCCACCTTGAGTATTGTGTACAATTCTGGTCACCGCATCTCAAGAAAGACCTAGTGGAACTGGAAAAGGTGCAGAAGAGCGTGAATAAAATGATTACTGGGCTGGGGCACCTCCCTTATGAAAAAAGGCTAAAACAATTGGGCCTCTTCAGTCTGGAAAAAAGGCGCTTGAGGGGGGATATGATTGAGACATACAAAATAATGCAGGGTATGAGTAAAGTGGATAGAGGGAAGCTCTTCTCTCTCTCCCAAAATAGCAGAACTAGGGGGACATCCACTAATGTTCTTATGTACTGATGTGTTTTGTGTTCCCTGTTAGCTTTGAGCGGCCGTTGAGCAAAAAAATTCTCCCCAGCATACAGCTGGGAGAGAATCTTAGCTGGTCCAGCACACCTCCCTTGCGTGTCTCTGCTTATCTTACAATCTTCAGACACAGGGGTCAGCAGAGTAGCTCTCTCTTCTGGAGATTTAGCACAGCGTCTTCTGCCAGTGTACAAGAATAAATTAGTCTGACAGTCTGAGATAAGTTACTGCCTAGTTTATTTACACTTAACTCATATATTTACACCCGGACTACAAGCCGGCATTTCAGCGTCTTGCAACACACACGCTAGCACAGCTGAAATCACTAACTATCACTCTCTTTGAAACTCCCTCTAACTAACTGAAAGAACCTGGAGTTTTTATCTCCTCTCCAACATTTCACTGCGCATGACAACAGATTTGACTTTAACCCTGTAAGCACCAAATCTGATACTCCAACACCCCCTCTCGCAGTGAATGTTGGAAAAAACATTGTGAGTTTTTTACTCATTCCATACCCAAACCTTCACAGAACTCTCCATGCTTCTGGAAGCTCAATGGTTTGGTGAATCCATCAGCAAGATTCTTCTGACTTGGACAATACTTCAGTTTCAACAAGTCATTCTGTATACTCTGACATACATTGTGGTAACGGATGTCCAGATGTTTAGTTCTGGATTTAAACTGACCAGATTCTGCCAATTTCAAACACGGTTGATTGTCTTCCCATACCGTAATAGGTAGACAGCAATTTCCATTGATTTCTTGGACCAAACATCTGTAGTACTCTAGTTCCCTACAGAGATCTGACAGAGCACTGTATTCAGATTCTGTAGAGGAAAGTGTAACCAGACTTTGCTTTCGGGACTTCCACCCAACTAGAGACTTTCCAAATTTCACTACTATTCCTGACACTGATTTTCTGTCCTCAGCATTTGCCCAATCGCTGTCTGACCAACATTGTAACTGCGATTTACCTTCTGCTGACAACTTTAGACAGAAATCCTTAGTGTCTTTCAAATATCTCAGTATTCTCTTGATACCATTCCAGGCAATTTTACTGGGATTTGATGCCTCTCTACTTAGCAAATTTACAGCAAAAGCAATATCTGGTCTGCTCCATTGAGACAGATACAATAAACTTCCAATAGCTGACTGAAACAATTCTGGCCTCTCAAATTTCTCATCATTACTAGTTTGATTATCCTTCTCAAAATTTGTCTCCATTGGTGTTTTAGCACCATTACAGTCAGACATTCTGAACTTCTGTAACAACTGTTCAATCTTGCTTTTCTGGCAAAGTAAAAAACTTCCATCCTCAGTTCTATCAATCTGAATTCCTAGATACATCTTCACATCACCTAGATTCTTAAGCTGAAACTTCTTTCCAAGCTTTGTTGCAAACTTCTTTACCTGATTCTGTGTTTTACTAACAAACAAAATATCATCAACAAAAATCAGGACTATCTCCTGCTCGTCTCCTGATCCTTTCAGATACAGGCAGTTATCAGCTAGACTCTTGTGGAAACCCATATTCTCCAAAACATCATTTAGGCACTTGTTCCAATTTCCTGCTGACTGTCTATAGATCGATTTGTGCAATTTCCACACCTGGTTTGGTTTCTTGCCCTCAAAACCTGGTGGTGGTAACATGTACAAATCTTCTTCTAGATCTGAGTTTAGATAAGCAACATTTATATCAAAATGAGCTACTTGAAAACCTCTCTGTGCTGCTACAGTCAACAACATACGAAATGTCTCACTTCTAGAAGTTGGTGCATACACCTCAGTGTAATGCAACCCTTTCTTCTGAGTAAATCCTCTAGCGACAAGTCTTGCCTTACACTGTGTCTGACCTGTTGCTGTAGTCTTAATTCTATACACCCAACGACAACTCACTGCCTGTTTTCCTTCTGGCAATGTTGTTGGTGTAAATACTTTCATAGTCTTCATGGATTCCATCTCTTTCTCCATTGCTGCATGCCATTTACTAGCTTCCTCATCAGGCAATTGCAAAACCTCCTCATAACTCTCTGGTTCACACTGAGCTAAACCTATCCAAACACTCACGGCTGAGTAGTTTGAAGAAGAAAATCTCTCTGGCGGTTTACCTTTTGTTGTGCGAGCTGAACGTCTAGGACCAACCTCAGACGCCCCCTCTGACCCAGTTGGACTGCTGGGCACAATTCTGGAATCACTAGAGTCAGATCTACTAGTACTACCTGAACCTTCTGACTTTACACGCCTTCTCTGACCCACTGGACTAGACTGTGGTGATGTTGGCTCAGACTTCACACCTCTTGGAGATACACTTCCTTGTTGATCAGTGTCATCTACCTGTGCATCTGGCTCAGGACCTGCACCTGCTTCATCTTGTCCTACTACATTGTCAAAATTTTCACTTAACACCTCAGGATTAGCATGAACCCTAGTCCATCCTTTCTGCTCACAAAACTCTGCACATCTACTGACTAGTATTTTGGATCCATCAGGATAGGCAAATCTCCAACCTTTTGTCAATGGTTCATATCCACAAAAAATCATTTTTCTGGATCTTGGCCCTCCTTTCCTACGTAGTGGCTTTGGAATCAAAACATGGGCCTCAGAACCAAATACTCTGAAATATCCTATTTTTGGCTTCTTACCATGTAGTAACGTGTAAGGAGCTTGACCTACAACAGAATTGTAAGCTCTGTTAAATACATGTGACGCAGTCTGCCATGCTTCAGCCCAGTAGCTTTTTGGCAAACCCGAATCCCTCAACATAGCGTCAACAGCTTCCTGCAGGGTTCGGTTTCTCCTTTCCGCAACGCCATTCTCCTCGGGAGAATAAGGATTTGTCAATCTATGTGCTATGCCCTTATGTCTTAGAAAATTCTGAAGTGTTGTATTTGTAAATTCAGCTCCTCTGTCTGATTGAATTTGTCTAACCTTTGTGGAAAAATCACACTCCACTGCCACTATCCAATCCTTCAGCTTCTGAGCTGCTTCACCCTTGGTTTTCAGAGGAAATACCCAACCATTTCTGGAAAAATCATCAACTACTGAAAGAATAAACTTAGCATTTTCCAAAGAAACAGTTGGCATTGGCCCACAAATATCAACATGTACAAGTTGAAAAGGTTCTGTAGATACCCTGGTTGACTTAGGATAACTACATCTCTTGACCTTTGCAGCTTTGCATGGCCTACAATCAAAAATCTAGAACATGGTTTCACATTGCACCCTTCAACACATTCAGGCATTTTCTTTAAATACCCCCAGTTTAAATGACACATTCTACGATGGAGTAAATGGGCACAGCTGTTGTGTTTGGGAATGTTAGCACATTGCGCCTGCACTGCATTTGCATTGCTGTATCCCTCTGGAACTGCTTTTGCATTCACTGCATACAAACCATCCTTACAGTGCACTTGTATCAGCAGCTTCCCATTCCTAGAAACAGAACATATGTTATTTTCAAACAATACAGAAAAACCATCTCTAACTAGAGCTGATATAGACAAAATACCACGTGTCATGCCATTTAGAACAAAAACATCAACAGTAGTATCCAAACATTCAATATACACTGTTGCAGCAGTGTTCAAAGACTCTTTCTGCCCATTAGCCATTGTAATGTTCTTTGGTTGAGAAAGTTTCCTACAGTTCTCATTCTGAACACCAGGTGGCGCTAGATGATGCGAGGCTCCACTATCTAAAATGAAAACACAGTTGCTTGAAGATTGTTTCTTAAACATTGCCATAGACACCGACATGTGACGTGTGCTGTTTTCTCTTCTTCTTCCATATCCACGCTTGCCTCTCTCAGCTGCAGCTTGCCTCGGCATCCCACGCTGTGGACTGTCTCTTATCTGGTTGCTATGGGAGTTAACCTTGGAGTTTGGAGACTGCGGGCAATTTTTTAAAACATGGCTTGTTGATTGACACCTGAAACATTTCCTTGCAGCTGCGTAGACTTTCACTTCCCCCTCTCTTGGGGATAAGCAGCCTGCATTCCCTTTGCTTTGCCCACCTTCATTGGCTCTCAGTTGCTGTTCATGGACAAGACGTCCCGACACATAAGACATATTGAAATTGTCCTGAGGTAAAGCCTCCATAGTTAAACACAGCGTGTTATAACTTTTGTCTAAAGAGCTCAGAAGAACACAAACTTGTTGGTCTTCTGTGAAAGCCATATTCAGAGAACGTAACTGGTTGAAAATAGACACCATTGCAGCAATATGTTCTCTGATATCTCCCCCGGGCTTTAGTTTCATCTCAAATAGCTGTCTGTACAAATGGACCTTTGCACCTGGGGTCGTTCTGCAATGTACTCTCTCAAGACTGTCCCATATATCTTTAGCATTTCTCAGACTTTGTACATAAACTAACTGATTAGAGTCTAAACTCATAATCAACATAGCCCTAGCTTTTGCATTCCTTCGCACTGAGGCTAGTGCTTCAGCTCTTTGAGCAGCTGTGGCTGATTGGGGCAGCTGAGCTGGATCGGTAGGTAAATTACTTAAACAGTCCAGCAAATTCCTGGCTTCCAGCCAAGCCTGAATTCGACACTCCAGTCCAGATAGTTCTCAGAATTGAGATGTTGGAATGGCACAGTAAAACTTTCCTGTCCTGCCTCCATCTTGGGCTTCAAATCCCCCTTCTGCTATTCACCAACAGCAATGGGTTCTCTGGGACTGCTACTCACGTCTCCTTCCAGCAAGACAGCCTCGAAGCTCCAAGTGTAGACTTCCAGTTGAGGCGACCTCTTATTTGCCTTGGTACCGACTGTACCCCGAAGCAAAGAGATCCCAACCTCTTTTTCTCTGTCTCCAGACAAAGACTCAAGCTCAGCAAAAACTGCTTGCAGTCAGGTTTCCTGCGTTACTTGGCTTCCAGGCTTCCATTCTCTGCCTTAGCCCTCTTCTCACCACGCACATATAACTCCTGCACTGCTTTCTTGACACTGGCAAATTATCTATACTGTCCTTATCTCTGGTCCATAACCCTTGTTAGCTTTGAGCGGCCGTTGAGCAAAAAAATTCTCCCCAGCATACAGCTGGGAGAGAATCTTAGCTGGTCCAGCACACCTCCCTTGCGTGTCTCTGCTTATCTTACAATCTTCAGACACAGGGGTCAGCAGAGTAGCTCTCTCTTCTGGAGATTTAGCACAGCGTCTTCTGCCAGTGTACAAGAATAAATTAGTCTGACAGTCTGAGATAAGTTACTGCCTAGTTTATTTACACTTAACTCATATATTTACACCCGGACTACAAGCCGGCATTTCAGCGTCTTGCAACACACACGCTAGCACAGCTGAAATCACTAACTATCACTCTCTTTGAAACTCCCTCTAACTAACTGAAAGAACCTGGAGTTTTTATCTCCTCTCCAACATTTCACTGCGCATGACAACAGATTTGACTTTAACCCTGTAAGCACCAAATCTGATACTCCAACATTCCCTGTCTTTGATGTTTTGTTATTATTTGGTTTTTGCTTCAGGCCAGACTATTTGTCTGCTTTTATCGTTTTATTGCATTTGTGTTTGAGTTTGATCTTTGGTTTTCACATATTTTGTTTGATGTCAACCACCCAGAGTTCCCCTTGGGAAATTGGTGCGGTATACAAATATTAAAATAAATAAATAAATAAATTGTGCACAAGGTGGCCTTGGGAGTGCTCATCAGCAATAGGTCCCAGCCTAGGAGAACCCAGGCATTCTTGGGCTGCGACTCCCAGAAGACTTCAGCACTAGCTATGCTGCCTAGGGCTTCTGGGAGTTGCAATCAGTTCATGGAATGCTGTGAGCTGGTTTAAGACTAGTGTGTGTGTGTTGTGTCGTTACAGTCGTGACCGACTCTTCGTGACCCCATGACCATGGAGTTTTCTTGGCAGGAAGGAATACTGGCGTGGTTTGCCAGTTCCTACTCCAGGCGCCTACAGCACCTGGTATTCCCTGGTGGTCTCCCATCCAAGTACTAACCAGGGCCGACCCTCCTTAGCTTCTGAAATCAGGCGAGATCGGATGTGCTTAGGGCATCTAGGCAGAGGAGCACAAAACAGAAAAGTAGCATTTCAGTTTATTTTCTTTGCTGCTCCATTTTACTTTTGATGATTTAAAAAAAATCACAACAAAGCAAGACAAGACAAAACAATAGAAATAATAAATAAATAAACTTTATTTGTATGCCACCTTTCTCCCCAAAAGGACCCAAGGTGGCTTACAACAGTACAAATCAATACAATATGAAATAGTAAAAACATTTAAAAACAATAATCAAAACCACTATAAAAACAATACTAAAATAGCAGCAGCAGCAGAATTTAAAGGGCCCCCAGCTGACAAAACTGAATATTATTATGCTATAGATTTAAAAAAATTGTAAAACGCTGGAGGCTCGGAAGGCTTGCCTAAATTAAAAAAAAAAAGTCTTAAAGCCTCGCTTAAATGTTTCCATTCCCTAGGATGGTATTGGTATGTTCTGACAAGGAACATAAAATGCTTCCATTCTGGATTAGAAAATGGCATTTTGTTTTGGTATTTGAGGGAATGTTTGCATTTTGTTTTATAACATTTAAGAACCTTATAAAACAATGAAGCAGCATGTCATTTTTTGTTTTGTACTTTTTGTATTCAGTACTTCACTAAACAGGATTACAAGCAAGGATCTAGCCTCACAGTGTGCTCTGCAACACTTAAGAGTTACTTCATGTCCTTCTTTGTTCCGCGACTAGTTTTGCACCGTGACAGCGTTGGTCACGATCATGTGGTTTCATCCCTGTTTCAGTGTTCCCATGGTCGTGATAACTTGTCTCGTGACAAGTGTTACCTCACGGTCTTGTACTGCGACAAGCATTGAATTTGTCTAGCTTCCTTTTTCCTTTTTGGGGGGGCTTAAAAATTCGTTTTTGATATTTTGCTTCTGAAAAGTCAAAATCTTTGCAGGCAGGGAAGGAGTCTGGGGCTCGTCTGGCTAGCTTTCACTTTCTCCACGCGGCCGCATTGGAATGCTCAAGGTGATAGCCCTCGGGCTTTCCTTGTTCTTTATTCCTTTTGCTTGCTATTTAATTGTCTGCCTGGTGTCCCTCTTGCCTGGCTTTGAAGTTTGTTTTGTTTTATTGGTATTTAACAGAGGATGGCAAGGGGGTGGTGATCATCTGGGGTGGGTGGGCACTTTGAACATAGCATCCAACCCAGTACCTGAGACACAGTTTTCTGAGAGAAACAAATGTTTTGTTGCATGACAGTTGTTACCTCATGGTGTCTTGTCTCAAAAGAGAAACCAGGAATAAACTGGGACAAGGAAACACCCTACCCCAGTGCCAGGTACAGATTTGTCTCACTTAGCAGCTATTCCTGGGGCATGGTCGAGACAAATTTCAGCTGTTGCATGACAGACATGAAGTAAGATTTTTTTGTACCGCTCCGAAGCGCAACACTTTGAGAGACAAAACAGACGTGAAGTAACCGCCTTAGTGGACAAATCAAAAGTTTGAAAGCTTGAGATTCACAGAGTACCAGTGACTATGATTCATAACACCTATGGTATATACCACATCTAAGCTGAGAGATAGCATACCATTGAAGGTTTGGGACCAATGATGGGGAGGTACTATTGAACTTTGCTTCTGTTGGGGGTTCCAGACTACAGCTGCAAACAGGAGGCTAGATGAAGGGGGGTATTTTTTAATCCACCAGCACTCTTCTCAGGTTCCTGTGAAAGCCACTTCTGTTTGATCCACCACTGGGAGGGGAAGGTTGAGAGGATTCCATGGCAAACCTAGATAGATTTTCCCACTGTCCTACAGAGCCACACCACACATTTTGAGAAACGCTGGACTATGTGATGGAACTACTTGAAGCGGCATCACACTTGCAAACTCATGCTGTCTTGACAACATATTGCACTCCAACTCTGTGTGATTATGGCACAGTCATGCTAAGAATGCAGAATATGTAGACATATGGTGATGATAATGATGATGATGTGTTATTACTCAACTCTCAAGTGAGTTGGGAAAGCATAGGAGAGCGTTTGAGTGAAGTTAGGGCTCATTACATCGTCAGGAATTACAGCCCTCTTAGATTCAACGCAACTCATTTTAAGTTTTTCTGACATCATGAAAGAAATGAGCGAAGGAAAAGTTGCTAAGAAAAGATCTGATTAATCCATACATACATTTCTAATGTGGATTGCCTTTGGGGGCAAATGCTCATTAGTTCAACAGGAAACCCGAGGAAAATGAGAGAATGAAAGTGCTGCTCTCTGTTATGAACCGAGAACAAACAACAAATCAAAGTGATCCTGCGTAAAGCTACAGTAAATAGCCCCCTATGTTTTCTGGGTTAAGCACCCTCAACTTCATTTAAATGCATGACAAAGAATTCTATATGACTTATGAGCCACCAAAGAAGAAGAAGAAGAAGAAGAAGGTAAACAGAATAAATTGCAAAACCTTGAGACAGACTAAAGCTGCCATTAAGTAATGGAAACATGATGGTATGCTATTAAATGCCATTTACAAATTCATCAGTGTCATAAAACCAGTGTAGCTGGCCGCATCCCAAGTGTAAGCAAAATAGGCAATCTGCCATAATGTCCTCCTTCACAATACTTCTGGGCTTCCTGAAGGCAATGTCTTCATTTGCGCTGCAAAGGTCACAACCCTGAAAATCAGTTACTGACAAGCAGCGCCATTAACGTCAGTGATATCGGTGACAAAGAAGGAAGATCTGGCAAGCTTCCCCCCCCCCCGCTTGATTTGTAATGGGCTGGTCTTTTTAACCATTTGTTTCTTTTCTTTTCAGTTTGGCAGATGCTCGCTGTTGTTGTCATTAAAATATTTTTAAATTTAAGCCATTTTAAAGAATTTGGAAAACTCCCTTCCATCTGCAAAGGAAATGCTGACAGGGGAAAATAAGAAGGAGGAAGTCAAAGCAATATGATTGAGACGTACAAAATAATGCATGAGTAAAATGGATAGAGGGAAGCTCTTCTCCCTCTCACAAAATACCAGAACTAGGGGACATACACTCAAATTGAGTGCTGGGAGAGTAAGAACAGACAAAAGAAATTTTATTTTCACCCAGCGCATTGTTAGTCTGTGGAACTCCCTGTCACAGGAGGTGGGGATGGCATCTGGCCTGGCTGCCTTCCAAAGGAGATTGGACAGATTCCTGGAGGAAAAGTCCATCACATGTGACAAACCATGAGGGTGATGTGTCATCTCCAGGCTTAAAACCAGGGTACTTGAAGGGCCAGATGCAGGGGAGTGGTAGCAGGAGACAGATATCTAGTCTTGTGGGCTCCCAGAGGCATCTGGTGGGGCCACTGTGAGATACAGGAAGCTGGACTAGATGGGCCTTTGGCCTGATCCAGCAGGGCTCTTCTTAGGTTCTGATGAAATATCACCACCACAGTTGCCAAGGCAGCCCAGCACCCTCCTCACACACACCCCAAACCAGATCAGCCACTTATCGGTTACTATGCAGGGTGCATGGCCCCATCTCTCTCTGAAGACCTGAACAATCACCTCAGGAAGACAGCCAAAAGAAGAACTGTTGGCGGAGGAGGAGAACATAGGCACCTCAAGCCCTGGACAAGAAGTCTCCCTCCCTCTTCCAAGATGCTTTTCATTGAGCACAGTCACAGACATCCGAGTCAATACATGTGAAAAGCACTATTTCCATGCATTAAGCATCCACATTATTTTGGGGGCTGTGTGTGAGCCATAGAGTTTCCTGCCATGGATCTAAACTAAAACAGGGGAAAATAAAATACTTTTGTGCCATTAGTACTTTTTCCTTTGTTTTACTCAGGCCCATTTCCCCAGGAAACATCTTCTCAGATAGTGATCTTAATTCTGCTGGTCTTTCAGTAGTGCTGTTAGAAGATGATAATGATGATGAGGCACTGAATCATCATGAACAAGAGAGTTTAAATTAAAACTGACTGATGCCGTTTTCAGCGGCCTCCCAATCTTTTGAATTACAGAAAATGTAGAAGTGACATAATATCCTCTTCCAAGCAATGTTTTTCTTATGTGACTTCTGATATGATCTCAAAATTGTAGCATATTGTGAAGTGAATCATGCCCACATGTTATCATCAAGCCAAGTTTCAACTAAATTTGCATTTCCTCTTCCATTCACTGTTCGGGCTACGTGCATCCTTGTGCACTTCTTCCACCAGACTCAAGGTGTTTTCCTTCCTTAGGCGAAAGCAGGGGCGTAGCTAGAGTTTGGAGCGCCCAGGGACAAAATCCATTTCTGCACCCTCTCCCCCCTGCAACCATGTCTCACCCACCCAGCATGGTCCCTGTGCTCTTGCTCAGACGCTCTCCAGAGGCCGAGGGCGCGCGCCGGGCTCCTCAGCGGGACGGGCGCTGCCTTTGCTCCGCCTGCGGATGTGGGTGGCTGGGTGGGTGGAATGATCTAGTTAGCTGTGACTGTACACCCTCACTTTCCCTGAGGAAAACAAAATGGGCTTCCACCCACACCCATAAACAAGTCTGTTCCCAAGCTTCTTCCACCGTTGATTTTGTTTTCCCCTTGTGTTGTCCTCCCAGACCTTTAGACATCTGAAGAAAGTTTGAAGGTGTCAAAATTTTAATTATCAATTAATTCCATGCTGTCCCTCCTCCTCCTCCTCCTCCTCCTCCTCCTCCTTCTATTAAATTATCAGACATCTATCTATGCTGGACTTTGTATAGCTATATATGCTGGATATATATATCACTAGTCGAAAGCTTCCCAAGCATTTAGGACTATGTGATGTATCGGCGATTTATGTGAGCAGATCCCAGTAAGGTGGCTTTCTGCATCTGACTGATGGTGACTTTGTCAACTCTAATTTCTTCTAAATACTTACTTTGCTCTTTAGACACCGCACCCAGCATGCCGATTACCACTGGGACCACCTGTACCGGTTTGTGCCAGAGTACCGATTTATGTCTGTGGTTTGTTGTTATTATTGTTGTTGTTGTTGTTGTTGTTGTTGTTGTTGCAGCTGGCTCGTGACATTTCATAACAGAAGAGCAGTGCTGTTGCTGCTGCTGCTGCTGCTGCTGCAGACTTGGTGAGTCAGCCACTCAACCTTGGGAGAGGGAAGGTCGGAGTGGAAAAGAGCTGCCCGGTTGCAAGAGAGGGCTCTGGAAAAGGGGGTGAGGGGGTGAGCCAGGCAGCAGTCAATAATCAGCTGCTCCTGGTGCTTCCAGATTGAGACAGAGAGAGGGGGGGGCAATCCAGGCCACCAGGCAAAGGAGAGCAAACCAGAAATCGACTCCCGCCTGCCGGAGTGCCCCGGCTGCCACGCCCAGGGAGCCTCTCCTCCTCCCCCCCACTAAGGATTGCTAAGCCTTAGCCAGGGAAAGGAGGACTGCTAGTGAGAGGGCACAGGGCTTCCTCCCCACACACACACACACACACGCCCCAGATTGCTGTGCCCGGGGCAGATGTACCCTTCTGCCCCCCCTCCCCAGATACGTCCCTGGGCAAAAGGACAAAATAGCACCATGTGTCCATTTCATGTAGAAATGCTTAGGGAAAACATACACCCACACAAGAAACTTGGTGACATGCCTGTACTTATTGGCAGCAGGCTTTAGAGGAAGGACATACTGCATCTTCCACACATTGTCCTCTAAGAGAGGGAAACCATCAGGGTGCTCATAATGACAGTTGATTTTGGCACCTACCACCTGAGGCAGATGCTTCCTTATGTCTAATGGGAGGGCCAGCTCTGAACTGTTAATATTGCCAAGGTTCTGGAGCCTTTCTTTATCCACTCAGCCACAGTATTCCATTTGCTTAGGATGCAAAAACCCAGGTTAGTGAATTTGGGTTAAAACAGCCTATCCTTGGTACTTCGTTCACACCATAGCAGTCTTCCTGTTGCCTCCAGGGAGACCGAAAGTCCCCCACTCAGTCAGGACCAGTATGCTCACCTTGCAAAGTAGAACTGTTACCACACCTCCAGGAGACCCCAAACTCCTGATGGATGATCAAGGGCAAGACATAAAATTCATACCACAAACCTTCTGAGCCAAAGGGGGTAGTGCATGATGATGCATGGAGATATGGTATCTCCTTGAATCCTTGATAGGCCGACCCCAGACTCAAGAAAACCTGCCCCTGTTGTCAGTGGCTGAACTTCCAGATAGGTTAAAGAAGATGTCAGTTGGCACATTCTGAGATAAAAATGCAAAGCCATCTGTTCATTATTTGCACACTGAGCAAAGAGAGAGAGAGAGAGAGAGATACGTGTGGGGTTATGCCTTATGACTAATAGGTTTGAGGCAATCAGAAATGGTACTGCTGGCTCTCTGTTGGTGGTTACTGTTGTTTGGGAGGGAAAACAATGAATGACAAATGAATTAGCTTAGCACCTGTCCAGATGGAGGAAAGTGGTGTGTTTTGCTTTGCACGTCAAATGTGCTCACCCTCAGGGTGATCTATTTTATGCCTCATTTGAGGAATCCGTCTGTTCACCTAAGGAATGTTGATTCACCAGTGAGAAAAGTCCATGCCAGTCCTTGTATTTCTGGTTTACTCATGAGTAATACTTCCCTGGCTTCCTAATAAGAAAGGAGGCAGCAGCAGTGTGATCTCCTAGCCCGTGGAACCAGTGTTTGAAAAATGTTGAGGTGAAGGTTGTGGAGATGGAAGGGAGGTAACACCCTTTCCCGCTCCTGTCTATCTCCTCAACCTGGGCTCCGTTGGGGCTGCTGTTCCTTTCGGGATGGATCCCATGAAGTCAACAATGCCTGCTCCCCTGCCTTTTGTCACAGCTATCCTTCAGCCAGCAGCAACAAATGTCATGGGTCGGTGGTGGTGGCGGCAGCTAATTAAAGGAAGTGGCATATTGAAAGAGCCACACCACAGCTTAAGAATGGTATTTGAACTGGGCTGCATCGTGTGTGGGCACTGTCGTTTGTTTTGAACCAAACAGGAATCCATAGATTGATCCATCTACCAGTCTGCTCAGGCCCTTAGGCAAGAAGAGATGAGATATTGTTTTGTAAAATCTGAAATCAGGGGCAGCATTGAAGCATTACCTGGCGTAGAGCTTCCCCAGTTCATTTTCTTGCTACCCTCGTTGAGTTCAGTGGTGAGGGGATTGCTGCGTGTGGGAGAGTTTCTGAGGTAGAAAACACTGTGTCCAGCCCTTATTCCGAGAGGAGGCATGCTTGAATCTTGGACCGCGTGAAAGACTCAATCGCTTTTAAAAAGCCAGCCAATCTGTGCCTTGTCTGAGGTGAACCGGGACTATCCAGGCCTTAGGAAGGTTCGGCCCTGCAATGTGCACAGCATTTTGGCACATTTTTTTAATTTGTATTTGGCTCCCTTAACTCTTCCTTGCAGACTTGCCCAACAGGTAGACCGGGGGCTACCAGTAGCCCGCAAAGGATTCAAAAGTAGCCCACCAGCCATCAGTAAAAAAGTGAGGGGATAAGTTCTCCACCCTTCCCTCCCCCAACCCAAGGACCGCCACTGCCCCAGCAAAGTTCTGGGTCTGTCAGCCCACTGTCTCAGCCGAGCGGGGCAGTTCAAGGGTCATGGCGTGGTCCCGTGGTCTCCACACACACACACACACCTGCCGGCCAGGTGATCAGCACCTCAGCCTGTTCAAAGTTGGACAGCCCTGGCTTAGACAAACTTCTTCCTGATAATGAAATAGGAATACCTTATAACATGTTGAAGTTTTACATGCATATAAAAATGACCAATGCAAGTATGTTATACATTGTCTTATTTTCAATGCATTCCTATGGGAAACCGTTGCTCTGCTTACAAATATTTTTACTTATGAGCATGTGCTCGGAACGGATAAAATTCGTAAGTAGAGGTTTTAGTGTAGTAGCCCTCAGGTACTTTGGTCCAAAAAAGTAGACCTCAGCCTGTTCAAAGTTGGACAGCCCTGCTTTAATGGATACTCCTGTCAATTGTACTGCATTCGCAATGCCGAAATCCTGGGGGGAAAGCTTTTGATCCTACACATCTGAACTTGTATCTGTGCATCTCTGTAAAGTCAGATGGGATTACCACAGCCCACCCCCACCCCCAAATATGTTCAGTTCCCTTACAACAGGGGACACAGGGACCAGGAGACCCTGTGTGTCTGCTTCATCTGGTCTCTAGCTGCTGTTGGTGAGGCCGACAAGGATCCCTGCTCTCTGTTCTCCCTTCCCATGAGTCATGACAGGATGAGGGGCAGAGGATGATCTGTCAAGCAGAGGATGACCCTAATGCACAACACATAGCCACCCTCCTTTAGGACATCTCCGTTAGAGAGATTGGAAGCAAAGAGGACATTATCTTTTGATAGACAGAAAAGAAGATGGAAATCAGGGGAGGTTATTGACATGCTGCCGTTCTCTCCATAGGGAACTGAAGAGGGCTACTTGGCTGTGAAAACAACACAATAGTTGCCCTTTTAAAAACTCTAGTCTGTAACGTATACTATAATGTTTAAAAGTATTAAATGCATAGCCGCATTATAAACCACAATTAAAAACATGTTTAAGATGCCCCTCTGAAGTCAGTAAGCACAGCATTCCTCAAATGGCTGCCCTCTGTTGTCCAGATCAATTTTTTTAAAAAAGAATGCCTTTTCTTGCCAGCAGAAGGACACGAAAGAGGGGGGAGGTTCCTAGAGGTTGGGTTTCACAACCCGGCGACAGACAACTGAGAAGGCCTTTTCCTGCAGGTTTACCAAATCTGCGAGGGCAGCCAGATCAAGAGATGGTCCTCCCCAGAAGATTTCAAGATCTGGGCAAGGTCATATGGGATGATAAAAAAAAATCCAGAAAGCCAGGATCCAAGTCATATAGGGCTTTATAGCAATAGGACTTGAAAGAAAGAAAGAAAGAAAGAAAGAAAGAAAGAAAGAAAGAAAGAAAGAAAGAAAGAAAGAAAGAAAGAAAGAAAGAAAGAAAGAAAGAAAGAAAGAAAGAAAGAGGGTTTATGTGCTCTGCTGTCATGTGTGACAAAAAGATCAGTAACGTTTGAAGTCAAAGATCTGTTGCACTATTGTATGACCAGTTGTGCTCTATGGTACAGATACAGAATGCTGGCTGGCGACTAAAGAAGTTGAATGTCACCTCGGTGTCAAGGAGACAAAGATGCTGCCATGAACGTCCAGCCTCACACGCAAGCACTGTGTGCGCAGTGACGACATCTGATCTAAATGTGGCATTGCACCAGTTGCCGACAAGATGCATGTCACCTGCACGGGTATGGAGACGTCTTGTGTGCCAATGAGGAAACTGACCAAAAAGGGTCTCCCTCTGGAGGTTGGCAGATCTTGACCAATGGGGATGACCAAAACAACGCTGGATGAATACCTCTGACAATGACAGGAAGTTTATTTTATTTATTTATTTATTTATTTATTCAACTTATATGACCATTCTGTGGCAATTTAAAATAGCCAAAAATCATCAAACAGAACAAATCAGGGTCCCAGGTTCACCAAGTGGGGCAAATGAACAAGGGGACCCGACCACCAAGTGGGGCAAATGCGAAGGAGGAGGAGGAGGAGGAGGAGGAGGAGGAGGAGGAGGAGGAGGAGGAGGAGGAGGAGGGACAGCATGGAATTAATTGATAATTAAAATTTTGAAGCATAAGTTTTTGTTTAATCAGGGAGTATTGGGATCCACTTGGTCATGGTGGGAGAAAGGAATAGTGAAGCAAAACATCAAGTGGATGTGCAGCCAACGTTTGGGTCCTGGTGATAATTTCTTCTCCAATTTTAGCTAACTTTTCAACACAGCTCATGACAAAAGCAAATGAAAAGCTTCTGAATTTTTTTTTTTTTTTTTGCCCATCGGAAGTAATCTTTCTCCTCTTAATTTCCAATTTGTGTGAGAGAGAGCTGTGTATGTTAAATATTTTGACCTAACCCAGAATAACCTTTTTAAAGCAAAAGCAAACCAATAGTGTTATGGTTATATATCACTCAATAGCACTTCAAGCACTCTCTGGGTGGTTTACAATTTAATTATTCAGACTACACCTTGCCACTAGGCAGCTCCACATGGAGTTCCGTTGCAGCCACATAGGTAGGAAGTAACTAAGCCATATGTCGGATCAGAGATCTCAATCTTCAGGCGCAACTGGCACTCCTCACCCTTTGCTGAAACCTGTGGATCCAGGCAAAGTGTTGAACAAAAATACCCAGGCTGTAGGTCTGAGTGTTCAGGAGAGAGCACAACTCCATCGAGTACAGGCAGAATATCTATTCCTGAACTGCCTTTTGAATGTTGAGGAGCCGGTGTGGATTAAGGATCCAGCTCCTATCTGGGGGCTTTTACTTCTCCAAGGATCCTCCAACTGCACAGATATATCAGTTCTCATTGGATAAAACAGGTGCTGAAATGAAATGCACCGGACCTACATCAAGTATAGCCTTGAAGTCAGGGGAGCTCTGAGCCACTTTGTCTGCAGAATGCCATGCAAAATGTTGGCAGTCAGCATCTCTTTCCTTGGGGCACATGATGAGGCCACATGAAACAGCCCTGAAGGATGGCTCTGTGCTGATACAATGGCGGCAAAGAGGAGTAATATTTCTTACTGCCCAACAGTGCTGCAGAGCTAAGGGCCATCTATGGTTGGATCTGCCCTGAGTCCAGTGGTTCTCAACCTGTGGGCCCCCAGATGTTCCTGGACTGCATCTCCCAGAAACCTCTTCCTGCACAGCGAATGGTGGAGGTTTCTGGGAGTTGCAGTAAGGAACATCTGGGGACCCACAGTTTGAGAAGCACTGCTCTAGTCTCTATCCCACTCATTCCATCAAAAGCAGTTCCAATTCATGGCAGGGAATGTTTAGGGGCAGTTGTGTCCACTGCCCTGGATATCTCCAGATTCCAAAGTTCAAGGCTTTGACAGAGTCACTCTCCCACAGGTGTGTGTATTTTTTTATATACATAAATACGCATATACATACAGAGACCTTTTAATTTTCTTCTATCCAATACTGGATTCCCCCATACTTTGTGTGTTGCATTGTTACATTTGTAACCAACTCTTTGTTACCCCGTGTCCATTTATTTATTTATTTATTTATTTATTTTCAGATTTGTATACCGCTCCTATTTCCCGAATGGGAACTCAGGGCGGTTTACACAAAAATTAAAAATTAAAACCAGTAGCAGTAACATCCACAGCAGACAAAACAGTACTGGCAGGAGGAAGAGAGGGGGGGGGAAGGGTACCCCTAGCAGTTACCGAATACCCAGGTCTTCAGAGCTTTCCTAAAAGACGCCAACGAGGGTGCCTGCCATATCTCGCTCAGCAGAGAGTTCCAGATTGCAGGGCCAGCCACCGAGAAGGCCCGTTTATGAGTGGTCACCTTACGGGCCTCCTTCAGAGTGGCAATCCGGAGCGAGAGGGCCAGTAAGATCGGGTGGGTCGGACCAGATCTAATCGTTGGGAAATATGCTCTTCCAGATAGTCAGGGGCCAAGCCATGGAGGGTTTTGTAAACCAAAACCAACACTTTGAACCTTATTCGGGAGGCAACGGGCAACCAGTGCAGGCGGGCCAGGATGGGGGTGATGCGGTCATACCGACGCGCACCAACCACCAACCTGGTCGCCGCATTCTGGACCCGCTGTAGTCGCCGAACAAGGTTCAAGGGGAGCCCCATGTAGAGAGCGTTGCAGTAACCCAGCCTCGACATGACCAGCGCCTGTACCACTGTCCTCAGGGAGTCCCCATCAAGGTACGGGCGAATCTGGGCGATAAGCCTAAGATGGTAGTAGGCCGATCTGGTCACGGCAGCCACCTGGGAGTCCAGGGACAAATCTGGATCCAGACTCCTCGCTCTTTGTGCCAGCTGGAGGGCGGACCCACCCAGACTGGGAAGAGGGCCACTGTACCCATCTGGGCCACCCCCGAAGAACAAAACCTCGGTCTTCCCAGGGTTGAACTTTCCAGGGTTGTCCATGGAGTTTTCTCAGCAGGGATACTGGAGTGGTTGGCCAGTTCCTACTCCAGGCGCCTACAGCACCTGGTATTCTCTGGTGGTCTCCCATCCAAGTACTAACCAGGGCTGCCCCTGCTTAGCTTCCAAAATTAGGCGAGGTTGATCGTGCTTAGGGCATCTAGGCAGCTCCCCCATACTATTCCCCCCCCCTCAATAAAGTCACAACACAAGAAAATCCTCTTGGAAGCCCATCCTGGTGTGCCTTTCCCATTGACAAAAGACAATCTTTCAGAACTCTGGTTTCAGTTTTGAGGAAAAGCATCTTCTCTTGCTGGTTTTGGTTGGGAGGAGATACCACGTGACAACGACCGCTCCATCCTTAAGGGATTTTAGAGGTTTGAGAACTTGAATAACTTTCCGTGAATGTACAGTGCCACCTACAGGTTGTTGCATAAAATATGGAAGCCATATTGCACAAGGCCTTCCTGATGAAAATTGCCAATACTGTGCACATCTTCCTATATTCATACTCCACGTAGTTGGAAGCTGAAGAAAAGCTAGCTACTATTTTATCTGACAGAGAACTCCATACGTCATTAAACCTTTAATTAATCCATATAGAACATCGGCTATAGCTACCTGAGTGAAAAATCAGATGACAAAAATATTGTCATCTGACATGGTTTTCAAATTGTCATCTATCTCTAGTAAATACGCCTTGGAAGATCCTTCACTTCTTCCCAGGTCCCTGTGCCTCCATCTTACATATTGGCTATTTTTATTATCATGACAAACTAATCCCACAATTACTGGGTGGGCGAATGTAATGAAATGGTAATAAGGAAAGACACGCATTAAATATCAAAAAGAGAAATGAGAAGAACTAGTATTATCTAGGCTAAAAATAGGGCTTGAGTGGAGTTCTTACCACTGTTTTTAAAGATTAAAAATACCTCAAGTGGGAGATGAAAAAATGGGGGGGCGGTTAATTATTTGGGCACAATCAGGGGTAAGTCATGGTCTGCTAGGCCCACATAATACTTTGTAGAGTATGAATATTATTTCTTTGCATCTTAATAGTCCTTCTTCCAGTAGGTGGGAACTTTCATTTTATACTGGCTTTTAATCTGTGAATGCCCTGAAGTTTTTAAAAAGGGATGCCACATATTGTTATCTTGAGCTTCAAATCTGTTTGATAATAAACTCAGGGTTTTTAAAACGTGAATTAGGATTAATAGTCTTTTAATATTAATGTCTTAAGTCACTGCATTTCTAAACACAAGTATTTGGCACTTGTCATTTGCCACCTTGAATCCCTTTACTACTGGGAGGAAGAAGGTACAGAAATAAAGTAAACACAGAACATAAATGCACACAGTGAATACATATGAGGTTCATGAGCCAGAGCGATGCTTGGTGGATCTAATGGCTCCCCCTTGTTCGAGGCTTTGGTTGATGTACCTCTCCCATGGAGTTACATAGAAACTGACGAAGCTGTTTGGATGAGCAGCGAAACATTGAAGTCCATTTGCCATGATAACTCCAAATTTGGAAGGCTTAAAGGGGAGAGTCCAAGGATGGATCACTCCAGATTTGGGGTCTCTAGGGCCCTAGGGAGGTGAGTTATAGAGAAACGAATTGGTTCATTTCAAAGGAAAAACCGCCAATTTGTTTTTAAAGGACTCGACATGTCGTCGTTTCATTTCATTAGCTAATGAAACAACGAAATGGCATGTCATTTTTCGTTTGTTGCCCATCCCTAGCATTACTCAACTTCCATGTAAACTGACCTGGATGACTGAGAATCTTCACAGATACAGTGGACCTTTATATAACAAACAGTTTGTATAACATAAAATCTGTACAACATAAAAAATTCTGGAGATAGGGGAAATTTGCTTAACAGAATCACCCATGGGGAGAATCCGTACAACATAAAAATGGGATCACTCGGTTTTCAATGCATTCCTATGGGAATTTGTATAAAGGAAAATTTGCTTAACATTCATTTGGAACGAATTAATTCCTTTATACAAGGTACCACTGTACATAGAAAGTAGGATGGTCAGTCACAGATCCAACTTTGCAGAGGACTGGCCCTTGATTTGATGATGGGCAGATTGACCCTCCAATCCACATCTTGTTTAAAGATCTAAAAATTAAAGGAAACTTATCCATAAGGGCAGCTATCCTACAGCAGGCTTAGACTACTGCTTCCCCACTTAACCCATGAGGAAGGTGTGGTCCTTGTGTTCTCCTCCTGCTATGTGTACCTGTGAAGGCTGGCCCACTTCCCTCCCTCTCTAGGTCCATGTGTGCATATGGATGCCCATGATTTCCCCTAGCCTTGCTTGTGACCTCTAGCGCCATCCATCCTTCGATGCTATGCCTGCCACTTCACCAACCATAATTGTCTGTAAGCAGGCCCGGCACTTCCTTTAAGACGAACTAGGCAGTTGCCTAGGGCGCCAAAATGAAGAGAGGGCACTGGACAGCCTGCCGCCCCCCCCCCGCTGGCCACCGCCGTCCTTCCCGCACCACCCGCCCATCGCCACCCGCCCATCGCCGCCCACCCCCCGCGCCCGTCACCGTCCCCCCGCCATCTGCCTTCCGCCATCCGCCATCCCCCGCCCCTGCCCCACCCCACCCCCTCCCCCCGCCTGCCCACCATCCTGCCCACCCACCGCCCCCTGCCCCACCCATCCCACCCAACCCCACCCCACCCCGCCCCTCGCCTAGGGTGCAAAAAAACCTAGCACCGGCCCTGTCTGTAAGTACTACTGTGCAGTGTCTTAAGAAGGAAGACCAACTTGAAAGACCAGCTTGAAATTGTCTAGCAACACCTCACAAGAGACAGCATGGGCTATCTGGTCAGAGTCCAGATTAAGAGGCATCACATTTATATCTTAATTACAGACAATTATTTCTGCAATTCACTCTTTTTATTGTCCAGATATTTCTGTAGGATACAAAGAAGATGGGAGTGGTGACACAATAGAATTACACTAAAATGCTTATATAAAGCATTTGAATGTTTTATTTGGTCCTTAACAGCTTTCTTAGCATTACCACTTTGTTTCATAAAAAAAGAAAAAGAGCACAGAAAGCCAATGTATTAACGAAATAAAATGGTTTGAAAAAAATACAGAATCTTATCATCAAAAGATATTTATTTAAAACAAATTGTGGTTGGTGATTTAGGGTGAAAATATACTTCAGTTTAAAAGTTCCAAGTGAGCTGTAGATCATTTTGATTTTCTGTTTGTCATATTCGGTCCTGTGAAAAACATGCAAAATACTGTAGATAAATTTTAAATATTGTATCTAATACAAGTTTTTTTAAAATGGTCACTTATTTTATTTGCATTCCAAATGTGTTTTCTAAATAACCTGTTTTTGTTAAGAGATGGCTTTCCTAAATACCTGTGTGGTCACAATGCTAATTTTAACAGGGAAGCATTATCTCCCATAGGTGCAGCAGAATGAAACCAAAATGTAGGCTAGCAGACCAATATCCAGTACAATATCTGCTCTTTATAGAACATTTCGAAAGCTTCCTTTACTTTGTTCATCCACAATAATATTTTTACAGATCAGAGCTCTGCAAAATACTTTCCTTCACCAGTGCTATTAAAAACAAGGCTGAGGTTTTATGATACTTTGGTTATCTCGTGCTATTAATTTTCAACAATTTATCACAGGAGATTAATTAACACAGTGTTCATAAGTCCTTGGGAGTCACACTGCTTGAGTCAGCAGCACCGACAATAGCCAAGATTTCCTAAAGGGTACATTGAAACTTTGAGACTTTACGAACCAAAACAAATAATAAATCAGGAATTAGTCCACAATGAATTATAGAACTGCATGAAGGACATGACTATGTTATACTTTGCCATCAAGTCAAACCCTGTTCAAGTTTTTCTAGGTAGAAAATACACAGACGTTGTTTACTATTCCTTTCTTCCGGCATTACCCTGGGAAGTGGGGGGTTATTATATTGTATCTTATTTGGTGCCTAAGTTTCCTATATTATGATTTGCTTTTTTGTTGTTGTAATAGATTCAAAAGTATTCCCTAGCTCCTAAGAACATAAGAACATAAGAAGAGCCATGCTGGATCAGGCCAAAGGCCCATCTAGTCCAGCTTCCTGTATCTCACAGCGGCCCCACCAGATGCGTTTGGGAGCGCATGAGACTAGATATCTGTCTCCTGATACCACTCCCCTGCATCTGGCCCTTGAAGTACCCTGGTTTAAAGCCTAGAGATTACACATCTCCATCATGGTTTGTAACCCGTGATGGACTTTTCCTCTAGGAATCTGTCCAATCCCCTTTTGAAGGCATCCAGGCCAGATGCCATCACCACATCCTGTGGCAGGGAGTTCCATAGACTTACAACGCGCTGGGTGAAAAAATATTTTCTTTTGTCAGTTCTTACTCTCCCAGCACTCAATTTGAGTGTATGTCCCCTAGTTCTGGTATTTTGAGAGAGGGAGAAGAGCTTCCCTCTATCCACTTTACTCATACCCTGCATTATTTTGTATGTCTCAATCATATCCCCCTCAAGCGCCTTTTTCCAGACTGAAGAGGCCCAATTGTTTTAGCCTTTCTTCATAAGGGAGGTGCCCCAGCCCAGTAATCATTTTAGTCGCTCTCTTCTGCACCTTTTCCAGTTCCACTATGTCTTTCTTGAGATGCGGTGACCAGAATTGTACACAATACTCCAGGTGGGGCCTTACTATTGTTTTGTATAACGGCATTATAATGTTGGCTGTTTTATTTTCAATCCCCTTTTGATAATCCCTAGCATGGAATTGGCCTTCTTCACTGCTGCCACACATTGGGGAGACACCTTCATGGAGCTGTCCACCAACACACCAAGATCTCTTTCCTGATCCGTCACGGATAACTCAGAGCCCATGAGTTGATAGATGAAGTTTGGATTTTTTGCCCCAATATGCATTACTTTACATTTGGTTACATTAAAACGCATTTGCCATTTCTCAGCCCACTCCCCAGTTTGGAGAGATCCTTCTGGAGCTCTTCACAATCTTCTCTGGTTTTTACCACATGGAAAAGTTTTGTGTCATCTGCAAACTTGGCCACCACACTGTTTATCCCTGTCTCCAGGTCATTTATGAACAGATTGAAAAGCACCGGTCCCAGGACCGAGCCCTGGGGCACACCGCTTTTCACTTCTCTCCATTGTGAAAATTTCCCATTGACACCTACTCTTTGTTTCCGGGATCTCAACCAGTTCTCAATCCATAAGAGGACCTGCCCTCTTATCCCCTGACTATGCAATTTTCTCAGCAGCCTTTGGTGAGGGACTGTGTCAAAAGCCTTTTGAAAATCCAGATAGACTATATCCACCGGTTCACCCAAATCCACGTGCCTGTTGACCTTTTCAAAAAATTCTAAAAGGTTTGTAAGACAAGATTTACCCTTACAGAAGCCATGCATGATGACTTTCTCTCAGCAAGGTTTGTTCTTTTATGTGTTTTAAGATTTTCTCTTGGATGAGGCCTTCCACCATCTTCCCTGGGACAGATGTAAGGCTAACCGGCCTGTAGTTTCCTGGGTCCCCCCTCCTTCCTTTTTTAAAAATTGGTGTGACATCCGCTATCCTCCAGTCCTCCGGCACTGTGGCCGTTTGAAGAGACAAGTTGCATATTACCGTTAAGAGATCTGCAATTTCATTTCTCAGTTCCCTAATAACCCTTGGGTGGATGCCATCTGGGCCCGGTGACTTGTTAACCCTCAATTTATCAATTAGTCCTAAAACCTCCTCTCTTTTAACCTGTATTTGATTTAATTCTTTAGTCAAGAGGGGCGGCTCAGGCAGCGGAATCCGCTCAAGGTCCTCTGTCGTGAAGACAGACGCAAAGAACTTGTTCAATTTCTCTGCAATGTCCAAGTCCTCCTTAACCTCCCCTTTTCCTCTCTCACCATCCAGAGGCCCAATTGGTTCTCTGGCAGGTTTTCTACTTCTAACATATTTAAAGAAGCTTTTATTATTACCCTTTATATTGCTAGCCATGCGTTCCTCAAAGTCTTTCTTTGCCTCCCTTATCATCTTTTTACATTTCTTTTGCCAGAGTTTGTGTTCCTTTTTATTTTCCTCATTTGGGGAAGATTTCCATTTACAGAAGGACCTCTCCTTGTGCTTGAGAGCCTCTCTAACTCCACTCGTTAACCATGCCGGTGTCCTCTTGGACTTAAATGAGCTCTTCTTTCTTTGTGGTATGCACTTGTGCTGGGCCTCTATTATTGTTGTTTTAAACAGGCTCCATGCACTCTGAAGAGATTGGATTCTTCTAACCCTCCCCTTCAGTTTCTCTCTAACTAGTTTCCTCATCTGAGGGAAGTTTGCCCTTCGAAAATCAAGGGTTTTTATGTCTGATTTGGTTGACACTCTTCCTCCGACATGCATGGCAAAGGTAATTGCAGCATGGTCACTGTTCCCCAGAGGCTCAGTGACATTCACATCCCCTGACGAGGTCCTGAGTATCACACAATATTAGATCTAGAGTTGCCTGTTCTCGGGTGGGCTCCATGACAAGTTGCTCTAAGGCACAGTCATTCAGCAAGTCGAGAAACCCAGTTTCTCTTTCTTGCCCAGAGCTCGCATTGGCCCAGTCAATGTGGGGATAATTAAAGTCCCCCATGATTACTATCCTATCCCTCTTAGCCACCTCCATGATTTGTCTCCTCATTTCAAGGTCCCCCTCAAGTTTTTGATCTGGTGGACGATAGAATACTCCAACTATCACATCACTCTTTGGACCTGGTAGTTTAACCCACAGTGATTCTATGGCGGAGTCAGACCCTCTGTCAATCTCCATTCTGCTGGATTTTATGCCTTCTTTGACATAGATGGCCACTCCTCCTCCAACCCGCCCCTCTCTATCCCTTCTATAGAGTTTATAGCCTGGGATTGCTGTGTCCCACTGGTTCTCCACATTCCACCAGGTTTCTGTTATGGCTATTATATCAATGTTATCCCTAGCTGCCAGATGTTCAAGTTCTCCCATCTTTGCTCGGAGGCTTCGAGCATTGGCGTAGAAGCACTTGTACAGTGGGTCCCGCAACAGCTGCTGCCCTGTTCTTCTCCCCCCACAGCTTTTATTTTCAGTAGACGAACTGTCACATTCCGCTATTCTGCCAGTGTTAATACTTGCTATGTCATCTCTATGTGATTCTCTACCCTCTCCAACCTCATTCCCGAGGATGAGGTGTTCCAACCGGATGCCACACAGCTCCTGTCGGCTTTCCCCAGTTATCAGTTTAAAAGCTGCTCTGCTGCCTTTTTGAGGTTGAGTGCCAGCAATCTGGTCCCATCATGATTCAAGTGCAACCCATCCCTCCTGAAGAGGTTTGGCTTGTCCCAAAATGTTCTCCAGTTCCTGACAAATCTAAAGCCCTCCTCTCGACACCATCGCCTCATCCACGCATTGAGGCTTCTGAGTTCTGCCTGCCTGGCGGGACCTGCACGAGGAACAGGTAGCACTTCTGAAAATGCTACCTTGAGCTCCTGCCAGAGCCACGTGCAGATTTTAACAAAAGAAACAAAACTGATCTTCAAGTACAGTTCACGTAAAAGTAATTTTTGGGTTCACCCCATTACCAGGTTCAGCATCTAAGCTGGGTATGCTAGGGTTATCCATTCTTGACTGAAGCTCCCCAGTATGGGTGTCTGAATAGTCATCTTCCCTTAACAAACACAACAGTAGCCCAACACACAGCCCCTTATCATGAGGCCTAGGTAGTGGGGAGAAGTTCTGGGTTCTCCTTAGTTCTTGCTTAGATTTATCTCAAGGACATAGTAGGCTCATATCTCGGTAAATAATAGTAAGGATGCTCAAGCATGCACAGTTGTCTTAGGCGGTTACTTCACGTCTTTCTTTGTTCCGTGACTAGTTTTGTACCGTGACAGCGTTGGTTGCAATCACGTGGTTTTGTCCCTGTTTCAGTGCTCCCTTGGTTATGATAACTTGTCTCGTGACAAGTGTTACCTCACGGTCTTGTACCGTGACAAACACTACATTTGTCTAGCTTCCTTTTTCCTTGGGGGGGGGGCTTAAAAATTCTTTTTTGATATTTCACTTCTAAAAAGTAAAAAAACCCACAGACACAGTTTTCTTAGAGAAACGAATGTTTTGTTGTATGTCAGTCGTTAATACATGGTATCCTGTCTCGGAACAAAAAGTGGGGACAAAGAGTGACAAGGGAAAACCCTAGCACCAGGTACAGTATTGTTGTGCTTAGCACCCGTTCGGGGGGGCGTGGTCGAGCCAAATTTCAGTAGTTGTGCGATGGACATGAAGTAACATTTTAATGTACTGCTCCTAAGTGCAAGACTAACAGAGACAAGTGCAAGACTAACAGGACATGAAGTAAGACGGGTTTGAGTAGGTTCTCCAAGTATGCGGCAACTAGGGTCTGCCTCCATCAATAACCTTCAGCATAATTGCTTTAAAATTCTGAGCAATTTAGGATTGGAAAACCAAACATTACTTCAGAGCACAGATCTCAGCATTATGAATTCTGGTATCATCCAGACACCCCTTCTTCAACTCAACCACCCCCATTCTTTATAAACAGAAAAGGGACTTCATGGTTTCTCGAATCAAACCCTTATTTGCTAACACCCTGGATGTCCATAAAAACGCAGTGATAATTGTTTATATTTTCTGATAATACCTACCAGTGGGGTTGGGGTCCTTAAAACATTTGTTTTAGTCTTCTCCCATCGCGATGTATTTTTCTTTTCCCTTTAAAATGGACGTCACCACCAGCCACAAAATGGAGGCAAGCCATGTGATGGGATCATGTTCAACCAATAGCATGCCCAGGTTGCAGACTGGGTGGGCAGTTCTGGCAGCCACAGAGGGCATAAAAAGCTCTGGCAGCCCCCGTCTTCCTTGCAGTCTCTGGTGGGAGTTAGGGTGGGATTGCTGTCTCTGCTGCGACTGTAGCTTCAGTCCTGCAGCCTCCCTGTGTGCGTGCGTGCTGCATACCTCTTGGTGAGTACCCTCCCTTGCCCCGCAGTGCAGTCACTCTGCAGCTGCCTTGCACCCTGGGCAACGCCCGCCGCTGCCTTTGCAGGCTCCCTGCATACCTAGTCTGTACTGTGTCTCTGCCAGCATCCATTTTTTTAGTGTTTTCCCTCTGGTCTGGGGTGTTGGGGGATGCCTGTGCACGGAAATGCTTTAAAAATCGCGCAAAAGCAGGTAGAAATGACAAACGAAAAAACAAAAAACGGTAACAAAATTTTTCAAAAATTTCATGACAAACGGAAACGAACCGAGACAGACCTCTCAGCAACAAACGAAAAACCAAAATGCCATTTTTCTGTTTCATGCCCATCTGTAACTGTATCTGAATCCACCATAAAACCATAATCACATATTCAAGAAGCAAGGAATTTTGTGGTGGCTCTTTTATGTCTTTTCTGGTTTCTTTCTTCTCTGTCTCTGTCATTAAATACATCAGATCAGACATCCACTGAGACTGGATCCCATCTGTCAAGTCCCATGAAGACTTTGGTTGCTTTTGCAAGCTCAGGTCTTCTTTTTTTGAGGACATTGGTTATGTAAAGTGAGTGATTTTGATCAATGTCTGCCTGGTGCTTGGCACAGATTTCAAGAGTTTTAACTGCTGTTACAGATGAATGTTATCAGAGGGCCGAGTCCTCCACTGCAGAAAGGTACACAGTGTGCTCCCGGAAACACAGTCTGCTATTCCAGTTTCCCAAAATGTTATATCCTGAGTAGATTTGAACCACTACTTCTGTATATGTGTATGCATACCCTACAAGAGCGTGCTATAACAGCACTGCAGATCCCATCTTCTGTGTGGCGTGCTCTGGTCACACGCAACGCGCAGCCAAAGCATCCACTACTAAAGCAAAGAGAACTTCATGGCATGAAAGCAGAAATACACAAACAACAAGGGTTCATCAGCTAGCTCAGGGATGGCTAACCTATGGCACGTGTGCCAAAGGTGGTATGGAAAGAGCTTTCGCCTGGCACGCGACATGCTCCCTGCCCCCCCCACTTCCCCCTCCGCTGGACCAGCCAGGAGGAATTTGTGGAGGGGAAAGTGGGGGGGGAGGGAGCATGTCGGGTGCCAGGCCGACCCTGCCGTCGCCATTGCCATCGCCGCCCTTGCAGCCTCTCCCTGCCGCCCCTGACTCCACCTCCGCCAACCCCATCCCTGCCCCTCCCGCCACCACCGCTGTCGCCGCTAACCCTGACCCTGTCGCCCTTGCTGCCTTCGACCTCACCCCACCCTGACTCCCCACTGCCGCCGATCTCAACCCCCCATCGCCCCCGTCTCCATCGCCATCACCCTTGCCACCCCTGCCGCCGCCGACCTGACCCAGCCTCTGCCGCCATTACCGCTGCCATCCCTGCCCCTCCCACCACCAACGATGATGACCCTGACCCCGCCCCCTCCATCACCCTTGCTGCCTTCACCCCCTTGCCCTCCGCTGCCGCTGCCGCAGCTAATTTTGGGCACTCAGTGGCAAAAAGGTTCACCATCCCTGAGCTAGCCTGTCTGCCTCCTTCCCAAGTCCTTAACAGCGGGAAACAGAGAAGCACAGGATCCAAGTATAAAAGGACACAAAACAAAATAACATGCAATTTCATCATTTTGTAAGGTTATAAAATGTTATAAAACAAAATGAAACACAAAGCAAGTATTCAATTAAATAATAAAACAAAACACCATTTTCTATTTTGGAAATAAAACATTTCATTTTCCTTTGTTAGAACATACCAATACCATCCTCAAGAATCAAAATAACATGTTAGAAATTGCAATCTGCTTATAGAGAAGTGGAACCTAGGAATGGATGATACACCAGTAAGATATAGTGCTCCATCTTGGAAGAGATGGGCTGTCAGATATATCAGTGCAGAGCATGATTTGATGGTGATTGGGAAAGATTCCATGCAAAACCCATCTGAAATCAAGAGGATACCGTAAGATCCAGCTTCTTTTACCCATAAACCTCTTTTATTTAAATTTAAAGAGAGAGGACATGTAGCCACCAGCCAATCCTCTCTCTTTAAATTAAAAAAAAAAGAGGTTTCTGGGTAGAAGAAGCCAGATCTTACCGTATCCTCTTGATTTCATGTGATTTTTGCATGGGATATTTCCCAATCACCATCAAATCATGCTCTGCACTGATATATCTGACAGAAGGAGCCCTGTGGCTCCTAGATGCCTCTACTGCAGGTAAAACTGTGCTTGACCTGGGGTTTAATCCTAGGTAGCAGGCTCATGGTTGACTCAGCCTTCCATCCTTCCAAGGTCGGTAAAATGAGTACCCAGCTTGCTTGGGTGGGGGCAATGTGTAGCCTGCATATTGTAACTAAACTGTAAACCGCCCAGAGACTACTTGAAGAGTTATGGGGTGGTATATAAGCAGAACATGTTGTTTTTACTGGTATATCATCCATTCCTAGCTTCCACCTCTCAGCATACAGATTGCAATTTTCAACCTACTGCCCCAGCTCTTAAGCTGCTTGCATACAAAATTTGGTACTTTTAGGGTTCAAGGCAGCAGACCCATATAGTGTAATGAGTTGTTTTGTTTTGTTTTGTGAATTTTTGTAAAAAAATATTGTTGATAATAAAGTCAACTGAAATAGCAAAAGAAACAGAATGAAATGCTATTTCTCTGCTTTGTGCCCATCTCCAGTTCCCAGTAGTGTGTTTTGTGTCTTTCTTTTACTTAAAGTGCATACTTTCCATCTGTATTATCCATGGAGCTTCTGCTGTGAGCTACTCAGCACAAAGTCACCTTTAGAAAGTAGCGGAAATCACTCCCAACATCTTTTCAACAAAGGTCTGAGTTACTCAGACCTCTGGCCTGGCTGCTCTCGGGATCAATCTCTTCAGCATATATTTCAATCATATCCTGTTATAGATTCTTGAAAGGGGAGCTGTTACTAAATAATATACCTATTTCCTGGAGGTTAACCAGCGACCGGGTTGTTTAAGCTGTTATATTGGCTTAAAGACTTACATGACAACATTGGAAAGATATACAGTATGCCTACGTCTTGTCACTCGGTGAATCAAAGTCTTGGCAGCTCTGTCAACATATGGACAATTAGCCCAAAGAGGACAAGCCTGTGTTGATTTAATTTTACATATTTAGAAGCCCTTTATAAAAGCTTACTCATAGATCTGTCATTATCATGATCATCATTGCTGCCTGAAATCCTGTTGCACCCAAACCAAAACTGAAATGTGTACAGTATATCACAGGAGTACACCCCTTCACATTTCCCTAAATATTTTAGTATATCTTTTCATGTGACAACATTGAAGAAATGACATTTGGTTACAATGTAAACCAGTGAGTATATAGGTTGTATAACCGTGTAAATGGGCATAGAGTTCCCCAGAGCTTCACAGGTTGCCACTGGAGTCCTCTTCCACTCCTCCATGACAATGTCCACTTCCGTTTCAGGATGACCCACAGATGCTCAATAGGGTTTAGGTCTGGAGACATGCTTGGCCAGTCCATCACCTTTAACCTACAGCAAGGCAGTGGTCATTTTGGAGGTGGGTTTGGGGTCGTTCTCGTGTTGGAATACTGCCCTGAGGCCCAGTCTCCAAAGGGAGGGGATCATGCTTTGCTCCAGTGTGTCATAGTATATACAGTATATACTAGAATATTTAGGAAATGTGAAGGGGTGTACTCCTGTAATATACTGTAAATATACTAAAGGAGGGGTTGATGATATTACAAGTCATTATGTCATCATCATCATTTAAATAACATTGGTGCCTCAAAGTAATGTGTCATACACAGAATTGTATTCTTTCACTAACAGTTAAATACCTGTATCTTCAGGTAAGCTTTTAAACCTAGTTATTAAAAAGCAGAACACTTTTTAATAACTAGGATTGGACCCTCCTGGATGTTGATTTTTTTTTGCTCCATTAATTGTGTTTTAATTGTTTTAAATACTTTTTAATTATTATTGGATAATTAAGTAACTGTTTTGTAGATATCATTGTATGTTTCATTGTATTTTAACTTTGTAATTTATTGTGGACTTATTTTAATCATTTTGAACTGCCCCAGGTCTCTTCATTGAGACAAAAGTGGCCTAGAAAACAGACAAACAAACAAAATAAAGCATTTAATGTGAGAACCTAAAACATGACATTTCAGAATTTTGATTCTTCCTTATAGAGGCTAGAATCCTTAGACTAGCAGTGTTTCTGTCAAATTGCAGTGGGTACTTCAGTCATTCTTGATAAAGATTTATCAAAATTTGAGGGGAGGGGTTTGTTCATAGTCAGGATGGAAACAATTTGAGATAAAGAAAACCTGCATTTGTGACAAATCAACAGTGATGGATTCATCCATCCAGGGTGAGGCCTTTGAATGATTTTGCCTGGTAAAATCCAGTTTTCAGTTGTATTTGGGAATTAGAGTTGTTGTTTCTTTTCTCTCTGATACTGCTATCTCACTTGGGGAAGATCTTAGTCTTCTAAAGGTCCAGCTTTTCCCCTTCGCCCCATAACGTGAATGAATATGTGGGGTAGCAGTTCCCATGTACAAAGCTGTTTTTCTAAAAAAAAAAAAAAAATTAAAACACAGTTCAGCCCCATGGCCAGCAGGTGGCATGAGCATTAAAAAAAGGACCACCTGGCTGGGGGAAATTAAAACAAAGAGCACCCAATGGAGCTTCCTGGTGTTCCCAGGGTCGGGGAAAATAAAAAAATAAAAAGTGCCGATCGACCCCAGAAACAGCCAGTCGGCGCTATGGGGCGGGGGGGAGAAACCTGGATCATTTGCATGGTCCCACGACATCTGCCTCCTTAAAAGGTGGATTTCTTAAGCGAGGCAAAAAAAAAAAAATCACTACCTCTTCAGTAAGTCTTGGAAACCTCGCTTAAGAGGGCATTACCGGGTTTTCTTTTTTCTTTTTCTTTTTTTCAAAAAACCCGGTGGCCATGGGGACAGGAGTTTTGGACACAGTTTATCTACTAATTTAAACTGCATATAAAGGGATGTGGGATAGGGGGCTTGTCTTTAACACCTGCTATCACAGACAGATATGATGCAGCGTTTTCCATGTTGAGACTAGCCTTTGCCTACTGAAGTTTTCAGATTCAAAACGGGAAGAGTTTCACCATCGTACCGTTATTTCTGGATACAGAATGGAAAGACCTTCACCCGCCAGACCTCTCAGGTAACATGGCTTGCCTAGCAAAACTCAGGGACTGGAGGCATGTCAAGAGGATTCATGTCACTGAAGTCAGACACAAATCACATAGACATTCTTTTTAGAAATGCAAGCAACTATGGTATATAATTCATTTTATTTTTTATTTATTTATTTATTTATTTATTTATTTATTTATTTATTTTAGAGTCTTTTTACCCCACCTTTCTCCTTGGAAAAGGATCCAAGGTGGCTTATAGTAATGAGGGGTAATACACAGTCCAGTACAATTAAGACATGTTCAAGGATTTGAGAAAAAGGAATTAAGGGACATCTTACAGCATTAATAGACAAACATTACATTAAAGCTACAAAAGAACGCAAGCAGTTAAAGGGGAGTAAAGTTACTTGTAAAGTTATGAGTGATGGAAACCCACAAGGTTATAAGTAGTTATAAACACAAGTCTATGTGAACCTATATAGAATCATATAAAGGACACATAATGCTAGTACATCATTCAGGGAAAGCTTGCCTGAAGAGAAAGGTCTTTGCCTGTTTCCGGAAGGACAACAGGGATGAGGCAGTCCTGGCCTCTAGTGGGAGGGAGTTCCAGAGATATTTTAGAATGTGTTTGCAATCAATGAAATACACTGTATCACAAAGACTTTTTTCACCCTAAAGAGGAGGCCAAAAAATCCTGATGACAATAATTTCCACTTGTATCAGTTAGGACTGTGATAACATATCTGTGAGGGAAAGGGCATATGTTTAGGTGTGCCTGTAATTCCATCGTAAGCCTCAGGGCTGGCCCCTACCATTAAGCAGAGGGACTCGCCAGTCTGCCGAATGTAAGGGCCGGGGAGGGGGAGCAGCCACTGTAGTCCCCTGCCTGCTCTTCCTGACCCTTCTGGACATTACCCTCTTTTGAAGGATAGGACTGGGTTATGTGTTACATAGTTCTGTCTCCCTCCCAACTATTCTGATAATGACAGGTATAACAGATGGCTTTATACCATTGCCTGTGTTCAATTAAGATTTAGTTAGAATTCAAACCAGCTTCCATAACTGTTATGGAAGAACTGGCTCCAACTTATCCTTCAACTCAAATATAAATATTAAATCTTGATTTCTGTTGAACAATAAGAATCTTGCCCTGGATTTTAGATGTTGGATGAAAAAGTGTTTTATTTCAGGTTTTTAGTAACCAGTGTGCCTCTTGGGCTATATTGGTACAAAACCTCAGATTTAAGGGGGTAGTGTACATCTCATGGGTAATGCAGATCTCCCCTCGGGGTGTGTTTCAAACCTTTCCTTTTGAAGGGCATATGCAGGAATTGTTTGTTTTGGTAGTGTTGGACTATGGAAGCTCACTAGCACTGGCAATGGTAAACCACGCCTTTAGCATCCCGCATACCTTGAAAACCAACTGACTTGGTGACACATAACAGCAATTTAGCAATGCAGCACTAGTGTCCACATATACCAGGCATGTCCAAACTTTGGCCCTCCAGATGTTTTAGACCACAACTCCCATAGTTCTTAGCCATTGGAAATACAGGCTTGGAATTCTGGGAGTTGTGGTCAAAAACATCAGGAGGGCTGAAGTTTGGACATGCCTGAAATATACAATTCAATTATTTCAGCTTGCCAGATGTTTTGGAAGTGTTCTCTAAGAAGATTGAATGGCTTTTTAGTGGGATGGTGTTGGGGGGAGGGAGGGAGGCAGCTCAGCCAATTTCATTGTACACTGGTTGTACAATGACAATAAAGGTTATTATTATTATTATTATTATTATTATTATTATTATTATTATTATTATTATTATTATTATTATTATTATTATTATTATTATTATTATTATTATTATAAGATACAAAAAGCTCGGCCAGACTCAGTAGAAAGTCCATCTTGAGACGCTTCCCTGACTCGAAAAATTCTTCAAGCACGGTGTACTCTGCTTCCATGGGGATACAAAGATTTTAAGACCCCTGGAGACATCAGGATCTTAAATAACTGCAGAACTTGGTTGAATGCTGGTTATGGAAAACTGCCTTGTGGTCATTCAGAATATTTGGTTATCAGAAGAGTTTTGCTGCCTCAGAACTAAGGTTTATCTGGACCACCATCTCATTTCTCAAAGCAGACAACCAGGCTGCCCCTGAAAAGTCCAGAACATGAAAGCAGCAGTCTCATCCTTGTTTCCCATCAGCCACTATATAAAAACATGTTGCCTCTTATTCTGGGAATGACACCTACAGCTCACATGTTTCGCTGCCATTTTGGCTTTATTTTGATTTCAGATTCAGTGCCTTGTGCTGGTAAATAAACATCAGGTCTTGTGAGAATGATTTGTAATGCAGCGTTTTGTTCAGAATACATATCGCTCTGCGAATGAATCAAGGAGGAAATAGGAAATGAACAGTTGTTGTCTTCGTTTACCTGATGCACCCGCTTCTGCGTCCCGCGGTGACGATATTCATCTGATACTCGTCTTGGTTTTCCTGCTCAGTCAGTCACTCTAGCCTCCACAATAATGTGTTGCGTTTTTCTGAATTCCTTCTGAACTTCCCAATTTCCCCCCTTAATGCAGTGCCAAGATCTATCATCCAATTTCTGATGAAGCTGTGTCAGAGAGACATTTTCAATTTCTTTTCATCATGCCCTCGCTGCCATTCATATCATCCCTTATGTTTTCTCATTCCTTTTGCTTATCTTTTTTCTTGGCCCTTTTCTTAAACGAATACATTCCAGAAAAATATTTTTTTCCGCAAATTATATGCTGCCTAGGATTCGTCAGGAAGTTCTACTTTCTAGTTATTGCAGGTGGACTCCTCTGGCTTTAACACATGTTTAAAGAACAGTGCACATTTATTGGCCATATCTCTGTGTAGCCTAGTTTTTCCTGCATCAAAACAATCCAAAGCCAAGAGGCAAAGGATCAGAACTGGAGAACCGCAGGTATGAGCAGCAGGAGCTCAGATCACCTGTTCCATGTGCTTTATCTTACTGGCCCATTTAAGTTAGGAATGGTTTGCCAGAAGAGTTTGCTTTCATGTCGCTTGACCTCTGTGACTTTTGGAAGTGGTGATTTAAGAGTAGAGAACAGTAAGTTCAGCAGATAGAATACTCAATGATGAGGCAAGGTGGATACAGCACACTGAAGGAGTTAATATTGTGTTTGCCCATTTCCTGGAGTACACGAAATATCATCCTATAAATACCCAGAACAAACTTTTGTCAGATCGCAGGTTTCTTAAGCTAGAAAGCTCAGCATGAGACTTTCTCCTGACTGAGGCAAGGAAGACATTCTCAGACCTTCTTCAAGCACTGGGCTCTCTGTTTCCAGGGGAGTACAAAGAATTTATTTGGATCCTGTCCTTCTTGTGCTGGACATCATGCCCTCCTCTTGCAAATGTCAGGGAAGCATTTCCTGACATTGGTGTGCAGTGTATTCCCTTCTTCTTCTTCTTCTTCTTCTTCTTCTTCTTCTTCTTCTTCTTCTTCTTCTTCTTCTTCTTCTTCTTCTTCTTCTTCTTCTTCTTCTTCGTTTGTTCCACTTGGTGGTGGGGGTCCGCTATCCTTGTTTTGGTGCTCCACTTCGCATGGTCATGGGCTAGGTCCAGGTGAACCAAGGGACAAATTCATGTCATTGTTGAGGGTGTTCATCCAACGCTGTTTAGATCATCCCCTTGGTCGGGAACAAGATGAACTCTTTCCTAAGCCAAACGTTTTTGATTTGTGGATCTGGTGACTTACTGGCCACTGGTTGCAACAGTAGGACTAGTACATACAGTTTCACTTATCCACATCCTGGAAAAATAATCAAATAAAACATAGGAATATGCCATCCCAAGGTGTACTGACAGGATTGGCCATTAGATGGAACCAGACAGTATAATGTATAAAGGTGGCTGAATGGAAACCTGCCTGGCTTGACTTCTCCAAAGGAAGCAGCTTCTGGGTAAAACGGAAAAACTGCATTTGGGGGAGGCAGGGAAGTCTCTCATGCGGTCCAACGCAGTGAGAAATGTGCAGACCTCTACATCAGAGTAACTAAGCCATTGAACAGGATGATGGCCCAACATAGGAGGGGCAACATCTCAGGACCAGAATCAGCAGTACATCTCCACTTGAAGGACAAAGGGCACTCATTCAGAGATGAGGATGTACACATATTAGAGGTGGTTTGAGAGAGGGGTCAAGGAACCCATTCATGTGAGCACTGAAAACCCCTCTCTCAACAGAGGTGGGGGGCTCAGGAACAGTCTATCTGCCACTTATCAAGCTGTGCTTTCAACAATACCCAAACAAATCAAAAAGCCTTCACCACCAAGGCCATAGCTAACGACCCATACTTTATGGGTTTCAGCACCTTAGGCCATTGTTCACCTTAAGGCTATTGAGACTGTTGTCTACCTAACAAGCCTATTCAGACCATTGTACATCTTATGAGCCTATTTCATACCAGGGTGACAAGAGGTCAAAGTGGATTATAACATGGAGGACTCACAACTAGCTTTCCTCAGATTGATGAAGCTGTTTTGATGAGCAGTAAAATGTTTCAATCTCTCAAGAAAAAGAACTCCAGTTGCCATGACTCAACTTCTGGAAAAGAGCTAGCAGAATATAACAACAGTGTAATAACACTGTATTTTTTAGTCTTTTGCATTCGAAAGCTTGCAGTGTCTTTATTTGTATTAGTGACCTATAAAGGTATTGCCTGTAGCCTCTTTTTGCATTTGTGTTGTGTGATGGCCACACAGCTCAACCCCCTCTTTTGCTCTGATGTAATGACAGCAAAGCTTCACATAATTTAGCTCCCAGAAGTCTAAATTAAAGCCTCTCTATTGCATTTATTTTAATCTGATATATTTTAAGATGACTAAGTTTTAAAGATACTTGTTAGCATAGTAGGTAATGAGAAGACTTGAAGGAGCTCCCTTGTAATATGGTTAATCCAAATAGTACCTGCAAATTATTTTCTTTCCCAGTTAAACTCTATCTGCTTCTTTAGGATTTAAGGTACATATGAAACATGATGTTTGAAACAGATCATTCAAAACTCAAGACGTTAATATCCTAATTAAGGAGAGAGAAACATTTTTGTATGTGTTAGTTATCCTTTCCTTCTCAAACTCAGGTAATAATCTGGGGAGTTTTCTGATCACCTTGTGAACTAATCTGACGATTAATCTTTTCTAAATAAGTGCTTTGATGTTGTAATAAATAATAAAGTCACCTGATAGCAATGTCTCATTTGGTTGAACTCAAGGCAACCCGAGACCTTAAATAAATGAAAAGCAGGATGAGAAGCAAAGCAAAGCAAAGCAAAGTGTTCTGCTTATATACCGCCCCATACCACTACAAGTCGTCTCTGGGCGGTTTACAATTTTTTAATTACAGTGTGCAGGCTACACATTGCCCCCCCAGCAAGCTGGGAACATGATAGATGTAGCAGTTATGGAAAACTGGACTAGAAGGTTTAAACTATACAGGGAAGACTTTCCTGAAAATATGGCCATCTCTACTGATCACAGGTTTTATAGCAAAAACAAAATTGGATAAAATAGAAATTGGATTGGATTGTTGGATAATTTAAGAATGTTTAATTTGCTGCATTACTTGTCTTTATTATATGGGACAAATGCTAAGAAGACTCTATATTATATATAACAAGTTATATCTAGCGGTATGTGTAATTTTAAGTGGATTGTCAATTTTAAAAAATAATTAATTTTGTTTAAAAAGAAAAAAGATGACGTGACAGATGGCCTCATGCCAATGAAGCCACCTGTACCCTTCAAAGGTGAGGGTTTTCCCCGAATAATGTGGGTTGGTGTAGAAGGGACTACAGAGAATCAACTAGTGCTGAGCTGACAATTTCTCCCAAGGGAATTTCAACCATTCTCATTTAGTTTAATAATAATAAAAAGAAATCTCCTCAGAAAGAATTTCAAACAATGAAAAAATCCAGCAAATTTCTCAGGGGTAAAACATTCTCATGCATAAGCTTCCCTTTCCTACAAGAGAGCTGAAGAGGACTGTGGATCCATCTCCTTTCTCTTATTGTACAGTCGTCTCTGTGGCAATTGTTGGCAGCCCCTGTAGGAAAATGATTCCACACATAGGCACATTATTGGGTCCAACAAAGCCAGGCCTCCATGCTCTTCTTCCTCTTGCAAACAGGAGGCCAGACACTTTTATTAGCTGTGAAAGGCAGGACATAAGATGTGGCGTGATAGCCTACGTGTCCGGAGGGGATAGACTGATGAATTCCTGGGGAGGGCTTAGGTGACATGGCATGTCACTTTGCGAGGGTCTTGATAACAATTAGCTTGTTATTTCCTTACACGCCATCTCATGACTAATCTGGGGGAAGAGATAAGGCCAGCTGGCTTCCTCTGCGTCAGGCCCCATGAGATCCATTGTTCCCCTCATCCGGGGCATTCCCGCACAGTGGGGGTCAATGATTCCCATGGGACCCTGTGCAGGAGGCTGGCTGGGTGATTATTAATATCTCCCAAGGGGATATCACTACAAGCCCCCAACAAAATTTATCTACAAATGCGCCTCAAATGCTTCTCAGAAGGTCCCCCCCAAAGTATTCTGTGTGTTTTCATTTTAATTACTTCTCTAAGAAGAGGGAGTTATTTCTAAAATTCATCCACCAGCGTTGCTTTTTGTTGTTTGTTGTTGCTTTGGTGGTGGCATCTGCTCACCTACCATCCCCTAACGTGATGCTAGGTAGACAGTGCCGTGGAGGAAACACAATGGTGACTGGGTTGCCTGTACTGTTGTTGCTGCTATCGCTTTCGTGGGTGTGAACACAGCTGTTTTGCAGCCACTGCCAACTGTGAGGAGGAACATTTCCAGGAACCTGTTGGAGAATGTGTCCTTCGCATGGAGAAACTGGACAAAAATGTTCAATTGATTTCACAAAATGTGGTGAAAACCTTTGAAAGATTGGCCAACTGCAATAGATCTTCTCCCAAGTTGGATTTGGGTTCCCTCCTCTGCCAATAGTCATTTGCACCCATCATATTGGTTGGGAGGGTCCCTCAGCCATCATCGTTTGGGGGTTTGTATGCTGAAACAGCGAAAGGCAAGAGGAAGAAATGGAAAACATTCCTTCCATGGGCATCCTTCTGATAATTTATTCCATGATCCAAGCCATTCGTTTCTTTCCTTTCTCTCCATGTTTGTTTCAGATAAAAGGAATGACACATGGTATCAAAGGAGCGCTTCTACTTTAACAGCCCCCCCCCTCTCCACTGCAAACAACAAAATACATATTGTCATCTCCTGGCAGCCTTTGCTTTGCTTTTCATCTGTGGAGGGAGAGAATATGATTGAATCCTCCCCTCCAACAGGAAGTGCAACTAATTCCTCCTTTTTGTGAACGTAGCCTATTCTAAAATGGTGCTGGGCTGCCTATGCCCCTGACAACAGGGTATGCAGAAATTAATGGCACACTTGCTTGATATCATATAAATGATTTACCTGCAGTAGGGGTGCTTTTTTTTTTTGAAATATGAATTTCATAACTGCTGGATAGCTCAAAGATGGAGAATTCCCTACCGGGCCTCCGTGACAGGGGCCAGACCCAGTTCTGCAATTCTAAATTTATGATTAATGCCTTGTCTTGACCAGCTCTCTGATTGTTCTTAGGGACGTTGGACGACATTGCCTACCTATTCTTTTGACAGCCATTCCGGAATACAGCCCAGAGAGGCAGAGGGAAGTAACTATAGAAACGGCAGAAGGGGGGGAATCTCCATTCTTCCCTCTTGAAAGATCTGCTGGAGCCTTTGTGTAAGGAACCTCAGGGTGCCTTTGCTTTTGAGACTAAATCCTTCAGGTCCGTCATTTTCAAAGTCTAACCATGACTTTAGCAAGGAAGAGGTTGGGAGCGGGGGCGTCTTCTTTCAAGTCAGTAAGATGGCCCCGTTGGTAATAAATTCTGCAGATCATACAGCCCCTGCCCCCACTTTCAGCTTTGTCCTTCATGTACACTGTTGGAGTCCAAAGAGCTAGTACAGGTAACGTCGCACAATCCAGTGTAGCTCCTGAGCAGGTTACATATTGTACCATTTCTACAGGCAGGAGGGGAAATAATTATTTGGGGCGGGGCAAAGCCTTGGAGAATGCGTGGTTAGAGATGAGTCCATGTTTGCCTTTCAGCTCCTCTCAATTCTCTTTTTCAAAACATGGGAAAGTTTTCATCCTATTTTAGCATAATTTGGAATTATTCCACAAGTCTGCATAAAGGTTTGGATGCCTTTTTTAGTGCACATTTTACCTAATGTTTCCAGTTTCTGTGAGACTGTATTTATTTTTTATTTTTGAGTATAAGACCTGCTCATTTCTTTGGATTATGAAGTAGCAATTAGTAGAAATCAGCACAAATTGGCTGCACAGGGAGAATCCCCATCTCACCTCCTTGTCTAAGGGGTTGACCGCTGGAGGAGGTGCAGAAGGGCAGCCTGAGCTTCTACCCAGATTGGAACAGTGCTGGAGAAGGACTCTGGCAGCATGCAACAAAAGCATGTAACAAAAGACGTACATAATAATGTAGGGCATGAGTCAAGTGGATAGAGGGACGCTCTTCTCCCTCTCACAAAATACCAGAACCAGGGGACATACACTCAAATTGAGGGCTGGGAGAGTGAGAACAGACAAAAGAAAATATTTTTATACCCAGCGTGTTGTTAGTCTGTGGAACTCCCTGCCACAGGAGGTGGTGACGGCATCTGGCCTGGATGCCTTCAAAAGGGGATTGGACAAATTCCTGGAGGAAACGTCCATCACAGGTTACAAACCATGATGGAGATGTGTAATCTCCAGGCTTAAAACCGGGGTACTTCAAGGACCAGATGCAGGGGAGTGGTATCAGGAGACAGATATCTAGTCTCATGTGCTCACAAACGCATCTGGTGGGGCCACTGTGAGATACAGGAAGCTGGACTAGATGGGTCTTTGGCCTGATCCAGCACGGCTCTTCTTATGTTCTTAAAAGGTGAGTGGGCTAGCCAGCCACTGGCATCTGTGGTGCCACCCAGTGAACTTCATACAGAGCAGTACAAATTAATTTGTGCCCATCTCTAGTGATGGGAATGGTCCTCTTGAACCCGCCAGTGAGTCGTACTCCTGTCTGATCTAGTGCGGTAAAACTCTCCTTAGCAGCTGCCACTATCATGCTAGAAGACAATTGTCTGGCACCACAGTATTGATTTTGCTGGGTTCCATTCTGCTTAACTTCTGCATGAAATTAAGTTCCTCCATAGGGAGGCAATGGGGGTAGAAGGAAGGGAACAGGCAGGTGGCAGAGGGGGTGGAAGAGTTAGGTCCTCCTCGCCTCTCCCAGGCATGAAACAGAAAAATCCAAACCACAAGCTGGTTCTTATTTCCAAGGTTCCTGCATGGTTCAGAGGGCGTCCCGACCCACCCTCGTTTGACCTTGTTCTGACTCATTCCCATCTCTAGTAATAATTTTATTTCAGACCATCTTTTGGAAGACTTTGGCAAAGTTCACAAATTCCTTCATTGCCTGGGGAAATAAATTGAGATTCTAAGCAATGCAGATGGGGAGAAATGGAAATGGATCAAAACTGGCAGATATGCAGAGCTGGCTCATGAGAACAGTGGGATTTCAGGCTGAAATTTGGGCAGTAGTGGGTGCCTTCCAGTCACAAGCTCCCTGGGCAGATTCCTCCACCCATCCAGAGTTAGGACTTGGAGCGTTAATCTTTCCAAAAGAGTGTATGCCTTTGAGTTCAACAGTGGTGGCGCTGAATTAGATTTCTCACCTCCTTCCCCACTCCACCCCCACCCACTCACCCCCAAAAGGTTAATTTTATCTTTAACACCTGGATGGAAGGAAGGGGGCTGGCTTGATTGCTCAGTAAGTTAGATATCTAGCTAGAGGTTGGAAGATTCCCCACTGGACCAAAGCTGTCCTGTATGGCCTTGGACGAGCTGCAGAGCTTCAGCGCACTGCCAGAGGAAAGGAATGGTAGAACACCTCTAAATACCTAGGAAGTCCTAGAAAGAGCCTCCAGACATCCTAATTGCCTTGATGCAACACTGTTGTTGCTGTTGCTAACAGCACAGGAAAGGACAACAAAAGCATTGTTTGCTTCTGGATGTGTGGATCCACCAATTTTCAGGCTGATGGCTGAAGTACATAAGAATATATAAAGAGCTCTGCTGGTATCAAGAGACAGCTAGAGTCATGCACTCCCAGAGGCATCTGATGGGGCCACTGTGAGATACAGGAAGCTGGACTAGATGGGCCCTTGGCCTGATCCAGCATGGCTTTTCTTGTGTTCTTATGGAATAGAGAGTAGGCTGATCAAATTTGCAGATGATACCAAATTGGGTGGGGTTGCTAATTCCCTGGAGCACAGGATGAAAATCCCAAAGGGCCTTGACAGATTAGAGTGCTGGGCCAAAGCTAATGTAATGGGGTTCAACAGAGGGAAATGTAGGGTGGTGCATTTAGGTAAAAAGAACGAATTGCACAGATATAAGATGGGGGATACTTGGCTGGAAAATAGTATCTGTGAAAGGGATCTGGGAGCCTTGGTGGACCACAAATTGAACATGAGTCAGCAGTGTGATGCGGCGGCCAGGAAAGCCAATGCAATTCTTGGTTGCATCAACAGAACCATAGTGTCTAGATCAAGGGAAGTGATACTACCACTCTATTCTGCTCTTGTCAGACCCCACCTGGAGAATTGTGTCTAGTTCTGTGTGCCACAATTTAAAAAGGATGTTGGCAACCTCGAGCGGGCACAGAGGAGGGCGACTAGGATGGTTGAAGGTCTGGAAGAAATGTCATATGAGGAACAGCTTAGGGAGCTGTGAAAGTTTAGCCTTACAAAAAGAAGACTGAGAGGGGATATGATAGCTATGTTTAAATATTTGAAAGGATGTCACATTGAAGAAGGGACTGGTTTATTTTCCATGGCTTCGGAGACTAGGACTCGGGGTAGTGGTCTCAAACTACAGAAAAAGAGATTCAATTTAAATGGAATATGCTACCACAAAGGAGGGTGGTGGAGTCTCTTTCTTTGGAGGTTTTTAAGAACAGGCTGGATGGCCATCTCTCGGGAGTCCTGTGATGGGGGTTCCTGCATGCCAGGGGGTTGGACTGGATGGCCCTTGAGGTCTCTTCCAACTCTATGAGTCTATGATTCAAGCCAAGGGCCCATTGTAGTCCAGCTTCCTGTATCTCTCAGGGGGCCCACCTGATGCTTCTTGGAGCACATGAGATATCTAGATACCTGTCTCCTGATGCCACTCCCCTGCGTATGGCACTTTGAGGCACCCTCCTTTTAAGCCTGGAGATAACACGTATCCACATGCTTGCTGTGTCTCCTTGAGTTTTCAGACAGGGAAACAAATCTTAGCATGAGCAGTGATGGAGAAGGAAGGAGACTGACTTTTGTGTGTGTGAGAGAGTGACATGGCTTTACCATGAGTCCTTTATTTAGTCCATTTTTTTAAAAAAAAATTTTATTGAACATAAAAAAGACAAAATAACAATGATAAACAATTATATAAAAAAACAGTAATAGACAATCATAAACAGTACAAAGTGCCCCCCACCCCCAAGAAACCGTCCAGTATTCTTGCATCTTCTCTTTCTTCTTCATCTTTTTTTTTTTTTCTTCCAATAGGCTTCTTAAGGTCCTTTACGCCAGAACTGTGTTGGGTTATAAGTTGTTTGTATCCCTTTCCCTTTTAATAGTACATGATCTATAAATTTCCCCCAAACATCATAGAAAGTATCTTTTTTTATTTCACCTCTCAAAACTTTTATATTACAAGATAGTTTATCATTTAGTGCTATGTCCCACACTTCCTTATACCATTCAGCAATTTTAAGGTCTGATTTCAGTTTCCAGTTCCTAGCAATAATCAGTCTAGCTCCTGTCATAAGATTTGCTATTAATTCTTTAGTTTTCACATCATATTCATTGATAGATGGTAATGATAACAAAGCAATTTCCGGTACACATTTAATATCAGTTTGTAGTATTTCTCTTATCTCCTCAATAATCTCTTGCCAAAACTTTTGAACTATTTCACATTCCCACCATAAATGAAAATAGGTACCTATCTTTTTTTTCGCATTTCCAGCAGAGCTTAGAATATTTTGGATTCATTCTATTCATTCTGACTGGAGTCATATACCATCTTAAAACTAGTTTGAAGTAGTTTTCTTTTATTCTGACTGATAATGACCGTAAAATCCTCAAATTCCAAATTCTTTTCCATTCATCATTATTTATTTATTTCTCTATGTCTTGTTTCCATAGCTCTCTTATTGTGTCCTGTTCCCTATTCTCAAATGAATCTTGAATTATTTTATATAATTTGCCAACTGTTCCTTTCCCTGTATTTCCTTTCTCTGATTCATATGTTGTCAGAAATTGCTCAAATTTTGTATATCCTCTAAGTTGTGTATTTCTCCTAATCCATTCTTTCGTCCAGCTTTCTAACTGGGCGTAATTCAACCACTTGAATTCCTGAGTTTGCAGAATACGTTTAATTTCTTGTTTTGATGTCATCTTTTTAATCCAATCTTTTAGTCTTGCCACTTTCCTTAATTTAAATAAGTCTCCCAATTTCTTCATATTCGTGGGGAAATTTATCTGATCAATCACCGCACCAAGCGGGGAACCTTCCTGTATCAATTTCTTTCCATACTTTTCCAAGTGAGCAATAGGGAACTTAGAAGAGGATTTTTAATTGGGTAACTTTTCCTTTTTTGGGGGAAACTAAACACATATTTATTTATGTCTTCATTTAGTTCCTCTGAATGAAGTTCCCACCATATTAGTTTTTGAGGTTTAAATAGTATTTCCCCCAGGGAGCTAAGATGATTAGCTATGTAATACATTCTAAGATTAGGTATGCCTATACCTCCCTCTTTTTGAGATCTGTACCATAAGCTTTTATTTATTCTTGCTTTTTTTCCACCATTGCAGAATTTATTTAAAAGATCTTGATAAACTTTAATTTCAATTTCTGTGTATTGAATAGGTAACATTCTAAAAAGAAAATTTATTTTAGGAAGTATTTTCATTTTTACCATTGCTATTCTACCAAACCATGATAAGTTTAATTTGGAGTAATTTTGTAATTTATTTCTAATCTCTTCCTTTATTTTTGTGTAATTTCGTTCTTTCGTTTTACTAATGTCTTTATCTAAAAGTATCCCTAGGTATTTTATACATTTACAAACTTTCAGTTCGTGATTGGAGATCTCTTCCATGTCTCGATTATCCTGATTGAAAAGCATGATTTCTGATTTCTGCCAGTTGACACATAATCCGGTTGTTTCACCAAATTCCTTTAGGTGTGCTTTTATTCTTAATATATTTTCACCGGATTTTTTATTGTTAACAAAGCGTCAAATAAACTGATTTTTATCTTGCCTTCCTTACCCATACCTTTAATAAGTTGGTCCTCCCTTATTGCATTAGCTAGTAGCTCTATCACTATGCAAAACAGAACTGGCGATAAAGGACATCCCTGTCTTGTTCCTCGGCCTAGGTAATTTTTTTCTGTCATCCCATCATTGACAATGATTGATGAGGTGCTATGAGAATAGAGTTGGTTTATTACACTTAGAAATTTTTCGCCAAATCCCCATTTCACTAATAAAAGTTTTAACGCAGGCCATTGGACACAATCAAAGGCTTTAAATAAATCTAGAGACAAAATGCATGCTTTGTCCTGTGATCTTCCCATCTCATAAAGAACATTCAAAACTCTTCTTACAGTGTCTGACATTTGTCTACCTTTGATAAAGCCCGTTTGGTCTTCTTTAATATATTTGTCTATAAATGTGTACATTCTTTTGGCTAGAATTGCTGTAAAAATCTTGGCATCTTGATTTATAAATGATATTGGTCTGTAAGATCCAACATCTCTTGGATCTTTATTAGGCTTGAGAATTAAAATAGTTAAGGTATGTTTCAGGAGGAAGGAACTTGCTCCCCTCCAATATCTCATTATAAAGCTTCTTTAACTTAGGAATTAACATTGATTTGAATACCTTGTAAAATTCTGGTCCCAATCCGTCATCTCCTGGAGTTTTGGCATTCTTTAGCTTATTTATAACATCCTCTATCTCCTCCTCTTTAATAGCTTTTTCCATTTCAAGCCTGTCTTCTTCCGCTAGTCTTACTTTTAGGTTTTTGTCAATATATTGTTCCATAACTTCCTTACTACTTCTATTGGCTGTATATAAGTTTTGATAAAATTCTTGAATAGCTTTTAATTTTTCTTTCATTTGAGTAGAAATATTGCCGCTTAAATCCTTTATCCTTCCTATCATGCTTTTTTCTTTCCTTTTCTGTGTTAATTTTGCTAGCATCTTGGAGTTTTTATTACTGTATTCGAAAAGTTTCTTTTCAAATATAGTAGATTTCTTTGGGTTTGTTGTAGATCTATATCTTCTAATTCCCTTTTCCTGGCCTCAACCTGAATTAAAAATTTTTGTCTTTGGTTAAAAAAATTGAGATTCAAGGTCTGCTATAGTAGCCTCCAATTTTTTTATTTTGCTGATCTCGACTTTTTATAATAGCACTTTCTTTTATTATGTAACCTCTAGCCGCTGCCTTCAGAGTGTCCCAGATAACTCCTATTTGACCACCACCTTCTTCATTGATATTCCAGGTTTCTAGCCATTCTCTTTGTATTTTTTGTACTGTATCTGGGGTTTGAAAAATTCTAGGGTTTATTGTCCACCTTCTAGCTTCCTTATAATTCTTCTTATTTTCTATTTCAACAGACATTAGAGCATGATCAGAAGTTTTTATCAATTCTATATTTGTATTTACAACTTTAGATAACAAACTTTGTGAGACAAATATAAAATCTATTCTCGAGTAAGCTTTGTGGGCTGATGAATAAAAAGTAAATTTTCTTTCATCGCCCTTTAATTCTCTCAAACATCCTTTAATCCTGTATTTGCGATGAATTTTGTTAAGATTGTACGTAGCCCTCCAGTCTACCTTCCTAGTCATTGTTTTATCTTTTATTTTGTCCATAACCATGTTGAAATCTCCTGCCAAAATCACATGTCCTTTCTGTACCTTTTCTATCTGCTCCCATATCTCTTTGTAAAACAGGTTGTGATTAGCATTTGGTGCATAAACATTTATCAGTGTATATTGTTCTAGACCAATTGTGGCCTGAAGAATAATATATCTACCTTCCAAATCTTTCATAGTTTTTTCAACAATACAATCACAGTGCTTTGATATTAAGATTGCTACCCCCCTTGCTTTAGATGTACCAAAACTTTTCTCATAGATGTTGATGTTGGCTAGTTTCAGTTCGTTTTGGCCATCTTTCGCTTGGTGTGTTTCTTGAAGAAAGACGATGTCCGGTTTATTCTTCTTAATTAATGACTCTATTCTGTTTCTCTTCGTGACAGTTCCTAGACCCCTGGCATTCAATGTAGCTAATTTCAACAGTCTACCCATATATTCATTCTATTATCGATCTGGAACGGTCTCTTTGTGCATATATACAAACAAACATTACATATAATAAAGAAAAAAACAATGATTACCCAAACCCTACCACCTACATTTATTTTCTGTTCTCCCATCCTCTTGGCTCTCATACACAACCTGTATGCGCCCTTATAGGAGGGAGGGGAAGGCACCCGTACACTTCCTGATGGCTAATAATGATTCAGAAGCTCTAAATTAGCGTTGGCACTGTCTAGTCTTGCTTACAGTTATATACGTGAAAAGTTGAAAAGAAAGAATGTAATAAAAAGATAACATGATAATGTGAATCTTAAGATCCTTCTATTCACCTCTTTTCCTCCCTCAGTCCCCTCCCCCCCCCAAAAAGGACCAAAAAAATAAAATAAAAAAAAATAAAAAAAATAAAAAATAAAAAAATAAAAAATAAAAAATAGAAAAATATAAAAAAATAGAGGGGAAAAGGAAAGATATGCTAAGAAAGAATAAGGGATAAGGGATAAGGAACAGGAAGGGAGTGGAGAATTATGGGACGGGCAAGTCAAAATATAAACAAAATGAAACAGAATGGGCTAAGAAAAAAAAAAGGAAAACAGGAGGGAAGGGAAGGGAGAGACAGGGGGAGAGAGAAAGGAGGGCTGTCTTCTGTAGTGCAATGCTCTTCAAATCGGTCTCCATTTTGCTTGCTCATTGAAAGATTTAAAGAGTTAAAGGGTGACACTGTCTTCACTGCAGACGCTGAATTTGGAGTTCTCTATTCTTCTTCGATTTGAATGTTCCATGCCTTGAGAAGTTGTTCACCTTCTTCCAAAGAATAAATTTTGTGTAGAGTTGGACCCTTCCACACCTTAAGAAAGATCGGGAATCCCCAGTTATATCTGTAGTTGTTGTTCCTCAGAGCAATTGTTACAGGTCTCATAGTTTTCCTCCATTCAAAAGTCTCCCTGGAGATATCCTGGTAAACTTGTAGAACTCTTCCCTCACGCTTCAGCAGGTCAGGCTTTGCCCTAAGAGTTGACATCAGTTGTTCTTTCATGGCATAGGAAGTAAATCTAATGAGAATTGGTCTTGAAGTAGCTGTCTTAGCACTACCTATATAGTGTATCCTTTCAATGTCGGTCTCAGCAAGGTGTTGGGGAGGATAGAATTAAGCCAAACGAGGATTTCTTTCTTCATTTCTTTTTATCCTGGAGTTCAAAATTAATTAATTTCAGATTAGACCTACGAGAATAATCTTCCATATAGATAAGCTTCCGCTGTAAGGCATCAATCTCTTCTTCATGCGCAGCGATAACACTTTCAGGCTAGAGTTTGAACTTGATTGATTTCTCCTGCTAATTTTTTCAGTTCAATGCCATTATTAGATACCTGTGTCTGCAGGGTCTGTATTTCTTGTAACAGGTCCTTCCTTAGGTCTTTATTCTGTGATGATAAGGACTGGAAACGGTCTTCGATAGTAGAAGTTACATCTTTTAGGGCTGATTTAATAAGGGAGCTGACTTCTGCTTTCAAGTTTTTGAACTCCCTTGAAAAATCCGGCTGGTGTGCTGGCAACTTGCCAGAATCAGACGCCATTGTGTCAGCTTCAACAACAGCTTCTGCTCTTTCAAGACGAGCACGTTGATACGTGGCGTCTGAGGGTTTGCGTACCCACTTTTTTTATCACAGTAGGACCCTTTTTCTTGGGTGGCATGCAGAAAAACCAAGTAAGTACGCTTTTTTCTTTTCTTTCTAGCCTCAAAGCAAAAAAAAAAAACAGTCTCTCACAGTCTGTCTGCCTGGGACGTGACTTGCAGAGAAAATGCTTCAGTAATTCATTGTTATCTCTCCCCTTGAAAATACACAGTTTTCAACCTGTCCTCCCAAAGATTTATGATCGCCACTCACGATTTTGGTATCATTTAAAGACAGTATTTCAAGTTTTATTCTTCTCATTAAGCGGAGCTGCTGGATCACCCAGCCATCTCGTCGTGGGCGGAAGTGCCCCCCCCCCTTTATTTAGTCCAATGTACAATATGTGATTAACAAAAAAGGAAGGAGAGGCCACGTGGTTTCAGCCATTCATAGCATCACAATGCAAAATGTAGCAAAAGTAGGAATCAATTCAATTCCAATTAATAGTTTACTATCATATTTTTCCAGTGTACAAAACGGTGTTTAAAAATTGTACCACTCTTCTGGATAATTTTTTAAAATGTTCTTACATACATATTAAAAGCAATTACAAAAAAGGCTTCCAGTATCAGGTGAAGCTGTGTAAAAGCCAAACATAGAGAACGATTGTGTGATTTGTCATAGCTGACACTATCCCAGTAAAGGGTTAATACCAGAAAGAAACAAGTAATCAATATCAAGTTATTGCAGACTGTTGTCTGGATATCTCATTTTAAGTGTCTTCATTGTTGCAATAACTTCAGGCAACTACAGAGCTTGTTAATTCTGTAGAGACTTTTTTATTATTTACATCATCTCTAGATTCTGAATCTGTACTTAAAAGTAGCAAATCCAGAAATTATAAAAGACAGTCTCACAGCTCTAAGGGGGAAACTGTAGGCACACATGCTTAAAAATCTATCAAAATTAGCCTTAAGCTTAGGACCATTACTTAAGTAAGAAAATACATCTCAATTGTAAGCTTATAGCTGTATAAAAACTAGGCAAGAACTCTATTCATGTTGAAATAAAAATGCAGAAGCATTAGAACACAGGAGCTCACAGCCTACATAGGCAGAGAATACATCCCTAGAACACTTCAGTTAACAGTTCAAAGCAGTACCCCAAAAGCTTTCTTAAAAGATATATGAAAGAAAATCAGAGATCTTGTGAAAAGAAAATACAAAATACGGAAGCATTATCTAGGTTTAAGCATGTTAATGCAGAGGAAAATATTTTCTCACCAAGCCTTAGAAGGTTTGTGAAGATTGTCATCCAGGTAAAGTGATCTGGAAGTTGAGTCATGGCAACTGGACTTTTCTTGTGTGATTGAAACATTCTGCTACTTATCCCATTAGGTTCCTCAGTCTGAAGATTGGTAGGAGACGTCCAATTTATACTCCACCTCGGCTTCACTTCACCTGGGTCTCAATAGGCTCATTAAATAGACAATGGCTGGTGTGTTTGTGAAAGTCAGACTTATGCAGCCCTTCTCAACACCCTTCAAGTGTTGATCATTAGCACACTTCCTGGTGGAGGTGGTTCAAGACAAGGGTCAGGGAGCCCATTCATGTATGTATAGAAAATCCCTCTCAACAGGAGTGGGGGACTTAGGCATTCCCTATTTATCATGCTGACCTTTCATCTACCCCCAGAAAAATCAGGACCACCTCACACCTCTACCAGGAAGGCCACTGCTAATGACCCATGCTTAATGGGAATTTGGAAGGGCTACAGAGGTGTGACTTTCACATGCACACCACACCAGCCATTGTCCATCTAATAAGCCTATTTAGACCCAAGTGAGGTACAGTTTGGAGGTCTCCTACCAACCTTCCTCGGACTGATGAAGCTGCTGGGTTGAATATTTATTTGATTGTTTGTTTGTTTGTTTGTTTCATTTTATACCGCCCATCTTCTAAACTGGAACTCTGGGCGGTAGAGATGGGCACGACTTAGCGGTATTCCCGTTTCCGTTTCCGTTACTCGTTTCCGTTACTCTACGGAAACGGTAACGGGAATTACTCCACCAGACTTCGAGCTTGAACCGACGAACGAACAATTTTGGTCTGATTTGTCGTGCTTGTTCCTTGCATCACGCGATCGCGCGATGCCACGCGGCACAGAAAAAAAGTTTTTAAAAGTTAAAAAAACCTGGTTCCCGGCCGAAAAGCAGGCGGAAAAATGCCTGCCGTGCCTCAGGGCACCTACCAGAGGGGTTGTTTCTGGAGGTCCCCCGCCTCCCCCCCATCCCCCATCCTGGGCTGCTCTGGTGGGACTCGCTGCAGGCTCGCAGGCAGCCAGCAAAAAGCCCAGTCTCGCCGGCCACCGGCCGCCGCAATTAAAGTGCAAGCAAGCAGCACGGACGGCACAGGAAAAAACTTTTAAACTCTCCCCCCATCCATTCCTGGGCCAAAAAAGCAGGCAGAAAAATGCCTGCTTGACTAAGGGCGCAGGGCACCTACCGGAGGGGTGGTTTCTGGAGGGGGGGTCCCGCCTCCCCCCCGTCCTGGGCAGCCGGACTCGAGTCGCCATGCCATGCGGTGCGGGCGGGGGATCCAAAATGGGGCAGCGAATGCAATATTGTTTTTGAAATCGTGGTCCAAAAACACACAAGCACAACAGAAACACGCGAAAATTTATAAACTGCCAGATTTTTCACAGTAGCAGTGGGTTTTTTCTTGCAACAAAATGTCTCTCCTCTCCTCCTCTGTCCTCCATTGATTTTATTTTATTTTTATTTTTTTACACCTGCGCAATGATGGGCTGGCCGAGTGGCCAGCCATGTGGGAGTGGACGACCATGCAAATTTTTGGAGCCATCCCACCAATCGCATGGCCACTTGGCCATGGAGACTTCTGGGATGTGCCAAAAAGCCCCCTAAAACCTGCCCTAGCCCCCTAACCCTAACCCTAACCCTTGACTCCGTACCCATACGTCACAGACTGTCTTCTTAGTGGGTCAGAGAGGCACCCAGAGGTGCAACCCACTAGCCCACCATAACCTTACCCGTCACTAGCCTAACCCTAGCCCTAACCCTAACCCACCTTAACCCTAAGCCAGATGTACTTGCATTGCACTACACGCAAGTACAATTCCCTTCTGTGTGAGACATGGTGGTGCGAGAGCCTTAGTTAGGCATCTCACCTATGGCTCTGGGTTCAGTGCCATCCACTAGTCTTTACAATCACTCTCTGCACAACTGGTATGCAATATCCATATGGCTATTGCATACCATTTTGCAGCAGCAGCAGGTGAGGAGGGGAGACCCCCATGTTGTGGGGTCTCTTGGAGCCTGCTTCCCCTTCATAGTGGGTGAGGATAGGAGGCACCCACGGGTGCCTCCAGGAGCCCGCTTTCCCTTTATAGCGGGCCAGAGGAGGCACCCACCCCACAGAGGTGCCTTCAGGAGCCCGCTCCCCCCCCAAAAAAACCAGTACTAACGACAACAAAAAAATGAAAAAACAAACCGACTAATTTTTGCGAATTTTCGCGAAAAATGGAAACGACCCGAAACAAAACCGGCCCAACTAACAACAACTCAAAAAAAATTTTTTTCAAGTCGTGCCCATCTCTACTGGGCGGTTTACAAGTTAAAAACATATAATAGTGGAACGTTTCCTTCTCAGAAGAAAAGCAGTCCAGTTTCCATGACTCATATTCTCGATAGCCTCACCTGGGTGACTGAGAATCTTTACAGATATTCTTAGGCTTGGTGAGAAAATATTCAGGACAACCCTTAGAATCTGTGGCTTCTGCTATTTCTGTTACTACCTCCTGCCCTCTCTCAGAATGCCTGCTTCTTCCCTTTGCTGCACACAAGAGGCCTCTCTCCATTATATAATCCCTGCATGTATACACTCTGTTTTTAATCTAGTGAAACGTCCTTTATCAAAACACCCTTTGTCGGAATTTATACTTTCTAACCAATGAAAAGACTACCGGTTTAAGGTTTCGTCTCAAGGGTCTCTCCTTCTAAGAAGCCTAAGCCCAGTTTCTGGTATCTCCAAAACCTGGCTTACAAAGCTTCTGGCCATCAAGGTCAGAGTAAAATTGCCCTCCCTTGACCAGCACCGACTAGACTGACATAATGCGCTGAAAATACAGTACATTGAAGACAGCACAATAAAACTGCATGCTATCTTCATCAGTACAACAACAGAATATTGCACGATTTCATCCTCATTGTTATGCCACTGAATTAGGGAATTATTAATTATGAGGCCAACGCCTTATAAAACATACAACACATTTGTTTTCCTCTAATTGCTTATAATTAAACAAGCTGCTTAATATGACATTTATCCTTTTTCCCTTTTACACTGTTTTGTAAAAGCTTCTGTAGTGCAATATTCTTTTGCTCTCATTTTTGTAATAGAGGTCTGCTGCACGTCCATTTTGCGGCATTTCTTTATCCATTGACATTCTAGGTAGAGCACAACACCAGCAGCAGTTCAAACTTCATTTCCATTCTTTTCTCCGTTTGACACAAGGAAGCATTAATGTTTACTTTGAGCTGTTTTAGTTTTGTAAGGTGTTTTGCTTTTGTAGCATAAGCTATCTTCAGAGAGTATGTTTCCAATTGTAGCATAGCTTTTAAAGCACCAATCTGAGTCATCTTTTAAAAGGAATTTTTCCTTTTTACGGCAAACACCTCAGCACCCCATAAAATAAATTTTTTTCAAATTCTAACAAACAGCACTTTGGACTCAGGGAGATAATGGACTCTTTGTTAACTAGGACAGAATGGGGATTTAAGAAGACACAGTGGAGAGCAAACACAGTTTGTTTGAATCTGGCTATCTCTCTACTGTATGTTCAGGAGTCTTGATCTAACTACAGTGGACCCTCGTATAACAAACAGTTTGTATAACCAAATCTGTATAACATAAAAAATTCTGGAGAAATTTGCTTAGCAGAATGGCTTCTGGGGTGAATCCGTATAACATAAAAATGGTCGCGATTAGGGATTACTCCGTTTTCAATGCATTCCTATGGGAAATTTGTATAAAGGGAAATTTGCTTAACAGGATTTCATTTGGAACTAATTAATTCCTTTATAATGTAGGTTATGAATTCTTGCTGGAAGACAGGAATCTCCCAGTTCTTAACCTTAATGCCCAAGCACCCATTTTGACTACTTCTCAGGTGGCGTTGGGTTGCATTTTGCCACTCACCTGGCCAGTGAAGAACAGTGGGAGGACTTTTCCCTCTGGTCCTAGGTAGCCATATTACCTGGTTAGACATGTTTCTATCCTGATTCTGGAGCTATTAATCTGGATTCTTTTTGTATTTATTTATTTATTTATTTTTGCATTTATACCCCGCTTATCTTCTTTGCGAACTCTAAGCGGCTTACAACGGCTATAATTGCCACACGAAAATTACAATGATTACACAAACACAACAATATAACAGTAAACGATAAACGTTAAAACCTTATGGCACCTCAATAGCTAAAAACCCTGAAAAAAAAACAGGCAGAAGATGATGGCGGGGGAAAAAAAACCTCAGTTAAGGATCGCCGAAGGCCTCCCGGAAAAGATAGGCCTTTAAAGCCTTCTGGAAGGCCAGCAGGGACTCTGCAGAGCGCACTTCGCTGGGGATGGAATTCCAGAGGCTGGGGGCCGCCACTGAGAAGGCCCGGGTCCGAGTTCTCGTCTTTTGTAACCCATTTCCACAATCAGCTGATCCAGCACCAGTCCCAGGGACTGTCCCATCTCTGTCCACCCCTCCTCATCACCTCACATGGCCCCACCTGCTAGTCCCAGACATCTCAGGGGATGGGGTGCTGTTGATTTGGTGATCCTGTACATAAACCAGTCCCCTGACCAACACACCCTTCCTCCCAGCCAGAAGCTCTGTGTGCCTCTGAAGCTGACTGCCTCTTAGGGAATTGTTCTTTATGGTGGGGGAACCCACGCACCCACCTGCGCCTCATTTATTTCCACTGGAGCAGACTGCATGAATTTTATGCCTCAGGAAAAAAGATAAATTGTTTTGTTTTCCTGAACTTCCCAGTGGCTTTTATTGTTCATAATGGCACCGGGTGGTTCTATTGCTCCTTTTTACCGGCTGCCATACTGCTTGGTGTTACTGCTTCCTGCCTACTGCACGTTAGTTGTGTTTACATGATGATATAAGCACCCTTGGAAATTTTATATTGAAAGGTGGGGAAGAAAAAAATAAATAAATCTGAGCTCCTTTTGCTGCTTCTGTTTTCCACCTTTTCAGAATCTGGAAGTTGAGTCCTGAGAACTGGACTTCTTTTTCTTGACAGATTGAAATGTTTCGCTCCTCATCCAAACAGTTTTCTCAGTCTTGTTTGGATGAGCAGCGAAAGGTTTCAATCTCTCAAGAAAAAGAAGTCCAGTGGCCATGACTCAACTTCCAGATAAACTCACCTGGATGACTGAGAATCTTCACAGACACCCTTTCAGAACTCCCAGGAAAATTAACAAAGCCAGAACATGATTTAAGAAAACAATCTTGAGGTGGGGTTTTTTTTTTGCTATTGTGTTGTTTTTGTTTTTGTTTTGCCACCCTGTACAGTATCATTACCTTTACTGGTTCTAACAATGATTTTTAATATAACCAACTCCCACAATCTGACAGAAGGTTCTGAAGAGAACTATGCTAAACAGATACATGAAAGTAGAATTTGTATATATAAAAGAATTCAGTGGGTATACTATTTTACTTCTAGAGGATATAAGAACGATACGCATTTTCCAAAAGATTGCCTTGTTCAATCTTTTTGTTTACAAAAGACAACAATGAAAACAATTTCTGGTGAGAGAGTGATGGCCATGCAGGGTGTCAGTTCAAATACAGTATTCTTCCATGTATAACTCTATATTTTTGTCAAAAATTGTTAAACTAAAATTGAGGGTCGTCATATACACTGATGTAAGCAGAGGAAAGAACCACGCGGTTGCAAAACTGTAATTGTGGGTGGGAAAGTGGGGGCCATCTTATACATGGGGGCATCTTATAGAGGGGAAAATACAGGTATGTCAGATCATCATGTCAGAAACCATGGCTCACTAACCCCCTTCACTGTCCAAGACATGGCTTTTTGTTATTTCCTCCCCCATGTTAACTGCACATCATGTTTTGCTGCTTCAGCCATCATGCCAATCCACAAGGAAGCTTGCTCAGCTATTGGTGTGATATGAGGGCTGCAACAAGTTGGTGGCATATGTGGTCTGCATTTGTCTTTATTCCATGCAGTGCACATGGCCGATTTCTGCAATGTACTTTCACTTCCCAACACGAGAGTAGGCAGGTTTGGATCCTCCAAAGAGTTCTGTTTTGTTTTGTATGACAACTCCCTTCAGTTTTATATTTCATATACTAACTGCTAAGGAGTAGAGATGGGCATGAATTGAAAAAATGACATTTTGGTTTTTCGTTTTTCGTTGTGGGTCCGTTTTGGTTCATTTTCATTTTTTGTGAATTTTTTGAAAAAAAATCATTTCATTTTTTCGTTTTTCATTTTTCATTTTTTGTTTTTACCCGCTTTTGTGTGATTTAAAGTATTTCCACGTGTGGACGTCCCCCAACACCCCAGACCGGAGGGAAAACACTAAAAAAATGATGCTGGCAGAGACACAGTATAGACTAGGTATGTGGGGAGGCTGTAAAGGCAGCGGCAGGCATTGCCCAGGGCATAAGGCAGCCACAGAGTGACTGCACTGCGGGGCAGGTGAGGGTACTCACTGAGAAGTACGCACACACACAGGGAGGCTGCAAGAGAAATCTCTTCTTTCTCTCCCCAAAGAGCCAGGCTGCAGCCAGCAGGAACACAGAGACACAAACACGCCTGGCTGGCCTAAAGTAATGAGCCATAGAGACAGCAATCCCACCCTAACTCCCACCGCAGACTGCAAGGAGGACGGGGACTGTCAAAGACTTTTATGCCCTCTGTGGCTGCCACACCTACCCAGTCTGCAACCTGGGCATGCTAATGGTTGAAATTGTCCAAGAATTTACATGATCCCATCACATGGCTTGCATCCATCTTGTGGCTGGGATCAATTTTGTGTCATCCTTCAAGGGAAAAGAAAAAACATATTGAAATGGGAGAAAGACAAAAACAAACGTTTTAAGGACCGCAACCCCCTGGTAGGTAATAATTTAAAATAATTATCACTGTGTTTTTACGGATGTCCAGGGCATTTTAATACCCAAGAAATCAATATTAGGCATCTGGGAGCCATTTTGGGTTTATGTCCCCTAACTCCCCTTAAAGGAAAAAAATACAGCGATCTGAGAAAAGACATAAATGAATGTTTTAAGGACCCCAACCCCCCTGGTCGGTATTATCAGGCAGAATAAATAATTATTGCTGGGTTTTTACAGATATTCAGGACTAGACATGGGCACAACTTGGCGAAATTCTCGTTTCCATTTCCATTCCTCGTTTCCATTACGTAATGGAAACAGTAACGACAATTACTCTGCCAGAACTCGAACTCAAACCGATAAAAGAAAAATTGGGTCTGATTTGTCGTTGTCGTTCCTGGCATCACAGCGATCGCGCGATGCCAAGCGGCACAGAAAAAAATTTTTAAAAAAAAAAACCCGATTCCCGGCCAAAAAAGCAGGCGAAAATATGCCTGCCTGAGTGAGGGCACCTACCAGAGGGGTGGTTTCTGGCCTCCCCCCCTCTCCTGTCCTGGGCTGCTCTGGTGGGGGGCATCCTCGTCGTCTCGCCAATTCGCCATGCCATGCGGTGCAGGCGGGGGATCCAAAATGGGGCGACCACAATATTTATTTTGAAATCGTGGTTCAAAAACACACCAAAGCACCACAGAAACATGCGAAAATTGGTTTTTTAAAACTGCCTGAATTTTTACAGTAGCAGCAGTGGGTTTTTCTTGCAACAAAACGTCTCCATTGATTTTATTTTATTTTATTTTTATTTTTATTTTTTTACACCTGCACAATGATGGGCTGGCCATGGGAGTGGACCATGCAAATTTTTGCAGCCATTCCACCAATTGCATGGCCACTTGGCCAGGTTTTGACCAAGACTTCTGGGATGTGCCAGTCGGGCATAAAAAGCCCACTAACCCTAGCCCGAACCCGAACCCTAACCCTAACCCTAACCCATACGCCAGTACACTGTCCTTCTTAGTGGGTCAGAGAGGCACCCAGAGGTGCACCCCAGTAACTCACCCTAACCTTACCAGTAACCCTAAGCCTAGCCCTTGCGCTAACCCTAACCCTAAGCCAGATCTGTGTACTCGCATTGCACTACACGCAAGTACACTTCCCTTCTTAGTGAGCCAGAGGGCACCCATAGGGGTCCTCTCTCACTTTGTTCCCCAATCCCCAGCCCCAGCCCAAGTGCACCGTACACCAGTATGCCAGTATGCTGTCCTTCTTAGTGAGTCACAGTAGAGGCACTCAAAAGAAAGAGAGGTGCCTCTGCCTGCCACTGCAACTTGGTATGCATATCCAATTGGCTATGCGTACCCTTTTGTAGCGAGCCAGAGGAGGTACCCACCCCAGAGAGGTGCCTCCAGGAGCCTGCTTTCTCTTCATAGCGGGCCAGAGGAGGCACCCACCCCAGAGAGGTGCCTCCAGGAGCCCGCTTTCCCTTCATAGCGGGCCAGAGGAGGCACCCACCCCAGAGAGGTGCCTCCAGGAGCCCGTGCCATTCCAGGGAGCCCCACCCCAGAGAGGTACCTCCAGGAGCCCGCTTTCCCTTTGTAGCGGGCCAGAGGAGGCACCCACCCCAGAGAGGGCCGGCTCCGACATACAACTCGAAATGTCATTTTTCCTGGTCGTGCCCATCTCTATTCAGGACATTTTTTAACATTTAAAAACAGCTCAGTTCATTGCGTGTCGCCATTAACAAAAACGAAATGTAATGAACCTAATTTTCGTGGTTCTGTTTGATTCGTTGCAATTTCATAACAATTTTCGTTATTCATTTTGTTATGTAACAAAATGAATAACTAATAATGGAATGAAAATTTTTTTTGTTTCGTGCCCATCTCTACTAAGGAGTACTAGGATAGGGATTGTGGTCCCTCCTGCATTGAGCAGGAGGCTGACTCTATAACAGGGGTGGGCAACAGTCGGCCCTCCAGATGTTTTGTGCCACAACTCCCAGAATTCCAAGCCTAGGCTACCATTGGCATTCTGGGCTCAGAATTCTGGGAGTTGTGGTCCAAAATAGCTGGAGGACCGACCATTGCCCACCCCTGCTCTATGGCTTTATACACCCCTTCCAACTCAATAATCCAGCTGGCCATAGCAGGAGTGCTCTTGTCCGATGTGCCAGAGAGACTGTGGTGCCTACTCCATTGATTCCCAACATTTGTTCCCCAGATATTCTTGGATTAAAACTTTCAGGAACCTTTGCCACTAACTGTGCTGGCCAGAATGTCTGGGACTTGTAATCCAAGAATATTAGGGAACCCAAGATTGCGAATCATTGCCCTCCTTTCAACATACGATAAGATGGAAGAGAGTCGGGTGAAGTATTCCAGCATCGCCTTCTCTAAAAGCTCTATGGCCATGAAGCCTGGTCAGCCCTGGTTGGAGCTTTAAGGAGGTAGATGGTTAAAAAGAGACTTCCTCTTAGAACGTCCACAAATATTGGCCACTTGGCATTTCCCCAAACATCCTAATGCTTCTCCACCGCTTTTTCTCCATGCCCCCGGTTTCACTTCAACCCTGTCAGCACTCATTGCCTGAGCCTGCTACTACAGTAGAGGGAGTGATTTGTTGTTCTCCCTGACAGCTTTAGCAGTTGTGTGCCAGACAGAAGTGGAGCTCGGAGGTTTTTCCAAATACAATATGTCTTCTTAACAAAGAATCTCATTCTGTGAAGAAGCAAGAGAGATGGTTTTAGGAAAATGCACAGGCAGGGTGGGGTAGGGTGAGGACTGCAAATAACAGAAAGCCCCAGCTCACATCGCCATGCCGACTAGGACATTGTCTGATTTGTAGTCCCCAAAAGTCATTTCTCAAAGGGGGCCCTGAAGAATGCTAGAAATTGTTATCTGTCACTCGAGGAGCCATTTTGGATTAGTCTTCCTAGAAAGATGGAGAGGGCTTGTTCTCTTTCAGGATTGCATTCGAAGGGCCCAGTCATCAGCTCTGACACGTTGAGTGTGTCACCCAACAGTCCTGTGCTGAGAGATACTCTTATGGAAAGTTAATAGGGTTTTTTAAAAATTCTGCATTTCATATGATAGAAGATACATTTTTCATAGATTTCAACATATAGGGCCCACATTTTTCCAGGTCATGAGATAGAACAGAGTCAAACGGCATACCATATGTGCCTGTTTATAATGGCTAGCACTTTCACACCCACATGGGGTGGCGGTGGTGGCATCTTTACACTTTCTATGAGTGAACAAAGCACCTCTTTTTAATTGATGCCCTGTGTGTTTGTGTGGTTAAATTCTGTCAACACAGTTGTTTGACATCCCATTAATTGGTAAAATCCATCATTGATGCATTAATGTATTTTGTAAGGGAACTTCTAGCTGACTCTGAGGAGGTCACCATCACCAGGACACCTTCTTACTTCTCTAGTTCATCAGAAAAACTATTTAGTTTCTGCAGCTTACACCCCAAAGTAAGAGCTGGGTGGAAGGTCAGGTCTGTGCTCACAAAGGGTTTGTTCCTCTTCAGCAGAATGCAAACAAACAAATGTTGTTCCTTCCTTAGTCACGGAAAGGACGGACCTATTCAGAAGGTTCAAAGTTTTGAAAGGATACATTACAAGGCAAGTCATTGGACTCTTTCTTCCCACAGATTCTCGCGGGCACTTGATTTGCTCAGTGTTTCCCAGGGCTGCTGTTTGCCTTGGAAGTCATGGCAAGAATTTGGCAAAGGCCCCGTGTGAGGGATATATAGTCTGTCTGCAGGACACAGATGGACATAATCATAGCCCTGCTCTCAAGACATGGGTTCCTCATGCCACAAACGGAAGTAGTATGTAAGAGATTAGTCCCCACACACTCACATTAACACACCAATAATCATCTTTTTCTTTCCCTCCATCTGTCCATCCATCCATCTGCCTGTTCATCCGTCCATCTATACATATGTCCTTCAGTCCATCTGTCTGCCAGTCTGTCCACTTGTCCATCAGTCTGCCAGTCTATTCACCCATCTGTCTGTCTTTCCATCTGTCCATCTGTCCATCTGTCCATCCGTCTGTCTGTCTGTCTGTCTGTCTGTCTGTCCGTCCGTCCATCCGTCCATCCATCCATCCATCCATCTGTCCATCTGTTCACCATCCTCCATCTGTCTTTTTATACACCTGTCCATCCATCTGTCTGTCCCTACATCCTTCTGTCTTTCAGTCCATCTGCCCATCTGGACAGTATTCCATCATTGCCCGTTTAAAAGAAAACAAAAAAACAAATAGATTTTAAGTTCCATTCATTCAACATTCTTTAAGAATTGCCTTCTTTATATTATACACTTTACATATATATACTCTTTCTGATGATCACAAGTTCTTTTAACATGAATTATTTTTGTCACCTTCATCTGCTGCTGCCATATCACTTTCAGTTATGGCTTTATCCTTATGTTCAGGGATTTATTTCCTTTATTAATTCATAATTTCCACAGTGATTAGAGTTCCAATTACCATTCATAGGTTCTAGCAGGTCAGATGAATCTCCATCTTCAATTTTGTTTTTATTGGTCATACGAAGCTGGGACTTTCTTTTACAGTGCCTGGATCGGCTATAGTAAGAGAAGATTAATGTTCCAGAAAGTGGACAATTATCATAACACCAAAATATGAGAGGAAATGAGAACTGTAAAAGCTCCCACCATGTGAAGCCCCGAATGGCTTATGGTATTAATCCTGGCCGACCATCTCAAGTGACTCCGATGAATACCAATTGTTTGGGAAAGTTTCTTCTTTATGTGCCTTTTGAGGTCAGGGCACTGGCCTATTTGGAATGGGATTGAAATCACCAATCTGATTTATATGGCCACGAAATAGACATTCATCAAAGCTTTATGTCCTGTGGCCATTTCCAGGGCTTGTTCATTGAGTTAGTCCTAAATTGCAGAAAACTACCTTATCTTCCAAATTGCTTTCCACCCTGTACAATAACTTAGGCCATATAATGGTATCAATTTCTCCACAGCAGGTGAGGTTGACTGTGGATCCCATATCTTCTTGGCCAACAGCTCCCAATACCCGTAGGTAGCCGTCCTAGCCAACAGGGAGGGATTACGAGAGACCCAAAACCTCCAAAGGGCCACAGTTGCTCTAAAGCAGTGTTGGTGGACCGATGGCACGGGTGCCAAAGGTGGCCCTCAAAGGAGCCCTTTCTGTGGGGCACCCGACATCGCCCCTTCACAGCCACCTGGATTCAGGTTAAATGGCTCTATTGGCACTTTGCACAAAAATTAGTGGGTTTTGAACTGCAGTTTGGGCACTCGGTCTCTAAAAGATTCACCATCATTGATCTAAAGCAACCTCCCAAGCACAGGTATCCTCCTGGCCCAATTCATAAGTAACTTGACAATTGTATAAACATGAGTAGTGAGAGCTCAAAGGGGGAAAGGGAGAGTCCTGCTTAATTGTCCATCCAAGTGCTCTTGAAAAAAAAGAAAAGGAAAAGAAAGGGAAGTTGTTGGGTGGATCCTGGTGGCAACAAGCAGCACCAATAGCAACGGACCGCTTACTCAGGGAGGCTTTACTGCTTTGCAGACTGATTTAGAAGCACACCTCGCTGAATTTAGTGGGATTTACATCAACAGGCTCATGCCTAAAAGCAGTACAGCTGTGGAACATTTGGAGGTGAAGTGGCGGTGTGGCTAAACAGCCGTGTTGCAGCTATAACTGTGCTCATGACCTGGGGTTCCATCCCAGGTAGCTCAGGCTCAAGGTTCACTCAGCCTTCCAGCCTTCCGAGGTCGATAAAATGAGTACCCAGCCTGCTGGGGGGGGGCAATGTGTAGCTTGCATAATTAAATTGTAAACCGCCCAGAGAGTGCTTGAAGCACTATGGGGCGGTATATAAGCAGAATACTTTGCGCTTTTCTTTTTTTGCTTTTTTTTCTCTTGCTTTTGAAGTGCTCCCTCTTTCAGACCATGGGCCACCCAGGGTAGAGATGTAAAATTTCCTGAGATATTGAAGCCATGGGGAAAAAATCTTTGGAATAAAATGGTGTTAAACATGAGGAAAAAACAGCCCCACCTGCCATTTTGTTTTGGTTTTGTCTTCAAAATTCTGGGAAAATTTATTTATTATTTATTATTTATTATTATTATTATTATCGGAGGGTCAGAGGGTCAGGAGGGTCGAGTGGCCATTGTTTACAGGGAATCTCTTTACATTAGCAGATCTGTGGCATTGGTGAGTCCCGGGGTTGAATGCCTTCATCTATCAGTGTGTCAGTGAGATAAGTTCGGCATTGTGCTGGTGTACTGTGCTCCACGCAACCCAGCACAATCCTTTCCAGAGATCTCAGAGTTCATCTTGGCTGCCCTTTTGAGGTCCCCCCCCCGCCTATTGGTGGTTGGGGACTTCAACATGCATGCTGAGGAGGAACTCTCTGGAGCTGCTCTGGAATTCATGGAATCCATGACTTCCATGAATCTGTCTCAGCATGTTGTTTGCCCCACCCATAGAGCTGGCCACAGCCTGGACCTGGTTTTTACCTCCATGTTGTCAGATTCCTTTCTGAGGGTTGGGGGTATTTTACCCTTACCTGTGTCATGGTCGGATCACCATCTGCTAAAATTTTCCCTGTCGATCACCGCCCCGCCCCACGGGGCATGCTGGCCCTTTGTTTGGGCCTGCCCCTGTAGGCTCCTGGACCCTGCATGCTTCATGGAGGCCTTCGGGAGCTTTCTGGCGGTCTGGCAGACAACCCGGTTGAAGCCCTGGTGGATAGGTGGTATGAGGGTGCCACCGGGGCAGTAGACTGGATCGCCCCCAAGCTCTTCCTCCATTGTGGATCTTGCTCCTCGCCGTGGTTTACAGCTGAGTTGCGGGCGATGAAACAAGAATGCAGGAGGCTTGAGGACATTTGGAGGCCGGATTGGATGGCAGTGAGTAGGGCTGCACTTAAGCAGCTGACCAGCCACTATGTTCGCGTGATCAGGGATGCTAGAACATCCTATGTCTCCCTGAAAATTGGTGAGGCCTCGAACCACCAGGCTGAGTTGTTCCGGGTGGCCTGTGACCTCTCCAATCCTGGACAGCTGGGGCCTGCTCCTAGTGAGTTCACTAGTGAGCAATTTCAGCCTGTAGCCTTAGGGATTCTTTAGCCGCTCTGGGAAGACGAAAGATCAAATGACCCCAAGTTCTCAAGAAAAAGAAAGACTTTTATTGGTTATACAAGCTACGTAGCTGGACAGCAGTGGAATAAATTCTCAATGACTGGCGCCCCGAACCCAGAGTGCATACATGTTTTGTAGTCTTCTCCTCATTCCACCCCTCCCATACCCATCCCGATCTTGAGCCAAATGCATGCTATTCATGAGGGTGGAGTGTGCGTACGAGGTGCTTTTGCTTACAGGAATGCCTTTGTGCTACCTTATCAGTTGTGTCTAGCAGGGAAGGAAAACTGGCAGGCAGCGTACTATCTAGATACATTTAAGGCTTCTCAAGCGCGTCTTTTCACGGGAATACCTCTCCTCAAAATGCATTCTTTCTCACGAACATAATTCCCTAAAGAAGCATCAGCTAACTTTTCTAAGAAGCATAAGCGTAGCCATCTTAGATATCATATTAAACCGTTATTCCCTTCAAGCCTATTTTAGATCTAAAATTGAGGCCATCCGTTCCGATCTGCCCTCCGGTTGTGCTAGTTCATCCCCTGACATCCCTGGGGCCACATCTCCTCGGTCTCCTTGTCTGCTTGAGTTTGGGCCTGTCTTCCCAGTGGAGGCCTCCAGGGTTATGGCTTACTGTCGGCCGGCGGCTTCCCCCTTTTGACCCTTGCCCAGCTTGGCTTATGCTGGAGTGGGTTTCTGCTATTGCCATGGCCTCTTCAGGGAAGGAATTTTTCCTTCCCGTTTGAAGGAGACTGTGGTGAAGCCCACTTTGAAAAAGCCCGGCTTGGCATCAGATGAGTTGTCCAGCTATCGTCCGATTGCCATTGTTCCCTTTCTGGGCAACGCTGTTGAGAGGGTGGCTGCTGTCTGGCTTCAGTCGTACCTGGAAGAAAATCGTATCCTGGATCCCTGCCAGTCTGGGTTCAGGCCACTTCGCGGGACCGAGACCACCCTGGTCGCTCTGCAGGATGACCTCCTCAGGGAGGCCGATAGGGGGTGTTCCTCCCTGTTGGTCCTCCTTGATCTGTCAATGGCCTTTGATACCGTCGACCACGGTAACCTGCTGGGCCAGCTTGCTGAGGTTGGAATTGGGGCCTCCGCTCTCTGCTGGCTCCGGTCCTTCCTCAGCGGCTGGTCTCAGCGGGTTCAGCTGGGGGATGACTTATCAGCTCCTTGGACTCTCCCTTGTGGGGTGCCCCAGGGGTCGGCAATCTCTCCCATGCTGTTCAATGTTTATATGGGGCTGCTGGCGGAGGTCATCGGGAGATTTGGAGTTCACTGTCATCAGTACACTGATGATACGCAGCTCTATCCTTTTCTTCTTCTGCAGAGGAGGCAGTTCACTCCCTTGATCTGTGCCTGGAGGCGATCTTGGAATGGACCAGGACTAACTGGCTCAAGCTGAACCCGGAGAAGACTGAGGTTCTGTTCTTTGGGGCATCCTCATCTGGCTACAATGGCCCCCTCCCTAGCCTGGGGGGTGTTTCCTCCAGCCTACGGACAGGGCCAGGAATCTGTGTGTGGTCCTGGATTCAGCCCTCTCCCTGGAAGCCCAGGTGATGGCGGTCTCCAGGGCTGCTTTTTTCCAACTCCGCAGGATTGCCAAGATCCGCCCGTACCTCGATGAGTCCTCCCTGAGAACAGTTGTGCAGGCCCTTGTGATTTCAAGGATTGACTACTGCAACACACTCTATGTGGGGTTGCCCTTGACCCTTGTCCAGAGACTCCAACGGGTACAGAATGCGGCGGCCAGACTGGTGGTGGGTGCTCGTATATTTGATCACAACACCCCAGTTCTGGCTCGCCTGCATTGGCTACCCGAGATGAGGTCTTGGTTTTGATTTTCAGGCCCACCTGTCGAATCTACCAGAGGTCAACTGGGGTCAGGCCCACTAGAATGGCGCAGGCGTGCTCACTTAGGGTAGCTACACCCAGGGAGGCACGGAAATCGCTCATGCATAACCGTGCCTTCTCTGTGGTGGGCCCCACGCTATGGAATCTTCTTCCTAGTGAGCTGTGCCTTGCAGCGTCCCTGCACACCTTTAAAAAGGCTCGGAAAACTCTCCTTTTTAAAGAGGCATATGGCGACTTTTTTACTTAATTATTTTTTTTCTTTTAACTGTCCTCGTCACCTTCTGTGGAGGGTTTCTCCCTCCTTATTTTACAGTTTTTCTATTTTTATTTTTTGTGTGTGTTAACTCTGTTTGATTGTATTTTATTGTAAACTGCCCAGAGTTCTGTTCCGGAAGATGGGCAGTCTAAAAAATAAATAAATAAATAAATAAATAAATAAATAAATAAATAAATAAATAAATAAATAAATAAAATGTGAGGATTAAAAAAAAACTTAAAAGTTGCATCCCTGTTCCAGTGCATAGAGGAAAGGTCCAGAAGCTAAAGGTAACAAGGTCCCTAGTATGTAATAGGCAAATTGTGGCCATCCTGATGATGCTGAACTCCTATCAGTCCTGGCCGCAAGGTGAACATTTGCATGAGAAGAGAGGACTCCTTGGAAAAGTCCCTGATGTTGGGAAAGATTGAAGGCAAAAGGAAAAGGGGACAGCAGAGAATGAGATGGTTGGACGGGGTCGTCGATGCAACCAATATGGATTTGACCAAACTCCGGGAGGCAGTGGAAGACAGGAAGGCCTGGTGAGCTCTGGTCCATGGGGTCACGAAGAGTCAGACACGACTGAACAACTGAACAACAACAAGGCCATGTAAATCCAATGATATCATTTGCAGCTCTGATTTTTCACTAAATAACAACTTTATATTCCTCTTCCAGGGAGCCATATGGGTTCCTATTCACCCTTGGAAATTCATGGGAGGTGCTGGTCAGGCCACCCTGGAGATGGCAATTTTCAGCAATTAAAGAGTTCCTTCTCCTATCCCACGGTTCCCATGGTTTCCCAGTAATGATTACCTTGGGTCATAGGTTGCAAATATGCAACTGCTGTAGGTTAAATAGGATTTCATCTTATGAAACAAGAAACCGAATTAGAGTTCAAGAAAGAAAGAAAGAAAGAAAGAAAGAAAGAAAGAAAGAAAGAAAGAAAGAAAGAAATATTGCAATGTACCTCTTGAAGAATAGGACCAGGCAACCCATGTGTTTGTGGAGTCCACTGTCCAAGTCTCTCTGATGTTTACGGTTCACTCTCTTTAAATCAGACGGGGGAGCCAAGTCACACAGGGGACACCTTCAACAGAAGAGTTGCTCTAGGACTGCCCTCCAGATGGGCATCTGTGGTCACCCTCTATAGCCACTTAGCCAGCATGGCTAGTAATGTGGATTTAGGGGAGCAGGAGTCCAACAATATCTGCACCTTCCCTGCCCTTAAAGGTCTAAATAACCGTAGACATTTCTTCCCAAAGAGAGCATCTTATTTCTTTTAATTCTGACCTGCTGCAAATTCCCACGCTTGGGTCACGTTCATCTCAAAGTCACAGTTGTGAACAGCACACACGGAATACTGCCTGGAACGATTATCTTTAAAAGCCACATGACTGCAGCCGAAACTATTCAGTGATTAAAATTATATGGCATACAGTTCATATAATTAGGGGGGAAACTTTCCTCTAATTGTTTTATAACCTGGAGTACAATCCATCAGTGCTAAAAATTGCAGTCTTAAATGGCATCATCAGAATTCACTTGCAGAAAATGACAGGAGATAATTACACCATGCCGGCCACGTGTATTTGGCCACGGACGTCATTCTCTTTTGGCCCCCACCCCCCACCCCCTCCAGCATGCTATTTAAGAATAGCAGGCTTGGGTGCTTATTGTCTTCCCAGGGTGTTGTACAAGCTCACGAGCTCTACCAGCGGAGTATACCTAGTGAAAATGATAGGGTTTCAATACAAAAAACCCACAACTGCCTCTGCCACCGAAAGAAAGGGACAGTGACTGCATGGGTGATGACTTATTTGTTTATTTTGCTATAGGACATTAACAAATGGCCTTTATTAAGATACCAGTTTTGTTTGCATACTTTTGCTATTTGACCTCCGGCAACACAACTTGTCTGCTTATTGGGGCATTTCCTATAGAGGAAACCGCCTTGGGTCCTTTTCCAAGGAGAAAGGTGGGGTAAAAGATACTCAAAAATACCATAGATAGATAGATAGATAGATAGATAGATAGATAGATAGATAGATAGATAGATAGATAGATAGATAGATAGATAGATAGATAGATGATAGTGCTTTTTTAAAAAAATATATGAAATGAACCATTTTGGTTTTGCAATGCAATCCAAACATGCAGACTTCTGATTTTAATTTTGATTCAGGTCAGAGTAAAGCTAGGGTGGTCTGCATTAGATGAAATCAAATCAGGGCCCCAACCAAATCACAAAATTGGACCTCGGACTGAGGAGAAGGGTTGTACAACTGTCGTGATGCTTCTGTCACAAACACAGGATCTGCCTACAGTTCTTCTGATCCCTCCCCACCCCTGATCACCGAAGAAGAGCTTAGATGGAAGAATTTGGGAAGAAATAGGGATGGGTGTCTGAATCATCCCCTTCCTGCCCCCACCCTGCCTAACATGATCTTCTTGAATTATGCACCCTTGTTCAATCAATAAGCTGCACAATCAGTCCATGCATCTGTCAACTAGCTTTCAGGTGGTGGTTTTTATGTCTTTATTTCAGTGTTTGGTTTATTTGCTATTGTTTATTTGCTGGATTATTTCAAGTTTTCTCTCCCTCACCTTTTGACCTCCTCCTCCTCCTCCTCCTCCTTACCAGTCCATCCATGACTCACTGGGTTTACTCCAGGTAGAGGATATATGCATGTGGAGAAATCAAAAGAGCAGCCAGGTTGCTGTTGCAGCAGCACAAAAAAATAAAAATAAAAATAAAAATATTTTGGGGGGTGGGGTGGGGAGCAAATTGGCACTACGACCACTGCTAATGGGATCTTGCACCTTCAAGAAATTGCTTTCTCCTTCCCTGGAGAAATTAAATGGAACCATCTGAAGGGTTAACTGTGTAATATCTGTTTTAATCATGAAACAACAACACAAGATATGTGTCAACTGTGAAAGGAAATGCACCTGATACTGCTGATTGCCTCAGGAACTCAGCGCGGAGTGTTAATACAAAACAGTAACTGTTTAACGGGATTAGATCAGGGCGCTAATAAGGGGAGCGATATAGTTGTCTAGTGAGCGCTCTGCGGGAAATGAGACTCTCCATGTGGGCTGATTGGGGTAACGTGGACAACAGAAACAATGTACCCCATGTAAATAGACAGCGGAAACTCTCTAAATAGTGAAAGGTATAAAATGTTGGGAAACTGTACCACGGCGGCAGACTGGAGAGATACCATCCTGACATCCCTTTATTCAGCTGATTTATTGGAAATAACTTTTTAATCCTATCTCATGTTACCCGGAAAATCTTGGAATAGCCCTATAGCAATAACCTGGGTGGAGATGTTACAATAACCAGGGGCAGCTGGGTGCTGGAATAACGGGAAAGTACAGATGTGTACCAGCAAAGGAGCCCTTCTATTGTATGAAGAGGCCCCCTTTTATTAACCCCTGTATCCTAGGTGATTAGCATAGCTGATTACACAATTTCTTTGTGGTGCAGCAATAAATTCCCCAATAGAGATAGGCACAAAACGCCAAAATGTCATTTCATGGTCGTTATTTGGGCCCTGGGGTCCGCTTCATTCCATTTCCGTTTTTCGGGCCCCCAGGGCCCACTTCATTTCCGTTTCTTCATTTTTCGGGTGTAGCAAGCTGCGACCGCAGGGAGCCTTCCCAGGGCCGGGAGCCACAGAAGCCGGCGGCATGCAGGCCGGGAGAGCGTTCCCATGGCCGTGGGGAGCACTCCTGGGGCCAGGGCAAGCCTCCTGGGAGAGCCGTCCCACAGCTTTCCTTTGGAAAGCATGCAGTACAGAATGGAACCCCTTTATTTCCTTTGCTCCTCCCCAAGGGCCACCTGGATGGCTGCTCATTACTGCATGTGAGTAACTCAAGGGATGGGACATCAGGTCACCTCCCTCAAGGAGGTGAAAGGGATAGCTTGCAGGTCCTGGGCCTTTTCAGCAGCTGCCCCCAGACTATGAAATGCCCTCTTGAGTGAAACCCTCCTGGCACTGATGATGACATTTTGATGCCAGGTAAAAACCTTCCTGTTCCAAACATTTTTAACAGATGATTGTGGGTCCTGATGGCAATTTTAGTGTTGTGTTTAAATGTATTGTATTTATTGTTTTAATTTTATTGTAATTTTGATGTTTTAATTGTTTATTTTGATTGCGAGCCACCCAGAGACTTCTGGGTAGTGGGCAGCATACAAGCTATATAAATAAATAAATAATAAATTAAAAAGTGAGCATGGTAAGGATGGTAGCGCTACAGATGCGATTTAAGCATCCAGAATGGCTTTATGAAGGAGACATTTTAACACCATCAAAGAGCTAGCTTACCCAGTGCAACTGGGGTATCGCTTGGAAATAATTTTATTGCTGGGAAATGTCGGTAGTGTATACAAATTGGGCACTTGTTGGTGCGAAGAGAAGGAACCAAGTAGAAGAGTCATAACAGGAGTTTGTCAAATCCACTAACTCTGGCCTGGACAACAGGTCGAACGTGGGCTACCAGTAGCCCGCGGGGGGTTAAAAAATAGCCCACCTCCCCCCCCAGTCCCGCTCGGAGGGAAGCAGGTGAGTGCTGTCGGCAGCTGCGGGGAGAGACGGACCAACGGGCGGAGGGGCCACGACAAGCACGAGTGAGCCAAGAAGGAGGTCCACAGGGGAGTAGAGGGGGTCCGCCAGTGTTGCTGGCTGCCGTCATGCAGCATCTTCTTTGATGCCAATGAAGGGGTGACCCAAGGCAGTGCTTCTTTTCCGAGCCCCCCCCCTCCGGAGCAAGATCAATGGGATCCTGCTTTGGCCACCAAATTGGTGGCGAAAGCAGGATCTCCATCCATCCCGTGGGCCTTTGAAGAAAAGTGTGCTTTCTTTCTGAGCACACACACACACACACCCCAGGGCGAAGATCAATGGGATCCTGTTTTTAACCTTGGTTTTCATTTAGTAGCCCTCAGGCACTTTGGGCCAGAAAAAGTAGCCCTCGGCCTGTTCAAAGTTGGACACCCCTGCACTAGCTTATAAGAAAGGTGGTGACAATTGTGCCAAAGGTTGAGCCAGCCTTCCTAAAACAGTTGGGCTATAGCAGGCATGTCCAAACTTCAGCCCTCATGATGTTTTGGACCACAACACCCAGAATTCTAAGCTTAGATTGTCAATGATAAAGGACTGTGGGATTTGCGGTCCAAAACATCTGGAGGGCTGAAGTTTGGACATGCCTGGGCTATAGAAACCTTTTTTTATCATTGAGGAGACTTTTGAAAAAATAGAGGGCATCCTAATGAAGGATATGAAATTGAATCTATAAAGAGGGCAGATTGCAAAGGGAGAAAAATGTCCAGTATTCCATGCTAATTGGTTGTTAGTACAAAATAGGAATGAAATACATAACTGAACCGCTGGCCTCTTCTGAGTTTAAAAAAAAAAGAAAGCAAAACATAACCTTTCAGGAGTCGCAGCAGCAGTAGTATACATCAGAGCTCTGCCCATACCGGGTGCCATATCTCCAGGGTGCCTCCCTGCTGAGCTAAAGGAAAACGACTTCAATTATTTGTAAATAGGCCTCTCTGGTTCAGCCGCAAAAGGGCACCATAACTTTATCGCTCACGCACAAAAGGGAGCTGATGTCTTATACAGAGAGAATGGAGCCATTCATCGCGCTCTCTGACTAATAGGAAAAGCAGATGATTGCTTTTCCATTTCTGTGAAGAAAGTAGAGATGACCCACATTCATCTGATGACGCATGTTTAGGTCCATGGAAGTTTATGGCCCCTGAAGACCCGTTGGTCTTTAAAATGGCACTATGCTCTTTGTCTTGGTGGAAAGACACGAACAAGGCAACTCTCTCTACCAAACTTTCCCCCACGAAACTATTTCTGTTTGAAAAACTGGACCCATTACACGGTGTTGGTGCAAATGTTTATTTTATCACACAGAGAAGGAAGGGTGCCACTTGGGCTCGCATCACACTTGGCACGTCCTGCAAGAAAGATGTCATAAGGATTAAGTTTCTTATGGGTCAACGGGGGGCTTTCCTGGCCATGCCCTCTTTTTAGTACATGCTTTGTGGTGGTTTCTGGAAAGCAATGCAAGGTACTGTGTATTTCTCTCCTTTCCTTCCAAGGAAGCCTTTTGAGTTCTAAATCACTGCCTGGTTTACTGGTGGCAGTAATGGACTGGAACGAGGGCAAATAAATGGAAACATAATCCAGACACTCCTGGTCAGTCAGAAACAAGATCAGTAACAGGTTTCAGCCTGTGCTGGGTGGGTTTACGCTCCCTTTGGAAACACAGGCGCACAGCTTGCAGGGTACTCCTTGATATACCTGTGAGCACGGATGCCCAAATTTCAGCAGTGGCCAAAAGTGCCTTTGCACAGTTAAAACGAGTACGCCGGCTGTGCCCGATGCTTGAGAGGGCTAATGTGGCCACAGTGACACATGCCCAAGTTACATCCCATTTGGATTACTGTAACACGCTCTGTGCGGGGCTGACTCTGGAGAGTGGTTGAAAACTTCAGAGGGTCCAAAACCCTAACTCCCCCTACCCGGTACAGTAGCTCCACTGGCTGCCCATTTGTTTCCAGGAACAATTCCAAGGGTTGTCTTTTTAACCTATAATGCCCTAAACATAAGGGGTTTGCAGGAAAGGAAGCCAGGCTGGCACGTGTGCATGTGGAGAGCCAGTGGGATGACTTCCTTTCCCTTTTTCCCGTCTCCAGCCTCTGGGCATGTGGTGGCCTCTCAAAGCCTACAGACACCCTCTGAGAAGTAAGATGCACGACTAAACTCCGTGAGGCTCACTTCACTTTTGAACAGACATGGGCAGCCCGGCACTAACAATAGGCTCGTGCTCGAAAAGGAAGGTCCTCTAAATACAGTGGCACCTTGTATAAAGGAATTAAGGAATCCAGATTAATAGCTCCAGAATCAGGATAGAACCATGTCTAACCAGGTAATATGGCTACCAAGGACCAGAGGGAAAAGTCCTCCCACTGTTCTTCACCGGCCAGGTGAGCGGCAAAATGCAACCCAACGCCACCTGAGAAGTAGTCAAAATGGGTGCTTGGGCATTAAGGTTAAGAACTGGGAGATTCCTGTCTTCCAGCAAGAATTCATAACCTACATTATAAAGGAATTAATTCATTCCAAATGAAAGTCTGTTAAGCAAATTTCCCTTTATACAAATTTTCCATAGGAATGCATTGAACACAGAGCAATCCCTAATCGCAATCATTTTTATGTTGTACGGATTCACCCCATAGGCAAATTTCCCCTATCTCTGGAATTTTTTATGTTGTACAGATTTTATATTATACAAACCGTTTGTTACACAAGGTTCCACTGTAGTACGTAACTGCCTCCCAGTTGCTCCATTTGTCACAGAACAGGGTTTTGGTATGGCAATTTCTTCTCTATGGGGGTCTCTGTCCAGGAAGAGTCACCTAATAACCTTCACAAGACTGATGTCAGCAAACAAACATATTTATTTGGAAACTGCTCTCTAGGTACTGATAGGTATGATTCTTGACTCTCCATTTTATGTGTAGAATTTCAATTATGCTGCTGCCATTTTAATTCATTTAGGGATCTGACTTTATCTTAGTTGCACTGTTTATACTGATTGCAGTTTTATGTAGTTTTTGCTCTTGTGCCTCAGCATGAATGCATTTCTACCGAGGAGTAACTAAAAACATAGAGAGCAACAGTTAACAACTTCTTTATTTATATTGGCCTCACTCTAATATAATCCCTCAAAACCTTAATTGCATTAGTAATTAATACAGGAAATAAGTTATTTAGCTCTTCATCCTCTGCCTTCTCTCTCTCTCTCTCTCTCTCTCTCTCTCTCTCTCTCACTCACTCACACACACACACACACACACACACACACACACACACACACACACACACACACACACACATCAAACGAAAGAAGACTGAGCAAAGTTTAAGAAGTTACTTTTTAAAAGTAATCCATTACTGTTCCCCTCCCTCACAAAGTACTTGCTATTATAACTCTGATATCTTTCAACTCGCCCATTTCAGTAACTAAAATAATTGCTTGTATTAATGATTACACTTACAGGGTAGAATTTTCCGTGTCTGAGCCTATATTTTGATTGTACAATTATAAAATATCTTATTCACGGTTTGGCTGTTGGGGAAAGGAATCAACTGAAACTAGTCACTAGATAAAAATGATTAGTTACTTTTCAATTTCTAAGATTAAGGCTATCCAGCAATCATCCTGGCCATGGACTTTATCTGTAGGTCAATAGGAGGCAGGGCAATTTTGGGTCACTGCATTTCTCCATGCACTTTGCAGAAACTGCTCCAGAGCATCCCCATCTTTGAAGTTCTCCCTATTTTTTGCAGTTAATGCAAGAGAATTCCACATCAGAGCAAAATACAGCATTGCACCAATCGCCGACAAGATGTCCGAAGCCTGACTGTGCTGGTTTGGACATATCCTGCCTGCCGATGAAAAAATAGGCTAAAAAAGGTCTCACCCTGCAGGTCAGCGGATCCTGACCAAGGGGTTGTACAGAATAGCACTCTCCAGAATGACATGAAGTTGTCCCGGGTTCACCCGGACTGAGCCCATGACCTAGCCAAGTGGAAGGCCAAAACAAGAATAGTGGACCCCACCACCAAGTGGGACAAATGCTAAGAAAAAGGAGGAGGAGGAGGAGATATAAATATAAACAAAAGTAACGGTGTGAATAAATAAGAAGTATTGTTAACTACGTTGTAGAGTTGGGCATGAAACGAACTTTTTTTTGTTTCCGTTATTCGTTATTCATTCCGTTACGTAACAAAACGACTAACGAAAATTGTGATGAAAATGGAACAAAATGAACAGAACCATGAAAATTGGGTTCGTTACGTTTTGTTTTCGTTAATGGCGACGCGCAATGAAATGAGCTGTTTTAAATGTTAAAAAACGCCTTGGACATCCATAAAAACACAGCAATAATTATTTATACTGTCTGATAATACCTACCGGGGGGTTGGGGTCCTTAAAACGTGCATTTATGTCTTTTCTCAGATCGCTGTATTTTTTTCCTTTAAGGGGAGTTAGGGGACATTGACCCAAAATGGATCCCAGATGCCTAATATTGATTTCTTGGGTATTAAAACACCCTGGACATCCGTAAAAATGCAGCAATAATGTGATAATTATTTGAAATTATTACCTACCAGGGGGCTGGGGTCCTTAAAACGTTTGTTTTTGTCTTCTCCCATCGCAATGTATTTTTCTTTTCCCTTTAAGGATGACAAAATGGATGTCGCCAGCCACAAAATGGAGGCAAGCCATGTGATGGGATCATGTTCAACCAATAGCATGCCAAAGTTGCAGACTGGGCAGGCGTGGCAGCCACAGAGGGCATAAAAAGCTCTGGCAGCCCCTGTCCTCCTTGCAGTCTCCGGTGGGAGTTAGGATGGGATTGCTGTATCTGCAACTCTAGCTTCAGTCCTGCAGCCTCCCTGTGTGTGTGCGTGCATACCTCTCTGTGAGTACCCTCCCCTGCCCCGCAGTGCAGTCAGTCTGCAGCTGCCTTGCACCCTGGGCAACGCCCGCCGCTGCCTTTGCAGCCTCCCTGCGTACCTAGTCTATACTGTGTCTCTGGCAGCATCAATTTTTTTTTAGTGTTTTCCCTCTGGTCTGGGGTGTTGGGGGACGCCCACACACGGAAATGCTTTAAAAATCGCGCAAAAAGCAGGTAGAAATGGAAAATGAAAAAACGAAAAGTGAAAACAAAATTTTTCCAAAAATTCACAAAAAATGGAAACAAACCGAAACGGACCTCTCAACAAAAAATGAAAAACCGAAACACCATTTTTTTTATTCGTGCCCATCTCTACTACGTTGTTTGAAAGTATATAAGTTAATCAGTCAGTTTTATATACATAATATTGAAAATCCAATAGAAAATCAATAAAAATTACAAGTTTTACTTTGAAAATTTATTTATTTATTTATTTATTTATTTATTTATTTATATCTATGTGATTCTTTCTCTTTCTCCCTGTGTATGTGTTTCAGGCTGGAAGGAAACCTGTTTTAATTATTATTATTTTCTGTCCGGCATTCTGTTCTTTCACTATACCAGATGGAGAAATGTTATAACAACAACAACAACAACAACAACAACAACAACAACAACAACAACAACAACAACAACAACAACAACAACAACAGCTAGTGGCTGCAAAACTTGGCCAGGACATGAGTGGGTGGGCACAGGATAAAGCCCACATATGCATCTATTCTAAAAGCCCATGTAACCCTCTCCACAGATACACAACACAGCTTAAGATCATATTAAAATTCTTCCCAAGAGGGCGCACACTCTGACCCAAAATCCACATGACTGCCATGTGGTCAAAATCAATATTCCGGATCCAGCATCCAGTTTATTTCATTAATGTAACTGTCCCCACAGATAGACTGGCAGTGTGAAAGGCTCGTTGGATCACTGTTGGATCACATCTCCATACTGAAGCAAATAAGCAGAACTGCCAGGCAGATATTCTGGGAGGCACCGTGGTTTTTGAGTGTGTGAATCCTCCTGTTGAGCATTGGACAGCAGATCTCCAGCCAAGTGAGAGGGTTGATCACACCAGGAAATCGATTGCCATTTGGACAGGTTGCTGTGTGGCCCAGTGTAAAGTCTGCCCCAGCTATCACACAACACACGGGAAAGGCACTCCAGCCGGACCACGATTTTGGATGAGTAGCAAAATGTTTCGATCTCACAAGAAAAGAAATCCAGTTGCCAGGACTCAACATCCAGATGTTTGTGCTAAAGCAAATATATGGTGACCAGGGTTGGGGGGTTGAGCAGAAAGAATTTAAATTACAAAGAAGAAAAATAAAGGCTTAAGGTTGCATGTTGAACAACTGCTGTTTTTTCAAGCAACTCTGAAAAATTTAATATATGCAAGATTGTGAGGCTCAGGCTGGGCAGTAGAAGCCGAGGGAGGTGTCCCTGAAGCCCTGTTGCCCTTAGAGATCGCACTGTACACCCCAGAGGTGGGCTTTTCCCGGTCAACCTGGTGTTCCCCGGCTCCTGAGCAACCCTCGTGTCCAGTCTGCCCACTGCCTGTCCTCCCCAGGAAGGGTGATAAGGACTTCCTGTACAGCTTTGTCAGTGGCTTGGGCAACCACATTCCTTGCAGACACCAGCTTGCGAATCTCTCAGCCGCTGTGCCAACTGAACACCTATTTCCCCCTCTGCGGCTAACATATTGCTTCTCTATTTTCAGTGCCTTTGGCTCCCATCCCCACCAACTCATCATCTTGACTCTCTGTGTCTATTTACGGCGCAAGCCCTCCAGAGCTGACACATTACACTTATAGATCTGTGTATAGATTGTGTCTGGAACCCTGTTCTCACCGAAAGCCCTCTAGGCAACCCTGTAATATAAATCACACTGCCTCTTTTTGCTCATCTGCTTTAGTTCTATACCAGGAGCATCGTCTTGAAGGTGAAAAGGGTGCGTCCTGGCGTTCCTCGCCAACTTCAATTTTGCCGTCGCTGCCCTTTTTCCCCAAAGGTGCCAATCATTTAAAGTCCTCTATAAAAATGGAAATCACAGAAAGCGTCTGCAAATGTCACTCCTTTGGCCTTTGAGCATCCCTGGGAAAGTTATAGTTTAAAAGGCCTTTCTAGATAGAATTGAAACATCACACAACATGATGGTCTGAACTGAACTACCTGGACCCCAGGTGATCCCCCCCCTCCTTCAAAAGCTATTAATATGCTGCACAGAGTCAACTGAGTCATTTCCTCTTCCTTCCTGAAGCTGAAAGATGGTCACAAACGGACCCGTCTGTTTTTCTTAAGAGCATTTTTTCTCAAAAACAGAATTTTGCTTCTTTCTAGAGTTAATGATCCTGCATGACGTCTGAAGAAGCTTATGTTGTTTCCGTACAAAGAATGCAAAAAAGAACAAAAAAAACCCCAAACAACCACAATAAATCATGTTTGGTTATTTGCCGGGATGTCACCAGCTTAGAGAAATAGAACAAAAGAAACAACCCTCTGTTTACATGCCTCGGGAGTGTGGCAGTGTAGCTGTTAGGCAAACACATAGCCTGTTACTATTTAGACTGGAGTCATCAAGAAGTCATACTCCCCCCCCCAGTAATTTTAATGGATTTTTCTCACATATAGTGATTAGAGATGGGCACGACTCAAAAAAATTGTGTTTCATTTTTCGTTTGGTCATTTGGGGATCCGTTTCGGTTCGTTTTCATTTTTCATTTTGTTTTTGAAAATTTTTTTGTTTCATTTTTGGTTCGTAATGAAACAAAAAAACAAAAACAAAAATGAAAAATTGCTGTTTTGTTAGCATTCTTTTCAGTTCAATGGATTTGCCGCAACGAAAACGAAAAACACGGCAAAATTGGTCGTTTCATTTCCGTTTCCGTTTTCGTTTTTGAAAATATTTCATTTTCATTTTCATGATGAAACGAAACGAAAAAACAAAAATGAAAACAAAAATTTCGCAGAGTCATGCCCATCTCTAATAGTGATATAAATATCCATATATAGTGGGGTCACCACCAGCTTTGTTGTTTTAGCAAAGTTTTAATGCTGTTCATATTTATATGTTGGTCTCTTTATTAATATAGAAAGAGAAAATGCAGGAAATATGTACACAATATTTAAAAAAAATAAGTTTCAGAACAGAATGGCTTGCGGACTGCAGTGAAAGATGGTGGAGTATCTGCCCTGGTTTGGGGCTGCATTTCTACCAGTCGTGTTTGGCAGTATCATCCATATGGATGGAATCATGAATGCTTAAAAGCATTGCAGACAGGTTTCAGTTCATCACACTATTCCTTCTGGAAATTTCCTGCTTGGGAATGGTTTTACATTAGGACGCCCTCCCCAATATCTGCTAGGGATCTGGGTCCAGATATTGATCGAGATATTTTTACCCAACAGCAGTATCCATGCTAAATTCTGTTAAAAATTAAGTTGGTAAATATCAGTGTTGAATCTGTAACATGTATATTGTGTGGGGGATTGTGTATGGTTATTGTTGTTTTTCTAAACTGCAGTTTTTATGTACTGGGTATGATTGCTGTCAGGTGAGAGAGTGTAGGGGTGGCTGTGTTTGTATATGTCTGGTTTTTATGTCAGTTTTAAATGAGTACAAGTGATGTTCTGCGTGTGAATGTAGGAGTATGTGTATGGATGTTTGTTCTTCAATGGTAAATTTTGTGTCTTGGATTTTTATACTGGGGTGTGTGAATGAGCTGACTGACCATTCTGTTCTATTATTCTAGAGCTTTTCCTAGAACTTTTATCTATATTTTTTTTTCGACCTCTGGATTTAGTTTTGGATCTAGTTCTGAATCTTAAAAAACTGTAGGAAAAGATAAATGGAAAGATCTAGAAAAAAATCTGGATCTGGATCTAGATCTAGATCTCAATGTAGTTCTGGAGCTAGATCTAGATATACAGTACTATGCAAACCACCAGCTTTGTTGTCTTAGCAAAGTTTTTTTGTTCTCTTTGTTAAGATCACTCAATCAATAACAAAACCTTTAATAGCATAAATAAAACACATATACAAAATACATTCAGCAGCACCTAAATTAGGTTTTCTAGCAATAACTAAGGCAATAATTGCCACTGACAGTCAGACATAGCTCAGAGTGGGAGAACTGATACAGATGTATGCCATAAAACCCGCTACTTTCTTCACCCTGTCTTCCACTAGGTCATTTAACATGAATCACATTATTTCTACATCTGGCCATCTTTTCACCTTAGACAATATTGGGCCCAGGTATTGCACGCGGGGTATAGAGCAGCGAGGGCAATACAAACATATATGTGCAAGAGACTCAATTCCTCCCAATTCACATGAGCAATTCCTCTTGTTATACGGAATACCTTGGAACCTACCTGCTGATAGTGCTGAAGGCATTACATTAAATCTGGCCAGTGAATAAGCTCTGTGTTTTTGTGGTGATTGTATAAATGAAGATAACTAGCACTCTGGCCTTGTCTAATTGGAATTAAGTGGTTTAGGAGTGAGCAAGTCTTATTTGCTGCACTCAGGAGGTCCTGAAATTCAATATCTAGTAGTAACCTGCATTTAATTACGTGAAATGCTTCCTTTTGGGGCAGAGAGCCAAATGATTCCAATGACAGACCTATTATTGAAATTTTCTTTTCAATGTAGTCAGGTTCTTGTGCCCTGACCCGCTCTTGGAGAATTTGGTGTATAAAAGTACCCTCTTTAAAGTTATAGTGGATCCTCAACCAGTATTTGATTGCTCTCAACCGTGCCTTTGTTGGAAGAACGATCGAATAGGTTAAACATTTCAAATATCTGGGTATTATGTTTCATTATAAACATACCTGGGTGCTCCAATGCAAAGTGGCAACACAATGGGCCAAAGGCACCACCCAGGCAGTTTACAGATTTTTTATAATACAGGAAAGAGATATGTACCCTCTGCACTAAAAGTGTTCAATGCAAATATTATACCTCAGTTGTTGTATGGCATGCCATTATGGGTCAAGGCATGGGACCAGTCTCTAGAACAAGTGCAATCCACATTCCTGCGGAAATCTTGTTAAGATAGAAATACCATATGTCTGTGAAGATTCTCAGTCATCCAGGTGAGTTTATCTGGAAGTTGAGTCATGGCCACTGGACTTCTTTTTTGAGAGATAGAAACGTTTCGCTGCTCATCCAAACAGCTTCATCGGTCTGAATACAGCTAGTGCAAATCCTCCATCTTATAGGCAGCTTTGACCTCTTGTCACCCTGGCCTGAATTAGGCTCATAAGATGAACAATGGCCTAAATAGGCTCGTTAGGGAGACAATAGTATCCTTAGCCTTAAGGTGAACAATGGCCTAAGGTACTTTATAAAAGCAGCCTTCTTCAGGCAAAAGTCAGTATTTAGTGTGACCTCCCTTGCAACTAAACACACCTCGCACTCTTTGGAGGAGATTGTTCTGAGGTTTTTGGAAGTGATCTTCTGGTATATTATACCTTTGCCTCTTTCAGGACTTCCCAGAATTCTTTAGATTTAAGTTGTGTTTTACATCTTTCTCTGTCCAGTGCCAGTGCTCCCATGATGCCTTTATAATATTTGGGTCTGGACTCTGTGGAGGCCAATCAATGACTGTCAGAGTTATCCCTTATCCATGAGATCAGCATCCACAGATTCACTTATCCACAATCTGAAAATATTAAAAAATATTAAATTTTTAAAAAAATCCAGGGGAAAAACACCAATTTTCATATGTATTACCAGACATGGCCTCTAGAGGTCCCTTAGAGGCCATGTTAGGAATACTTGTTAGCAAAGAATGCATATCATGGTCTCTCACAGCTTCGTGTGCCCAAATTTGGTAATGCATGTGAAAATATTTTTCTGTTTCATTTCCTTTTACCATGCTCTCTCTCTCTCTCTCTCTCTCTCTCTCTCTCTCACACACACACACACACACACACACACACACACACACACACACACACTATTATCTATCATTTTCAGTATCCACAGAGGACTTGGAACCAATCCCCAGCAGATAAGGGGCGTCCCACTGTAAAACCATTTCCAGTCACATAATTCCCAGAAGGAATAGCATTATGAACCTGTCTGCATGTATCAGCATTCATGATCCCATCAATATGGCAGTCCCAAACCATGTTACCTGAAGGCTGCAAGCACTCATTCTTCCATCTCTCTCCATTTCTTCTCACATTTGGTCAATGATGGGACCCCCAAAAATTCAAACTTGGATTCACTACTCTTTCCCACTGATCTTCATTCCATTCTTTGTCAGTTTTAGGATATCTTAGCCTTTTCACCCTCTTTCCCCTTTGGAAAAAAACAGTTTCTTAGCTGCCCCCCCCTTTCACAAAGGTCAATCCAAGCTTCATTGGATTGTAGAGGAGTCAACCTGGCACCTCGATGGAGCTGCCAGATGCTGAGCCTGGACCATGCTGGTCTTAAGAACTTCTTGGGAAACTTTGATTCAGATTTTGAAAGTTTTCTTGGCCTTCCAGACCATTTTTGTCTTTGACCTCTCCTGATTCTTCAAAATTCTTTGCAATAGCTTGAATATCTCATCTGGAGTATCCAGTTTATTTATTGATTTCTCTTTTAGTGTGGTCTTGCTAATACACACCTATGATTTATGTCTATCCATTGCTGTGGTCTTTGGCACTTTGAATGGAACGGTGTATTTGAAAGTTGATCTGATTAACAAGCTTCCAATGAATTGAGCACATACAACATGTGAACATAATGCTCAAGCATGTCTTGAACAAACCTGTGTAACAGACCTTTTGCAGTCATTTTGACATGAAACAGTAGGTCAACTACAGGTCTTAGCCAAAGTACTCATTAGGGTCCCATTCCATTGAGGTTCATGAGAGCTAGATGCCTGGTAATTCTCAAGTGTAAGGGGCGGTCACACCAAATACTTGGCACTTTAGCCTACACAGAAGCTGTTTTTCCTAGTTTTTCCCCTGTTTTTTGAATTCTGCATACAAATGTCCTGTACATTCCAGATGCATTCTGATAAAGAAACTGAGAAATGATTTTATACAGTCATTATACCATTGCTCAAAGAACACATCTAATGTTGGCCTAAGACTTTTGCATAGTACTGTATAGGTCCTTTATACTGTATTTGTACTTCATTACTTCTTTCTGTGACCCTATTCATCCTGACCCCATTCATTGCATGAGTGTCTTTCAGGGTTATTACACAAACTGTAATACCTATAGCATCTAAAGGGGAGGAGGAGTTATTTATAGCATTGCATGGACCAATTGTATCTATATGCTTTGAGGTGTCCTTTGTTGACCAAGGCATCATACTGATGGGGTGGTGTCCAATGTTTTGTCCATATTTACTCCACACTGGAGTAGTCCAAACAAATGTCCAAACTTCAACTCCTCTTGGTCTAGCTGGTGTTGTTAGTGCCATTGGATGGTCAGAACTGGAGGCCTCTGACGTGTGAGGTAGAAAATGCCATATGTGTTTCCCATTAGCACTAAAAATACAAAACTAAGTAACTGGCCACTTCCTGCTCGTGCCCAGTACCCACCATTGAGGTTCTGAGGTGACCTCATTCTGCCTAACAGCAGGGCCAGGCCGGCAACAGGCATGTTTTCTCAGCAGAAGACAATGAATGTTGGTGTATCTCAGGCTTGCACAATGCATTGGCCGCGGGAGACCCGTTGCCTGCAGCACTGCCTACTGGCTTTCTGGCACGCCACCTGCAGAGGTGTGTTTGGAGGGGAGTTCCCTCCCACTTGCACACTGATGAGGTACACGGGAGCCCAGGCCAGCACTAGGCAGCCTGGTGGGGCTGCAGGTGGTGGTGGTGGTCTGTGGCCTCTTCCCGGCCACCCTCTGCACCCGGCAGCAGCCTCAGGGAGCTGCCCACTGAGCTGGGAGGGGTGGCCAGTGGCGGGGGCCACCACCACAGGGAGGTGGGGAGGCGGTGGCAAAATCCCCCATTTGTCCCCTCCCTGGCCCGATGACAAGTGCCCCCGTGGCCATGCAGACAAAGAAGTGGCTGGGGGAGTGCTCACCAGGTGCCAAATTCACTCGGGGGAAGGGGAGGAGGAGGAAGGCTGTTTGATCCTTTTGATTGGGTGCCAAACGAGGTTGGGTGGGGAAGGCAAGATCTCCTGGGGGGTCCTCCAGCCACCTGTGCTTACGCTTGCGCACTCCAGTAGTCGACCACAGGGGACATTTGGGAGCGTCAAGCAGGCCGCAGGCTGTTCAAAGTTGGACAGCCCTGGTCTATCTGTTTAATTTCAATTACTTTCAAATCTTCAGGAGTCCACCCTGTCCTTTGTGTACAAATATTGGGTGCCCCCTGGCACAGTGGTTAAATGCCTGTACTGCAGGTAAAACTATGGTCACGACCTGGGGTTCAATCCCAGGTAGCCTAGTTGACTCCGTCTTTTATCCTTCCAAGGTCAGTAAAATGAGTACCCAGCTTGCTGGGGGGGGGGCAATGTGTAGCCTGCACAATTAAATTGTAAACTCCCCATGTGCTTTACGTGCTATGGGGCCGCATACAGTATAAGGAGAACCACTTTGCTTTACTTTGAATTGCTTCAGAGAATGTTCTCACATGAATGCAAGTAGAACAAGAAAAATGGGAAAGGCACCTCACTGCAATCACAGGAGTATCGCGCAGTCAACATCCAACAAGAAAACTAAAGGGCTAATTTTCAGTGAACAGCCGACGTTTTCCTTACAGCAACACTTTGGGTAGTAATGGAGGAGATCTGAAATAAGACAATTTGTACTTTTTGGACTAATTTTGGGGGTGGTTTTTTTCTTCCCTTCAAAATCTGGATTTTCCACAGTTTGTATGAAGCTGGCAGTTATAAAGTAATGCATTGCAGGATAAAATGATACCTTTTGCAGAAGTCCAAATTCAGTGCTGTTACAAAGAAGATTGTACAAGAATCCTTACCGCCACTTAAAATTAGGGGCTAGAGCTAGTCCATTACCATGCCTCTACTAATATATCTTCTTTCCAGCATTATATATTCGTGTTCTGATAAATGGTTTCCTTTGCTTTAGAAGTGTCTCTGTGTAATATGATATATAATATATACCTACCTCCAGAACAATACATCAAGCATAGGAAAGGAAAATGAACTTTCTTTGAGATGAGATGCCTTCTCTGGTACTTTTGATTTTTGCACTGTTATATTTTCTGAGTGGTGTGGTATTTTATTGCCTTGGGCGAGCACTGAGTTCCCACTTTTTATGCTAGAAAACCAGGCCCATTCCATTTCTAAAAGGTAGCTTTTTGTCTGCACTGTCTGTCAGAATTTATTGTGTTCTTTCTGAATATAGCCAAGCTTTCGAAAATGCCCTGAAAAAAAATCTTTTGGTTTTTACCATTCTTCACACAGATCCCTTAGAAACACTCTTGTCTATATTAAAAACAAAACCTTTCAGATACAGGTCAAAAGGAGTCCATGCATTTAGCACATTTTAGAAGAAGTGTTCCCTCAGTTTGTGAAAGATGGTTGTTTGTCACAGCATACCATTTTGCTTACCTGCTGGTTTTGCATTTAACATGCTTTATTTTCTTATAAATATTGACTTAAGTTCCAAGTCTGATTATTGAAGTGCATGTTTCTGAGGAAATCCCATGGGGGGCAATTTATGGGCAGGACCAAGCAAACATTAGAGTAAAGCTGAGGAAGAGCATGAAAAGAATATGAGGACTGAAATATAATTTAAAAAACATTTCTGAGGAATTCAAATTTAAAAGCCACAGAAGGAAAGATAAGCATTGCAAAACGGAATTCACCATGAACCAGAAGAGCTGTGGAGTGAAAGAGATATTATTAGGGAACAATGTTTTTAGAAAATGACAGTTCCTGTGGTAAAATGGGGGGGGCTAAATGGGTAGTGGAAGCAACACTTACCATTGTCAAGGGTAGATGAGAAGCTAAACTAAAGGTTACAGAATTTTGAATTCAGATTTTCAGTTACTGTCACATAGAGACAAATTGAACTACAGTATTAGTTCAATTATATGAGACCACTAGCTGAGGTCGTTAGGGGATTTAGAGTTTGCTGTCACCAGTATGCTGGTGATACGCAGCACTATCTCTCCTTTTCTACCTCTGCAGTGGAGGCGGTACGCTCCCTCGATCTGTGCCTGGAAGCGGTCATGGAATGGACCAGGACTAACAGGCTCAGACTTAACCCAGAGAAGACCGAGGTTCTGTTCTTCAGGGCACCGTCTGCGGGGTACAGCAGCCCTCTCCCCAAGCTAGGGGGGGTGCTACCCTCCAGCTTGTGGACAGGGCCAGGAATCTGGGAGTGGTCTTGTATCCAGCCTTATCCAAGGAAGCTCAGGTGATGGCCATTTCCAGGACCGCCTTTTTCCACCTGCATCAGATTGCCCAGATCTGCATGTACCTGGACGAGGCCTCCCTGAGAACAGTCGTGCAGGCTCACGTGATCTCGAGGATAGATTACTGCAACACTCTCTACGTGGGGATGCCCTTGACCCTTGTCCGGAGACTTCAGCGGGTACAGAACGCAGCTGCCAGACTGGTGGTAGGTGTGCATCAATATGACCACATCACCCCAGTTCTGGCTTGACTGCACTGGTTGCCCGTTGTGCTCCGGATAAGGTTCAAAGTCCTGGTTTTGGTTTACAAAACCCTCCACGGCCTGGGACCTGAATACCTGTCGGAGCATATCTTCCAAAGATTAACTGAGGCCCAGCCCACTAGAATGGCGCAGGCGCACTCAGTCTGAGTGGCCACTCCCAGGGAGGCATGGAAATTGGCAACCCGTAACTGAGCCTTCTCAGTGGCTGACCCCTCTCTTTGGAACCTTCCAAGTGAGTTGAGCCTTGCACAGTCATTGCCCTCCTTTAAAAAAGCACTCAAAACCTTGCTTTTTAGAGAGGCATTTGGCGACCCTTAACAGTTTTTTTTCTCCTCTTCCCTCAGTGCTGCCATCTTGCCGATGATTTTTTTATTTCTTCTTCTCTCTCTCTCTCTCTCTCTCTCTGTGCTTTGATTGTTGTATTGATTTTGTATTGTTTGTTTTACCCTTCTTTGTTAACCACCCGGAGTTCCTTTGGGAAGACAGGCAGTATAAAAATTAAATAAATAAATATTATAAGGGCTGGTGCAAAGAAAGAGAAGAGAAAGACAAAAGGGGGAATGCAAGAGATCTCTTGCAGGACATCTAAAGAATCAAAGGAAATTTAGGTCTAGAATAGGAATGCTGAAACAAGGAAGCATGCTGCATGACCAGGATAAAATAAAGAGAAGGCAAAAACTGAACACTGAAGAGATCTATACAGAAGAAAATTCAGGTTCAGAAGGGCAGCGATGAAGGAATTAGAAAATGTCATCAAGTGTAAGGGCATCAAGGCCCTGGTCTCACGACAATTTTGCTGCTCTTTTTGCGGCAAAAGACTGCACAGCAAAAGATCGTGCCTTCACTCTGAAGAGCAATATTTTGGTACCCCGGCCAACCACGTCCCCGGAAGCACACTTTAATAATAATTTATTGTCATTGTGTGTATATACACAGTATACACATACAACGAAATTAACCACAGCATTTTGTACCACCGCTGGGGTTGTGTTAAAATACTTCTGTTATTGATGCACACTTTTTAACACCTCAAACAAGGTAGAACCCCAGAAAACTCGCACCAATTTGATTCGTACCCCTTGTTCTGCCACTTCCTGTAGTTCTGCCTTGGTAATCGTTTATGCTACTGAATTGGTGGCGTACCGGCATGCCGGCACATTGGAGGACCGTGAAAAATAATAAACAGCAGTAACACCCAATGGTGGTTGTTGACATTGCTTGTTTGTGTAAATTTTCCCATAGAAAACACATAACACATGGGGAAATAAAACAAACACTTCCACATGAGGACAGAGAGTAGTGTTAGAAAGCCGGCATGCTGGTAATGAACCAGCAAATAATTTTTTAAAAATATATGTAAGTGTGACGGAGAAAATCAACTCAAATAACAGGGAAAAGCTGTGCAGTAAGCAAGTCGGAATGGACACAGAGAAGTAAAATACTCCCCTGTTGTCGGGACACTAACTGTGCATCAAATGTCACATGGCTGCCCCAAAAAATAATACACATCAAATTAAGATGCACAGATAATGGTAGTGAAACTGGGGCCTAAGTGTAATGGTCAAGTGGAGACCTAGGCCAAGCTCACCCATACCCTTCTATTCCTGGTCATCACGTATGAGTGTAAGCTTGGCCATGTAAAGAAATCTGACGGGGGGGGTTAGAGGGAATGATTGATTTGTAATATGGTGATGGAGGAGAACTTTATGTGTATCCTGGACTGCCAGAAAGACAAATGAGCCCTAGATCAAATCACGCCTGCACTCTCTTTCTCTCTCAGGCTGTCTTACTTTGGTTGCATCATCAGAAGGTGGCATTCCCTGGGAAAAGACTATAGGATAACACTGGGGATGGTGGAAGGCAGCAGGAAAACAGGAAAACCAAATATGAGATGTTCTGACTCCATAAAAGAAGCCACAGGGTTCAGTCTACAAGAACTGAAGGGGGGGGTTAAAGGATGCAGAATTTAGGAGAGCGCACATCGTGCCCTAGGATGGATACCCCTCGGCAGCAGGCAATAATAAGTCTTCCCCGAAACTTCTAATGTGATCCCATGCTGCCTTGGCAGGACACAAAAAAATAAATAGCCCGACCAACAGACTAGTGGATCTTCCTTGATATCACACAGATTCACTCCCTGATTGGTTCATTTTTATCATCTAAAGGACACCGAGATATGGGCAGGAACCGTTGGTTCAACTGCTGTGCCAATTCATGTTTTAGTTGAATAGGTGTTTGGGTGGTTTCCAGCCCTGCCTCTTGCACTCAGTGCCCACTCAGAGGCAGCACGTGGAGGAGCACAGAGCAAAGAAGCCAGGAGGGCTGCCTCTGAGGGCGCCCCTTCCCCACAAGAGGAGGTAGCGGTGGAAACCGCCAACCACGTGTTCGATTGGAAGACGGGTTTGCACGAACAGCTGCTGAACCAACCATTCCTCCTGCCCATCTCTGCTGACACCCAAAACAGAGAGCGAAGAAAACTAGGGAGTTTTTTGTCTCGTTGGTTGCAAAGAGACAAACCAGAAAAGGGGAGCTGTGTGTGGCCAGGTGACACGGTCAAATAATCATAGAGGCAATGCTGTTCGTGGCAAAAGAGATTGACAAACAAGCCCAGGCTTGTTGTATCACACAAACACAACCATACACAGTCTATATTTGCCCAAATTAACTCAAAGCAACCTTCTTTCCATTGCTATATATCCTGATCTTTTATCAACTTATCAAGTGACTGAAAAATTTTGCTGCTTTTTGGGTGTGCACATGCAGTAAGTGCGTTACATTGTAAGGCCCCGGTTTCACTACCATTATTTGTGCATCTTAATTTGATGCATACTATTTTTTCAGCTGGTCATGTGATGTTTGATGTGCAGTTAGCACCCCAACGACAGGCGAGTATTTTACTTCTCTGTGTCCGTCCCGACTTGCTTACTGCACATCTTTTCCCTGTTTTGTCCCTTGTGGTGAATACCTGCGTTGCAGCCAGGTAGCAGTTTTTCTTCTTAAAATCTGTTATAATTGCAGATGGAAAGCCAGTAAAAATTGTGCCGGCATGACAGCATGCCACCAATTCAGTAGCATAAACGATTACCAAGGCAGAACTACAGGAAGTGGCAGAACAAGGGGTATGAATCAAATTGGTGCGAATCCTTGTTTGAGGTGCTAAAAAGTGTGCATCAATAACAGAAGTATTTTAACACAAACCATAGCGGTGGTACAAAATGCTGTGGTTAAAGTGCGCTTCCGGGGGCGTGGTCGGCCGGGGTACCAAAATACTGCTCTTTGGAGTGAAGGCATGATATTTTGGTGTGCAGTCTTTCACAGCAAAAAGAGCAGCAAAATCGTCATGAGACCAGGGCCTAAGTAGGGAAATGGTTGTCCAAAACCAATAGTAAGCATGGATGAAGTTACTTTTGAGATCTATATAATGTTTGCTAGGTCCATTCGTGGTTAAGCTTCAATGGAACATGACTTTCCTCTGCTTGCTCTTGGGATAATGCCACCTCGCTAAGTGAATGCAGAATCAAACCAACTTGCAAATTGCAACTCAGCTGGAGAACGTGGCAATTTGCATGAGCGAACAGGCACACGTGCATCAAAACACAATCAAAGGTTGGTTGAAAAAGCACCCCCCACCAAGAGCCAGAAAAAAAATCCCCAATCTAGAAAATAATATAAAGTACAGAACTTGGGGAAAACTGCCATGTAAATCATCCATTAAAATAATATCCACCGTACATTTGAGCAGCTACAAGGAGTTTTTGCATTCTGTGGAACCGCACAGCCGATAGCAAACACTGCACTTCAAACTGTCTATTTTATAAAAAGAAAAACCCATCCCATTGTATTCAGAATGACAACTCTTATTATGAGTTTATTAAAATATATCTTCATCATTCCATTTCTCCCTGTACTGAGTGCCTGGGGCCCAATTTTGCAGCATGTGCACTAGCTACTTACTAAGGAAAGATTGAGTTTAAACGTGACTCCATCAAGACTGACAACTAAACTATTAAATAATGGGGTATAATTTACAGAGACAATTCATAATTTATAGGCTTCTTGAATGAAAAGCCCCTCCACCTGTCACATGCCCAATTCTGTTATAAGAATGTAAATTACCAGCTACATAACGTTCATAGAGCTGAATTATGATACAGGAGCTGTTATTTGCCAATATATTTTTTTCTTTGCTCAAATGAATTACCTTTCCTCCAGTGAGTCTTTAGCTTTGCACTGCTAAATGTAATATTGTTCATCTATATATCTTCATAAAATTGCACTAGAGGTAATAAGCCTTGTCAAAGTTGAAAGGCCAGTGTAATAAAGTAACCCTGGCAGTGAGAAATCCAGTTTTTCAATTAACATGTTTCAATTATGATTTATATTCAGTTCAAAGGTCCTATCTGCCTTGAAAGCAGGGGTGGGAGGGAGAGAAATTAAAGTCTGGAAGCAAAACAGCATCTCTTATTCATGAGTTCCATTCTTTTCACATTCCTCGTGTCACTCAGCTCTGTCTTCTTCAAGGCCTTTCTGCTGGAGTTTTGTTTGCAGCCTCACTTGCTCTCTCTAGTTTGTGTGGCTGGGAGGATACTTTTCTGGGCTAGAATCATCCTTCTTTTATCCAACACTAGCCAATCATTCCTTCCAGCCTTTGAATTCAAAGAGAGGCTCACCTCTCTGCTGAGCATTCATTTCCCCTCTCTCTCCTTGTTTGGAATCAAGCGTTGGTTTGCTGTTGATTTCTTTGTTTAGTTGCTAAGCATGTGTACAGTAAAGAAAGCAGCACGGTTTCAAGCAATGGTACATAAGGAAATGTTTTCCATCCTTTCTGCTACAAAGGTCTCAGAGGGAGTGACTGGTTAATGAAAAGGGATGGATTTGGGGGAAACTTGTAGTTATTGTCACCTGTGGATCTCCATAGTTCTGCTGCATAGCAAAATGGAATTTTAGCAGAAATTCAACTTGGTAACAATTTCTATTTTACTTTTTTAATTTTTATTATAAATTATTTATAATAATAATAAACAAATATTTTATTATTATTATCAATAAAAATCAAAAAAATCACCTCATTGCCAATCTTGATACCAAATCTAAATATAAATTCAGTCTACTATGGGTCAAAGTTTATTGGCGGCTTCTTTCTCATAGAAAACATATAGAGGTCTCCAGCCCTCTCTTGCCTTCTGTAGGTCTTTCTCCTTGAGTATTTCTGACAAAATGTCCATGGACTCAGTAACAAATTCTGACCCACATGCCAGCTCTTATCTCTTTAGTTCATTGTTAGCGAACCTATGGCACAGGTGCCCAAGGTGGCACATGGAGCCCTTTTTGTGGGCACGCAACATCGCCCCCTCACAGCCATGGTACTTCCCCCTCTGCTTGGAGCAGGCCACTGTGTTCCATGCAGAGAGCTGGTTGAAGGGGAGGTAGTGGCTTGTGGGCTCATTCGTAGCCCCCGTTTACTCTCCAGCCACACTGCTCTGGGCATCCCAAAAGCAGAGTGGCTGCAGAATAAACTGGGGCTATGAAGGAGACAACAAACCTCTCTCCCCCCCCTTCACCTGGCTTTCTGTATGGAGCCATTTCAAGGCAGTGAGGGTGCTGTGGCCCTGGGAAATTCAAAAGCCTGCTCTTCAGTCCAATGGGGAGGGGAGGAGGGATTTTTAAACTTTTATTTTTCAGCCCCAAGCCTGAGCTACAGCTGATCAGTGCTTGGGGTGGCGAAAAAGAGAAAAAAAAATGTTTTAAAATCCCTCTTCCCCCGCCCTTGGGTGGGGGGAAAGGAGGAGTTTTTAAGCTTTTTTTTCCCCGCCTCAAGCCTGAGCTACAGTTGATCAGCGCATGGGGCAGCAAGAAAATAGAAAGAAAAGAAAAGAAAAGAAAAGAAAAGAAAAGAAAAAAAGAAAAGAAAAGAAAAGAAAAGAAAAAAGAAAAACATGTTTTAAAATAACTCCTTTCCCCAACCCCATCAGATGTAAGCCCCAGCTACAGCTGATTGGCCCTTGGGGTGGCAAAAAAAAAAGAAAAAAGAAAAATGTTTAAAAATCCCTCCTTTCCCCCCACCCATTGAGTGGGGGGAAAGGGCAGGGTTTTAAAACTTTTTTTTTTTTGCCGCACCAAGCCTAAGCTACAACTGATCGACACTTGGGGCGGCAAAACAAATGTTTAGAAATCCTACCTTTTCCCACGCCCGATCAAGTTACACAAGTGCCACACACACACACAGTACACTAAAAACGAAATGAAACAAAACGAAAAACAAAATGTATATTTTTTTAAAATGCATTTCAAACGAAACAAAATGAAACTGAACTGAACGAAACAAAAATCAAAACAAAATGCTATTCTAGCATTTCATGCCCATCTCTATTGCTGATTAACAGAGTTTCAAAATAAATAATTACAAATAACTAGCTACTGCTAATTACTTCCTTTTCCTAATAACAAAAATATAACTTTGTTACTTTATATTTGCAACTTAAGAGATAATTTTACTTTTTTGGTCACCCAACAGTAACTTTTAGATATGTCTAGTCATGACTGTAATGACACAACAAATAGTTGAAATGTTGATTACCTGATCTTGATCCTTCACTGCTGTGGCTACTCCTTCCTTGGACTGACAACTCAGCAGGGCTCTGATTTTCGTCACAGTCTTGGCTTGTACTCCAAATATATATTTTTCACCTGAACTCTTGAACTACCTCCTACTGCCTCCCTTGTGTACTTGGCCTCACTTTCAGATGTCCTTTGGACATCCTTGAAACAAATGCACTCTTGTCCAATATGTTAAGCTTTAAATTTGTGGGGGAGGTATTAAACCATTAAAATCTTAAAGAGCAGTAAAGAAGAATCAGCCATGAAAATGAAAGTGCTTTGAAAATAGAGGCTTGAATAATAGTTTAATATAATAAAAAGGAGTTTGGAGCCGTGCAACCATTAAAACAAACAAAGTCAAAAGTAGACTATGGGTGATACCTTCATAGGTTGCTAGCAGAAAAATAAAAAGTTACTGAGCTTTCGAGAACACAAGTCCTCTTTTTCAAAGCAGGTATAAAAGTCCAAACATGGCAAGGGATGTAATTTGCCAGGAGAGAGTTCTTAAAAGTTCTTAATATAGTGTGTCCAAAACAATTAGCCAGCCCAGCAAAGTGACTGAATAACAATTTCCAACAGTGAAACTGCTTATTTTATTTATTATTTATTTTAGAGTATTTTTACCATGGCTTTCTCCTTGGAAAAGGATTTTTATGATAAACTTGTTTACATTGTAGTGGAATTGTTTATGTTGCTCTATGTTACCCTGAAGTGGAGTATGTAAGTCCTATTGTGCACTCTTTTGGTACGTATATTATTTTAAGTTCACAAAAACCCAGTGTTTTGGGATTTTAGGGTAATAATATTCTGGTAATCTACATACTATCTTGGTATATAAAGTCCTGCTGTTATAAAGACTTTATGCTAGCATAGAACTGTTCAGCAAAACAATACTGTTATCAGCATAGTGGCAGTGTGCCAGATATTAACTTATGAAACTCTGAAGCTGCAATAGGTGCGACAATAATTAAGAGTACCATTAAAATTGTTTCTTGGACCTCAAGATTCCTGGATCTCCAGGGCCCTCAAAAAAGTGACTGTTTATAAATTGGGGAGAGGAAGGTTAGGACCACTGATAGAAGTATTAATATAGGGAGATCACACACACACACACACACACACACACACACACACACACACACACACAGAGAGAGAGAGAGAGAGAGAGAGAGAGAGAGAGAGAGAGAGAGAGAGAGAGAGAGAGAGAGGAATTCAGTTCATGAAAACTTCCAATAGAACTCCGAGCAGTTTACACCAATCAAAAGTATTTTAAGTATATGTAACTTAGAAGCACTGTAGAGTAATGAAGCTGGTAGAATTAGATAAATTGAGATTGCCTGGAATTTCTGCAACAGTAAAGGGACTTTGATACTCAGAGGAATTATGATTGTGTCAATTATTGTTTATTTGTTTGCTTGCTTGCTTGTTTGGTTATTCGGTTGGATGATAGGCTGGGTTTCTCCTGATAAGGGGGGCCTAAAGCAGCTCTCAATATTTAAAGGAATAGAATTTCAAACATGATATGTTAGACATTTTAAAAAAATCCCCAATTCCCAAATTAAAACACAATTGAATAATTAAAAGCAAATAAACAGAAAAACTACTTTAACTCTAAAGATTGTTTAATTCTGGAGTTAACTGTTTCAGGGATAACATTGGTTCTAACAAAGGCTTCTGATCCCACCCCACCCCACCCCCCAGAAATCTATACAGTTTTCTAGCACTATTAGGGAGGATTCAGAAATTAGTTTCACTGATGTTACAGGTAGGTTTCTGAGCCAGTTGAGCACTTATAGTTAGAGGCCAGGACAATCTCAGGCAATAGTACACATGGATATGTTAGTCAAACATACCAAAAGTTATAAATAGGTGAAGGAAGTTCCTTTGGTCATCTCTGCAATGACCAAGAGCTACCACTCTTTACTGAATTCTAAATAATATGAGTCCAAAAGCTCAGGTAGTGCAAGAATTTCTTATGTCTGTCACCCCAGCAACACCTTGCCCAAAAAAGGAAAATTTGAAGCCAAGCAATTATTCTGTGCAGTTAGAGTCCATGGGAATTTTTCCAGAAATGATTGTGTCATTTTCTCCACTGTCCAACTGTGAGGTCGCTCTTCCTCAGGTGACTTTGCTGATATTACCTTGTGTTTTATTGTTCTTTTATCCCTATTGTAAACCGCCCGGAGTTCCCCTGGGAAGAAAGGCGGTATAAATAAATAAATAAATAAATAAATAAATAAATAAATAAATAAATAAATAAATAAAGGTAAAAAGGTAAAGTTTCCCCCCGCATATGCATGCTAGTCGTGTCCGACTCTAAGGGTGGTGCTCATCTCCGTATTCAAGCCGGAAGAGCCAGGGCTGTGCAAGTCCGTGGCCATGTGGCCGGCATGACTGCAATGAAACACTGTTTTACCTTCCCCCTTTTCACGGCAGTAGCTATTTATCTACTTGCATTTACATGCTTTCGAACTGCTAGGTTGGCAGGAGCTGGGGTTAACAGCGGGAGCTCACCCCGCTGCATGGCACCCGGGATTTGAACTGCCGAGCTGCCGACTTTGCAGTCTACAGTTTCGGTGCCTTAGTCCACTGAACCACCATGCCCCGCAAATAAATAAATAAATAAATAAATAAATAAATAAATAAATAAATAAATAAATAAATAAATAAATAAATAAATAAATCTACCTTAGATGTTGGGAGTGCATTTTGACTGAACTTTAAGAGAATGAAAGCTCATTCTCCTAAATGAGAATGATTTCTCATTCTCAAAGTCTGCACAACTTTCGTCTGCAGCAGTCGGAAAAAAATCATCCATCAAAACTTGATAATACTGTAAAACAGGCCATGAATGTCACTCCCATTTCACCCAGAGCAAGTGTGTCATTGTGCTTGGCTGTTTCCGCATTCTGATGCGGAATGTAACTAATCGTCCCAATTCCTGACTTTGGAGCTGGAATCTTACTGTATATGCTCATCATTCAAGCTTGGATTTCATTATACCTGAGCCCTACTTCAATTTGTTTGGAGTATCACTTGACTTTAGACTCACCTGATTTTTGTGCAGAGACATAATGCAGTTGCTGCTTTCACCAAAAGAGCTTTTTACCTCCTAAAAGCCTGGGGGTTTCTTTTCTTTTCTTTTCTTTTTTAAAAAATACTTTTTTTATCCAATGCGAGTAAAATAAATCATTTATTCACTTGAGCTACATCTCCTGATGATTCTATTCTAATTGGGGATGATGGAGTAGAGTGAGAAAGGAATGTTAACCTTTCAAACATTCTGCAGCTTACTTTAAACCACTGATAATAAAGATTAGAACATAAGAACAGCCTTGCTGCTGGAACAGGCCACAGCCCATCCAGTCCAGCATTCTGTCTCACACAGTGGCTCACCCACCATTTTCATCGGGGTATTCCCAAGCAGATGCCTTCACCTGCTTACGATTCCCTGCAAAGGGCACTGAGAGATATCCTGCCTCTCTCTCCAACCCGGAGGTTGTCCTTAGGCATCCAGAATGATAGCCACTGATATCCTTGTTCTCCATGAACTTGTCCAATCCTTTCTTAAAGCCCTTTCCAAGGCTGAAAGCTGTCCCCACTTCTTCTGGCAGGGAGTTCCACAGACCAGTGATCCTCTGGGTGAAAAAGTACTCTTATTTGTTTGAGATCTAGTGCCAAAAAGTTTCATGGAATGCTCCCTATTTCTAGTGTTGTGTGATAGGGAGAACAGTTTTTAATCTACTTTGTTTACACCATGTATGACTGGCAAGTTTATTCAAGAGTGTTTGGTGTGGGACCTTGTCAAAAACCTTCTGAAAGTTCACATAAACAATGTCAGCTGGAACCTTGCATAGGTATGTGGGGATGCTGATTATCTGGGTTCCCCGCATTTGTCCTATTAGCTGGTGCTTCTTTTTTAAAATTTAAAAATACTAATTTGGCTTTCCCTTTCATTTTTTAAACTTTTTTTGCCAGCCCCAAGCCTGCGCTATAGCTGATGGGCACTTCGGACTCACCCCCCACCCCAAAAAGTTTAAAAATTGCTTTCCCCCATGGGGTGGGGGGGAGGAGGGGTTTTAAATTTATTTATTTATTTTTATTTTTATTTTTATTTTTGCTGAGACCCAAGCACTACTCAGCTCGGAGCTGGCAAAAATATAAGTTTAAAAATCACTCCTTTCCCCTCACCCCATGGGGTGGGGGGGGAAAAGGAGGTAGATTTAACCCCCCCGCTCCAAGCCTGCACAATGCTTGGGGCTCAGGGGGGGGGACACCCACAGCTAAGGGGCGATTGGGTCTCAGCTGCCCCGCAATAAAGTTTAAAAATTGCTCCTTTATTTTTCCTGAGCCTCAAGCACTGTAGCTTGAGCTTGGAGCTGCCAAAAAAAAAAGTTTAAAACCGGCTCCTTTCCTCCACCCCATGGGGTGAGAGGAAAGGAGCAATATTTAAACTTTTTAAAAACTGATGGGTGCTTGGGGCTCAGCACAAAAAGAATTAAAAATCCCTCCTTTCCTCCCATCCCATGGGTCGGGGGAATGGAATGATTTTTAAACTGTTTTTTTTTTTTTGCCAGCCCCTACAGCGCTTGGGGCTCAACCAAAAAACAAACAAAACAACAACAACACCATAATGCTTGGGAAATATACTTTTAAAATGCATTTTTAGGAGGTGTGAACATTAAGGTTCATTTACGAATACCACGCCCATGAGGACACTGTATTGTTTTGCTTTCTTGATTGCTGCCTTGCATTTGTTCTGCCAGAATTTATGTTTCTGCTTTTTGTCCTTGTTTGGACAAGGCTTCCATCTTCTAAATGAGCTTTTCTTGCTTTGGACCACTTCCCAAACAGCTCCTGTAGGCCACATCGGGGTCCTCTTGGACCTGGCAGTGCTCTTTTTCCTTTTGGGTATGCGTTCCAGTTGGGCCTCTGTTATTGTCCTTGTGAGCAGCCTCCATGCCTCTTGGAGTGTTTGGACGCTCTCAATTTTCCTCTTCAGCTTCTTTCTTTATTAGTTTCCTCATCTTTGGGAAAGGCCCTCTTTTTCCCAAAGATAAAACTTACATTGTTTAGCTTGGAATTAAGCATATTCATTTATGAACACATTTTACTCTTCTAGTAGTAATCGTAATAATAACCTCTTGAAAACCTGTGATTTCATCAGGGTGTGCAATCTCTCCACTAGCCTGAAAGGATGAATACGATTTTTTTTTCAGAGTATAAGAACTGAGACAGCACTCAGGTATAATGAAAACAGAGCTTGAATAATATAAGGTCCCAGCTCTGAAGTCAGGAATTGGGAAGACTGTATAAATTGAGAACAATGTTGTTTTTGTTTTTAAAAAAATTAAGATCTTGTATTTAACATTTCATAAGTATACCTGATAATGTTTGGCACAGGGAGCCCCTGGTTTTTGTTCTATGTTGGAAATAAATTATTACACTATGTAATCATCAAACTATTTATTCTAGTACTTAGTGACATTTTAAAATAAATAAATAGACAGATAAATATAGTTAATAGAGTATAGCCTCATTAGCCTCTCTAAGTGTTAGATGTCTTAGGCTTCAGTCCAGTTTGGTAACCCCAACTATGATACAATAATTGAATCAATGAAAAGCCGCTAAGTCATTACTTTTTAAAACTACGACGGATTTAACCAGGATACTTTAGTTAGGGACCAACCGTTGGATTTGTTTAATACAGAATCATTTCTGTACCATTTGTATTTTATACCCGGTTACTTTCTTGGCATTCATCATGGAATATGGAATATTAAATAGATGGAGAGAGACAATACACAGCATAGCACGCTAAAAAATGGGCTAAGCCAACTTATTCTGAATCTAATTTTCCAGTGGAAAGCTTTTTAAATACTTCTATATATATATTCTCCCAGCTGGATCCCCCCGCCCCCCGTACCTCACACCTCATCCCAAATGACTGTGTCTGTCCATAGGTCCTCCTCCAGCAGGGCCAATTCCTCTTTAGGTAGGAGTCCCACGGCTGTACCTGCTGCCATAAGGGTATCTCTCACAGATCCATTATCCCTATTGCAGTCTAAGCACAAATTCCATGTAGGGAAGGATGCTGTCCATTGTACTGAGTCAGGGAGCCCTCCAGCGGGGATAGGCAGGCTCTCGCCAGCCCCACGGCAATATTCTCAATAACATTTTGTACCTTTTCTCTGCATACAATATAAATGCAATTTCTTGTGCATTGCAGTCAGACCCCGGTATCTGCTGGGGATCGATTCCAGGCCTTCCCTTGGATAATGAAAACTGTGTATAAGAAAGAATGCCAACCCCTCCCCCAAACTGCTATTTTGTGACAGTAGCTTGCTTTATAGCTGCTGTTTCTGACAGTAACTTACTTTAACAGTTGCTCTTTTACGACAGTAGCTTGCTTTAGAACTGCCGTTTGTGACAGTACCGTGCTTTATGGCTACTGAATTATTTATTTAATTTTTCCTCTGCCAGCCATGGATAACTGAATCAGTGGTTAATGAATCAGTGGATACAGCGCTCCAACTGAATACTTCTGTAAAAGGTGGTTGTATTTTCATATTCACCAGGTACGCATGCATGCAAGTGAATCAGGATATTCAGTAACAGACAGCTCAGCGTCACAATTTCTTCTCTTTCATATTTCAGCCAAACTGTTCCCCATACACGGCATTATTATATATCAAATGGCAACAAATTGAGTACCAACTACAGAATGGGTGCTCATAAGTCTTGACCTCCCCTTCTATCTGCAGTCCTTTGAAATCTGTCTTCGAAATAAAACAGCCAACATTATAATGCCATTATACAAAACAATAGTAAGGCTGCACCTGGAGTATTGTGTACAATTCTGGTCACCCCATCTCAAGAAAGACATAGTGGAACTGGAATAGGTGCAGAAGACAGCGACTAAAATGATTACTGGGCTGGGGCACCTCCCTTATGAGGAAAGGCTAAAACATTTGGGGCTCTTTAGTCTGGAAAAAAGGCGCCTGAGGGGGGATATGATTGAGACATACAAAATAATGCAGGGCATGAGTCAAGTGGAGAGAGGGACGCTCTTCTCCCTCTCACAAGATACCAGAACTACGGGACATCCACTCAAATTGAGGGCTGGGAGAGTAAGAACAGACAAAAGAAAATTTTTTCACCAAGCGCATGTTAGTCTGTGGAACTCCCTGCCACAGGAGGTGGTGATGGCATCTGGCCTGGATGCCTTCAAAAGGGGATTGGACAGATTCCTGGAGGAAAAGTCCATCACGGGTTACAAACCATGATGGAGATGTGACATCTCCAGGCTTAAAAACGGGGTACTTCAAGGGCCAGATGCAGGGGAGTAGTATCAGGAGACAGAGATCTAGTCTCATGCGCTCCCAAATGCATCCTGTGGGGCCCCTGTGAGATACAGGAAGCTGGACTAGATGGGCCTTTGGCCTGATCCAGCGTGGCTCTTCTTATGTTCTTATGAATGAGAGTCCAGGACTGTATCTTAGTTCAGACAGTAGCATGCACAGAAAGGAGAATGCGTGAAAATTACCTTCATTTCTATTCTTGGAAGGCTCCACCAGGCCCAAAACCTTTGTGTGAAAGAAAGGGATTCCTTTTTCTCACTCCTGAATATTGTTGGGCCCAATCATCTGGCTATTAAGATCAATGCTCCTTGAAGTTTCTTCAGTTTTCTTTTGACTGCCTAACAATCCATCAAACAGTTCTCAAACAGCTATTTCATATATTCCAACCAGCTGAAAATAATGCTACATTTGGTAAATCGGCACTTAATGAAATGGTAATGAAGATGTTAATATATCGATCCAAGACTAAATTCAAATTGCAGTAATTTCCAGCCATTTGCAGTTGAACGAGAAATAGTGGCCAATTCGTAGGTGCTGTGGGTAGAAGTGGAAATGAAGTGGCTCTGTTTTGTGTTTTTCTCAATAAAGACTTCATTATAAAAGTAATTAAACTGCATCGACTGCTGAAAACAATTAATTTATGCATATGATGCCAAGAAAGAAACACTAAGCTTCTAATGGCATTCAAATACAACTAGCCACACACTTAAAATTAAAAAGAGTAAGTCTAAGGCAAAACACATAGGACACAGTTGCTCAACATGCTAGATTTTGCTCTTGATTTACTTAAACCCACTTTGTATCAAGAACTGAATCAAGAACCATTAACCAGATTTATCACTGAGGTGTCATGGAAACAAAGAGGAAATGTTATGTAACACACAGTTGCTTCTAAACAGATGAATTCCAAGAAGTGAATAACATTGGTTGAACATAGCATATAAGAACATAAGAACATAAGAAGAGCCATGCTGGATCCAAGCATAGTAGTGGATGTCACCTGATGGAAATATTAGGCCAGTAATGGCGAACCTTTTAGAAACCGAGTGCCCAAACTGCAATTCAAAACCCAGTAATTTTTTTTTTTTTGCAAAGTGCCAATACAGTAATTTAACCTGCATACAGGTAGCTATGAAGGGGCGATGTTGGGTGCCCATAGAAAGGGCTCCGAGTACCACCTTTGGACCCGTGCCATAGGTTCGCCATCACTGTATTAGGCAATCTTCCATATACCCTTTCTAATTCCTTCTTTCTGTTTATCTTTGCCATTGATGGGTTGGGGCAATGTGTAGCCTGCATAAATAAAGTGTAAACCACCCAGAGAGTGCTTTATGCACACTGTGGCAACATATAAGCAGAACACTTTGCTTTTTGGTTGTTTGGTTGTTTGGTTGTTTGGTAGGTAGGTAGGTAGGTAGGTAGTTAGGTATGTAGGTAGGCAGGCAGGCAGGCAGGTAGGTAGTTAGGTAGTTGGTTGGTTGGTTGGTTGGTTGGTTGGTTGGTGAATACATTTCAGTTGAAGTTCTCTGGATAGATTTAAAAGAAAAAGCATAAAGTGAAAGAATACTCTACTGAAACTTAATATTAAATGTAGAAAAAAATAACCATATTAATATAGCCCCTGAACAATGCCAACAACTGATGCCAACTGCAAAGTTAGTTTATACATTGAAAGCACTTATCTTGGAAGCATATGAGTCACCAGAAAGACCACAATGGCAGTGGCTGCCTCCAGAGGCCATTCCACAAACGTGGCATTATTATCTTCTTCCTAATAGCTACCTATGTCATTCCCTTAGGCTGAGTTTGGGGCAGTGCACGATACTGCCCATGCTGTTGAAATGATATTTAACTACCTGCCCATTCAATGTCCAATGGTAGCACTGAGGGATGGGCCCCTTTCTGTCGTTCGTCCGAGGCAAATTGCCTTGGGATGGCCTGTGCTGCCTGGTTACAGTCAAATGTGTTGTTGACATTGGGGTGATAAGTGCATTGTTTTGAAATGCTTTGCTTAAAAGCAAAAGTGTTCTGCTAATATACCGCCCCATAATTACACTATGCAGGCTACACATTGGCCCCCCTCCCCCTGCAAGCTGGGTACTCCTTTTACCGACCTCGGAAGGATGGAAGGCTGAGTCAACCATGAGCCTTGAGCTACCTAGGATTGAACCCCAGGCTGTGAGCACAGTTTTTCCTGCATTACAGGCATTTAAACACTGCACCACAAGGCTCAGTAAGTATGTGATGGGAGAGGATGAATGAGGAGCATGGGATGGTTCTGATTGACTGGGACAGAAACAGGAGGAGGAAGAGGAGGAGGAGGAGGAGGAGGAGGAGTGTGCTTTAGACTGGGGAGAGAACAGCCCAGGGTCCCTATTAGATCAATTTCAGATGTTGAGAGATACAAGTTGAGTGTGAATTAACAGGAAAGAGCAGTCTGACAAATGTATGGAGACGAGCAAGATTGACTGAACTGAAAGCCTAGGAATAAGCAGCCCTCTTTTGACAATTGTTTATTGTAACAAAACCTGTTCAAGTTGAACACTTGAGATGGCTATTATATTGTAAGGGCCTGCGTGAAGGGGAAGTATACACACGTAGGAGCAAGCAACTAGAGATTGGTGGCAAAAAAAGAGAGGAAATAAATGACGATTTTCAAAGAAAACACATTTACTCCTGGTTGATTATCAAAGACCATTACATACATAGCCAAGTGACAAGATAAACAGAGTTTTGATAGCAGACAGTATATGAGAGATCACAAAATGGGAGACAAGGTCCATTGTCAACAGAAGTAGGGCTGGATCGATGAGGGGGACAATGCCTTTGCCCCAGTTGCGCCTCATTGTTTTCAGAACTGGTTGTAGAGAAACAGGAAAGGGGGTTGCCTTAGAAAAGGATCCGGCATCCACAGAGGAATCCAGTCAAACTTCAACTCCCCTCAAGGATATATTGACGATTAAAAGGTTCAAGAGTTGAGACCATATCCAGGGCAGCCTGACTACCTGGGAAGAACAGCCAAGATGCTCTGCAGGTACAGCTTCTGCTAGCTCTCAGCCAGTGTCCACGATGTCTTCCAGACCTCCTCTGCCAAGGCTGAAGTGGACAATGGACATATCCCAAGCCCAATTGTGGACAACACCAACGGAAGGTGGACTCTAATCTCAGACCTGGTTCTGTTTGGAGAAACTGAGCTTCCCCTCCCTTAAGGGCTTTTCACCCACTGTGATGAACAGGGTTGGGATGTGTCCAATTAAGGCCTGTAATAATGAACTTGGGAGCCACTTCCCACTTAATGAGCTCCTGAAGAATTGAGAGCTTCCTTTTGCAGGGGCTAGAATGGCAAAAGCAGTCAGATCACCTCACATTCTATACATCAAACATACTATCATTCCTTGTGCATGTGTTTTCACTTTTCACCCATAAGACCAGAGTTTAGGGAAATGCCCAGATGCATGGGAAAGGGGTTGTTCAACAAAGCAACTTTTCCAAGACCTGAATAAAATATGTAGAATTATGTGTTGGTTTATCCGTGCCTTCTTTGTCCTGCACACATCAAGGCCTATGGCGTTTTTCTCCCTCCGTTCAGGAAGCAGGCCATTGGAAGCATTTCTTTCAACGTACATTGTTCCTCCAATACTTTCTGCTGCGAAGAAAACGCTAACCTTAATTAACCTCAAAATATTATATTTGTTATGCTTCAATTAACTTTAACCACCCAATTAAGCAATTAATTTGATAAAAAGGGGGATTTAATGGGGTAAAAATAGCCTTGAATCAGGCGGGGCTATGAGTTTAAGTCTCTCTCTTCTCCCCCCCCTCCTTGTACGTGTGTGTGTGTGTGTGTGTGTGTGTGTGTGTGTGTGTGTGTGTGTGTGTGTGTGTGTGTGTGTGTGTGAGAGAGAGAGAGAGAGAGAGAGAGAGAGAGAGAGAATATCTACAGTTCCAGCCTTCATTACAATCCTTAGAGTGTTTGGGAGGGCACGACCATGACCAGGCAGGAACCAAAGAAAAACAGCATTCATAATTCATTTCTTTGTCTTGTGTCTAGGGTACAAAAGAAGCACTCCTCGGGTGGGACTTCAGCAACCTTTTTTTCTTGAAATCCAAACATCACCTTTCTGCGCCCATGTTGGCCCAGTCTGTTTCTTTCTTTCGCTCAAACCATCCGAAAAAGAATCATCTGAGCAAAGCCAAGTGTGTGTGCTTCTTTTCCATGGGATCTCAGCTGATGAATCACAAAATGCTACCAAGTATTGTTTGCCCTTGAGTCTAGGAAAATTCTGTACACACACACACACACACACACACACACACACACACACACACACACACACACACACACACACACACACACACACACACACACACACCATTGAAAAAGCAACAAAACTACTTGAGCAGGTGTAAGTGATACAGCATCTATCAAACCCCTAGGGGAGCACCACACATTGTTTTATGATATTTTCCTCTCTACTATATTAAAATAAAGAGTAAAATATAATCTTTTTAATGAAATACAGTGGATCCTTGTATAACAAACAGTTTGTATAACATAAAATATGTACAACATAAAAATTCCAGAGATAGGGGAAATTTGCTTAACAGACTCACCTTTGGGGTGAATCCGTACAACATTAAAATGCTCACAATCAGGGATTACTCTGTTTTCAATGCATTCCTATGGGAAACTTGTATAAAGGAAAAGTTGCTTAGCATAATTTCATTTGGAACGAATTAATTCCTTTATACAAGGAACCACTGTATCAGGCTAGGACTACTTACATGTGTTTCCAGTGTTGTTCCTTCTACTATGATGAATAGGTATCCAGGTGCAAGATGAACTCCCACCGAAATTATGTGCTGCACCAAGTTTCCAAGGACAACAAAGTGAGGCATTTTCAAAGCCCGGACATTTTTTGTCCTCTCTGCCCAGTGGATCTCATGGCTCACTGTCTTGGTGTATAAATATTTGCATTTGTATCATGCTGATTTCCCTCCCAACCCTTCCCTCTGTTATCTCTGTGACACCAGAAAGATCCAGCTCTCTGATATTTACAAAGGGCCACACCATAGTCTTATCTGGAAGCTGAGTCATGGCAACTGGACTTCTTTTTCTTGAGAGACAGAAACGTTTCGCTGCTCATCTAAGCAGCTTCGTCAGTCTGAAGAAAGCTAGTTGTGAGTCCTCCATTTTATAGTTCACCTTGACCTCATGCCATAGCCTTATGTTTTGATCTTGAAATCTTAATAGGATGCTGCTGATTTAGCAACACTGCCAATAACATGAAGTATGTAAACCCAAGGCAAGATGTGAGCATAAGCTTGAAAGACCTAGCCTTAGGAAGGCCCTCATCCCCCAAACATGTCAGCTCATCATCACATTGCTTTTACCAAATTTTGGGCAAAGTCCTCCTGCGCACATAGGATTTAAGCTTTGGAGACAAACTCCAAATTTTAGAAGTCACCAAAGACGTTATGAATTGCATGCTGACTGTTGTATGTATGTACGTAACAGATTACTGTCAAGTAATGTAATTTAAGGGGCATGGTGGCTCAGTGGACTAAGGCACCGAAACTTTAGACTGCAAAGTCGGCAGCTCAGCGGTTCGAATCCCAGGTGCCACGCAGCGGAGCGAGCTCCCGCTGATAACCCCAGCTACTGCCAACCTAGCAGTTCGAAAGCATGTAAATGCAAATAGATAAATAGGTACCATTGTAAAAAGCGGGAAGGTAAAACAGTGTTTCCTTGCAGCCATGCCCGACACATGGCCATGGACTTGCACAGCACTGGCTCTTCCGGCTTGAATACGGAGATGAGCACCACCCCTAGAGTCGGACACGACTAGCATGCATATGCGGGGGGAACCTTTACCTTTTTTAATGTAACTTTTAACAAAATGTATGTAATATAATATTTAACAGATTCAGAATGGTTTCTGTGTATAAATGCATGGTCATTTGTCAAGACACAGGTGAATAGTGTAATCACATGAAAAGGTCAGAATAATTATATCCTGGTGCCATGGAAAACTGTTTAACATTGTCTGCCTATGTGTACTCATGTGATTGGTTTATATGATGTCTGCCATATGCATAAAAGGCAGTATTTTAACCCATTTTACTTTGGGACTGCTTTGTGGTGAGATGAGCAGCTTCCCCACTACTTTGCAATATTTATGCTGTGTGCTTTATCTCGTGTATAGAGATGGGCACGACTTGAAAAAAATTTTTTTCCGAGTTGTCGTTAGTCGGGCCGGTTCCGTTTCGGGTCGTTTCCGGTTTTTGCGAAAATTCGCAAAAATTAGTTGGTTTGTTTTTTTGTTTTTTTGTTTTCATTAGTACTGGTTTTTTTGGGGGTAGTGGGCTCCTGGAGGCACCTCTGTGGGGTGGGTGCCTCCTCTGGCCCACTATAAAGGGAAAGAGGGCTCCTGGAGGCACCCGTGGGTGCCTCCTATCCTCACCCACTAGGAAGGGGAAGCAGGCTCCAAGAGACCCCTCAACATGGGGGTCTCCCCTCCTCACCTGCTGCTGCAAAATGCATGCATAGCCATATGGATATGCATACCAGTTGCAGACAGTGAGACTAGTGATGGCAGTGAACCCAGAGCCATAGGTTGATGCCTAAGGCTCTTGCACCACCATGTCTCACAAAGAAGGGAATTGTACTTGCGTGTAGTGCAATGCAAGTAGATCTGGCTTAGGGTTAAGGTGGGTTAGTGCAAGGGCTAGGGTTAGGCTAGTGATGGGTAAAGTTATGGTGGGCTAGTGGGTTGCACCTCTGGGTGCCTCTCTGACCCACTAAGAAGACAGTCTGTGATGTATGGGTAAGTAAGGAGTCAAGGATTAGGGTTAGGGTTAGGGGGCTAGGGCAGGTTTTAGGGGGCTTTTTGGCACATCCCAGAAGTCTCCATGGCCAAGTGGCCATGCGATTGGTGGGATGGCTCCAAAAATTTGCATGGTCGTCCACTCCCACATGGCTGGCCACTCGGCCAGCCCATCATTGCGCAGGTGTAAAAAAAATAAAATAAAATAAAATCAATGGAGGACAGAGGAGGAGAGGAGAGACATTTTGTTGCAAGAAAAAACCCACTGCTACTGTGAAAAATCTGGCAGTTTATAAATTTTCGCGTGTTTCTGTTGTGCTTGTGTGTTTTTGGACCACAATTTCAAAAACAATATTGCGTTCGCCGCCCCATTTTGGATCCCCCGCCCGCACCGCATGGCATGGCGAGTCCGGCTGCCCAGGACGGGGGGGAGGCGGGACCCCCCCTCCAGAAACCACCCCTCCGGTAGGTGCCCTGTGCCCTTAGTCAAGCAGGCATTTTTCCGCCTGCTTTTTTGGCCTGGGAATGGGTGGGGGGAGAGTTTAAAAGTTTTTTCCTGTGCCGTCCGTGCCACTTGCTTGCGCTTTAATTGCGGCGGCCGGCGGCGAGACTGGGCTTTTTGCTTGCTGCGAGCCTGCGGCGAGTCCCACCAGAGCAGCCCAGGACGGGGGATGGGGGGGAGGCCGGGGACCTCCAGAAACAACCCCTCTGGTAGGTGCCCTGAGGCACAGCAGGCATTTTTCCGCCTGCTTTTTGGCCGGGAACCGGGTTTTTTTAACTTTTAAAAAAGGAACGAGCAGGACAAATCAGACCAAAATTGTTCGTTTGTCAGTTCGAGCTCGATGTCTGGCGGAGTAATTCCCGTTACCGTTTCCGTAGAGTAATGGATACGAGTAACGGAAACGGAAATGGGAATACCGCTAAGTCGTGCCCATCTCTACTCGTGTATTGTGCATGTTTTTGTAACACAAGCTTTTCTGTCTCCCAGCTTCAAATCTTCAAATCTGTGCTTAGCAATTATCTTTCCATGCCACTGCATAACTCTGCTAATTTTTGAAACTTTTAAAACCCAACCACTTTTTAACAATTACATCTACCATGAATTCTTAATGTGGGGCAATTTGTATCCAAATGTTCTGCTGTTTGTGGTATGCCAATATAACTAGGCAAGAAGATTTGGGCCACAGTGTTACACAGCCAGTGCTACAGGAATCCTCTCTACTCCAGCTGAGAAACACACACACTCTCTCTCTCTCTCTCCATACTGTACAGAACACACATACCCTTAACTGCCATTATGTACTGGGTACTCATAAAGAGGCAGCCTCACATTGGAGAATAATGGCTTTGCTTGTCCCAGACACCTCCCCTGCCCCTCCCTGGCCTCCGCTGGTCATTCTTTATCTAGCAGGGTTTGTTTTTTGTTTTAAATCGCCTTTTGCCCTCCCTCTGTCATGTGGGCGCTGAGTCAGTTTCCCGTCCGCACTTTGCAGAACCACTTTTTGTTCCTGTTTTCTCAGTCATTTTCCCATCATCTGCTTCAATCTCAGGAATTATTTTTTAGGATAACTTCATGCCGTTATTCTTCCATTCAAATTAATGTTGTTAGTTTTCCGGTTCTCCCTTTAGATTACTTACAACGTGGCACATTGATTTTGATAGCCTAATTCAGTCATTTACCTGTGTTATAGAAGCACCAGAGAAGATGGCGGCAGTGAAGAAATTCTTTATTCTTTTTTTCTATGGCAGGATAAGGCAGAAAGGGGGGAACCAGGATAAAGCGGTGCACGGTATCCGCAGTTGGAGCCAAATCTCTTCAAGAAGTGGTCTAGAAATCGGTTTTAAAAAACACCACCCCTGGTGGCCGTTGCAAGAAAAAGCAGCACAACTGCCAAAAGGGGCATGGCCAAGGGGGCTCCACGGAAATAGCAACTGGAAGTGTGGTAAGTGAATTTTAAGGTGATTTGACTTTAAGGAAGAAGCTATTAAAAACTTAAGTGCGGTAGTGCCAGGACCCTGCCTGTCACAGAACCTGACTCTGAGGGGTTAAATGGTGAAGAGCTGCTGGAGGAGCCTTGCAGCTCAAATCAGCAAGCAGCTGGGTCTGATGACTCAGCTGAAAATATATCTTCACCTCCTAGAAGGGCCATGAGCAAGATTCTGCAAGGACGTGCTACCAGAAGAGCTAAGGAAAGAGTCTTTGATGCTAGGTGGAGAATCAGGTCGGCAAGCCCTGAGTACTAGCAGAAGCCTTTCCAGAAATAAGGGTGTGTTCCCTGTTTTGGGATAAAGCTGGCAAGCTCACCTTGAGCTCTCTGTGGGAGCAATGTGTCATTTGAACTTGCAACCATGTTCCTGTCTGTTTCTGACCTTGGCTCTGTTTCCTGATTTCGGACTGGTTTCCTGGACAACGGCTTAATCTGTCCCCTTGGGTTTGGCATCTGGTTTCCATGAGATATTCTGGTTTTGACTTGGACTGGTAATTGCTGGGAGTTGGATTCTGTTATTTATCTGGCACTTGATTGTTAGCAAAGGACTTGCACTACCTTGGCTTTCCACTAAAGATCTTGGCAAAGAACTGAACCCTGTTTGTGTGTGTGCTCTGTGTGTGGTGCTTGACAGGTAGAGCCACTAGCCTGGGGGGGGGGTGAAAGCACACACTAGCTGAAATCCTGTTGTACAACTTGATACCACATAAAGCTGATGATTGTGTTTAAAAATGACCATTCAAGTGTGTTGGCTTCGCAGGTTTGCTAGTTCACTGGTTTCACCCGTCCCTCTGTATTTCACTAATTGCTCAGCCCCATCCTAATAAGTGTTGTTGTTGTTGTTGTTCAGTCATTCAGTCATGTCCGACTCTTCGTGACCCCATGGACCAGAGCTCACCAGGCCTTCAAATCTTCCACTGCCTCCCGGAGATTTGTCAAATCCATATTGGTTGCATCGATTACACCGTCTAACCATCTCATTCTCTGCTGTCCTCTTTTCCTTTTGCCTTCAATCTTTCCCAACATCAGGGACTTTTCCAAGGAGTCCTCTCTCCTCATGAGGTAGCCAAAGTACTGGATCCTCAGCTTCAAAATCTGTCCTTCCAGTGAACATTTGGGGTTGATTTCTTTCAGGATGGATAGATTTGATCTCCTTGCAGTCCAGGGGACTCTCAAGACTCTCCTCCGGCATCACAGCTCAAAAGCATTGATTCTGCGGCGATCAGCCTTCTTTATAGTCCAGCTTTCACTTCATACATCACTACTGGAAAAACCATAGCTTTGACTATCCTGACCTTAGTTGGCAAAGTGATGTCTCTGCTCTTTAGGATGCTATCTAGGTTTGCCATTGCTTTCCTGCCAAGAAGCAGGCATTTTTTTAATTTCGTTGCTGCAGTTGCCATCTGCAGTGATCAAGGAGCCCAAGAAAACTCTGTCATTGCCTCCACTTCTTCCCCTTCTATTTGCCAGGAGGTGATGGGACTGGTGGCCATGATCTTAGTTTTTCTGATGTTGAGCTGCAGCCCATTTTTTTCACTCTCCTCTTTCACCCTCATTAAGAGGTTCTTTAATTCCTCCTCACTTTCTGCTATCAGAGTAGTATCATCTGCATATCTGAGGTTGTTGATAGTTCTTCCGGCAATCTTAGTTCCGGCTTGTGATTCATCCAGACCTGCCTTTCACATGATGTACTCTGCATATAAGTTAAATAGGCAAGGTGACAGTATACAGCCTTGTCGTACTCCTTTCCCAATTCCAAACCAGTCAGTTGTTCCATATCCAGTTCTGACGGTTGCAGCTTGTCCCACATATAGATTTCTTAGGAGACAGATAAGGTGGTCAGGCACTCCCATTCCTTTAAGAACTTGCCATAGTTTGTTGTTTTCCACACAGTCAAAGGGTTTGGCATAGTCGATGAAGCAGAAGTAGATGTTTTTCTGGAATTCTCTGGCTTTCTCCATAATCCAGCGCATGTTGGCGATTTGATCTCTAGTTCCTCTGCCCCTTCGAAATCCAGCTTGCACTTCTGGAAGTTCTCTTTCCACATACTGCTGAAGCCTGCCTTGTAGAATTTTGAGCATAACCTTGCTAGCATGTGAAATGAGTGCAACTGTGCAATAGTTGGTGCATTCTTTGGTGTTTCCTTTCTTTGGGATTGGGATGTAGACTGATCCCTCTGGCCACTGCTGGGTTTTCCAAATTTGCTGGCATATCGTGTGCAGCACCTTTACAGCATCCTGTTTTAAGATTTTAAAGAGTTCAATTGCAATGCCGTCACCTCCACTGGCCTTGTTGTCTGCAATGCTTTCTAAGGCCAACTTGAGTTTACTTTCCAGGATGTCTGGCTCCAGGTCAGCAACTACGCTATCTTGGTTATCAGGGACATCCAGATCTTTCTGATATAATTCCTCTGCATATTCATGCCCTCTCTTCTTGATCTCTTCTGCTTCAGTTAGGTGTGTAGTGTATAGGGTATTGTGTATAGGTTATTTTAAGAGTAAGGCTTACAGCAGTTGAAGCCAGGTGGACCTTGTAATGAGGAAACACCTAGTGGGGTGAACTGGGGGGTGGAGCTACAGGTATTTATGGAATGTGTGTGTTGTGTTATGCATGAAGTCTACCGTAGCATGCTGTTATGTCTGGACCCAATACATAATACTGGTGATGAGGGGGAGTTTTTTGGCTTGCCTGCAGCTGCCGTGGGAGAGAGAAGAGCCATGAGGAATGGTTGCAAAAGGACTGCTGGAGCCTTTTGACCCGGCTGTGACGGACTGGGAAACCTATATATCAAGGTTTGAGTTTTATCTTGCTGCTAACCAAATAACAGAAGCAGAGAGAGTCAAGGCCACGTTCCTCAGCTTGGCGGGTCTGCATGCCTTTGAAATAGTGCACCAACTTCATTGAAAAATGTTACGTTTGAAATCATTAAAGACAAGCTACGAGAGCATTTTGCGCCTCGACCTTCAGAGATTGCTTGTCGGCATGCATTCTATAAGAGGAACCAGCAGCCGGGGGAGTCAGTAACTGATTATGTCATAGCTCTCCGAGAGGCTGCAAGGCATTGTAACTTTACAGACCTTGAAGAGGTGTTGCGAGATAGACTGGTTTGTGGTCTGAAATGTGAAAGAACACAACTGAATTTGCTGGCAAGGAAGGAATTGGATTTTAAAACTGCGTATGAAGAAGTCTGGGCCATAGAGGTTTCACAGAAATTCACAAGAGAAATCCGACAGGGAGAGACTGTAAGTGCCGCACCTCCCTGCAAATTGGAGATTGTTAATCAGCAGCACCTGTGCATGAAAGAAGAGGGAGAAGGAGTAATGCAAGTCATTCATCAAAGCACTCAAAGAGCAAGGCTCCCACCAGGGGACGCTTGTTCTGGGTGTGGGGGGCCTCACCAGAGAAAGGCATGCCCCTTTCAGAAGGCAAGATGCTATTGGTGCTCTCAGCTGGGACATCTGGCCCAGGTCTGTCAGACTACGCCGGAATGGAAGACACCCAGAAGGGGGAGTCGGGCAGCTGGAGCAGATGGGGGGGGCTTTGACCAGCGGGGCGAGTGCTATGCTCTTACCACACACTCGGCTGAACTGTTAAAGAACACCGGAGAAAGTTTTGTGAGGACTCTTCAGCCAGCAATTCAATTTAAGATTAGAGTGACTGTAAGAATTTATGGGGCACCGTGTGAAATGGAGGTGGACACCGGTTCTGCTTTATCTCTTATTGCAGAGCAGAGACTCCAGCAACTGTGTCCTAAGGGGTGGAGGAACAAACTAGGGCCATGTAATGTTTTACTTAAAGATTTCCAGGGAAATCAAGTTCCAGTGTTAGGAATGAGCACCCTGCAAGTAGCCTATAAGAACTTTAGGGGACCCTTAAGAGTGGTAGTGGCAAAAGGGAACTTGCCAAGCCAGCTGGGGTTGGAATGGTTTGAACCATTGGGTATTCATATTTCTGGTATTCAACAGATTAAGAATGTGGATATAACAGCTGTATGTAAAGAGTATGCATCAGTGTTTGAGGGAGATCAGGGGGTCCTAGAGGCAATACCACATGCTCGATGGGAAATACCTATTGTGACACCCCTTAAGGCAAATGGAACTGTGTGGATTTGTGCCGATTATAAATGTACAATAAATAAGGCGTTGCAACAGCATGCTGCACCCCATTCTGCAATGGGACGTAGTCCAGCAGAGTTGTTAATGAATAGAAGGCTAGTTACAGTCTGGGATAGGTTACACCCAGATTTGTCAGTAAAAGATTCACAGCAAGTAGGGGGGAATGTGCAGGTATTCCATCCGGGGGATTTGGTTTATGCTCGTAAGTACAACGGGGGACCTAAATGGGTACCAGCCACGATTCATAGAGCGACAAGACCAATATCCTATCGAGTGGTCACAGCAGATGGCCAGGAGTGGCGACGCCACGTGGATCAGTTGCGACAGAGATGGTCTGGGAGGACAGTAGCCACAGGGAAGGAATTAGAGGAATTGGAGGAATATATACCAGTGGGTACTTGCACCTAATAGAGTAAGCGGTATCCCTCAGACCATGACAGAACCACCAACAATGTTACAACAAGAGGATAGGAATGCTGAGGAATGTGGTGAGACATCAAGGGCAGGAGAAGTCGAGCCTTTGGAGCCGGACTGGCAGATTGATGATAATAGCCTGAGACGATCTCGGCAAACACGGGCACCCCCCCCCCCGTTAATTGCAAGACTATGACTGTAAAAGGTACAATGTTGTTTTAGGGGGGAGGGGTGTAGTGTATAGGGTATTGTGTATAGGTTATTTTAAGAGTAAGGCTTACAGCAGTTGAAGCCAGGTGGACCTTGTAATGAGGAAACGCCTAGTGGGGTGAACTGGGGGGTGGAGCTACGGGTATTTATGGAATGTGTGTGTTGTGTTATGCATGTCGTGTGTGGAATAAAGAAGTCTACCGTAGCATGCTGTTATGTCTGGACCCAATACATAATAAGGTCCCTACCATTTTTGTCCTTTATCATATCCATCTTTGCATGAAATGCCCCTTTAATATCTCCAATTTTCTTGAATAGATCTCTGGTTTTTCCTTTTCTGTTGTTTTCCTCTATTTCTTTCCACTGTTCATTCAAGAAGGCCGCCCTGTCTCTCCTTGCTATTCTTTGGAAGTCTGCATTCAATTTTCTGTATCTTTCCCTTTCTCCCTTGCATTTTGCATCCCTTCTCTCCTCCGCTATTTGTAGGGCCTCGTTGACAACCACTTTGCTTTCTTGCATTTTCTTTTCTTTGGAATAGTTTTCATTGCAGCCTTCTGTACAATGTTACAAGCCTCCATCCATAGTTCTTCAGGTGTTCTGTCCACCAAATCTAGTTTCTTAAATCTATTCTTCACTTCCACTGTGTATTCATAAGGGATTTGACTTAGATTATACCTGACTGGCCCAGTGGTCTTCCCTACTTTCTTCAGTTTAAGTTTGAATTTTGAAATATGAAGCTGATGATCTGAGCCACAGTCAGCACCAGGTCTTGTTTTTGCTGACTGTATAGAGCTCCTCCATCTTTGGCTGCAGAGAACATAATCAATCTGATTCCGGTATTGTCCATCTGGTGATGTTCATGTGTAGAGTCGCCTTTTGTGTTGTTGGAAAAGAGTGTTTGCAATGACCAGCTTGTTCTCTTGACAAAACTCAATTAGCCTTTGCCCTGCTTCATTTGGAACCCCAAGGCCAAACTTGCCAGTTATTCCTTTTATCATTTGACTCCCTACTTTAGCATTCCAATCCCCTATGATGAGAAGAACATCTTTCTTTGGTGTCAGTTCTAGAAGGAGTTGTAAGTCTTCATAAAATTGGTCAATCCCAGACTCTTCAGCACTGGTAGTTGGTGCATAAACTTGGATTACTGTGATGTTGAAAGGACTGCCTTGGAATCGTACCAAAATCATTCTATCATTTTTTTAGGTTGTATCCCAGCACTGCTTTTCTCACTCTATTGTTGACTATGAGGGCTGCTCCATTTCTTCTATGGGATTCTTGCCCACAGTAGTAGATGTGATAGTCATCTGTACTGAATTCACCCATTCCTGTCCATTTAAGTTCGCTGATGCCCAAGATGTCAATGTTTATTCTTTCCAACTCACGTTTGACCACATCCAGCTTAACCTGGTTCATAGATCTCACATTCCAGGTTCCTATGCAGTATATTTCTTTGCAGCATTGGACGTTTCCTTTCTCTTCCAGGCACGTCTGCAGCTGAGTGTCCTTTCGGCTTTGGCCCAGCCACTTCATTAGCTCTAGAGCTACTTGTACTTGTCCTCCGCTCTTCCTCAGTAGCATGTTGGACGCCTTCTGACCTGAGGGGCTCATCTTCCAGCATCATATCTTTTAGCCTTTTGTTTCTGACCATGGAATGTTCTTGGCAGGGATACTGGGGTGGCTTGCCAGCTCCTACCCCAGGAAGTCTTATTACGGGCCTCATTGTCACGTGTAATTAGCCTTACAATGATGAAAGCACAGTTCATCCTGTTTTATTTTGTAGCCTCACTGATCAACTGGGACACAAAAGTAGAAATGTGCCCTATATATAAGATATTCTAGACTGAGGCAGACCTAATAAGTGTACAAGATTACAAATTTGGATTCCTTCTTTCTTTATTTCACTGCTCAATAAGGGGAAAATTCTGTCAGTAGTAAATCTGTCAATAAAGTTGGTATCCCAGTGAAAAGAGAACTTAGGTTTAAGATTCTTCAAATAAGTCCATTTAGAAATAGATCTTGGTCTATCCAGGAATTGTTTTCAACAGAGCAGGAAACAAAACAAAAAAGATATAGAAGAAAGTCATGTTTTCATTTCACAAAACTGTATTTCCTTCCCTGTTGGCATTAAAATTTAATAAAGCAGCAAGACAGAGCCCATAACTCAGGCTTAAATAATAGCTTCAAAATGGCTTTTCTTAATACTACAAAGTAAAATATTGCTAGGTGTAATCAAATAGTGCTGGCGGATCCCACTGGTATAATAACTAGAACAACCGAAATGATACTGCTCTAATCTTTTTATATTATCCATTCCATTTTCTTACTTAAAAGTAATTGTGTCAGGCACAGAGCAACTTCACGTGACCAAATGCCACAGGGAAAAGCATATGAATCAAGACAATCAGAATTCCAGATACTCTATACCAGTATATAGAATAGAGCGCCTTTTAAATTGCTCTGGAGTGGATGGGTAGATGGGGTACAAATGGCGCCTATTTCTTCCCCATTCAGTTTTCAAATTCTTTTACTTTTTGTATCCCTGTGTGTAACATAATTTGCTTTAGGAATATTAATTAACACTCAGTCCCATCCTGTGCATGTTTCTTTTTTTAATAAATGCCCTTATATTCAATGCAGAGTTGCTTCAGTAATTCTTTCTGGACATGAAATAACCTGGTTTGCCTCTCCTGGACAAAAGGTCGAAAGGCTGTTCTTTGGTGAGTGGAGGATCATTGTTCTATGCATTATTCTTCATCTCTAGAATGTCGCTATTTCAACCACTGCCTCCCTTTCCAACAAGTAACTGGTTGCATTTGGCTTTACCTTCCCACTGTAGTTCTCCTGGATGACATATTAGAAGTACAGTAGTACCATGTATAAAGGAATTAATTCGTTCCAAATGAAATTCTGTTAAGCAAATGTTCCATTGTACAAATTTCCCATAGGAATGCATTGAAAACAGATTAATTCCTAATTGTGACCGTTTTTCTGTTGTACGGATTCACCCCATAGGCGATTCTGTCAAGCAATTTTCCCCTATATCGGGAATTTTTTTCCTTTAAGCGGATTTTGTGGTAAGCAAATTGCTTGTTATACGAGGGTCCACTGTATCATGGGTAATGCTCTACAGTGGTGAGTTCTGATGCCACCCCTTCAAACTACAAATATTGCTTTTATATTTTCCCTCCCACTTTCTTTCCAGATGCTACAAGCCCCCAATAATCTGACTGCTCGCTGAGGGTAGGATTTGTAGCTCAGTGTGTTAGGAACTGCGAGATTGGCTAGAGTTCTTGAGACAAACATTTGTTTGGCATATTCAGTTCATACATCGCAGCAAAATTTCTGTCAGCTGAAATCCATTCATTTGGCAATGATCTGGATATAGTCAACAATCACACTGGCCAAGTAATGTTTAGCATCATGCCACCAGTTACAGCTCTGGTTGGCTCTTTGACCCAGTTAGAAACTCAAGCCCAAGCGGTGGGCTATTAATTTATTTATTTTTTATTTATTTATTTATTGTTATATTTATATCCCAAGCGGTGGGCTATTAATTGCTCCTAATTTCATCTGTTCTTGTCAATAACACAATCTCTCTCTCTTTGTTGTTGTTGTTGTTGTTGTTGTTGTTGTTGTTGTTGTTGTTTGCCACCTAGTCCAAACTGATATATAGTGTTTTCCAGGTAATTGAAGTATTCCAGCTACTTAATCTGTAGACACAAGAAGCCACATCGATATTCTGTCCTCCTGAGAATACACACAAGATGTTTTCTCGGTCTTCTCTCAGAGAGGGTGTAGAAAAAATGTGTGAAGGAAAAAAACCAAGTGACAGATCAGAAATACCAATAATATTTGTCTTAGTTGAATGAAGCCCCTGAGAACAATATTGAACCCTAGCTAGTATACCATAATCCAGTATACATCCAATTCTGTTCATTTCAGAAGCTAAACTGGATTGGGCCACATTTATACTTGGACAGGAGATGAACTGGAAATATTAGGGATCTCCAGGACCAGTTATGGGCAGGAAAGCATCTTCCTAAATCCATAGTGAGCCACTGCTGCCTGTCAGAGTTCACAATACTGGACTAGATGGGGCAAGGCCATTTCTTCTGTTCCAGATCTGAAGTCCTAAAACGTTTTGAACAGGAGGCTGGCTCACTCTCCCTCAGAAACTGCTGGAGACCAGACTACACAGTAGGACTCGCTCCCGCTCCTGCCCCCCTCAGATGTTTGTTACCTGTGCCTGGTCAGGTAGGGTGCTGGTTTATTGCAGATGGGGCACCCAACCGCTGCCAGTGTGGTCCTCCTGCGGCCATCCATGGGGAGGTTCACCCCCAAAGACTCAGCCCTGAGGCCTAGCCAGGCCTAGCTAGGCCCGCACAGCCTAGCTGGAGGTCCAGCCTGGCTGCATCGCTCACCCGGTAGCCCGTGCCCACCTCACAGCTTCATATCCCCCTGGTGCTGCCTGCCTGTTGGAGAAAAAGGAGGGCCTATCACATACCCCCCCAACACCTAGTGAAGCCTGCCCACCTTGACAGGCTCGCGTGGCAGCTCCAGCAGCCCGTGGCCCACACCCCATGGCTCCACCCCGCAGCTCTGAGGGGTGGTGGGGGGGTGACCTGCTCTCCTGTGCAGTGGCTCCTGTTCTCCTGCTCCAAGGGGGTAGGGGAAAGGCCCGGCCTGCTATCCCTACCCACCCAGCTCTGGCCACGTGGCCGCCCCCATTGGCTGGCACCTCACACATCCTCTGCTTCTCCCACGGCCCCAAGGAGGGTGGGGGAGGCCCCAGACTGCAGGGGAGGGGGTTTCTCCAATTGCTGGTTTAGGACCCTGGTGGGCCAAATCCAGCCTGCTGGCTGTAGTTTGATGACCCCTGTTCCAGAGGCTTAGAAATTGACTAAACCCATCTTGTAAAATGTCTGGACACAGAGAGTGTTTTCACCTGGCATTCAGAAAAATACATTATCCAGACCATGCAGATTTTGAATGGAAGAATATTTCATAGACCATTACTCTGAGGGACAAACAAAAAGGAAGAGTATCAGCCTTCATGAGAAGTTGTTTCTTTTCTTGTGGGCGATTTCCTCCTCTCTGATTATAGGACACCATTGAGGTTCAGATTGTGTTGCAAACTGTAGAGAATAGAGATGGGCACGAATCAAAAAAATGGCATTTCGTTTGTCGTTTGTCGTTTGGAGGTTCCGTTGCGTTTCGTTTCCATTTTTCGTGAATTTTTGCAAAAAATTCATTTTTGTTTTTGTTTGTTTACCCATTTCGTTACCATTTATTTCATTTTTTGTGATTTTTTTTTAGGATTTTAAGCAATTTACTCATATTGCAGTAACGGAAACGAAATGCACGACAAAATTTCTGGTGTTTCTGTTCGTTTTGTTTCATTTTAGAGACAAAATTCATATGTCGTTTCATTGCGTAACGAAACAAAAAAACAAAAACGGAAATGAAAAATTGTTCGTTTCGTGCCCATCTCTAGTAGATAAATATTTCTTGAAGGGCCTTGAATTGTGATATGTTTCTAATGAGCTTTGGACGCAGATGGGACATGCCACTAACACACACACATACACTGTACTTGATGTATCTCTGGGATGTGTATCTAATTTTCCTTACTCTTCTGCTCATCAGAAAAGTGCAGAGAATTAGACACGGCTCCCAGAGATAAGTCTGTATGTATTTTGTCTTAATAAATTGAAGTGATTGTCTGTACTGGAGGGAGGAGTTTGCTGTATTAATCTATTTTGTGGGGAAATGCTTTTGGAATGCTTAAGGAATGTGTTATCTCCAGGCTTAAAAGACAGGGTACTTCAGGGGCCAGATGCAGGGAAGTGGTATCAGGAGACAGATATCTAGTCTTGTGTGCTCCCAGAGGACATCTGGTGGGGCCACTGTGAGATACAGGAAGCTGGACTAGATGGGCCTTTGGTCTGATCCAGCATGGCTCTTCTTATGTTCTTATGAATGCAAGAAGGACAACACAAATCAGGAATCCGAACAACACTCAGTACACATTCACTGTTTATACTGTACACAATCCTGCTAAAAGGAGCATTGATTTTATCAAAAATTTTTCCCATCAGCTTGGAGGAGTTAACATATTTGTCTATAAAAATAATTAAAAAGGGAGGAAGAGGAAAAACAGTGCCATTCAGCATTTGCACACAACTTGGCAAATAATTTTTTGGAGTGAAACTCCAAAGATACGAGACTTGTAGTCCATAACTTTTTTCCAAGCTTTGTTTCATCATATTCAAGGACATGTTCACGTCCTCAGATCCAGAATATATCCCATAATTTCAGCTGTTTACCAAAACTATACCAGGAGAGTCAATGAGTCCTGCTCAGTGCAGAAATGATGTTTATGCTACCTCTCAGTAACTGTCTCCTAGTCTGGTGGCCTCGTTCTAGCTAACGTTGGAGCGAGAAAGGCTCTAAGCGTCCCATGTGAGTTCCTTGAAGACCTTCTGCCAGCCCCTGAGGATCAGGTGAATCTAGCCCGCTTCTTCTTGTGTCAGAGCAGCCAAGTATGGCCTGAAGTACTGGTAGGACAGAGAGAGCTGAAAGAGTGCTGCTGTCAATTTCCCTCTCCCTACCCCCCACCCCCCATTCTTATTAGCTTGTACATTGATCCTTATGCAGTGGCAGTTTTATAACAAACCTTTGAAATGCGGCAAGATGGCATTTCAGCTCCATCTCGGTCCCCGAAGGACGCCAGGAACTATGTGTGAGTCTTAATGTGGAGCAAATTAAATGATCGTTTACATCTCAGGAGTGGGCGGATGTGTGGCGATATGAATGATTCGCGCTCGCTGCAGTGATCCATCTTTTCTGTCTCCAGAGGGGAAACTGTGGAAATTACATCACATATTGTGTTTCTAAATGGATGTATGATTTATGCTCTTCTCTATATTTAGCAGAGAGAGAGGGGGAGAGAGAGAGACCCTGAGGTTTGCAATTCTCCCAGCCCCTTGGTAGTCATGTATCATTAACCAAGAATTCACCCCATAGTTTTGAATGAATGGCTAGTAATATTTTCTTGAAGCACTCTTCTCATCTATCTTCTGGTATATGCTCAAAAACATATTCTCCAACATTGTCAGTACTAAAGACTGTAAGAAGAGCACTTTTATTGATTCTAGAGTTATATTGCATTTGCTCACGGAGTCTCCAGACAAACAGGGTGGTTGCTGGCCTTGTTCTGGCACTCTTCCATTTCATTGTAGGTCATTTGATATAATAACTTCTGCACCATCCACAGCCCAGTGGTGCCCCCATCCTGACGGAGATATAGACCACAGTAATGCACGAATCAAATGGCTCTCTCACACAGTGAATTGTGCAATACTATATCATTGGATGAAAGAGTTCCGGGAACAAAAATTTGGCCTGGTCATTTCGAATTATGCAGCTGGCTGGATAGCATAGTGAGTGAGCTCTCTGAGATAGGACAGGGGACTTCCGTTCCTCACTGCGCTACCCAGAAGAGGCAGCCTGTGTAACCTTGACACCAGAAGAGGGGATATGGGGAAACACTTGTGTGTGCTAGATCTCAATCCCCAGATGAGAAGCTGCCATAAGTCAAAATAGACTGGACAGATTATTTATTTATTTATTTATTTATTTATTTATTTATTTATTTATTTATTTATTTATTTATTCAACTTATATGCCGCCCACTACCCAAAGGTCTTTATCAGCCTTCCTTCCTTCCGAGGTCGGTAAAATGAGTACCCAGCCTGCTTGGGGGGAGACATGATGGAGCTGTGTCATCTCCAGGCTTAAAACCGGGGTCCTTCAAGGGCCAGATGGAGGGGAGTGGTGTCAGGAGACAGATATCTAGTAGAGATGGGCATGACTTAGCGGTATTCCCGTTTCCGTTTCCCTTACTCGTATCCGTTATTCTACGGAAAAGGTAACGGGAATTACTCCGCCAGAATTCGAGCTCGAACCGACGAATGAACAATTTGGTCTGATTTGTCGTGCTCGTTACTTGCATCGCGGCGATCGCGCAATGCCAGGCGGCACAGAAAAAAGTTTTTAAAAGTAAAAAAACCCCGATTCCTGGCCCTAAAAGTAGGCAAAAACTGTCTGAGGGCACCTACCAGGCCAGAAGGGTGTTTTATTTGGGGGGGTTTCCCCGCCCCCCTCTCCTTGGCTATTGCTACTGCTGCGCTGCTGGTACCAGGCTGGGAGGGTGCATCCATTTGCCATGCAGTGTGGGGGATCCAAAATGGCGACCGCAATATTTTTTTTTAAATCGTTGCCCAAAACCCCACCAAAGCACCACAGAAACATGTGAAAATTAGCTATTTTAAATGCTTGAATTTTTACAGTAGCAGCAGTGGGTTTTTCTTGCAAAAAAAAGTCTCTGTTGATTTTATTTTATTTTATTTTATTTTATTTTATTTTATTTTATTTTATTTTATTTTTTTCACACCTGCGCATTCGCAATGATGGGCTCGCCCATGGGAGTGGACCATGCAAAGTTTTGGAGCCATTCCACCAATCGCATGGCCAGGTTTTGCTGACTGTACCAGGCTGGGAGGGCGCATCCATTTGCCATGCAGTGCGAGGGATCCAAAATGGCGACTGCAATATTTTTTTTGGAATCGTTGCCCAAAACCCCACCAAAGCACCACAGAAACATGCGAAAATTAGCTATTTTAAATGCTTGAATTTTTACAGTAGCAGCAGTGGGTTTTTCTTGCAAAAAAAAAAGTCTCCGTTGATTTTATTTTATTTTATTTTATCTTATTTTATTTTATTTTATTTTATTTTATTTTATTTTATTTTTTTACACCTGCACATTTGCAATGATGGGCTCGCCCATGGGAGTGGACCATGCAAATTTTCCACCAATCACATGGCCACTTGGCCAGGTTGACCACAGAGACTTCTGGGATGTGCCAATCGGGCATAAACAGCCCACTAATCGTAGCCCAAACCCAAAGCCTAAGCCTAAGCCTAACCCATACGCCAGTACACTGTCCTTCTAAGTGGGTCAGAGAGGCACCCAGAGGTGCACCCCAATACTCACCCTAACCTCACCCGTAACTAGCCTAACCCTAGCCCTTGCGCTAACCCATCTTAACCCTAACCCAGATCTACTTGCATTGCACTACATGCAAGTACGTGAGACACAGCGGGTGCAAAGAGTCTGCCAGTCCGTCACTTGTGGCTCTGGCTGACTCCTGCAGCTCCCTCCAGGAGCCCGCTACCCCCCCAACCAGTACTAATGACAACAAAAAAATGAAAAAATGAACCGACTAATTTTTGCAAAATTTCGCGAAAAACGGAAACGAGCCGAAACGGACTGCCTCCGACACACGACAACTCGAAAATGTCATTTTCCCTAGTCGTGCCCATCTCTAATATCTAGTCTCATGCACTCCCAGATGCATTTGGTGGGGCCACTGTGAGATACAGGAAGCTGGACTAGATGGGCCTTTGGCCTGATCCAGCATGGGCTCTTATTATGTTTTTTTCATGTTAATGTTTAGCCTGCACACTGTAATTAAATTGTAAACTGCCCAGAGACTACTTGAAGTGGTATGAGGTGGTATATAAGCAAAGCACTTTGCTTTTGCTTTTTGTTTGTTTATTTACATCCCGTGATGACCAGTACAGAGCTCGCCCTGCAGCACATAAGAAATCTTGGCATGATTTACCTTGCGTGAACAGTGAAGATTAAACCATTTTCGAATGCGCTCTTAAGAAATCAAATTACTTTTCTTAGACTCCACAGGGAGAACCTTCCCAAATGTTCATCAATTGTTGGCTGATTGGCTTTCGCCCCATCATCACCCTTGGCTAGCTGGCATTTGTTCTGTGAATCCTGCTTCAAAGTACTGTAGTCCTCGCACTCTAACAAAGGCTGATACTTCACGTCCATCTCATCGCTATTCGCGGTTCCGTTTGGGACCAGTACGAAGTAATCTAACTGCACGTCCATTGCGGGATGAGGGGAGTTCATCCTGACCACGCCCCCTCAACTGCGATTTAAGCGGGATGAGAGATTCCCCTCCCTGGCCTCGAGAATCTGCTTGTCATGCTTCTCGTTCTGAGATGAGTGCCCGTGAGGTAAAGCTTGTCACGCAGCGTGTCATTCTCCATCTAGTGGCAGGAGTGTGAAGTGCCATTCGCCAGTACATTCCCTATGGAGTCAGCAACGCAGTGCAGAGGGATTGAAAGACAAATGCCTCAAACTTAGCTCAGTAATGCATTGAAGGCAAGGCTTCGGAGAAAAACGGAAGTTCGGGCTGAAAAAAAACAGAGAGCAAAGGTATGGAATTTCACATCTCATCACAGAATGAGGACGTGGGTAACAGTCATGCTGGTATCATCCATCAGGGACAGGACTGGAAGAAGACCACGTGACCGCGACCGACATCAACACGCAACGAAGTTCCTCCCGGGATGAGAATGGACATGAAGTAACCGTCAAAGTGAGCCGTCTTCTGAGCTGGGAGAGATCACCTCCCACAACATTGTGCTTGGGTGGATAACACACTCTAATGACTGTAGCGCAGGCAGGGCCCACAGAGGCTCAGGAGCAGCATCCAATTCATTAGCATTCTTAGGATGCTCCGCGCAGCAACAGAAGGCTTGTGCCTGATGAGCAAGTGGAAAGCTGTGATATCACAGCCCTTCTGCGAGCCCTCTTCTCACCCTGTGAATTAGCACACTCCTCCCCCCCCATTATTAATTTCCTTTTATCCTTCTGCAAGGGATTTCAGCAGATTGTTACATATCCAAGACCTAAAACAGCTTTTTTCTAATAAGTGACTTTAAAAACAAGTGATTGAGATAGAGTGCTTAATTTATAGCACATTTCTCCCCAATGAAAAGCATTGCCCTTGGCGGTGATGGACAGATGGGGAGGGGGAGAGAAAGCCTTTAGCATTTTTTTGAGGTCTCCAATGTAAGAAACAGCCAAAGACCTAATTCAGGGTCCTTCCCTCCCACTTGTTCAGACAGATTTGCTCCCTCACCTTAGCACTTAGGCATCACCTGCACTCTGAACCTTTTTCATTCAGAAAAGAACATTTTCTTCCACACATCATCCTTCCCAGTAATGCCAGCCTAGTCGTGGACGGAAGCTCTTAGTCTCAAAACAAAATCACTAAAGGCAAATTGGTGTGTGGGGTAAAGCTAATGGATCCTGAGCAGGCATTGCCTCCCTCCCTAATTTAGCTTATTAATAGCGGGTTTTCATTATTTTTTTCTCTCCAGATGTTATCCTGAAAGTGTTGGGACTACTTGTCATCTCATGAATTCTGGTCACAAATCTCAGACTTGTCTCTTCAGAGGCCTGGCGGGTTGAGTTCAGGAGGGTTTGTTCCCACATAAACCATGCTGTAGAAAAGCAGCACATCCAAAGGGAACAATCATTAAAATGTGGTATATAAATGTACTGTATTATGCAGGGTATCTGTGCGATTATAAAAACAATTTGGGGGAGAACAGCAAAGCTCAGTTCTGCATCAGACTCAACTTTGCCAGAGGCCTCTTTGTGTGCTTTCCTGACAAATAACATGGAGAGGTTTTGTGTCCTTGTGAACCAGGGGTGTGTGAGTGTCAGTCCACCCCATCTGTATCCAAATATTTGATGGGAAGATTGGGGCAGACCTGCCCCATTCTGCATGGGAAGTATCCAGAACTGGTTTATTCTTGGGTTCTTGCAGATATCCCCCCTCAGGCTGTGGGGAGCTGCTTATGGGGGGAAATAGCAGGGACTTTGAATGTGTGTGTTTTTAACACAATCCCAGTATGGTACTGTATGTACAAAATCTTCAGTAGGTACAAAAAACTCCCACAAGCTCCCCTCCTTCCCCCAAGGGCCTATGCTTGCTATCCGTTGACCAGTTTCAGCCCATCTATGAATCATCCAGGCATTGTTGCCTGGTTGATATTTGTCCATGGCTCTTTTAGGGGTGCATTGTATGCGTGGAAGCTGTCAATGAAGAGGAATGATCCCAACAGGAAATACAGTTTCCATGCCACAGAGATGGGGATGCATGGGAAAGTGTGAGACACCGCCTGTGGAACAGCAAAAGGCACCCAGTGAGATGGAGAGAAATGGTTCAACACTATTTTTGGAAATCAGCATTTTTGACCTCTAGAACATCAGATCAGTTTTCACTGCTCTGGAAGGGCCCAAATGTCCAAGGGTTCTTGAAATAACCTTTAGTTTATTTGCTAATGCACAAATATCCCTGTTCCTTTTTCTTCAGAGACTTTTCTTTGAAGCCAGAAGACATCCTTGTCAATAATGGAACAGTAGAGAACCTCAGTTCACACTTATTCTGTCGATTTCTATGTTGAACAGGATAGGAGGGTCAAAGAGCTTGAGATGGGCCACTTAATCAACATTCTGTTGTCTCCCATTGGTTGATAGATAAAGGCCCATAGACCATCAGATACTAAAAATATATATTTTTAAAACATCTGAAAAACTTCCTGCACAAAGTTGGATTGTTTTTAAGTGACTTATCCTTTGCTGTATCCTTGATGTCTTTTTTAAAAAAATCCTTATTGAATGGACATGGAGTCAACAACAACAAATAATAGTGTAGGACTTTGACTAGAAATCTGATATAGTATCTTCACACCATAGTGATCTGCATCCGATTAGAACATGGCACCAAAGATTTACAAGCGAAGCTGGTGAAAAAATGAATCTTGTCATTCTTATTAACATAAAATATAGAAGGAGACCATCTGTTGAAAAAAAATCATCTTGAGAACATGATTGTTTATAAAATTTGAAATGGTGTGTTAATATATCTATTAGGGCAATGTGCCACATTCCATTTTTTCATGTCTGGAAAGATAAATTACAAGTTCCTTCCAGTTTGTGGCAATTTCCAAAGAGCTCCTTGTGCAGAAGTTTAATAGACTCCTCTTTAAACTTGGACAAATTTGATCTGAGAAGAGACTTGCTCCTCCGCAGAGCCTGTCATTTTACATCTGATATGGCCACACCCAAATCACTATTTTGGGACTTAATTCAGAGCCATAGTAGGATTCGATTAGCACTTCTTATAATTTTGAAGCCAGTTTCTGCTGGATGTTTTGTGAGGCTAGCAGCAATATTTCTAGTGCAGCAAATGGTTGAGTGGCCAGTGCTTTCAGTACTTGATGGGAACAAAAATGAACGACCTGAAATATTTGAAATCAGGTGGGTGAAATAGTACTTGCTTGATCTAACCATTGTTTTCCTGATATGCGACCAGAACTATTATTCTCTTAATTTCTTAATTGATATAAATCACAGTCTTTCCACAATTTAAACTGAGTCCATTTGTCAACATCATAGAATAAGGTATGGCTAAGAAAGGAAGTCAGTGGGGATGGCGCTGTAAGCAATTTAATTTGACAGCTTTTCCAAATTTTCACTACAGTCATGAGGAATAGCTTAGTTTTCAGGAAAACGGAATTAAATTTTATAGGGAGAAGTAGAGATGGAACATTTCTGGAAAATTTGAACCCAAGGGGGGAAACTTTGGAGAAAAATGGAAAAAATTGGGGTGGGGACAGACAGTTTTTTTCCCATTTATTTTTTCCCAACGTTTCTGGAAATTTTACATTTGCAAAAGCTTGGGGGGGGGACTTTCCTCCAATTTTTCTCCAAAGTTTTTCCCGTTGCTTCCAAACAGTGAAGAAAATGGTTCTGGACATTTTACATTTGCAGAAATATAATCCCTTTCATTTTTTCCATATCCTGAGATTTTTATTTCCAGTGGTAGCCAGGTGGGAGGTTGGGACCCAATAAGTATACAAAATATTGTTTTTTCTGAAACTCTACATAACAGACTTTAAAATTTGGAACCCCCAACCTTCCATTAATTAACTGGAGGAAGAAGGTAGCCAGTACTCCACATGATTGAGAAGAACCCTACAGCTAAATAACCAGGACTTAATTTAGTTTGTGCCTTTAAGGGGTATTGAACCCTTTTGGGTCTCTTGCATCATTAATATGTCAGGGTCATTGTGTTTTATTCTGCTCTAGATTTGCCTTCATTTAATTGGGGATCCTACTCATTGATGTTGAAAGACGTGACTTAAAGATCTGGTATCTTAAATAAGAAGGTTCCTTGAGTTGACCTGAACATGGCCACAATTTGGACACCACTGAACTCTAATCCGAAGTCCAGAAAATAATGAAGGTAAAGTTTAAAACGTGAAATATAACCTGCACTGTTAAAAAAAAATACCACTGTGTGGTACACTAACAATGGCCAAAATAATTCCCTCTAAAATTCATCTGACACACCTTTTGACATTGGGACTTTCAGGCTCTCATCCAAAAGATGAAAGCAACAAGAAGGTATCATACATGGTGTGGACAAAGTACAGTAGATAAGGAAAAACTGTTCTCCTTACTGTACAACACTAGGACTTGGGAGCACTCCATGAAACTTTTGGGTGCTAGATCTCTAACAAATAAGAAAAAGTACTTTTTCACCCAGAGGATCACTGGTCTGTGGAACTCCCTGCCAGAAGAAGTGGTGGTGACAGCTGTCAGCCTTGGAAAGGCTTTAAGAAAGGACTGGACAAGTTCATGGAGAACAAGGGTATCCATGGCTATCATGATGGATGCCTAAGGACAACCTCCGGGTTAGAGAGACAGACAGGATCTCTCTCAATGCCATTTGCAGGGAATCTTAAGCAGGTGAAGGCATCTGCTCGGGAAGACCCTGAAGCCAATGGGGAGCCACTGCTGTGTGAGACAGAATGCTGGACTGGTTGGGCTGTGGTGGCCTGTTCCAGCAAGGCTGTTCTTAACCTGGAGGGATGTAGATGAGACAGCGGTAACATTCCTTTAGTACACCCTCAGTCATGCTGATTAAACTTTTTGGCCACTGTTTGCAAAGTACTCAAAGGAGAAGGGATTCAGGAGGCAGAAGAATGCCAATTAGATAAAAATTTCACTGAATTAACCCACACTACTGGCTCTGGCTTTTCTTTTCCGCTTTCTACTCCATAGGAGATGCCATCAACGATCCAAAATATTCTTTTTCTGGCAAGGTGGCAATTTCTCCAAGAGCGATTAATTTTCAAGGAGACTAAATAATCTCATGCCTCAGAAGGTGAATTCAGAATGGTTCTTTTTCCAGCATGGAAAAAGATGGATGTCCTGGATATCCACTTTTGTATTTTTTTCGTTTTCCATGTAAGAGTCTGGTATATTTTGCAGCTTTACAAAGTTAAGGGGCCAAGATTTTGATAAAGTTGTGTTTGCATTCTGGAACACATTGGTAATAGTTTTCACTTATCTGCTCAAATTGAGGGCTGGGAGAGTAAGAACAGACAAAAGAAAATATTTTTTCACCCAGCATGTTGTTAGTCTGTGGAACTCCCTGCCACAGAAGGTGGTGATGGCATCTGGCCTGGATGCTGGCCCGGGGTCCTTCAAGGACTAGATGCAGGAGAGTGGTATCAGGAGACAGATATCTAGTCTCGTGCACTCCCAGACACATCTGGTGGGGCCACTGGGAGATACAGGAAGCTGGACTAGACGGGCCGTTGGCCTGATCCATCGTGGCTCTTCTTATGTTCTTATGATGCTTTCCTTTAAGGTATGCTAAGACGCCTTGTCTCTCTGTCAAATCTGACAACTAGGGTCACCATCAGGCTTTCAGTTCCCCTTCCTGAGAGAGGGCAAGTTCTGTGCGTTGAAATACTGTCCTGTTTTGAAATTTGCAGTTCAGGATACCACTCAATAAACAGTTGGAAGGTTAAAGCAATTGTGTTAGATTCATATTCTGGATAACTGACTTTTCTGGTTCTCAAATTGGGGCATCCCCAATTTGGAGCAACCCCCCGTCTTCTGGAAACTTAATTTGGGCCTGAAAGATCTATCATTCTGCCTGCCGGCATTTTTAAAGTCTTGTCAGGGCCTGATTCCCCAGCTCCGAGGCATGACCAGCAGTTCTATCTAGCCCTGAGAGATTCTCCTACTGATCTCCGACCTCTTCTTGAAGAGCATTCATAGCAGCATAGCGTTTTTTGCTTGACTTGTTGTCTTTGTTCAGCGTTCTCATCCCACTGGAGGCCCTCTCACTGGCTTCTTCCCCAAGATAGGGCAGTCAGACCTAACTGCTAGGCCCCTCCTTTGTAAGCAGATTTTTGCCCCCCCCCAAAAAAATGGGCAAGTGAAACTGCTTGGCTTCCTATGGATTCCTGACTCATATCTTAAAGAGTTACTTCATGTTAGCGGTTTCAATCATGCCCCTTTCTCAGTTTAATCATCAGGGTTTTTTTTTTGGTGTTGAGTCACAGGAAATCAAGCAAAATCGCCCGTTTATTCCCCTGCGTCGTCACAGTGCTCGCTGCACCCTGCTTTTGTTGTGTCCTTTTCATCAAGGTCCTCCTGACCAGAAGGACGGCATCAGGCGAAGCTGAGTCAGGCATGACAATTTAAAAGGCTCGTCTCAACATTGAAAGCCAACTGCACAACAGCCGAGGGATTTGCTGCACCCTCTTTCCTGCCACTCAATTTCCTAACCATGGGGAAAAATTCTGGTCTAGAACTTTCAATCATTTATAGAAAGCTCAGGGAGGCAGAGGTGGGAGAAGAGTGCAGTTTCTTAAGAGGTTTTTGTGACATTGTGGACTTGTCAAGCAGCAGTGGGAGTGGAAATGACTGACATCAGCTCCATTCACAAGTGGTGCAGGACCGATTTCAGCTGATCCCCATTGCTCCCTCACACAAGCTGGGTTCCCCTCCTTTTTTCCCCCTAGCGCCGACCAGCTGGCCCACGGGCTGGGTCAGCACTTCTCCCCCTTTTCCCCCTAGCGCTGACCAGCTGGCCCACAGGTTGGGTCAGTTTTTTTTCCTTTTTTTTTTTTTTTTTTTTTTTTAGTCTAGCACCCACAGGCCCAGCCTGTCAGCACTTATTTTTATTATTTATTTTGACAAGCACAGAGATCAGTGCTTGTCAAAATAAATAAAAAAAAAAAACAGAATGGAATGAAATGAAATAAAAATTTCCATTTCATTTTGTTTCTTTTAAGGGTACTTCTTTTCTTGTTTTGTTCTGTAAGGAAATGAAAAATGAAAAATGAAATGAAAATTTTTGGGGGCCCATCTCTAGTTTGAAGTCTTGCTCCTCTTTGTTGTTTTATATCTTGGTCTATTGTGAACTGCCCGGAGTTGCCTTTTAGGGAAGACAGGTGGTCAATAAATGCACAAAATAACTATCTCCAGGGTTTCACTTATTTGTTCACCAACAACCAGACCATATGAGAGAGGTGCAGGGCCTGAAGTGCAGGCCGCTGTGGGTGCCACCTTCTCCTTGGCCCGCCCTAGGGATCTCTTGGGATGTTTCTGAGGTGAGGCAGAGGAGAGCAAAGTGAGCCAATGGATGGGAACAGTTCCCCTTTCTGACAGGGATGGGACTTGTTTTTCCAGTGCCTAAGGGGAAAGTAACATCCATTGACATATTTCCCATTCAAGAGAGGACCTTCTGATCAGACTAGGGGATTTCAATGGTGCATATGATAAAGATTTAGATACGAAGAGGAGAACATGAGAGGGAAAAGAAGACTACAAGGCAGACAATGGCACAGAATTTCCTTCAGATCGCTAAAGAATTAAATAGAGTGGATGCTTGGAAGACACAGAACCCCACAGGAAAAGACTATCCTTTCTACTCAAATGGACATAGATTGTGGCCAAGGAGAGATACGGGCTGGATATCAGCTAGCATGGTGAAAGATAAAAGAGACTGAAATACAGTTGTCCTTCGAGATAAAATTGCCTCGTGTTATGAAAAAAATTGAGTTACGAAAGAAGCCGAAGGCACCCCAGCAGGGAGAGGGTTGCCCGCACTGTGGTGCCTTTGGCTCCATGCCACCTGCCTCCTATTCAGGAATGCAAGCGCCAAGGGAGGGAAGAGATGCCACATTCCCAAAAGCCGAAAGCACTGTGTCTTTGGCTTTCTGGCATGCTGCATGTCTTCCCCCACCCCTTGGCACTTGATTTTACTCTCTCCTGAATAGGAGAGACAGGAGAAACGGAGCTGAAGGCACAACAGGGTGTGTGGGTGGGTGGGGACATACTCTCTGTGTTCTGGGGTATAGAGTGGGACTGGGGGGTTTTAGGTTGTGGGAAAGAGGAAACTTGTCCTATGCAGGAGTATAGGTGTTAGTCATTGTTTTGTGATGAAGGAATTAAGAAGTTTCAATGCAATCAGAGTAGCAATAATCCTTCTATGTAGTTGATGGGTGTCATTAGCTGTTCTGTTTTGTAAACTGATCACTGTTGCTTGTGGCTGGGTGACAATCATTGAGTTTGACCTTTTGCACTCTGTAGCTTATAGTACTGGAAGCCAGGCTTTGTTGATTTTTAGACTTTCTTCTTTTTTGTTGAAACTGTGCTTATGTTTGTGAATTTCAATGGCTTCCCTGTGTAGTCTGACATAGTGATTGGTAGTGTTGTCCAGTACCTGTGTCCAGTTTGTTTCAGGGTAGCCAAATGTCAGGAAGAAAAACTTCCAGAACACGTCCAAATAGCCCAAAAAACTCACAACAATGATTTTTTTTTTCATATTTATTTTTTCAAAGCATTTTCCCTATTTTAGAAGCCTGTTAAAGTCCACAGCCTGCTTACATGAAAAGGAAAGTTACAGAAAGCTATATGGGTCATTTGGCAGCTTTCGATGTTATCAGTGGCTTTTCTGAGGGAACATTAATCACGCCAGAGAAGCTGAAAGTTCAGATAAGCAAGAGTGCTATTTACAAATAGTTGAACTGGCACTGAGCCACATCAGAAGCATCCACAAAGTATGTGGAATCAAAACCAACATGCTGAGGGCTGCTGTGGGGGAGAAGAATGCTTCAATAAGGAACGCCATCACTGTGCCTCATGTTGAGCAAAGCTCCATTGTACATGCAATGAGTTCCAGTTGCTTCCAGTAAATGTTCACATTTGCCATTTGCTTAGCTTTCAGAAGAACAATGTACCACCATGCTTGTGGTAATATTAGATGACATTGGCTTGCGGGGATGCTATCGGGATAGGGCAAACATCCAGAGGAAGCATGGAGCCAGAGCCCAATTGAACATGAAACAGAGCAAGTTGGATATTGAGGGTGGATGGCACGAAACCTCAATGACTTTTCAGGTGGAATCCATATAATTATGCAGGACAAGGAGTGAGCAGAATCTGAAGAACAGCGAAAAGAGGACAGCTGTGAGGTCTTTGCACACAATCCAAAGTAAAAGGGAGGTGGTGCCTCCATTAGACCATGAGGAGGCTACGAGCCAATGTGAGCTTTTGGGCTGTATGGGCCTTAATCAGATGAGGCACCAATTGTTTTTTCTGTACCACCCACAAATAAGTGTTGCCCAGCCCAACAAAGGCCTGTACAAGCCAAACGCTAACATTTCTTTGTGGTTCTTTTTGGTGGTGTAATAGAGGTACTTAGCTGACAGGATAGCTCATTTGTGTACATGATTGTGCAACAGGTGTTCACCTAGTAATGCCACAACCACAATGCTTTGTTAGCTGGTGGGTGACACAGTTTAATTAAGGGACGTGTAAATAATGAATAGGATTCTGGGCATTGACATGTGGTGTCTCCTACAACAGAAGCCTATAGCAATTACAGTAGGACCCTGGGGTTGTCAGAGGAAAAAAAATTGAATAATTCAGCAGCCGCAAAGCAAGCTACTGTCACAAACAGCCGCTGTAAAGAAAGCTGCTCTTACAAAACAGCAGGTTTTTTGGGGTGGGTTGGCACTCTTTCTTCTCCATAGTTTTTGTTCTCCATGGGAAGTCCTGGAACCAATCCCCAGAGGATACTGGGGTCCTACTGTATAGAAATTCCACCCACAATTCATTGAACCCCATATGCAGTACACTATTGCCCCCATGACTGTTCATTTCATTAAAATGAGAAATAATGACAAAAGGAGTGGGGATTTAAAGAGAGAACGGAGGTACCACCATCATGAAAAGGATGCAGCAGCATCCTTCTGTGTCTAAAGCAGATCTATCGGAAGGGTTTATAGCAGAGAGGCTCTAAAGCGCAAGGAGAGGTCTTTCCATCAATGGAAATCCTCCCCAAATGAGGAAAATAAAAAGGAACACAAACTCTGGCAAAAGATGTGTAAGAAGATGATAAGAGAGGCATAGAAAGATTTTGAAGAACGCATGGCTAGCAATATAAAGGGTAATAATAAAAGCTTCTTTAAATATGTTAGAAGTAGAAAACCTGCCAGAGAACCAGTTGGCCCTCTGGATGGTGAGGGAGGAAAAGGGGAGGTTAAAGAGGAATTCGAAACTGCAGAGAAATTAAATGAGTTCTTTGCATCTGTCTTCACGACAGAAGACCTTGAGCTGATTCCGCTGCCTGAACGGCCCCTCCTGACTAAAGAATTAAAACAAATACAGGTTAAAAGAGAGGATGTTTTAGGACTAATTGATAAATTGAAGGTTAACAAGTCACCGGGCCCAGATGGCATCCACCCAAGGGTTATTAGGGAACTGAGAAATGAAATTGCAGATCTCTTAACGGTTATATGCAACTTGTCTCTTCAAACAGCCACAGTGCTGGAGGACTGGAGGATAGCAGATGTCACACCAACTTTTTAAAAAGGAAGAAATGGGGACCCAGAAAATTACAGGCCAGTTAGCCTTACATCTGTCCCTGGGCAGATGGTGGAAAGCCTCATCCAAGAGAAAATCTTAAAGTCTTGCCTGACAAAGCTTTTAGAATTCTTTGAAAAGGTCAACAGGCATGTGGATTTGGGTGAACCGGTGGATATTGTCTATCTGGATTTTCAGAAGGCTTTTGACACAGTCCCTCACCGAAGGCAGCTGAGAAAATTGGACAATCCAGGAAACAAAGAGTAGGTGTCAATGGGAAATTTTCACAATGGAGAGAGGTGAAAAGCAGTGTGCCCCAGGGCTCTGTCTTTTCAATCTGTTCATAAATGACCTGGAGACAGGGATAAGCAGTGAGGTGGCCAAATTTGCGGATGACATGAAACTTTTCCGTGTGGTAAAAACCAGAGAAGATTGTGAAGAGCTCCAGAAGGATCTCTCCAAACTGGGGAAATGGGCTGCAAAATGGCAAATGCGTTTCAATGTATCAAAATGTAAAAGTAAGTAATGCATTTTGGGGCAAAAAAATCAAAACTTTATCTATCACCTCGTTGGTTCTGAGCTATCCGTGACGGATCAGGAAAGAGATCTTGGTGTGTTGGTGGACAGCTCCATGAAGGTGTCTCCCCAATGTGTGGCAGCAGTGAAGAAGGCCAATTCCATGCTAGGGATTATCAAAAAGTGGATTGAAAATAAAACAGCCAACATTATAATGCCATTACAAAATGATAGTAAGGCCACACCTGGAGTATTGTGTACAATTCTGGTCACCGCATCTCAAGAAAGACATAGTGGAACTGGAAAAGGTGCAGAAGAGAGCGACTAAAATGATTCCTGGGCTGGGGCACCTCCCTTATGAAGAAAGGCTAAAACATTTGGGCCTCTTTAGTCTGGAAAAAAGGCGCCTGAGGGGGGATATGATTGAGACATACAAAATAATGCAGGGTATGAGTAAAGTGGATAGAGGGAAGCTCTTCTCCCTCTCACAAAATACCAGAACTAGGGGACATACACTCAAACTGAGGGTTGGGAGAGTGAGAACAGACAAAAGAACATTTTTTACCCAGTGTGTTGTTAGTCCATGGAACTCTCTGCCACAGGGGGTGGTGATGGCATCTGGCCTGGATGTCTTCAAAAGGAGATTGGACAGATTCCTGGAGGAAAAGTCCATCACAGGTTACAAACCACGATGGAGATGTGTCATCTCCAGGCTTAAAACCAGGGTACTTCAAGGGCCAGATGCAGGGGAGTGGTATCAGGAGACAGATATCTAGTCTCATGCGCTCCCAGAGGCATCTGGTGGGGCCACTGTGAGATACAGGAAGCTGGACTAGATGGGCCGTTGGCCTGATCCAGCATGGCTCTTCTTATGCTCTTATGTTCTTATGTTAATTTTGACACAGGTAAAAGAATAGCAGAGGTGAAAAAGGCAGAATGAAGCCAGCCAGATGGGGAGGTATGGAATTCAAAGAGAGGGAGAAATACCAACTCAGAAAGGAGTCAGGCATTGAAACAGTAATAATTATATGAATCACCATTGCTGCAATCAAAGTATACAAGGAAGGCATCCCATAAATATAGCCAAGGCAGCACCTGCCGTGCTTGGAACCAAGAAGGCAGCCAGGGAGGAAGCAGGGAGAGAAACCATGTTTGTTGATGCAGGAATGCACATGCATAGGCATGCACATAGATTTGCACATGTGTGTGTGCATGTGCGTGCATGTGCGCGCGCACGCACACACACACACACACACACACACACACAAACCCAGCTATAGATGGGAGGTGGGGTTCTTGAGAACAACAGCAACAATATCACATAGCAAACACAGTAGAAACACACACACACACACACACACACACACACACACACACACACACACACACACACAGCAGAGCGGACGCAAGGCCTTTTATTAAGTTGAGGAACCAAGTAGCACATCTTTCCACCCCACAGGCATTGGCAGCTGAAGCTTGCTTTAGCCCTGGCAATGGGAGAGCACCCCACCCCACACTGGAAGGAGGCAGTGGTCTCGGAAATGTATGGCTTTCCAAGCCAAAATGTACTTCATTCCATTGCCAATCTCTGGGAGGGGTGAGGTATAGATATAGTTGTTACTTGTAGGGTGGCTGAGTTGGTGGGGGATTGAGGAATATTGGCACCCGAGAAGCTATGTCTTCCGGCTATGATTAGAGGGTCACGGTTCAAATAATGCTACTCCATCTTCACGCATGCTAAATCTTTTCTGTGAGAAGAGATCCGCATGGTTCCCTATTTAAATTAGTAAAGGAAAGATTTGTCCTTTAGCCATCAGTATCTCGGAAAAGTCACTTCGCAGATCAGAAGATATTTTGACTAAACTATTCCTCCTTCCCCTTCTTCAGGAGTGACTTCCTGCTTGTCCCATGAAAGGTTATTCACTCTGGCATTTATCTAAATATCTACCAACATCACTAACAACTGCAGAATGACTGATTTGCAGAGCGAAAATATCAAGTCTCCCATATCAGAGGAGGAAAAGGATAATTTGTCATGGATAGATGCACAAATACAAGGTCTGCAAGGTGAATGCTTCTCCCCACAGTTTTCCCTGGCAGATGTTCTTCTCCAAAAGTCGAGACAGCTGCCTACCAGCATAGCATGTTGGGAAGCAGAGTGAAAGCAAGTCTGGTTATACGACTACTCTGGAATTGGTATGCCATATCCTCCCAATATGCCTTTCTGTACAAATCTGATTTGATTCGCAGCTCCTGTTATATTTTGAATTGCCACATGCACACACAGGGTTGTTGTAAGAGCCTAGATGCCTATCCTACCCATCTAGTGCTGAAGCAATGCTCGGGGGTGGTGGTGGCTAAGAACAATTAAAATGCTGTAATCGCATAGCACCCACAAAACCCAAAGAAAGAACCAAGAGCCATTAAAAACCCAGGACATCCCCAAAATTAGGAAATCTGGACAACAAGTTGAAATCAAAATCAACTCAATACATGGGCCACGTAGCTGTTACATGGGTAAGATGTTTACGAAACCATGGTTTTGGCCTCTTTTGGGAAGGACAAGAGGGAGGGTGCCTGGTGTATATCAGCAGTTAACCCATTCCATCATGTTGCAGCACCATGGAGAAGGCCCGGCTCCTGGTGGTAGTTTCCCTCTCTTGGGGTACCCTCTCCACAAGTACAACATCTGGCTGGTCCAGGTGGCTCAGGTGCAACCAGTAGTCAACTAAACTGAGAGAGGTTGCAAAAGAGACAGAACATATATATATGTTTTCGTAGATTTTCACGGGTATAGGTATGCATGTTAGGGTGGATTCGGGTTTCTTCCCGTGTAGAAATCTGGTTGTTTTGGCGACGTTTTGATGAGGTCTCACTCGTCATCTTCAGGCTGGTGTTCTGGCTTCTTTCTTCTTGAAGCAAAGTGTGGTCTCAGTTGAAGTCCTTCTATAAATACTGCTGGGGTGTGTGTGGTTTGCTTGCTCTGTTGCTGATTGTAGGTTCCTTTGTTCCTTTGTTCTTTTGTGATCTGCTGTGTGGCTGAGGCGATCGTTAAGGGATTAACTGCTGATGGCTGTTTAGATGGCTGTTTACATGCTGGTGGGTTAGATGGCTGGTAGGTTCTGGCAGTATCCTGGGCTTTGGTGGAGTGGGGTCCTGTGTCTTGTGAATTCATTTTGGTCTGGCTACGTGTCTGTGGTCTCCCAATGTTTTTTTGGGGTGTGTGAGTGTGCTCCATGTGGTGACTGGAGTGGGGTGCCGCAGTAGATGGTGCAGTCGTGGTTTTGTTATTGGATGGTGGTTTCGTTTCATCTGTGGGAAGGGTCTGGGTTTGTGTTTGGTGTGGATGGAAGGTGGTGGCATCTTGTGTCCTTTTGGACCTGGTGTCAGTCTTTGTGACAGAGGCCTCGTCTGTTGACCAGGGCTAGTTTCCAGATGTCAGGCAAGCGGGAGGTGTCATCACGTTTATTCATGTTGTTTGGGTGTTTCTCTATTTCAATGGCTTCCATGATTATTCGACTGTTGAAGTGTTCAGTTTTGGAGATGAGTTTGGTTCTTTCAAAGTCAATTTCATGACCTGTTGTTTTTATGTGCTGGAAGAGAGAGGAAGATTTTTCTTCTTTTTTGACTGCGTTCTTGTGTTCTGCGATGCGTGCGCTTATTCTCCTGTTTGTTTGTCCGATGTATGTGGCTGGACAGACTTTGCATGGTATTTCGTAGACTCCTTGGTTTTCTAGCTCAATCTTGTCTTTGGGGTTTCTTAAGATGTTGGCTATTTTTTGGTCGGTGCAAAAGGCTGTCTTGATATTGTGTTTGTGGAGAATTTTGCTGATTTTGTCTGTGGTGCCTTTGATGTAAGGGAGGAGGGCGGTGCCGTTGTTCTCTTCTGTTTCTTGGTTCTTGGGGGGTGTTTCCTTTTGGATTAGTTTGGTGATGGTGTTTTTTTGGAATCCGTTCGCAATTAAAACATTCGAGAGAGTGTGTAATTCAGTTTTTAGGTGGTCTTTGTCAGCGAGGCGTTTGGTTCTGGAGATGAGGGGTTTTGCTACGGAGTTGATCTGTGCAGGGTGGTGGTGTGATTGTGCATTTAAGTAGCGGTTTGTATGTGTTTTTTTCTGGTAGATGGTATGTCCTAAGGAGCCGTCAGGTTTTTTGTAGATTAGGACGTCCAGGAAGGGAAGTTGGTTGTTGGCTTCTATTTCCATAGTGAATTGTATTTTGGGGTGTAGGCTGTTGAGATGTGTGAGGAAGTTGTTCAGTTTATCTTTCCCGTGTGGCCAGATAACAAAGGTGTCGTCAACATATCTGAGCCAGAGTTTGGGTTTATGTTCGGACTTCTGTAACGCGTTGGTTTCAAAGTGTTCCATATATAGGTTTGCGATGACCGGTGAGAGGGGTGATCCCATGGGTGCTCCTTCTATCTGTTTGTATCTTTGTCCATTGTGGATGAAGTATGTGTTGGTTAGGCAGTGGTTGGTCAGATCTAGGATGTGCTTGGGGGTTGTATTTGTTGTGGATAGCTGTCAAGGCTTCTTGAATGGGCACTTGTGTGAAGAGCGAAACAACATCGAAGCTCACGAGTAGGTCATTGGGTTGTAGGTCTTGTTTCTTTATAATTTCTATGAAGTGGAACGAGTTTTGTACGTATGAAGTGATGGATTCTGCATAGGGCTGGAGTTGTTTGGCAAGAAATTTGGCGAGGTTTTGTAGAGGTGAGCCTATGGAGCTGACTATGGGTCTGAGAGGTGTTCCTTCTTTGTGAATCTTGGGGAGGCCGTAGAGCTTGGGGCATCTGGATGATTTCTCTCTGGGGATGATGCTTGGCTTGATTTCTTCACTTAAGGGAGAGGCTTTTATTTTGGCTTTGGTGGTTTTTTCCAGGTAGGTGGTGGGGTCTGTGTTCAAAGGTATGTAAGCAGGGTCTTGTAGTAGGTTGGATAATTTGGCTTGGTAGTCGGATGTGTTCATCACCACTGTGGCATTGCCTTTGTCTGCTGGGAGAATGATTATGTTGTTGTCTTTCCTCAGGTTGGAGAGGGCTTTTTGTTCTTCTTTGTGTAAATTGCTTCTGGGTGGTTTGCTGGAGCAGAGGACATTGGTGACTTCGAGTCTGATTTTGTTGGCTTCATCTGGGTTGATTTTGGTTAGGCTGGCTTCCACTCCGCATATGATGTTTTCGGTGGGGATGTGTCTGGGGCGATTGCAAAGTTGAATCCTTTGGAAAGGACTTTGGTCTCTGCGATGGTGAGTGTCCTGTCTGATATGTTGTGAACTGTTTGTTTCATGGGCTGTTGTGTGGGGGGGTTGGGCTTCTGGCGTTTTTCCAGTTTGTGGAGTTTGTTGGTGTGTGTGTCTGTCTTGTGGGAGGTCTCTGTTTCAGCTCTCCAGGCGGCCAGTTGCTTGGATTTGTTCCAGAGTGTTGGGTGGATTTTGTTGCTGAGTTTGAGGTGGAGAGTGAGTAGGTCTCTGTTGGTTTGATCTAGTAGGTATCTTTTCCTGTGTAGTTCGCTTCTGATTAGGGCTAGTTCTGTTCTTTTCAGGATCCTTTCGCTGGATGGGGTTTTTTGAGTGGAATTTCAGTTGGAAGCTTGTGGGGATCACATTTTTGTCTCGGCAGTTGCGTAGGAATGCAATGTCACATAAGATGGTGGCTCTTCGGACTTCTAGTTTCTCGTAGGTTCTGGTCAGCTGGAAGGTTTCCTCCCCGTAGAGGTCGGATATTTGTTTTCGTAGATTTTCACGGGTATAGGTATGCATGTTAGGGTGGATTCGGGTTTCTTCCCGTGTAGAAATCTGGTTGTTTTGGCGACGTTTCGATGAGGTCTCACTCGTCATCTTCAGGCTGGTGTTCTGGCTTCTTTCTTCTTGAAGCAAAGTGTGGTCTCAGTTGAAGTCCTTCTATAAATACTGCTGGGGTGTGTGTGGTTTGCTTGCTCTGTTGCTGATTGTAGGTTCCTTTGTTCCTTTGTTAGGGTGGATTCGGGTTTCTTCCCGTGTAGAAATCTGGCTGTTTTGGCGACGTTTCGACGAGGTCTCACTCGTCATCTTCAGGCTGGTGTTCTGGCTTCTTTCTTCTTGAAGCAAAGTGTGGTCTCAGTTGAAGTCCTTCTATAAATACTGCTGGGGGGGGTGTGGTTTGCTTGCTCTGTTGCTGATTGTAGGTTCCTTTGTTCCTTTGTTCTTTTGTGATCTGCTGTGTGGCTGAGGTGATCGTTAAGGGATTAACTGCTGATGGCTGTTTAGATGGCTGTTTACATGCTGGTGGGTTAGATGGCTGGTAGGTTCTGGCAGTATCCTGGGCTTTGGTGGAGTGGGGTCCTGTGTCTTGTGAATTCATTTTGGTCTGGCTGCGTGTCTGTGGTCTCCCAATGTTTTATATATATTCATTGTGACATCAAAAGACAACATTAACCTTTAATTTAAAGTTTCCGGTCCTTCCCGCTTAGGTTCTGAAGCTCCCTACTGATCCTTTTGGACTTACAAAAGCCTTTGGGAGCCTCAGCCTATTGGGAGAGCCTTCAATAACCACCCAGAAGGGCCTTTGTTGCTAGACGGGTGGTATATAAACCCAATAAATAAATAAATAAATAAATAAATAAATAAATAAATAAATAAATAAATATCTGAAACCTTGGAAGCAGTGGTCCTGATCCTGGCATGCGGACCTGTGGCAGCAATTTCCCAAGGTTCCCTGACGGAGACAGATTTCAGGGTGAGCAGCAGTAGGAGACAAGTTGACTTTTGTGTGTGTAATATCTTGAAAACCTAAGCTTAGCAGTGAAATTACCTCAGTGAATTCCAGCATCCTAAAGGTAAGCAAAGCTGGCATACTACCAGGAATACTGAGGGTTCAAAAACCATCTTTTTTCCATGGACATCTGGCCGCTTGTTTGGAGAAATGGTGGTTGTGCCATTGTCTGGACTTCAGTTGTTGTAGAATTTGCCTGAGGGAAAACTCTTACGGTTATGGCCGCAGGCCAAAGTTACAGCTTCTTTATAACTGCTCTCTCTCTTAAAGGAGATGTGCGTGCACGTCTTTACAGCCTACTTCATACTTATGCAAAGACTGCATTAAATCATAGCATAGATTACCTTCCCTCAGGCCTTGGTTCCCAGCTAGTGGTTGATGACCCTCAGGGGGTTACAAACTTTCCGGAAAGAAGGACAAAATGCGAAGTATACAGGTAGAGACCGAACCAGAATACGAAAATACGACTCAGAAGAGAGGACACTAACTGCACATTAAAAACCACATGACCATCCCCCAAAAAAACCTGCAGGAAATTTATATACACAGAAAACTTTGGTAAGACCACAGCCAAAGGGTGATCTAGTGAAAGCATTTCAACAGTTCCTCCTTTGAATAGAATAGTTTTATTGTCATTATGCATACGCAAGATATGCACAATGAAATTAGAGTGCTGTTCCACTACACACTCTAAACATACAAAACACATAAAACACATAAACACCATACAAAATATTAAAAACTCTTAAAATTGCTTACAAAATTTAAAACACTACTTAAAAACTGATTAAGATGGTGGTTGAGACAGGCCGACTGGATGAGATGAGACCACCCACCAAGGACATCCTTTTAAGCTTATGCTTCCAACACAAGACCAAGAGACCCAAGCACTTTCCCGTTCGATTACGGGTTGCCCTTTTCAGCAGAATGTCTTTGGCATCTTTTCCCTTCCAGAAGCCAAGTACAGGCAAACCGCAGGCATGGCGGGATGGGATACACTTAAGAACGTCAAAGACTCCTGTGGTGCCTGACAGACTCATCAGTACTATTGGGAAAACACTTTCACAACCAGATACTCACTTCACCACGTGCGGGCACCTGATGAAGTGGGCTGTAGATAGCAAAGGCTTTGTGACAAGTGGAACATGTTAGTCCTTGAGGCACCACAAGATTCTCTGCTATTTTTGGTGGAATGGGCGCCTACCCCCCTCGGGATGGATGACCTCTCACAAAGATGCAACCAACCTATCTATTGCTGTCACTTTGTAAAAATTACCCTGCGACAAGAAGGCACCCATGATAATAGTTCTAAGCTTTGCACAGTTGCACAAAGGTAGGAAAGGACTATAAACTTCTTCCAAGGATTCAGGCTATCCATGAAATGAATTTGGGGTATAAGAGAACTCCCAACTACCTGCGTTTCCATAAAAATAAGACACTGTCCTATATTTATTTTTTCCAAAGAAGATACACTAGGGATTATTTTTGGGGTAGGTCTTATTTTCGGGGAAACAGGAACTGCAAGCAAACATGATACAAAGTATGGTAACTTTGGTGTCCCAAGCGAAGCGGGGGGGAGAAGGACCATGGATGGAAAGGGAGGGGCAACATGCTCTCTCTCTCTCTCTCTCTCTCTCTCTCTCTCTCTCTCTCTCTCTCTGTGTGTGTGTGTGTGTGTGTGTGTGTGTGTGTGTGTGTGTGTGTGTGTGTGTGTGTGTGTGCAGGCACAGCCACGCCTATCACTAGGGTTTATATTCAACAAATGCATAGAAATCCTGCTAGGGCTTATTTTGGGGGTAGGTCTTATTTCCGGGGAAACAGGGTACCACCTTGGGCTGGAATTCAACCACCACATGTGACATGCACTGGGGGAAATGGTTGGATAAGAGAACTGACACACAATATAATTCTTAGGCACTGTAAAGGGAAACCACCACCACCACCACCACCACCAACAACAACAACAACAACAACAACAACAACAACAACAACAACTCATCTTTTCCAACTAAGATAAGGCTGAAGATCTCATAAAGCAAACAAAGGGAAGACAAATAAATCCTGCAGCTTTAAAATGGCTAAAATCACATTTCAGAGCAATGGAGGTTGTAAAAACTGACTTGGGCAGAATGGAGTCTTAATGACAGATTAGCTGAGTGGGGAGGGAAAACTCATTAGGGTCCTTTACTTTATTCAGGCTTTGCTTTTATAGGATGGAAAACAAAACCCACTTGTCGGTTGATAGGCATGGCCTGATTCTCTGGCAAAAGAAAGCAGGCAGCAGGAGAAATAAAATGAGATTATCGCATTGATAGGGATATCCTTATTTTTAATGTTCCGTTTCAAATGCTTTAGGTGGGAAGTATAATGGAGCAATTATCTTACTACATTACCAACCACATACCAGCACTAGAACTATGAGCAAAAGTTGAAAGGAGATGACTTCGGTCCACTGCGTTCCCCGGATAAAGGCCACCTCCTGGAACAACCTGCCCACTAGACTGACACTCTGTGTGTCATCAAAAAGCTACAAATGGGCATTGCTCATCATACCAGTCCATTGTCACCACCCCATAATCTATGGGTCAGAGGTTCAAAGGTTTGTGCATCTCTTTTGCCATAATTTCACAAAGGCTTTCATCTCCTCTGTCATTATACACCTACAGTATTTGGCTTCCAGCCAGCATGAGGACTCCAGGCTGTTTATGATAAATGCATGGCAAAATATATTAATAATAAAAATAAAATGTGGCTGTGTAAATGCAGGTTAAAATCTCATTCTCTATGGAAAATGTAAGCCCGAATCCCAGGCAGAATAATTAAAGCACCAAACAAGGGGAACTTGGTTTGCTTGAACTCCCACAGATGTGAAATATTGCCATTTGCACCTGTCAATCACTTTCGCTCAAGCTAAAGCAGTAGAGGCTGGTGGCTCCATATTCTGAGGGGTGCTTTGGATTTTAGTCTGAACTTTACCAGGCCCATGTAAGGTGTGGAACCCTACTGCCAAACAGGTTCAATGTCTTGAACTGCTGCTTTACACTTCACACTAGAAGGAGAACCAGATCCACTCCACTGAACATGGTCACCCATTTCGCCATTAGCCAGAAGGAGGCTGTCAGCTCAGGCAGCAGAGACCACGGCTGCTTTCACATGACCACTAAAATCCACAGCACACTTTGATCTGGATGACCCCCCCCCGGGTGGTCACGTGGTTGATGTCGTGCATTAGATGTTCCCATGGTTGCATGTGGAAAACCCGCAACGGTTATGATCCCACGACTGAGAACCGCAGCAAAGACACTATAACGGAGGTGAAAAGGTTTTGGTGCAGATTTTCCGTGTTCCCACGGACTCAAGTAACGGTTTAAAATCCGCATCGGAACAGCAACAAGGATTTGCTGTTCCGATGCAAATCCCAGCACAAGTGCATACCACAAAGAAAGAAGAGCTCATTTAAGTCCAAGAGGACACCGGAATGGTTAACGAGTGGAGTTAGAGAGGCTCTAAAGCGCAAGCAGAGGTCCTTCTCTAAATGGAAATCCTCCCCAAATGAGGAAAATAAAAAGGAACACAAACTCTGGCAAAAGAAATGTAAAAAGATGATAAGGGAGGCAAAGAAAGACTTTGAGGAACGCATGGCTAGCAATATAAAGGGTAATAATAAAAGCTTCTTTAAATATGTTAGAAGTAGAAAACCTGCCAGAGAACCAATTGGGCCTCTGGATGGTGAGGGAGGAAAAGGGGAGGTTAAGGAGGACTTGGACATTGCAGAGAAATTGAACGAGTTCTTTGCGTCTGTCTTCACAACAGAGGACCTTGAGCGGATTCCGCTGCCTGAGCCGCCCCTCTTGACTAAAGAATTAAATCAAATACAGGTTAAAAGAGAGGAGGTTTTAGGACTAATTGATAAATTGAGGATTAACAAGTCACCGGGCCCAGATGGCATCCACCCAAGGGTTATTAGGGAACTGAGAAATGAAATTGCAGATCTCTTAACAGTTATATGCAATTTGTCTCTTAAAACAGCCACAGTGCCGGAGGACTGGAGGATAGCAGATGTCACACCAATTTTTAAAAAAGGAAGGAGGGGGGACCCGGGAAACTACAGGCCAGTTAGCCTTACATCTGTCCCAGGGAAGATGGTGGAAGGCCTCATCCAAGAGAAAATATTAAAACACATAAAAGAACAAACCTTGCTGAGAGAAAATCAGCATGGCTTCTGTAAGGGTAAATCTTGTCTTACAAACCTTTTAGAATTTTTTGAAAAGGTCAACAGGCACGTGGATTTGGGTGAACCGGTGGATATAGTCTATCTGGATTTTCAAAAGGCTTTTGACACAGTCCCTCACCAAAGGCTGATGAGAAAATTGCATAGTCAGGGGATAAGAGGGCAGGTCCTCTTATGGATTGAGAACTGGTTGAGATCCCGGAAACAAAGAGTAGGTGTCAATGGGAAATTTTCACAATGGAGAGAAGTGAAAAGCGGTGTGCCCCAGGGCTCGGTCCTGGGACCAGTGCTTTTCAATCTGTTCATAAATGACCTGGAGACAGGGATAAACAGTGAGGTGGCCAAGTTTGCCGATGACACAAAACTTTTCCATGTGGTAAAAACCAGAAAAGATTGTGAAGAGCTCCAGAAGGATCTCTCCAAACTGGGGGAGTGGGCTGAGAAATGGCAAATGCGTTTTAATGTAACCAAATGTAAAGTAATGCATATTAGGGGAAAAAATCCAAACTTCATCTATCAACTCATGGGCGCTGAGTTATCCGTGACGGATCAGGAAAGAGATCTTGGTGTGTTGGTGGACAGCTCCATGAAGGTGTCTCCCCAATGTGTGGCAGCAGTGAAGAAGGCCAATTCCATGCTAGGGATTATCAAAAAGGGGATTGAAAATAAAACAGCCAACATTATAATGCCGTTATACAAAACAATAGTAAGGCCCCACCTGGAGTATTGTGTACAATTCTGGTCACCGCATCTCAAGAAAGACATAGTGGAACTGGAAAAGGTGCAGAAGAGAGCGACTAAAATGATTACTGGGCTGGGGCACCTCCCTAATGAAGAAAGGCTAAAACAATTGGGCCTCTTTAGTCTGGAAAAAAGGCGCTTGAGGGGGGGATATGATTGAGACATACAAAATAATGCAGGGTATGAGTAAAGTGGATAGAGGGAAGCTCTTCTCCCTCTCTCAAAATACCAGAACTAGGGGACATCCACTCAAATTGAGGGCTGGGAGAGTAAGAACAGACAAAAGAAAATATTTTTTCACCCAGCGCGTTGTAAGTCTATGGAACTCCCTGCCACAGGATGTGGTGATGGCATCTGGCCTGGATGCCTTCAAAAGGGGATTGGACAGATTCCTAGAGGAAAAGTCCATCACGGGTTACAAACCATGATGGAGATGTGTAATCTCCAGGCTTAAAACCGGGGTACTTCAAGGGCCAGATGCAGGGGAGTGGTATCAGGAGACAGATATCTAGTCTCATGCGCTCCCAAACGCATCTGGTGGGGCCGCTGTGAGATACAGGAAGCTGGACTAGTTGGGCCTTTGGCCTGATCCAGCAGGGCCCTTCTTATGTTCTTATGTTCTTATGTTCTTTACCACCTCACGACCAGGTACTTGTAAAATGCGCTGGGTCTCACTTAAGTGGACGTGGTCGCTCATGGGAAAACAATGTTATGCTCTGCATCTGTGAGCATTTTGCAGCGGATTTTAGAGGTCATATGAAAGCAGCCCCAGAGGCAACAGCAACCGATTGTGGGAGAGAGCCGAAGATTGTGCAGACTGTAACCTAAGCGTCTCCTGTCAGGTGTAGCGATGGACTTGGTCCAATCCCCAGTGCTAAAAAAAAAAAAAGATTAAGAAATGAGTCATCATTCACTCAGAACAACAGTTAATCCCTTTTCATTTCCTCCAGAAATTTCACAGGAACAACTTCAGGGGCTACGTTTAAGTTTGTCTTTCTATTCCCTTTTTGCAGTTACATTTCTTGTACATTTCTTGTCTCCCAAAACTGCCACCTCATTTCCCAGGTGAATCTAAGCCCCCCTCCTGGCTAATTATTCTTGCTGCTGAACAACATCATTGACAATGAGACATAATTGCTTCTTGTATTTAAAGAGTGAGGAGGTGTGATGCACCCTTTTGTCTTGAGGCTATTTTGGAGACTCTTGAGAATTCGGAGGCTGCCTTAAATTTTCAAGAGGTAATTTGCTCATTGGCAGCATGTTCAAGCCCTTTTCCTCCTGAACAAAAAGAAAAGTCATTATAGTTGTTTTGATTTTCTTTTTTAGGCTGTTTGGCCATGTTCTGGACGTTTTTCTTCCTGACGTTTCACCAGTCTCAGTGGCCGGCATCTTCAGAGGGAGATGAGAGAGCTATGAGTTCTCTCTGTGCTCTGGGGTATAGAGTGAGTGAGAGTGGGGTAGTAGTCCCTGGGGTAGTAGTTCCCAGTCTCACTCACTTTATAACCCAGAGCACAGAGAGAACTCCTAGTTTCCTAAGCTTCTTGCCCTCTGAAGATGCCGGCCAAGAGTCTGGCAAAACATCAGGAAGAAAAACTTCCAGAACATGGCCAAACAGCCCAAAAAACTCACAACAACTATCATATCCCAGCTGTGCAAGCCTGCGAGAATAAATAGTCATTATCATTACCAACACCATGAAAAGCAATGTTGTGGGCTCATTTTCTTTGATCATTTGAGTTGTTTTAAAGAACAAGAGGGTATAGCACAGTGAAGGCAAGGGAAGGGAGACATTTTTCTCCAGGGAGTGTTTCAAATTAAAGAGAATCCAGAGAGAAGGTCTAAGGACGGGTATTGCCATCTTTCCTCCTGGTCTTCATATAAGTTGTTTCACACTTTTTTGCAATATGCCGGAGACGCTTGGATATGTGGCACAATGTATAAGTGTTTAAAGAGGTAATCTTAATAAATTAAAAGAATCTACATAATTTATACCAAAAGAGCATAGCAATTTTAATAAAGTGAAGTTAAGGTTTTAAAATTTTAATTATTTTAATATTACCGTGGATTAAACTGTATTCCATTTAGAAGAAGAAAAACCTTTATTGGCCGATACATATTTTTTCAGTAACATATTGCTCTGAATCCTGCTTGAATTAAATTACATTTTGCTACTCTCCAGGTCACTTGTTGCCACCGACTAATGAGGTGCTGCCCACATTGCAAGGCACCTCCACCCACTGTGCAAGACTTGTGCCTCGTTAGTCAACAGCTATTTGCAGTGGGGAATTGTGCCGTTTCATTTACTCACATGTAAGTCATCAATATAATGAATATAAACCACCTGGGAATCAAGCCCCGAGGAAAGGAAACATGATTTTTAAAATTATAGGTTTTAAAGGTATTTTTGCAACTGTGACGGCTGTGTCATTTTAGCTGATGACCTCCCCTTGGGGGAGGAAACCAGCATAGAAATGAAATAGAATGAAAATGAAGTGAAGTGAAATATGCTCAGAGCAGAACAAGGCCCTTGAGTCTGAATATAGACAGTCCCCAGGATCCACATCTTGGATCCCTCTAGGAAATTGTATCCTGGCTTCGTAGCCCACTGACTAGAGATGGGTACAACTCAAAATAAATGGTGTTTCATTTGTCGTTTGTCATTTAGGGGGTCCGTTTTGGTTTGTTTTCATTTTTCGTGAATTTTTTGCAAAAAAATTAGTTTCCGTTTCGTTATGTAATGAAATGAAAAAATGACAATGAAAACGAAAAATTGCTGTTTCGTTAGCATTCATTACAGTTCAATGTATTTGCCGCAACGAAAACGAAACGCACGACAAAATTTCTGTTGTTTCGGTTCGTTTCGTTTCATTATGGAGACAAAATTTGTTTTTTGTTTCGTTACATAACGAAATGAAAAAACGAAAATGAAAACGAAAAATTGCTCGTTTCGTGCCCATCTCTACCACTGACTGAGCAAGAAAGAAAGTACAAGAAAAATGACAAAAATGGATATGGGGGGAAAACTGGCACTCACTGTCCTTCCTACCGTCTTTCACAATTGACCTCCATAGGCAAATCATTGGCCCATGATGGGGGATTGATTGATGTTTCCTCATTAAGAGAGAGATGGACATCTCTGTGTGAATAACGTAGTTATCAGGGGTTGGGAAGGAGGCCAGAGACACCCACCCACCTAAGCAGAAATGGTAAAAGAATGGGTACGGAAAAGAAAACGGGTGAGTGAGAGGGGTGGGGAAGAGAGAAGGCACACAGGGACAACCCGAGGCATGTTGCTACCCAAAATGGAGGACACGGTGGCCACACAGGCCCACTGCCCAAGCAGAAGTCGAAGGGACTGTCAGATGAAGCTTTCTTCTATGTTGGTGAAGGAAGAGCATGGGCTAATATCCTGCCAGGCAGCTGGCTCGTTCTCCTCACACTGCTATTTTTCCCCTCTCCAGCAAAGGAGAGTGCCCTGTTATTTAGGAGGAACATCTGAGGAGCTATCCCCATCGCCCACCAGCTTTTGTTCCCACGGCCGGAAAATCCGAACCAAAGTAAAATGTGGATTCCCCCCCCCCAGAATGGTCATGTGCTTGGAAACGCGGTTCCTGTTTCGCCATGGGCGCAGTTTAAAGGACCGCATCTTTTGTGTCCCCACGAGCGGGAACCGCAACACATCGAAACGAAAAAGTTTTGGTGCAGATTTTCTGAGTCCCCACAGACTCAAGTACCAGTTAAAAATCCACATCGGAACTGAGACAAGCTTTGTACCACCTCGAGGCCAGGTGCTTATAAAAGTCGCTGGGTCGTGGTTCAGTGGCCATGGTCGCATTTTTTCCCTTTAAAGTCTGCTGGTCGTGGGGACACAATTTTATTAACCGCCTCTTCAAGCAGTTTGAAGTGGTTTTTAGTGGTTGTGGGATAGCAGCCTAAACTCTCTTTAGTGGTGGGACTGGCCCTTTAGTGGTGGCAAAAGCTCCTTTCCAAGAAACATGGCCAAGTGGGTAGGGAAGAGAGCTGTGTGTTACATGAAGGATAGAAGCCTCCTGGAGGCTGCAGATCCTCCATCGGATGGTCTGATCTGAGGCCGCTGAAGTTTTTTAACTCTTTGCTGTCACTTTTGTTCTGCCCGTTTATTGGTCCACAAGCCAGACAAATTAGACAAATGCTGTGAAATAGGGCTATGCACCATTTTTGGCCAACTCTTGAATTCTGACTAAAAGTAGAGCTGTTTATGTCAACCAAATCAGACATAAAAACACTTGATTTTCGAAGGGCAAACTTCCCTCAGATGAGGAAACTAGTTAGAGAGAAACTGAAGGGGAGGGTTAGAAGAATCCAATCTCTTCAGAGTGCATGGAGCCTGTTTAAAACAACAATAATAGAGGCCCAGCACAAGTGCATACCACAAAGAAAGAAGAGCTCATTTAAGTCCAAGAGGACACCGGCATGGTTAACGAGTGGAGTTAGAGAGGCTCTAAAGCACAAGGAGAGGTCCTTCTGTAAATGGAAATCCTCCCCAAATGAGGAAAATAAAAAGGAACACAAACTCTGGCAAAAGAAATGTAAAAAGATGATAAGGGAGGCAAAGAAAGACTTTGAGGAACGCATGGCTAGCAATATAAAGGGTAATAATAAAAGCTTCTTTAAATATGTTAGAAGTAGAAAACCTGCCAGAGAACCAATTGGGCCTCTGGATGGTGAGAGAGGAAAAGGGGAGGTTAAGGAGGACTTGGACATTGCAGAGAAATTGAACGAGTTCTTTGCGTCTGTCTTCACGACAGAGGACCTTGAGCGGATTCCGCTGCCTGAGCCGCCCCTCTTGACTAAAGAATTAAATCAAATACAGGTTAAAAGAGAGGAGGTTTTAGGACAAATTGATAAATTGAGGATTAACAAGTCACCGGGCCCAGATGGCATCCACCCAAGGGTTATTAGGGAACTGAGAAATGAAATTGCAGATCTCTTAACGGTAATATGCAACTTGTCTCTTCAAACGGCCACAGTGCCGGAGGACTGGAGGATAGCGGATGTCACACCAATTTTTAAAAAAGGAAGGAGGGGCGACCCAGGAAACTACAGGCCGGTTAGCCTTACATCTGTCCCAGGGAAGATGGTGGAAGGCCTCATCCAAGAGAAAATCTTAAAACACATAAAAGAACAAACCTTGCTGAGAGAAAATCAGCATGGCTTCTGTAAGGGTAAATCTTGTCTTACAAACCGTTTAGAATTTTTTGAAAAGGTCAACAGGCATGTGGATTTGGGTGAACCGGTGGATATAGTCTATCTGGATTTTCAAAAGGCTTTTGACACAGTCCCTCACCAAAGGCTGCTGAGAAAATTGCATAGTCAGGGGATAAGAGGGCAGGTCCTCTTATGGATTGAGAACTGGTTGAGATCCCTGAAACAAAGAGTAGGTGTCAATGGGAAATTTTCACAATGGAGAGAAGTGAAAAGCGGTGTGCCCCAGGGCTCGGTCCTGGGACCGGTGCTTTTCAATCTGTTCATAAATGACCTGGAGACAGGGATAAACAGTGTGGTGGCCAAGTTTGCAGATGACACAAAACTTTTCCATGTGGTAAAAACCAGAGAAGATTGTGAAGAGCTCCAGAAGGATCTCTCCAAACTGGGGGAGTGGGCTGAGAAATGGCAAATGCGTTTTAATGTAACCAAATGTAAAGTAATGCATATTGGGGCAAAAATCCAAACTTCATCTATCAACTCATGGGCTCTGAGTTATCCGTGACGGATCAGGAAAGAGATCTTGGTGTGTTGGTGGACAGCTCCATGAAGGTGTCTCCCCAATGTGTGGCAGCAGTGAAGAAGGCCAATTCCATGCTAGGGATTATCAAAAAGGGGATTGAAAATAAAACAGCCAACATTATAATGCCGTTATACAAAACAATAGTAAGGCCGCACCTGGAGTATTGTGTACAATTCTGGTCACCGCATCTCAAGAAAGACATAGTGGAACTGGAAAAGGTGCAGAAGAGAGCGACTAAAATGATTACTTGGCTGGGGCACCTCCCTTATGAAGAAAGGCTAAAACAATTGGGCCTCTTCAGTCTGGAAAAAATGCGCTTGAGTGGGGATATGATTGAGACATACAAAATAATGCAGGGTATGAGTAAAGTGGATAGAGGGAAGCTCTTCTCCCTCTCTCAAAATACCAGAACTAGGGGACATACACTCAAATTGAGTGCTGGGAGAGTAAGAACTGACAAAAGAAAATATTTTTTCACCCAGCGCGTTGTAAGTCTATGGAACTCCCTGCCACAGGATGTGGTGATGGCATCTGGCCTGGATGCCTTCAAAAGGGGATTGGACAGATTCCTAGAGGAAAAGTCCATCACGGGTTACAAACCATGATGGAGATGTGTAATCTCTAGGCTTTAAACCAGGGTACTTCAAGGGCCAGATGCAGGGGAGTGGTATCAGGAGACAGATATCTAGTCTCATGCGCTCCCAAACGCATCTGGTGGGGCCGCTGTGAGATACAGGAAGCTGGACTAGATGGGCCTTTGGCCTGATCCAGCATGGCTCTTCTTATGTTCTTATGTTCTTATGTTCTCTGGGTGGCCTGAGTCTTAAGTGAACAGTCTCCAGATCAATATTTATTTATTTATTTATTTATTTATTTATTTATTTACTGCCCATCTTCCAACCAGAACTGACGGAGGTCAAGAGAAAATATTTTTTCACCCGACATGTTGTTAGTCTGTGGAACTCCCTGCCACAGGATGTGGTGATGGCATCTGGCCTGGATACCTTCCAAAGGGGATTGGACAGATTCCTGGAGGAAAAGTCCATCACAGGTTACAAACCATGATGAAGATGTGTCATCCCCAGGCTTAAAACTGGGTTAACTTCAAGGGCCAGAGAAAGAGGGTGGTATCAGGAGACAGATATCTAGTCTCGTGCACTCCTGGATGCATTTGGTGGGGCCACTGTGAGATACAGGAAGCTGGACTAGATAGGCCGTTGGCCTGATCCAGCAGGGCTCTTCTTAGGTTCTTAGGTTCTTATGTTCTTAACTCCACAGTTCAAGGCTGACTTGGGTTGCTGTGAGAAAATGTACCTTTGGGATGGTTCAAAAATATAAAGGGCAGAAAAGTGGGGAAAGGAAAACTGAAATTAAAGAGACAAACAGGCAGTAAGACGCTGAGGTTCGACCTGCTACCTGCCCTGCCCTGTGCCTTCCAGTAGAGGCCTAACATGAGAAACCTTTGCATGTCATTCATGTCATGAGGAATGAATAGAGAAATTGCCTTTAAAGCAATTCAATTTGTCCTGAAAAGAAAGGATGCTTTCTGTTCAAGCCTCATATTTGCTGAGTACTCCAGATGATTCTGAAGGGTTTAATGTGAGCTGAGAAATGCATGCAAGACATAACTGGAACCTAAGTTATTAACTAGCTTTTCTGAATAAACAGATCTGTCTGGTCTCATCTAGCTTCTGCTCAATCCTCTTCAGGTTCTTAATTTCGTGTAGTATTTCTCCCTTGTTTCGTTTTTTCAGTATCTTAATTTTATGCTCTCATTGCTCCAGTGAAGCAATAAAAACTTTACTTCAGGAGATAAAAGCCACTGTACTGAACTCATGTGCACTTTCTAAAGTAGCAGGGAAATTTGCCATCACTTTCCCTTCACAGATAACATTAACACAATATTATTTTCACTGCACAAAGACTCTGTGGGACTGAATGCCAAAAGATAGAGGAGGTTAGGCTAAGTTTTCCATCTGGTTTATGAAAAGAGAGAGAGAAAAGGTGACAAAACCAGTGAAGCAGAAATACCTGCTAATTAACTTTTCGACAAAGATACTTCCAAAAGTGGAAGAAGTACTTCCAAAAGTGGAGGAAGTGTAGAGTAAGACCAAGTTTCTTGGTGAGTGAAAAATATTAGATTTAGAGTATAAAATTAGAGGCTGGACCCCCAGCGCTTGCTCCCTTACACTGTACAAAAGAGAAGATCTGGAAATGGAAGACAAACTCCCTTGAACAAGGTTTTTTTTTTTTCTGTTTCAGTATTTACTGCCCATCGTGTGAAACTGAGAGACAGAGATGCTACACTACAATTTTCAAACATTTGTCATTGAGTTCTCTTTGGATCTATTCATTTCGTTATGACCATGGCAGTGCTGATAGCTGCCACCAGTCTGTCATCACCGGTTCTGTCAGAACCAGTATGACCTCATGGGGCACAGAGATTTAATAAAAGAATTGTGTTGTTCCTCAGAGCCCAGGATCTCTCTGCAAGCCTGGAACACAGTATATTTTTATTTATTTATTTATAGCTATAACTGCCCAAGACCTGGGGTTCAATCCCAGGTAGCTCAAGGCTCATAGTTGACTCAGCCTTCCATCCTTCTGAAGTCGGTAAAATGAGTACCCAGCTTGCTTGGGGTGAGGGGGGCAATGTGTAGCCAGCATAATTAAATGGTAAACCTCCCAGGGTGCTTTAAGCGCTATGGGATGGTATATACGCAGAACACTTTCATTTAAAATACTTCTATCCTGCATTTGTAAGTGCGGTGCTTTTCAGCTAGTGGGGGGAGGTGCTGCTGAGGCTAGATTTTCACTGAGAATAGAAAGCGGTCTAAGGGCACAGCCACGCCAGCACATTGTTATCCTGTGGTTACGTGACTTTCAGTCACATTCCTGTTGTGCTTTGTGGCCATGTGGTATTTAGTTCCAGGATGTGTATCCCTGTGTGTTTTTAGTTTTCTGAATCATTTGATTCTAATTATTATCCAACTTGGGGACTGCAACGTTGTTTCTACTTTTATTATTATCATAATTATTTAATGGCCCATTGACATATCGGGAACTGTTCCTTGGTGGTTTCCTTTTCTTCTGTGTCCCCAGCACCTCAGGAAACAACGCATTGCAGATAATACCCTTCCCCCACCCCATGCTGTAGATCCAGTTCAATAAACGCCTAGAGGTTCTTGTTGAGATTTCCTATGGGTAATTTGTACAAAGGAAAAATTGCTTAACAGAATTTCATTTGGGACAAATTAATTCCTTTATACAAGGTACCACTGTAGGTATGGAGAGAGAGAGAGAGAGAGAGAGAGAGAGAGAGAATTTTTCAATAATCTCCAACCAAAAAATAAAGGCTGGGTTTTGTTATGCCAAGTGCAGTCATTCCAGCACAATTATTCTTAGAGGATTCTAGTTGTGGGAGGAGCCTCAAGAAGGGAGGAGGTTATTCTGTCCTTCGTTCCCCACTTCCATCCCACACTTTCTCACATTTGACCCTCGAGGTCTCTGCACACATGGAGTCAGGTGGGTACCTCCTCCCTGGTTTTCTCTTGACTTCTCTTAAATAATCAATTCCTAGGAGTCCTCTCCCCTCCACCATTAAATGGAAGGGTAATTCAAATTAAAAAAATATTGTTTACCAAAGAAAGTAGTGGTCAAACTATTTTTTTCTTTTCTCCACCATTTTTGAAGAGTTTCCACTTATTTAAGTTTTTGGCACTCCGTTCCGTGCATGGCAACATAGCCTTCCTACCCATCCTGTACAACATCTGACTTTCTGAAAAACTCCTTTCTGTATTGCTCCTTTCAGTTGTTTCTATTGTCCGTTGGCTTCTTTGACCAGATGATCAGGTGATTCAGAAGTTGCCTCATGGTCCTTTCTCGGTCAGTAATATCTTACTTTCTACCTCAGCCATTGTTTCTCCTGGACAATTCTGCTTGTTTAACCCTTTCTTCCTGTCAAGTAATGTAGTTTTGACAAAATGTCTGGAACATGGTATTTAACAGATTCATAAAATGGTTTCTGTGTCAAATGCATAGTCATTTGTTAGACACAGGTATATGGAATAATCACATGGAAAGGTCAGAATGATTATGTCCAGGTGCCATGGATAAATCACCTAATACTCCTGTGTTTGGTCTAAATTATGTGGCCAGTGTGTATAAAAGGCAGCATTGAAATCCATTTACTTTGGGACTGCTTTTGGTGAGAGAGGAGTTACTCACTACTCTGTATATATGCTGTGTGTCTTATCTTGATGTACATTGTGTAAATATGTAACAAATGCTTTTGTGCAAAATTCTTTTGTCTCCCAGCTCCAATCTGTATTCTGCAATTATCTTTCCACACCACTGTGCAACTCTGCAAGTTTTCTAAACCACATTTAAACCTCATTCATTTATTGTAACATTTATTTCTTTAGCTAAACGTTTCTCTTCCTGTTCCTTTTCTTCTTCCTCCTCTTTCAATCTTTTTTTTTGTTCCTCTAAGTACATTATGTATTGCTTATGTGCTATTTGTCCCGTAGCAATACGTTTTGATGTCATGGAAGCCAGTTCAGGCTTGCTTCTATAGATTTTTCAATGTATCTTTGATTATCTTTGATGAACAAAACTGTTCATTCACAAGTGGAAGTCTGTTCCTCAGTCAAAGCTCATCTTGACACAGGAAAGAGTCTCTAAATGTCTGCATTTCCATGTGACAAAGACAATGCAGTCCTGACAACTTACACCAACTCTTGATATTCCCTCCATAGCTGTCAAGTTTTCCACAGTGCCGGCCGGGATGGGAGGAGAGAGGTGTAATGTGTGTGCTAGCGCACACGCATGCATTATACTAACACAAACACCCCCACACATACATGCACACACTGGGGGAGTTCAGGGAGGGTGTACACATATACCTCTAACCTTGCACACACACACACAAAAACACAAAACCCCAAATCTCCTTGCTGCTGCCACCGCTGCTTCTTCTCCCCCCCCCCCGGGAGCTACAAAGATACCCCAAGCCCCCCCCCCAGGCTCTTCCCCCCACATTGCCTTCTCCGAAACCTCATCCTCAGCTCTTCCCAAGGTGTGGGAGCAGCGCAATCTGTGCGCCCAAAGGGGAGAAGAAGATCACCCAGCTCTCCTCCTCCTCCTGCTGCCCCTGCTACTGCTTGCTTTCCTTCCTTCCGACCCCTTTCCTACCCCAGTCAATGTCCTCATGGCACCTTCTGCCTCCACCCCCATGATGACTAGGAGAGAAAGGGCAGGGGTGAGACCGAGCGGGCAAGAGCACCCAAGGAGCGAATTTGGGGCAGAGCCGATGTGTTGCCTTGACTTGATCCATTTGCTCAGCCTGGAGCCCCACCTACGACAAGGGCTGCTCCGTGACGAAGCGGAGCCTCCACTTGTGCCAGGGTCTTGGCAGAATCCAGTACATTCCCTCGACAGAATCCAGTACATTTCTAGGATGATAGCCAATAAGGGACGACAGCGGGACAGAGTGCTTAATCCATGAGTGTCCCGGCTAAAACAGGACACGTGACAGGTCTGATTCCCTTTCCCTCAGCCACATAGGTTTTCTTTAAAATTTTATCCCAACATTTTATTCCTTCAGAAGCCAAGCAATCTGTCTCCATCTGCAACATTTTCCATTCTTCAATGAGAACATCTTTTTTTTTTTTGCCAATAGGGATCAATAGGGAGTTATCTTACAACTGAAACTACATCTCGAGAAACCACATGACTTTATTGCAACTGAAGAAGAGCACCTCCCACAATCCTGTTCCACAATTAAAATTTCTTGAGCACTTAAAGGCACAAAAAAAGGAGAGAAAAGAGACTTTTTCTGAAAAGGGGAGACTTTTAAAGGCTAATCCAGAAATAAGAGACTAAATGCTAAAAAAGAGACCCCCTCCTAGGCCTGAAAAATAGTCTAGTTTTATAACATTACAATAAATCCTGACCTTTATAACCTGGAAAACACTAATTCAACTGTGAAGCCTCAAAGGCGGCACAAGTAGATTTCCATAGCTTCAAATTTGATGTCCCTTATTTAATTATTTTGGGGTGTGGTTAGGAGGCATGTTTCTTCTTCTTTAACTTTATTTATTTATTAATTTATTTATTTAAAATAATTTCACAAAAACTGCTGGATAGTTCACTGTTTAGGTATCTGACTGAGGACCAAAAGATGGGACTTTAATGTCCCATCTGATGGGGGATTGTCTCCTCCACCTCTCCAGTTCTAAAATCATCATCATCATCATCATCATCAAAATTTCCCCAGAAAAAAAATGTGAGAAAGCAGAAAACATAAATACATGACACAGTTGAGGAGTCCTATGTTTGTCACCAATATAACAGGTGACAGGCCTGTTCTACGAGGCACATCATTCCGTTCACATATGCAATTGATCATTTAATAGTCCAGGAAATCAGACTGCAGTACAATCTGAGCAAGAAAAATGTTATAATATGGTATGACTGACAATTGTTCTCTTATACGGCATGGATTTCCTGTATCTGTCACTGAAGAGAAGCCTTAGTAAATATGTTGTGTATTGATCTGTATTCCTATTGGTTTCTGTTCCTGTTCCAAAGGGAACAGGCCTATTGGTTTATTCAAGTTGCTGCATTGGGATCCTCAATCCTATTGGTCTCTGCCAAAAGGCAGCTTTGTGATTGCTTGTAATTGTTCCCTCCAAAATGTATCTTTTCCTAGCCTGTCCTTGTTCCTATAAATGTAGCTCCCTCTCCCCAGTCCCCAGTCTTGTTCTCTCCCTGAATAAAGAGCTGTTACACTAGAAGCTGTCTCCAGCCTGCTATGTCTAAGAGCTGAAATCACTGCTGAAATCACTAAAACCCACGCTACTACAAAATACAGTAAACTTTTGAAACCATCTAGTACTACATTCTGAGGTACACATTAAGGAAGTACAGTGTGAGATCCGTAAGGGCTTTTCATGTAAATATTCACAAATGTTATAAGATATTGGTGGAAATCCCTCTGTGCAACCAGGGCCGGCGCTAGGTTTTTTTGCGCCCTGGGTGAGGGACGGGGGTGGGGCAGGGGGTGGCGGGCGGTGGGCGGGCGGTGGTTGTGGCAGGGGGGGCAGCAGCTGGGGCGGGGCGGCAGGGGGGCGGTGGATGGCGGGGGACGGCAACAGGCATGGGGGTGGGTGGTATCTTTCCTATGGGAAATTTGTATAAAGGAAAATTTGCTTAACATAATTTCATTTGGAACAAATTAATTCCTTTATACAAGGTACCACTGGAATGAGTTGTTCTTTTATCTCGCACTAAACAAAGCATTAGACAGAAAAATAAATGAGGGTGAATTTAACTAGTGTAGGTTGGTTGGTCAGAAAGAAGACGGAACCCATTTGCTGCTTCTTGAATTAATTTAAGGCTTGCCAAAGCGACATGGAAGAAAGCGCATTGAAGGCAACAGAGCTTGATGCTGAGTGGACCTCCTGGGTGTTGCTACATTTAGAGAAGGACACCTGGGAATTATGAACTTACAAACAGAACGCTGGAATTTAATTAACCTTCTGGAACAAAGGATTTGTCCCAAAACATGTTTCGATGCTGATGATGAATCTGCGTGGGTTGAAGCATGCGGGGGAGGGGGATGTGGGAAGGTTCCAGCACTGTTTGTTTGGAAGCAAGTCCCACTGCACTCGCAGGGATTTGATTTCTGAATAAACATACCTGGATTTGCACTATAAGACTTTGCATTTCTGCTCTGATGGTGTGCCTGGGAAATGTTAAACATTGTCGTGGTCCCTGGTGTATTTTTCATACTACCAGTGATGAGTCAAACATATTGCCAAGCTTATCTCTGTTTGTTAAACGTTCCCCCTCCCCTCAGTCTTTTACTGATTACATGACACCAGCACTGCATTTTGTCTACTGTTTGGACCTGCTTTATATTTATGCTAGATGAGCGGCAAGACCTTCAAAAAATGTAATTTCTGCCTAAATCAGCTGCACTAAATCAGCTTTTCTATGTGCATGACTTGAAAATGAATATGCCAGTGTAAATCAGCTTTGTAGAAGGCTTGCATTAGATATATATCATCTATTCACGTACTGAATAATATATTGTAGCCTTTTAATAGTCTCTTCCTTGGATAAGGAATCATATAAACTAGTGGTGTTCCTTTAAATGGCAAATTGAATGCTATTTACTGGGTGCTGACTTTACATATTTTCCTAACTAAGGTATACTAAAATGCATTTGTGGACCTGAAGAAAAGCGTTTCTTTCCAACAGTCTGCATTTACAGAATGAATTAGCTCATTTCCATCAAGTATAACCTTTAATTTAAAACCATTGTTGGCCCAGAATATCAACATAAAAAAATCTTACAAGGAGGAGCTTTGGTGCAAATTTCGGAGTTAAGAAACTTCACTGCCTACTTTCCTTTTCCCCCTCCTTTCCTTTCCTTTCCTTTCCTTTCCTTTCCTTTTAAATGTCTATTTATTTATCCTTTGAAAGAAGTGGCATGGTCTAGCAGCACGAGTGACATTTTAAGACAGAAATCCAATGAGTGGCGTTAAAAGATCATTTTCATTTTAAAACTGTGTACGGAAGCACCGATGATGGAAAAACAAAGTTGGTCATCTCTGTGTTCTGCCTCTGGCAAATATATACAAGCAGTAACTGCCCGGGTGGGGGGGGGAGGCAGAAAGTTATTCACATTAAAAGAACTCTATAGAAGACTGAAATCCATCTAGTCCAGTGCCATGCATCAAACAGTGGCTAGCGTGTCATCTCCAGAAACCAAAAGTGAAGGAAGGAGATTAGAATAAATACTTTCCTACATTCCTGGGGCATGCTAAAACAGAGGGAGACCAACGCACAGCCACTTAATGTTTTAGTCCCCCAAACAGTAACTTTTCAAAGTTCTGCTTTGTCCCATATGCAAGGGGGATTTGAGGAACCACAGTTCAAAAAAAAAGTAACTTTTCATAGTTCTAAGACAAGAGAGAGTGGGTTTTCTTGCTTACAAATCTCAGACGATGGAACACTTTGCTCTCTGGCAACCTATGGTATGCCTCCCTCTGTCTTTTATTCCAGCAGAGTTTTGTTCTCTGGTGTAAACGGTGGGCTGGATCCATGTGCCCTCCACTGAAACCAGTGAGAACTGCATTACACTTGACTCATCTCAACCCCACTTATTTTGGCAAGCCTATAGACTACCTATGGCCAAGTAAAAGCCCATTTGTTTATTATTTATTTATATGTATGTATTTTTATACTGCCCATCTTCCTGAAGGAACTCTGGGTAGTGTACAACAATCACAGAAAATTAAAAAAATAAAATAAAACACTTAAACCAGTTTTTTTTTTAAAAAAATTGCTTGGCAAGATAGCAGAACAGAGCAAAACAAAAAACAACACACACAAAAAACCTAATGACCACCCAATGCCTCTCTGAAAAGCAGGGTCTTCAGCACTTTTCTAATACATAAACTCAACCAAAAGATGGGGTCCCTTTCATTGTTTTTATAAGACTGCCAATAAATATTTTAAAAAAATTATAAACTGGGCAGAACTGGGCATGTGCTCGGCTTGGGTGTCATTATATTATCTATAATTAGATAAAGCAAGAATGATTGATCACTTTGGCTTAACAATAGTCTCTCGTTTTGTAAGCGGCATTGCAGTGCTGTATGCAAGTTTGCAGGGATGGATTTATATTTTCTTTGGTTCTGTAGCCCTTAATTAAGTTCCTCAGGAGCAAGAGAGCTTAGTTATTTTGTCACCTGAGGCAAGGAAGCTGAGCTGTACCGAAACATACCTGGTTTCCTTCCATGTTATCTTTAAATGTTGTTGCCTTGGGTCATGGTAGACCAGGGCTCTCATCGCTACAACAGAAGAGGGTTGATAAATGGAGACTGTCTACAGGGCAGAATTAAGACTTTTAGGGGCCCTAAGCCCTGAAAAGATTATGGTACCCCCTCTGAATATAATGTTCACTGGGTTCCACATTTTGAAAAAAAACAGAACAGTTCAATGTGCAGATTATATGCATGAGAATGTAGTAATTTAATTGTATAGTAAGTGGGGAGGGGGAGAACCACATGTTGTATACAAAATATGTACAAATCAAATTCCAGCCACATCTTGCACTTTCACACTTTGATTAAGGTAGAACGATTCTGTCAAAATCTGTAAACTGAAAAGTCCGATCAAGAGCTTAAAGTCCTTTTCTCGTTAGGTGAGTCTGCACACTTTTTAGTTTTTAATTGGTTCATCCTCAACTACTTCATTTAGGGAGATGGGTTTTGGGGGACTTTTAAGGGGGTGAGGGATGTTGTTAAGGAGGGCGCTTCATCTGCCTCATGGCCCATGGTAAATTTAGCACTGGAAAAAAAATCTCTGTGGTGTCCCCTCCCCTTGTTGATGCCCCCCCCATGCATGTGCTTACCTTGCTTGATGGTTAATCCGGGGCTGACTCTATAGCTATAATTGGATTGTGCCCGCCACCTCCCGTTACCACTGGCTATGCCAGCTCAGACCGGGGAGAGCCACCATTCCAGTGATATCTGGAGGATCTTAAGTTGCCTGCTCACACCCTGCAAACATAGGAGCTGCTGCTGAGCCATAGGAAACTTGGCCTTGAATTTGAGTGTTTTGCCCAATAGGGACGTGGCTTCCCATTCAACCAAAAGGCAAGCCCCCCCCCAGCTCCTTTTGAAAGTGGAGCCGTACTTGTGACGCAAGCGGGTTACCATCTCCCCGTGCCTGCAACATACTCACCAAACAGGAGTGCTCTTTCCAATTTTGTCAGCAAAGAAGCCAGAAGGAGAAGAAACTGCAAGAGGAAGATCCGGTTTATATCCATTCCATACTTAGGCTGCGGTCACACCAGCGTTCTTTACATATATAAATTTCATGCATATTTTTTTCGGGCAGTCACGTGGTTTTTAATGTGCACTTAATGTCCTCTCTCCTGCATCGTACTGTTCTGGTTCTGTCTCTACCTGTCTACTTCACATTTTCCCCTTCTTTCCGGCTCTACTTTCCAAGCCTCCGTGGTACTTAAGCTGTCGAAAAAGGGGAACAACTTATTTTACTGTGTATTTTCTGTGTCCTGTCGTGGTTTCAGAAGCAAATAAGTAAACATTTTCAAGCAAAGTTTCTAAATCCAGCTGCTGGCGGTGGTTAATGAAACTTCTCTGAAACTGCTGTTCAAGGGGCATGGTCAGCCGGGACCGGAATTTACTTCTCTTCACGGTTAGGATGCAATCTTTTTATGTGCAGTTAGCCAAAGGGAAACTACAGAGAAAATGCACGTATGACCACAGCCTTTGTGTATATCATGAGAAGACAAAACTTGACAAAACAGATGATAATGTTAGCATATAGGCTGAAGGAGAGGAAGACCAAATAAGAGATGGATTTACTCCATAAAGGAGGCCACAGTCTTTAGTTTGAAATCACCATGCAGGAATTTTAATGACAAGGGTTTTTTATTTTTTAGGGGGTGGTCACTCGTTCATCGGGAGGGACACAGGAGGCATGGCTGAGCCGCTGAGCTTGTTGATAGAAAGGTGGATAGTCCAAATCTGCACAATGGGGTGAGCTCCCATTACTTGTCCCAGCTCCTGCCACTCAGCACTTTGAAGTACGTAAAACGTAAATAAACAGGCATCCCTTCAATGGGAAGGTAATGATGTTCTGTGCATTCACATGTTTAGTCATGCCGGCCACATGACCATGGAAATACAGTTTGCCTACGGACAAACACCGGCTCTTCAGCTTACAGCACAGAGATGAGCACGAACCTTTAGAATCTGAAGCGAGTAGACTTAAGTGTCAGGGTCAACCTTTACCTTCACCTTCACCTTTACTTTTTCATTTTCCACTCCCTAGCTTGCCATAAGACAGAGGCAAATTGATGGCACACGACAGCAAATAACCCCTGACTTGTAATATGTATGTGTGTGTGCTCATGGTTCAGTGATGCAAAACCTGCCACTAGCAAGACTGGAAAGGCATTCAGAACCTTCAGCCATTAGATTGTTGTAAGTGGAATCTGCAATAAAATGCACACCAATGATAGTGTTCCTGTTCACATTGGGGTGGTGAGCTGGGAGGAACCATTTCCATTCCTGTCTCTCCCAACATAATTTCACTAATTTTGTTTTATCTTTCTTCCCCTTTTTACAGCGAGTCAACATTTGGTGGCTACTGGGCATGTTCATTCATCATGGAAATCGTTCCATTGTTGTTTCTGACTCATCTGTAATGTTGCGAAGCTCATACAGGGTCTTGAAGTCAACGGCAGGCCACTGAGATTTCTATTTATATATATATATATGATCATGATTCTGAAATACACCTATTTTAAAAGGAGCAATAGAAATCAGAAGGCAAGAGCATAAAAGAATGGAGTTTGTTTTTTAACTGCAAGCTTAGAGCTCCCTGACTTGATCACCATGCCAAAGGGAAATTCTGAAAGTGCTGTGATGGAGGCCACTGGAATGGACCATTAAGAGAAGCCATGTTGAGCACACAGATTGGTTAATGAAGGTAAATTGAAAATCACAATTCCCCAGCAGGTATTGGAATACATGGTAGATTCTAGAAGAGATGGATTAATAGGATCCATTTTCAATCTGGCTTCAAACTTTGTTCTGGGATGGATGTTGCTTTGGCTGCCTTGGTGGATTTTACACATGGCAGGAACTGGATGTGGGAAGCCCTTTATTTTAATGTTACTGTATTTTAAGTATTGTGAACCAACTGCCTTGAAATCACTGATGGGAGAAAGGAGGCACAGAGAGAAAAGAAAGAGGCAAGCAGGCAGCAGAAAGGCCTTGAACCCATAGCCAGCGAGATATGAGGATTAGAGATGGGCACGAACCAAAAAATGATTCATTTTAAACAAATTTTTATGAAAATATTCATTTTGTTGGTTCGTTTTGATTCGTTATTCATTTCCCCCACTTTGCTCGATTTATTATTATTATTTTTAATCCTGCTGGCCTGCAGGCTGGTTTAGCGGCCCGTGGGCTGGATTGCGTTATTTTTATTTTTATTTTATTTTTATTTTTATTTTTATTTTTTGTGTCAACCACATGGCCTACCTACCAGCTGTAGCGTGGGCCGGCTGGCTTTTTTTTTTTTTTAACTTTGCCGGCCCTCTTGCTTCTTACCTATTTTTGCTACAGAAAAACTCAACTGAGTGGAGGGAGGCACTGAGTCAACTTTGCGGGTGCTTTATAAAAACATCCACATGCCACGAAATAAAAATGATGCATGACTTTTCCCATCATTTTTATGAATCTAGCTTTAAAACAGAAAATGGGCATTTTGCTTAATTAGCTCCAGGTTCTGACAAGCATTTCGCTTAATTGGGCACACACAATGTCGAAGCACCATCCCTACAGCCAAACACAAAACTATTACAGAACCCACAATCTTAATGGGCTTTTCCTGTTAATTGTGTTTTAAAAGACTTTAGGTCTTTTAAAGCTAACTGTGAACTGTATGGTCTGAATATTCAGCATCTATTTTTTTTTTTGACATGTTGCCTATCGTGGAATTGAATTAATAAAACACAAACACAACAGTAAAACATTTCTAATGGCAGAACTTTAATCCTGTGTGAGCAGAAAACTGCTGGGAAGAAAGGGACTGAATCGATGATGAGGCTTATTATACAACCCTGGCAGGGAATACAAGGCTCTCAAAAAGTTGTTGACAGAGGAGCCCTACCTTGGTCACAACTCCCTGCTCCCAGCATTCCCTGCTTTTTCTGCACAATAACAGGGGTTTGGCAAGTCTTGGAAGCCAAGTCCTGGTTTAAGTCTTCAGCCCCAAGTCCCAGGACTCACGACCAAGTCTCAAGTCACTTCCCCCCCTCAAGACTTGGGACTCGGGATTGGGACCCCTAAAACTCACACTGCGCGTGCACTATGCAGTTAATTGGCCAGTGCATGTGCAGGGACAGTCGGCCTCCCTACCTGCCACCCCCCCCCCGCCCTTCATAGGTCAAGTCACTGGTGTAACTTAGGTTGGACTCCACAGGGACTTGGGAGTCCCTGTCCCTGCTCAACAAATTTCTCATTGACCAGACCCAGACTGCTTACTAACCTGGCAGCTCCCTAACCAAGCTCTTAAACTAGGTGAGATATGTTCAAGAGTCAGCTTTGTCATTACCACAGTATCACACGGGGGAATCGTTGGCAGCATTAAAAAGAAACCTGTAAGCGTAAAAGTGCTCCTTAAATGGAGGGGGGCAAACGCCACTTGGGAGAGTGAGTAGTCCAAATGTACATATGTGGGAGAAATACACGTGTCAACTCTTGATTGGCATCAGCTAACATTCTGTTGAAAGATGGCATATTTGTGCTGAGTCCAGGTGGACATGCAAGGAACCTTCCCAAAGAATGGGAGGACTCTAAGGACATTTGGGCGTCTTCTGGGCAAAGGCAGCACTCTGGTGGCTCATCTTTCCACTCTGGAACCACCGCTGGGTTGCTTGGAACATAAACCATGAAGATGTTGAGTCCTCCTGTGGCTTCTCAGAGAGACTGTTTAGGCTTGAAAAGATGGGAGCTCAAATGTAACCCACCCCCACCCCGCTTGCTCTAAAACCACCCTGCCGAGAGGCCATGGGCTCCGATAGCTTTCAGTAGCCAATGCACAGCTGAGTGAAGGACAGGCAATGTTGGCAAGACCAAGGCTCATTTTGTCTCACCAGGGCAAACAGAGATATACCCACACACATATGTCAAGAAAACACAACAATTGTCAGCCAGCAACCCATGTCATGTCAAGGAGAATCACATTTGTAAAAGCAAACCAAGATATGGAGGAACCCTTTAATGTTACAAAGGACCATGCAACTCGGAGACCTCTAGAAGAATGGATCTCTCTGTTTTATTAGGGGTGTTTGTGTTTGTGTGTGTGTGTGTGTGTGTGTGTGTGTGTGTGTGTGTGTGTGTGTGTGTGTGTGTGTGTGTGTGTGTGTGTGTGTGCATGCAATGGGGACTTCCTGGCATTTCATGAGCTGCAAGACTGAGTGTTTTAAGTGTGTAATTAATATTATGCTTCGATCTGACATCAGGTTATTATTAATTTTTCTTCTTCCATCCGCACCATGTGAGTGATTTAAGGCCCTGACAGCACTTGCCAATGCAATTACTTTCCAATAGATTAAAGCTAACTGTTCGAAAGATTTAACTTCTTTTCCTGCCCTATTCTGACTATGCAAATCTTGCCATAAATTTAAGTTCCACTGGCCAGATGGCACACACCAAACACGCACAGACACACACAGAGACACACAGACACACACACACTCAACAGATAAAACTACAACGGGGTGTAGTGCCAAAAAAATACAGAAGGGTTTTTACAACCCTGTGGATAGGTGAATTGTTGCATTTTTGGATAGTAAAAGCTTGTTTTATTCTATCAATTTCCACAATGACAGCCTCTACCGAATTCCAAAGCACTTGGCAGGAAATTAAAAGAGATGCACTTCTTGCCACATCAGCACTTCCAGTACTTTTGTTTCAACTAAATGTGCTCACTTCAGAGGAACAATGTAGGAAGGGCTCTGAACATCTGAAAGACAGATTAGCAATTAGAACAACGGAAGGCAGATCATAGCTGGACTGATGTGTGTGTGTGTGTGTGTGTGTGTGTGTGTGTGTGTGTGTGTGTGTGTGTGTGTGTGTGTGTGTGTGTGTGTGAGAGAGAGAGAGAGAGAGAGAGAGAGAGAGAGAGAGAGAGAGAGAGAGAGAGAGAGAGAGAGTTTCAAATATGTGTGCATTTTCCCGATACAACATGCTGCACCCAGCTGTGTGTGTAAGCCTCCATCTCCCATTAAAATGTTGACATGATACTGAGCACAAACCTCAGGGTCCTGAATATTTCCACACCAAATTGAGAAAAACATAGTTGTGTTGTTTTGTGACTCCATGGAAAAGCTGGAATGTTGTGAAGACTTCAGAGAATAGAGAGACTGGCCCATTGTGTCTTCTCTGTGTAGCCAACCAGAACCTGGTTCCACTTGCCGTTGCACATGACTGACTCTGTACACAACAGAAATAAATAAGAAGGAACAACCGAACGGTGTACAATCGGAAGTGAGGGATTTCCGTTTGAGCAGTGTTCTCCTTGGCAAGTGGTCAAGGTATCATTAAAAAAAACCAAAAACCTTCCTTCCCCCAAACTCAGTATCAGGTGTGGACAGTTTTAGATCACTCCGCAAGCCCTTCCTAAGTGACCTGCTGGCCCTTCTGAGTATGAAAGAAGACCCAAGAGGTGATGCCACTGTGGGAGTCCCTGATCCAGGCAACCTTTCAAAGGGAGAGTCACACTGAAGTGCACATCACCAAGGGGTGTCGGGTCCTTTGTAGAGCACGGCTCCCCCCCTCCCCCGTTGATGTCTGGGGATTCTGGGAGTTCTTCGTGAGTTCTTGATCTCAAAATGGAACTCCTTGAAGTAATGTCCCCGTGCACCCAATGTTCCCTGGCACTCAAGCCACTGATAACTGTCATGTTAACAAGGTGTCAGGTCAAAACCTCCCTATTCTGTAATTTTTAAAATTGAAAAAAATATAGATTTTTGGTCCTGATGGCAACGTTTAGGGAATTGTACTCTAATTGTATCTGGTTGAATTTTAAAATATTGTAAGTCACCCAGAGACCTTCAAGTAATGTGGGTGACGTATAGTTTGAATGCTTGAATGCATTAATAATAATAATAATAATAATAATAATAATAATAATAATAATAATAATAATAATAATAATAATAATAATAATAATAATAATAATAATAAAGGACCCTGTGAACGTGGCAAGGGTATTAAATGTGACCAGATGTTCTCGGAACATTTGTACTGTACAGGTAAGGCTTTGTGAATAAATATCCCTCAGCTGCAGATCACATCTAAAATATTTCTCTGTTCTCTGCCCTGCCTCATCAACACTGAATGTTTCTTATTGCAGGCACACGAGGGCGAATTCTGTTGCAGCATTGTATGTTTTGTGGAGCAGCTAATGATTAATATTGCCAGCTCGACAACGGACCAGCAGCTCCGTATTCAAGCTATGAAACCAGCTATCAAATATTTAACCACATGTATTGCCGGGAGAACAGCCACCGGAGGATGCTCTGTGAATGCCTTAATGAAAGTAAGGCAGGGTTGATGGGGTGGTTTAAATGTGTGTGTGTGTGTGAGAGAGAGAGAGAGGAGGAGAGACTGGGAGAGCCATCAAAGTCACGGAATGACCTAGAGCGGCGAACTTTCCCCTCAGACACACCTAGCTCACAGGGCTTTTGCAGAGACACCCTCTTGGCATGTCTGCTGGTGGCGGGAGAACCGAGTCCCTGGCCCCTCGAGCTCCTTGGAGGGAAGAGAAGAGAAACAGGCAAGCAAGCAGGCAGGCAGCCGGGCAAACATATAAATAAGGGCACAATGCATTAAAAAGATAAAAGAGCCCTGGGAAAATGTCTGGAGAAAATGGAGAGAAAAACATTTTTTCCGTAAGGATGGGGTGGTGGTGGTGGCGGCGGTGGCGGTGGTGGTGGTGGTGGTGGTGGTGGTGTGGGTAGCCGTAGAGACAACACCTCGCTGCAGATCCAAACCAAAAGGAGGAGAGGGACAAAGGAAAAGCAACGGCATTGGTCAACACACCATTTATCCTACCACTGATGATAAGACTTCAGAAGGACTTGGTCACCGTCTCCCAGGCGGTCCTTGAAGGGCTGCAGCCTTCCCACCACCACCCTCATCCACCCACCTCTGCTTTACAGAAATGCAGCACCGGTGCTGGCTGCCAGAAACCTGCCACTGATTAGGTGCCAGCATGCCAGGGAAGTCGAGGAAAATGCATGGCACAGCCGAGAAAGCTGACTGGAACTCCTGCGCCAGGCCAGGCTCAATTGCCCGACTGTCCCTCTCCAGGAGAAGAGGGCTCTTGAAGGGACAGGCGGAGAGCCACTGTCAGGCGTAGGTCCGTCCTCCTCGGGTCCTGGAGGCAGGGCTGAGCTCTCCTTGCCTGCTCGCCTGCCATCCCACAGACTGCTGAGTTCAGGGTGAGGGTGTCTCGGCCCACCGCCTACGCTGCCGCTGCCACCACTTGCCCGCGGCAAGTGCTGACGTTGCAGCCGCCTGTGCTCGCCCAGCTCTTCCTGCCAGGCCTCCCGAGACGGCCTGTGCGCCTGCAGCGGGGATTCAAAATATCAAAAAAAAAAAGCTAAACGAAGCCAGGGAAATCTAGTAGTTGTCACGAAACAAGGACGTGAAGTAACAGTTGTCACGATACAAGTAATCACACCCGTGGGTAAACGAAAACAGGGACTGAACAGGGACAAAACCACTTGACCGTGAACAATGCTGTCATGTAACGAACGTAATCACGGAACGAGGTAGGACATGAAGTAACCACCTAAGTGACAATGTCCAGATTGGGCACAAAGTGCCAATATTTGCTGTGGCCACTGTTATTTTCCAGCACTGTTCCAGGAGGTCTTCGGGGAGTTTCCTGGTGGACTGACTGGCGCTCCGGCCGAGGTTGTGGCTAACCATTGGTTTGAGACAGCTGCCCACACCATAGACCGGATCGCCCCTAAGCGCCTTCTCCGGTGCCGAGCCCGGACCTCACCGTGGTTCACGGGGGAGCTACGGGCAATGAAGCAGGTGAGGAGAAGGTTAGAGCGCAGCTGGAGAAAAACCCGGATGGCTAGTAGCAAGGCTGCTGTTGATTCCCAGACTAGTCGCTATTCCAACGCGATCACGGAGGCCAAGTCATCGTTTTTTTCCGTGAGAATTGGTGAGGCCTCGAACCGACAGGCGGAGCTTTTCCGGGTGGTTCGGGACCTCACCAATCCTAGTCTGGCTAGGCCTCCTCCTACTGATTTCAGTAGTGAGAATTTTGCAGCCTTCTTTAGATCAAAGATTGAGGCCATCCGTGCCGGCTTTGACTCCAGTTGCGGTAGCACTGCCTCGGCCTCCCCGGTTGCTGGACCGCCTTCGTCGCCTCGGTTGGAGGAGCTTGGGCCTGTTTCTGCTGTCGAGGCCTCTAAGGCTATCGTGCATTGCCGGCCGGCGTCCACTCCTTTCGACCCTTGCCCTTCCTGGCTTATTAAAGCTGCCAGTGAGACTATGGCCGAATGGGCTTCTGCCATCGCCACCGCCTCCTTCGGCGAGGGGGTTTTTCCCTCCCGCCTGAAGGAGACAGTGGTTAAGCCCATTCTTAAGAAGCCGGGCCTTGCGGTGGACGATTTGGGAAACTACCGTCCGATCGCTAATGTCCCGTTTATGGGCAAGGTCATCGAGAGGGTGGCGGCGGTCCGGCTGCAGTCGTACCTTGAGGATCGGCAGTGCCTCGATCCATGCCAGTCGGGGTTCAGGCCCCGTCGGGGGACCGAAACAGCTTTGGTCGCCCTGCAAGATGACCTGCTCCGGGCGGCCGACAGGGGTTGCTCTACCCTGTTGGTCCTCCTGGATCTGTCAGCGGCCTTTGATACCGTCGACCACGGTATCCTACTGGATCGGCTCTCTGAGGTTGGAATCGGGGGCACTGCTCGCAGTTGGCTCCGATCCTTCCTGGAGGGCCGTCCCCAGTATGTTCAGCATGGAGGGGAGTTGTCGGCCCCGTGGGTTCTCCCTTGTGGGGTCCCGCAGGGGTCAATTGCTGTTTAACATCTATGTAAGGCCGTTGGCTGGGGTCATTAGGAGTTTTGGAGTGTGCAGTCATCAGTACGCTGATGACACGCAGCTCTATCTCTCCTTTTCCACCTCTGCAGTGGAAGCTGTGAGGATCCTTGATGGGTGCCTGGACGCCGTGCTGACCTGGACCGGGGCGAACAGGCTTAGGCTCAACCCCGGGAAGACGGAGGTCATGTTCTTTGGGGGTTCGCCGTCTGGGTACGGTGGCCCTTTTCCCTCTCTGGGGGGAGTCTCCCTCCGGCCTGTGGAGAGGGCGCGGAATCTGGGCGTGGTCCTGGACCCGGCGCTGACCATGGAGGCCCAGGTGGCATCGGTTACCAGGGCCGTGTATTACCATCTTCGCCAAATTGCCCAGATCCGCCCGTGCCTGGATGGTGACTCTCTGAGGGCAGTGGTCCAGGCACTGGTGATCTCGAGGCTGGACTACTGTAACGCCTTCTACATGGGGTTGCCCTTGACTCTTCTCCGGCGCCTGCAGCGGGTTCAGAATGCGGCGGCCAGGCTGGTGGCTGGTGTGCGTCGTTATGATCACATCACCCCAGTCCTGGCCCGCTTGCACTGGCTGCCCGTTGCGGCCCGGATTAGATTCAAGGTCTTGGTTTTAGTTTATAAAACCCTCCATGGCTTGGGACTGGACTACCTGGCAGAGCGTATCGTTCAGTGATCCACCTCGCCCCGACCAGTTCGGCAGGCGCGAGTGCACTCGCTGCGGGTTGCCACCCCACGAGAGGCCCGGAAGTCGGTCACCCGGAACCGGGCCTTCTCGGTGGCAGCCCCGTCCTTATGGAACTCCATCCCTAGCGAAGTGCGCTCTGCAGAGTCCCTGCTGGCCTTTCGAAAAGCTGTAAAAACTTATTTATTTCGAGAGGCCTTTGGTGAACCATGATTTTTTTTTTTTGTGAAGGTCCCGCCATCTTAATGTCCAAGCGGCTATGCTTATGTGTACAATGTTTGTGCGCGCTTGGCTCATAGTTATTACTGTTGTTTTTAGATGCAATGGTTTTTACTGTTTATTTACTTTGCTGTGTTGTATATTATTGTCCTGTGTTTATTGGCGCTTGCTCGTCGTGTAAGCCGCTTAGAGTTTCGAACGAAAGATAAGCGGGGTATAAATATAAAAATAAATAATAAATAAACCCTCTTGGGCATAGAGTTCCCCAGAGCTTCACAGGTTGCCACTGGAGTCCTCGTCCACTCCTCCATGATGACATCCACTTCCATTTCAAATGCCCCTCAGATGCTCAATAGGGTTTAGGTCTGGAGACATGCTTGGCCAGTCCATCACCTTTAACCTACAGCAAGGCAGTGGTCATTTTGGAGGAGTGTTTGGGGTCGTTCTCGTGTTGGAATACTGCCCTGAGGCCCAGTCTCCAAAGGGAAAGGATCATGCTCTGCTCCAGTATGTCACAGTATACGTTGGCAGCATTCACGGTTCCCTCCATGAACTGTAGCTCCCCAGCGCCAGCAGCACTCCTGCAGCCCCAGACCATGGCACTCCCACCACCAGCCTTGCCTGTAGGCACAACACACTAGTCTTTGCACTTCTCACCTGGTTGCCACCATGCACATTTGACACCATCTGAACCAAATAAGTTTACCTTCTTCGCATTGGACCACAGGACATGGTTCCAGAAATCCATGCTTTCAGTCTGCTTGTCTGCAGCAAACCATACGTGGGCTTTCTTGTGCATCAACTTACTTTAGAAGAGACTTCCTTCTGTTTCCCAAAGCCAATGTCTGGATATGAGGCTCAGCACGGGCACTCAACGTCTTTGGTCAACCATGGTGAGGCCTGTTCTGAGTGAAACCCGTCCTGTTAAACCACTGTATGGTCTTGGCCACTGTCCTAACTGCAGGCTCAGTGTCAGGGCCTTGGCAATCTGCTTAAAGCCTAGACCTAGGCTATCTTGGTGGAAAGCAGCAATTTGTTTTTCCAGATCCTCAGATAGTTCATTACTGTGAGGCGCCATGTGGATCTTCAAGTAACTAGTAAAGCAAAGTGTTCTGCTTATATACCGCCGCAGACCACTACAAGTAGTCTCTGGGCAGTTTACAATTTTTTAATTACAGTGTGCAGGCTACACATTGCCCCCCCCCCAGCAAGCTGGGTACTCATTTTACCGACCTCGGAAATGAGTATGAGAGAGTGAGAATGATAACACCTGCTCCCCCCTCACTCCTGAGACCTTGCCCAGAGCAGCGTGGCTGGAGAGTAAACTGGGGCGATGAAGGAGCCTACAAACTGCGGCTTCCCCTTCACTCGGCTCTCTGTACAGAGCCCTTTGGGCGGTCTCAAAATGGCTCCTTGCTGAGAGCCAGGCAAAGGAGGCAGCCGCTTGTGGACTCCTTCATCGCTCCAGTTTACTCTCCAGCCATGCCGCTTCTGGGATGCCCAGAGCGGTGTGGATGGAGAAGAAACTGTGGCTATGTGAATGATCCCACAAGCCGCCACCAATTCCCCCTGGCTTTCCCAATGGTGTAGCAGCCCATCTGCCTCTCTACTCTGGGCAGAGAGACAGATAGGGTGCTACTCTTTGGAAAAGCGAAGATTGAAGGGCTGGTTTTTGAATTTCCTGCACCCACAGCGAGGGTGCTGGGGACATGGGAAATTCGAAAGCCTGCTTTTCAGTTCTCGCTTTCCCAAAAGGTAGCACCTGAAGCATTTGTAACTTGGGGTACCACTGTATTCAGGTTAAATTAGCATATGGTCATTTTGTGGAAAATAAGTGGGTTTTCAATCGCAGATTGGGAACTCAGTCTATAAAAGGTTCACCGTCACTGATATAGGCTATTTCAAAATCTCTGCTTCAGATCAGACACTCAGAGCTTGGCTGGACAGTCAGATTGGAACCAGCTGTCTACTGAAGCCATTTAACGATACTGGGAAATGGAAAGCTTAAGCCATGCATTTTGGTTCGATCCCAGTGATTACATGTCCTGGAACTGAGTCAAAAAAGAGAGATCTTACCCACACCAGTGTGTGTTCAGGGTGGGGGGAGAAGGGAACCAATAGCCCCTGCCAGGGAGCCAAAAAGGTACAAATAGGAGCCTGTGCTACTTTGTGTGCAGTTGCCGGGAAAAGAACAAACTAGCCCATCCACCTAGTAGGGCAAACAGTGGGACAAATCCCTGTTTAGTCGCACCCTCTGTCTGTGGCAATAATCCCACAGAATGGGGCTCGTGAAGTGTTTGGGTAGAGCAAGAGCAAAGGCTGGGCAAGGTAAGCTTTTGGACCAGCCAAAACGACCATCTGACCACTGACCACTGGAGGATTCTCGGGCACAACGTCATTTTCCAAGCTCCGGTCTGGAGAACCGAGGCAGAGACTCAGATGGTATTGTGAGGAAAGAAGTGACACAGAAAGTGAGCTGTTGAGGCATCATCACTGCCGTCTGTAAATAAAATGAAACAAAACATGCCCGAGCTCCAAAAGACAAGATGAAAGTTTTATCAGGCACTCGATAGAGTTCATGCATAATGCAAGGTGATGTTATTTTACTGTGCCGGGACGTATCATTTTACATCTTGGGATCTGGGCTGCGAATCGACAGCACTGGGAAGAAGGATTAAGAAGTGCCTGTGTTATGTGCCTACACACAGCAGGCACACAGATACAAATGTACATGGGGAATCTGGGGAACATGAAACAGCCTGGAGGGGTGGTGGGGGTGGGGGTGGTGAGCCATGTAGCTAACTTTGGCCGTTACTTCACGAGCCTCTCGCTGCGCGGCGAGCCGTAATTTCCGTGCGAATCGATCGCTTCAGTCCGCACGCTCCTCCTCTTTGGGTTCGGCGCCACCCCGACCACGCCCCCTAAACCGAGCTCCAAGCGGGGCGAGAGATTCCCCTGCCGGAGGCCGGGAATCTTTTTCGCATCCCACTTCGCATCCAAAGTCACGTGTGGCCACTAATTTTTCTTTTTTAATTTTTTTCAGTTACTTTTTCTCCGAAATACTGATGAACGGGCATGATAGCTTTGTAATGGTAGTTTGAGGCGGAAGTTGCTTGGTCACTGCTCTAGGGATTTAGGAAGGGATTACTCGAATGCCCTTGGAGGACCGATGGATCATGTTGTGTGCTGGTCCACCTTGTGGCACGGGAACAGCATTTTTTTATGGCCGCCAATGGATACAATACAAATCGGGAGTGGAAAATGAAGGATCATACAGTAATTCAGCTTTGCCGCAATGACAGCCGGGTATCGATGCATCGAACATGAAAAATAAAAGAAAGCAAAGAAAGCCCGGAGGAAGGGAGCACGGAGGTGGCAATGGATTCGAACCGAAAATTTCGCTTGGTGAGGACAGAGAAAGAGGGGTGGGGGCGAGGAGAGACCACGTGACCGCCTTTGCATTCAAAGCGAAGGCAATCACGCTGCGAAGCGAAGTACTTCGTGAAGTGACGGCCTTTACTGCCTCTTCTCTTCTCTCTTCTCTCTCTCTCTCTCTCTCTCTCTCTCTCTCTCTCTCTCTCTCTCTCTCTCTCTCTCTAAAGCTAAATTTCACATCTAAATCAGCTCAGATTTTTTTAAGGTTTGTGGGGTAGGTTATGGGCTGCTACAGGATACATAGGTAGTTAAAGACAGTCCAGCACTGTATCCATAATGTCCCTAGAGGACTGGCACCAACAGAAGCAAAACATGATCCTTCAGAAAAGAGATTAATGAGAACTGTGACTGCACACAAAGATCAAATGTGAATGTTTCCATTTGGACGTACAAAGATTAATCGCTCAGGGTCTGGCCTCCTGCTCTAATTCCTTCTTTCCTTGCTGGAGTTTGCTGGTGTAAGGACTACTGAATTCGCAAATGAATTAATGGACATGATGAATGAATGAATGTAAACCAGACACCAGGAATGGTAACACAGAGAAACCCATTCCATGTCATTTTAATTCACCAGGATATTCAACAGAGGATTTGAAAATGGCCATCCCAAAACAAAACAAAACAAAACAAAAACTACAGGACAAGAATCCAGAGAGAAACAGCTGAGATAAAATATATAAACGTGCTAGACGCACAGATCAATGGCCTTAGTATAAACCAAGGCTTTTTAGTGCACTGCTTGTGTGTGTGTGTGTGTGTGTGTGTGTGTGTGTGTGTGTGTGTGTGTGTGTGTGTGTGTGTTGTGTGTGTGTGTGTTGTTGTGTTGTTACAGTCATGACTGACTCTTTGTGACCCCATGTCCATGGAGTTTTCTTGGCAGGAATACTGGAGTGGTTTGCCACTTCCTACTCCAGGCACCTACAGCACCTGGTATTCCCTGGTGGTCTCCCATCCAAGTACTAACCAGGGCCGACCCTGCTTAGCTTCTGAAATCAGGAGAGATCAGATGTGCTTAGGGCATCTAAGCAGCTCTTTTAGGGCACTACCAGATACAAATTCTAAAAATATTGCACTCTACTGCATATCCCAGCTATTTTTACCCCCTTGAGGGATTCGCAGGTGAAACAAACTCTTGATTCTGCTCTTGTGGTCACCCATTGCCTGGAGTAAATCACCCACTACTGCAACCGAGTACAAAGGAGAGCTTGTATGGGTGTGGGGGGGAGTTCATCAAGGACTGTAAATGGCCAGACCAATTATCATCCATGCTACTCTACCACTGTTATTTTTCAGCACAAGCTTCAATGAGAGACCCGTGATCGACGTGATCGGAATGTTAAACACCCACTGTCTCGCTTCCCAACCAACCAAAATCTCTGTATTTGATGTCTCTGTTTTGATGCCGTATATCAATATTGGCCATGTTAGATCTCTTTCTCTTATATTGGAGGAAGTGGCCTTGTCCACGGAAGCTCTCGTTAAAATATACCTAAGTTAATTTTTAAGGTGCCAGCATGTTTGTGTCTTTCTAAACTTTTTGTTTTTACCTGCGTATAATGCTGAATCAATGCCAGAATCCCCGCATCATAATTGGCTTTACATTGGATGACTGGGAGATTCCAGAAGCTGCTGTCCAAAGAAGCACTCTTCTTGTAATGATGATTCTGGCTCCCAAACTGCCTATCTGAAAGCTACACGCAGCCATGAATATTGGATATAACCGCACCCCCAAAACCATATGCGTGCATTTTCAAACAAAATAGTTGGCTGATCAAGAAATTGCACGCCACAGATCTGTGACTGAACATGCGAGAGGACGGCATGGGGCAGTCCCTGCATCTGTACACTACACACAGGTTAATTTTCCATTTTCAGCTCCTCTGATAGTATTTGAACCTGCCAAGTGATTTAAAAACTCCTAAAGCCCCTGAAAAGTTGCCATGCCCAGCTAATTGTATTTTTACAGTCAGCTAGTGACTGGTTAATAAGAACCAAGAGCAAAAGGGATGGGGGGCTAAAAACTCGGTCGTCATGGAAACAACTGCAGGTGTGTGGTTCAAGGAACAATAAAGTTAGATTTGTGGTGTTTGTGCATGCTTAAAGAGGACAGGGTGACACTGATTTTACATAGTGTGAAAAAAAAAATCCTAAAACATTTCTGGCGCTGAATCGAAATGTGCTATATAGCACAAAGGTACTATAAGCACAAAGGTTTACTGCAGATCAAGAGTTGGAACCAAGGGGGTTGGGGGTTGGGGATGTTACTTTCCATGCAATCTTTTGTGAAGTTTTCCATTTTCTCCTAAGAACGTTTAAATCTCAACGTAGGTGATATGTAGCATCAAGTTGCTTCAGCTTTATAAAAAGCCTAGGAATATTCAACCCTCAGAATAAGAAAAACCGCTGGTTCATGAATGTGGGATATTATGCTTCTGTATCTATTTTGTTTTAGTTTTATTTATGATTTGTATACCGCCTGCTTGCGAACACAACTCAAGGTGGTGAACAATAATAAATTAGCATAAACAAGGGATAAAAACAAAGCATAAACAAAGAAATCAATGCAAGTATAAAAATACAACGATATATGTAGGATTAACCATACATGGACACATTGGTGGGTTCAAGCTCCTTCTGCTAGTCTCTTATTAGTTACAATGCCTGGGATCAGGTAGGCTGGTGAATTCCTGGGAAGCCTTATCCAGGGTAGCAGCTGTGTCCTGCAACCCCCTCACACAGGTTTCCTGGTTGATCAGGGGTGGTGGTGGTGGTGTGTGTGGGAGAGATACAGACCAAGCTGGCTTCCTGAGCATATAGGCTGCTATGGAATTCATTTCCTTCCATCCGGGGCCTCCCCACTCAGATAGAGAGGCTTAATGATTCCCAAAGACCTCAACCCATGCAGGCTGCTGGGGTACTGTCCTCTGCCCAAAGAGGACATCTCTATAGATATAAATATACAGACATATGATTCAAAATGCCAGGAAATGGCCTAAAATTGCATTGACAATATTGTGCCCATGTTGCCAGGAGGCAAAGGATGTCAGGTTTGACATAGGAAAGGGCAGCCTGAATGTTGAGAACACCCATGGCAGCCGTCATGATGGTCTACCTGGCGGAGCGGATCTCCCAGAGATCAACTGTGGCCAGACCCACTCGATCGTCGCAGGCGCGCTCACTCAGGGTGGCCACACCAAGAGAGGCGCGGAAATCGGTAACCAGTAGCTGCACCTTTTCTGTTGTCGGCCCCTCTCTTTGGAACCAACTCCCGTGTGAGCTGCGCCTCATAGAGTCCCTGCCCGCCTTCAGAAAGGCATTAAAAACCCTGCTTTTCATGGAGGCTTATGGTGACCTCGTTTCTGTTTAATTTTTTTTGACGTTTAATTTTTTTTCTTTTTTCTTTCTTTCTCTTTGTTCTGCTGCCCACCGCTGAGGGTTTTCCTCCTGTTTTCATCTTGCCTATGCCTTGTTTATTGTTTTTATCATTCCTGCTGTTTTTCTGTGTTTTAATCTGTTTTTATAGAAACCGCCCTGAGTTCCTCTATGGAAAAAGGCTGTGGTGTATAAATACACCAAATAAATAAATAAATAAATAAATAAATAAATATAAAAGGGACCCCCCAAAAAAACCTTCTGGGACTAGGGGGCATCCACTCAAATTGAGGGTTGGGAGAGTGAGAACAGACAAAAGAAAATATTTTTTCACCCAGCACGTTGTTAGTCTGTGGAACTCCCTGCCACAGGAGGTGGTGATGGCATCTGGCCTGGATGCCTTCAAAAGGGGATTGGACAAATTCCTGGAGGAAAAGTCCATCACAGGTTGCAAACCATGATGGAGATGTGTAACCTCCAGGCTTAAAACCAGGGTACTTCAAGGGCCAGATGCAGGGGAGTGGTATCAGGTGACAGATATATAGTCTCATGCACTCTCAGAGGCATCTGGTGGGGCCACTGTGAGATACAGGAAGTTGGACCAGATTGGCCTTTGGCCTCATCCAGCAGGGCCCTTCTTATGTTCTTATGGCCACATTAGAGTGCCTAATGCCTAAAGGGCGCTGCCACTTAAATCAAAATGTAACAAAACAGCTAATCTACTGATTTAAATCAAAAGTAAATGTTGAAGGGCCAATGAAGACATTGCAAGCCATTTTGGAACCCTCTTTCACTGTGGAATCTTTGTAGCGACTAGAGAAGGGCGCAAACTACATTCTGGGGATTCACCCCAGTTCACCATGGCTCCGGCACAGGTGTTCCATGGGCGCCACGTGCGGCCCTCCCCCGCCTCCCTTGTGGGCTTGCCCATTCCTCAGCCAGCGCACGCTTCCTTCCTCAGTGCGATGGCTCAGTCACCGATGGCTCACTTCCCTCCTCTGGCAGTGGCCCACTCAGGGGAGGCGGTGGGGCAGGAAAGTCTTGCCGCTCTGCTTTTTGTGGGTGGGCGTCAGAGGAGGGAGACATGCATGCTGTGCTCAGCGAGTGGGCAGTCATGCTGAGGAGGCAGTGGGGAAAGTGTGCTTTGCCCGTGGAATGGGCGCGTGTGCAGAGGGGGTGGGAGGGGAGTGCACGTGGCACCTGTGGAATACCTGTGCTGGTGCTGGGCTGGTTTGGGTTGAACTAGCCCAAGACTAGCTACACGTGTCTGCCAAGTGGGCGTGATTTTGGTTTGCTGTTAGACCAGGTGTTAATGTCTAAGTCACAGTTTGAGACAGACATCTTTAAAATGTCATCAGAAGAGCTTTGTGGTGCAGTGGTTGAACTGCTGCACTGCAGCTAAAACTGTGCTCACGACTTCAGGTTCAAGCCTAGGTAGGTGGCTCAAGGTGCACTCAGCCTTCCATCCTTCTGAGATCTGTAAGATGAGTACCCAGCTCATGGTGGCGGCAGCAGGGGGCAATGTGTACCCTGCATAAAGGAATTGTAAACCACCCAAAGAGTAATTTAAGTGCTATGGGGCAGTATATAAGCACTTTGTCGTGTAAATGCTCATCTGTGGGTCTTGACCCACACTTTTCATCTTGGAAAAAGTTGGCTCACATATGTATACTGTGCCAAAGACTGTGAACATGCCTGTGGAAAATTCCTTTAGCTTGATAAATCTATTAGGTAGACCAGAACAGAAATCTAACAATTTTCTTTCTAAATGTCTCTGAGATGATCACTGGCTTGCAAATCAATTAATTCCATCTGAAAAAAGTCCCTTGCATTTTCTGGTGCTACTTCAAAAGGATTCTGAACCATTCTTTTTACCTTACCGTGCTGATGGCAATCAGTGAATCTGCTCTGGAATTCTACCTGCAAGAGGTGCCGGTACTTTCAACGCTTCAGCATTGAATTGTAAATTCCCATCCTTCTCAAATTTTACTTCATTGCAACATCAGAAGTTTGAAAAGTTACTTAGATTTATTATTATTATTATTATTATTATTATTATTATTATTATTATTATTATTATTATTATTATTATTATTATTATTATTATTATTATTATTATTATACAGCAGACAAGATTACTACTGGAATTTATATTATATTACAAATCACGAGTCGAACGCTTCCCAAGCATTTAGGACTATGTGATGTATCAGCGAATTATGGAAGCAGATCCCAGTAAGGTGGCTTTCTGCAGCTGATTGACACTACTACTACTACTACTACTACTACTACTACTACTACTACTACTACTACTAATACTACTAATAATAATAATAATAATAATACTATTATTATTATTATTATTACTACTACTACTACTACTGCTGCTGCTGCTGCTGCTGCTGCTACTACTACTACTACTACTACTACTACTACTACAATCAATGACTAGCAAAATACACTGAACATCCTACAGGTTAAATTGAAAAGTTACTTTCATTACTTAACTTTATTTTATGTTTTGTTTTAAAGGCTTTTGGTTCAGAATACCTGGCAGACACAAGCATTCTTTTCCCCTGCTTTGTACATCTTGTTGTCAGCGATCGGTGCAATGCCGTATTTTGCTCGGATGTCATCATTATGCACATGATCCTTTCGAGTGAGGCCAGAGGTCCATCGCAGGAACTTTGTCTCCATGATGCCAAGGTGACGTTCAACTTCTTTAGTCACTGGTCAGCATTCTGCACCATAGAGTGCACCAGGTAGTACAGTGTTGCAATAGATCTTTGACTTTAAATGGTCACTGATCTTTTTGTCACACGTGATGCCTGATGTCGTACGCCTTTTTAGCCAGGCACTGTTGATCCTTGATGTGACTTTGCGATTCAGACTCTCATTGGCTGTGATCATGGAATCAAAGCATTTGAACTCCTCAATTCTTGGTAGATCAATGCCATTGATTTGACCACATCATCTGGTCCAGTGGCATTGGCCGTTTTCATCTGTTTTATCACCATGGCAATTTCATCAGATGTGATAGGTTGCACAGGCCCTAGAGATAGGGGAACATAGGGGATCGGGGTGTGTGGGAACTCTTCCATGGAAGTTTTCTCGAAGTAATCCCACCAGCGCTCTGTTGAATTGACACAATAATTGATCAGCTTTCCATTCTCACCACTGACATCATGGGACTTCTCAATAATCCTCAGTCCTTTTGTGATGGGCTTTCACTAGTAGATATCACTAGTAGATGTCACATTTTCACCGGTAGATGTCACATTCCCTTCATGTGTATCAAGGTTTCTGTGCAGTTCCTCAAAGTGCATGGACTTTCTTTTAGCTACTGCTTTCTTTGCACTGCACCTAGAGTCGTGGTCCTTCTGCCAGTTGTCAGCTGTCTTTTCAGCTAGGAAAGCATGATAGAGCCACTTTTTCTCGCGGACGGCTGCCTTGACTTCATCTGTCCAAAGCCATGTTTGTTTGTCAATCTTTTTGCAGCCAGGATGTGCCCTGCCAAGTTCAGCCTGGGCAGCTGTTTTAATCGCCAGTTTTGCTTTGGCCCAAGTGCTGTCTACTGTCGTGATGGGAGGCAGCTGTAACTGTGAGATGATTCTTGCTTGCTTTTGTCATAGTTTCCCCCACTTGATTCTCGCTGGACCATTACGCTCTGCCCTGCATTCTCTGGGTGGGTCAATGCAGAGGTCACAAAAAACTGGATGGTGTTGAGAAGCAATTGTCACATATGGGATGACTTTGGCATTGAGTACTGTTTTAAAGTCTCATTTCCGTGCAAGTACCAAGATGGAACTGGGATGAAGTGCTGCCACTCTAGTAGGTCACAAGGTGTGACAGGTGCTTGCAAAACCAGGTGTCAGCAAGGACAAGGTTTTGGGTGTCTGTGAAGTCAAGGGTTTGTTCGCTGTCTTTGTTACAGGTGTTGAAACCATGCCTATCATGACATCTGAAGCCATCCGTCCTTGCTCCAATCTGACTGTTTAAATCTCCCACAAGGATGAGGTAGCCCTTGGCCGAGACAGTGATATTTCTCCTTGAGAAGGTTCCAGAAGAACTCTTTGTCACTGCCGGGGTAGCCAGTCTGTGGTGTGTACGTACGGAAGCAGTGGATGCACCACTTTGTCATTACAATGACAATCCTCATCAGTCGGTTATCAAATTGATCAACTTCAGTCAAAGCATCATGAAACCATTGTAATACAGCAATACCGACCCTGTTTTGTGTCTTGGGTCCGCTGAAACAGATGACCTTCTACCCACTGCCGATGTTGCATGGTTTCCTTCCACTCCATCTGGTCTGCTGAAGGGCACAGATGTCAACTTACCTGAGTACTTGTTTGAGTACAGCTGTGAGCTCGGTTGCTCTTCCGGTCAGTGTACCTATAATGATGGTTGTGACATGGACCTGGAGTCGCTTGCTTGCATCTCATTGCCATCCTGTGCATCATGAACTCTAGCCCAGTTTTCACCCAGGCCAGGCCACGCCTGGGTGCATTTATTTCCGAAGTCCTCTCTGTCAGTGGACGGATCCATTGTTTAATGCAACTTTGAAATAGATCAGCTGGCCTGTCACAGGGGAAGAAAAATTCCTCCAAATCTCAATACCCCCCTGAAAATGAAGGCAATGCAAATTTCCCTGTTCTGAACCTGCTGCCCTTACAAAATGGCCACTGATCCCCCCCTCTCTGATTAGGGGTCTAGGAGAGCCTGGGCTTTTCATTGGCACTTGAGCTATCAATCATTGCCTGCTTTGGGCTTCCTGCTTCTCTTACAGTATTATTTTTTGTTTTCTAAAGAGGAGTCTTGTTGCTGTTTTTAAATACCAGGAAAGGAAAAACCTTCAGTAAATTTATTATTGCAAAGTACATCAAATATAACAATTAGGACAAGAATAAAAATAAATAAATAAATATTATGCATTCCATGCAGTCTTTCATTTCCTACTTGTCTGAAGATTATTGCAATCCATCGAGTTACTGTAGGGAAGGAAAAGAAGCAGGTAGAGCCTATTGGAAGAACTACGGGAATTTTGCAGCTCACTTTTGCAGGACCCTCGTGGCGCAGGGGTTAAATGCCTGTCCTGCAGCTAAAACTGTGCTCACAACCTGGGGTTCAGTCCCAGGTAGCTCAAGGCTCATGGTTGACTCAGCCTTCCATCCTTCCCAGGTCAGTAAAATGAGTCCCCAGCTTGCTGGGAGGAGGGGGCAATGTGTAGCCTGCATATACTGTAATTAAAAACTGTAAACTGCCCAGAGACTACTTGAAGTGGGATGGGGCGGCATATAAGCAGAACACTTTGCTTTTTTGCTTTTGCTTTACAAACACAAAACCACCAGCTTGCATTGAACAACACTAGACAAAATGGAGTATCCCACTGAATGCTTCCGTGGTGGAAAGACATTATTTTTGCTTTCTTTCCCTTTACCTTCATCTGATGTGTGTGTTTGTGCGTGTGTGCAGGTGCTCGCACGTCTGTGCGCATGTATGTATCTAATTTATTTTTTCAATGGTAGAAAAATCTGTTGATGACAAAAGGCTGTGGAAGACGGGCCAGAACTGTCTCTTAGCCTGTGATCACACTGGCAATTTGAAACGATTTCTGTTCAGGTCATGTTCACATGTGCTGAATGGAAATTGATTTGTTTCTTATGATTTAAATTGGTTTTATACTGCTAAAATTGACTCATTTCTTTTCTGTTTTAGGAGCATGCTGTTTCTAAAGGCTTTGTTGTATTTTTGTCTTGTTTTATAAAAAAATAAGTGATATATTGACAAATTGAGCACCTAGGAGGTACCAGTTTGTGTCATAAGCTACTTGAAACCATGGGGGGGGGAAGCAACAGAGCGGTTACTCCAGCCAATTAAAGATGAAAAAATGAGAATGGGGTGGGAGGCTTCTAGATTCTTTGTGAGGTGACGCTCCTGGCACACGCGCCACCCTCTGTGTCCAGGGGTGCCCAATCTGCACCCACTGGTCTTTCACTGGTCTGCTGGCTCCTTTATTGGCTAAATGAAGAGAATAGGTAGGTGGTTGTAAATGCCAAAGGAAGGAAGGAAGGAAGGAAGGAAGGAAGGAAGGAAGGAAGGAAGGAAGGAAGGAAGGAAGGAAGGAAGGAAGGAAGGAAGGAAGGAAGGAAGGAAGGAAGGAAAGAAAGAAATTGTGTAGATACTCAGTCAGTCAGTCAGTCAGTCAGACAGACAGATAGATTACCGAGACCCAGATAGCTCTTCTCAACCATCTATCCTAGGCACGTTTTGCTGCTCACTTGTTCAGGCTTTATTTTCGCTATGAAAGTGAAGCAACTACCGTACTCCTACATTGCCGTTTCCCCCACAATAGCCGAGTGATGTTGTGATGACTACGGGGGTGGGGGTGGGGGTGGGGGTGGGGAGTATGCCCAGATTAAACTGGGTTGCTTCGGAATTTTAAAAAAACAGCCACTGCTGCTGAAATCGCTATTGCCGCTCACACCAACCAGCAGTATTTAAGGTTATTAAAAAGGGAAATTCTTGAATTGTCAAAAGGAGAATGGCCTCCTCTTTTTCTCGCTCAGCTTCGGCCTCTCCGTCCAAATGATCGATATCCTCTTTCAACTCAGTTCGTGCTCTTCCCTGTCCCACTGAGGCTTCCCCTCCCCTCCCCAACCCGTCCCAAACAGGAAAATGAGAGAAATGTTTAATTATTGCAAGAACCTGCATGGAACTCACGGTGTTTATCTTCCTCACCCAGATCAAAGCCCCCCCCCACCTTATGAACACTGCCCTCTTCCCTTGCTGTCTCCCTGCCATCCATTCTCTGTAACTTCCATCTTCTTGTCTTTTAAAAATGTTTTACATGTTATAAAAGGCTGAATTTAAACAGCAAATCATCATCCTAACGCAGCCCTTCCCATGTGCTTTTTTGAGAGAGAGAGAGAGAGAGAGAGAGAGAGAGAGAGAGAGAGAGAGAGAGAGAGAGAGAGAGAGAGAGAGAGAGAGAGAGAGAGAGAGAGAGAGAGAGAGAGAGAGAGAGAGAGAGAGAGAGAGGTGGGCATAAGAAAAATATTTCCTGCAGCAGTCACATGGCCTAATCCAAAACAAATAATTGCGGGCAGAATTGGAACAATATACAGTACTAGGAGCTCCTGATAACTCAAATTACACATAATCCCCATTGAAAAAAGGACTGGGCATCCGCAACTCAGGAGGTGGATGGGTGGAGGAATGTGACTCAAAGGAGTAGAAGGCCAAGGCATCCGCTCAGATAGTCTCATCTTGCACAATCAGTTTGAAGCTCTTTCCCTCAGCACAACTCATGAGGCACACAGAGGAAGAATTGGTTCCACCGGAGGATCTCTCCCTCATCACTATTGATGAGATACAAGATCAGGTAAATGTTGATGACCAGGCTGCAGGAGAGAAGCTCATTGTACTAGGGGATTCTATAATTAGAAATACGGAGGGATGGATTTGTGAGGAGCATGATAACCGTATGGTCACTTGCCTGCCGGGTGCAAAGGTTGCAGACATCACCAGAAATATAGATAGCTTGTTAGAGAGAACTGGGAAGGAGCTAGTGGTCATGGTACACGTCGGTACAAATGATGTCGGGAAGGCCAAGCGGTCAGTCTTGGAAGCCAAATTCAGGTTGCTAGGTAGAAGATTGAAGACCCGGGCTTCCAAGGTAGCATTTTCAGAAGTGCTACCTGTTCCTCGTGCAGGACCCGCCAGACAGGCAGAACTCAGAAGCCTCAATGCGTGGATGAGGCGATGGTGTCGAGAGGAGGGCTTTAGATTTGTCAGGAACTGGAGAACATTTTGGGACAAGCCAAACCTGTTCAGGAGGGATGGGTTGCACTTGAATCATGATGGGACCAGATTGCTGGCACTCAACCTCAAAAAAGCAGCAGAGCAGCTTTTAAACTGATAACTGGGGGAAAGCCGACAGGAGCTAAGTGGCATCCAGTTCGGAACATCTCATCCTTGGGGAATGAGGTTGGAGAGGGTAGAGAATCACATAGAGAAGACATAGCAGGTATAGGTATTAGCACCGGGAGAATAACGGAATGTGACAGTTCATCTACTGAAAATAAAAGCTGTGGGGCAAATAGAACAAGGCAGCAGCTGTTGTTGCGGGACCCACTGTACAGGTGCTTCTACGCCAATGCTCGAAGCCTCCGAGCAAAGATGGGAGAACTTGAACATTTGGCAGCTAGGGATAACATTGATATAATAGTCATAACAGAAACCTGGTGGAATGCGGAGAACCAGTGGGATACAGCAATCCCAGGCTATAAACTCTATAGAAGAGATAGAGGGGGGCGGGTTGGAGGAGGAGTGGCCATCTATGTCAAAGAAGGGGTAAAATCCAGCAGAATGGAGATTGACAGAGGGTCTGACTCCACCATAGAATCACTGTGGGTTAAACTACCAGGTCCAAGGAGTGATGTGATCGTTGGAGTATTCTATTCCACCAGATCAGAAACTTGAGGGGGACCTTGAAATGAGGAGAGAAATCATGGAAGTGGCTAAAAGGGATAGGATAGTAATCATGGGGGACTTCAATTATCCCCACATTGACTGGGCCAATGCGAGCCCGGGCAAGAAAGAGAAACTGGGTTTCTCGACTTGCTGAATGACTGTGCCTTAGAGCAACTTGTCACGGAGCCCACCCGAGAACAGGCAACTCTGGATCTAATATTGTGTGATACTCAGGACCTGGTCAGAGGTGTGAATGTCACTGAGCCTCTGGGGAACAGTGACCATGCTGCTATTACCTTTGCCATGCATGTCGGAGGAAGAGTGTCAACCAAATCAGACATAAAAACCCTTGATTTTCGAAGGGCAAACTTCCCTCAGATGAGGAAACTAGTTAGAGAGAAACTGAAGGGGAAGGTTAGAAGAATCCAATCTCTTCAGAGTGCATGGAGCCTGTTTAAAACAACAACAATAGAGGCCCAGCACAAGTGCATACCACAAAGAAAGAAGAGCTCATTTAAGTCCAAGAGGACACCGGCATGGTTAACGAGTGGAGTTAGAGAGGCTCTAAAGCGCAAGGAGAGGTCCTTCTGTAAATGGAAATCCTCCCCAAATGAGGAAAATAAAAAGGATCACAAACTCTGGCAAAAGAAATGTAAGAAGATGATAAGGGAGGCAAAGAAAGACTTTGAGGAACGAATGGCTAGCAATATAAAGGGTAATAATAAAAGCTTCTTTAAATATGTTAGAAGTAGAAAACCTGCCATAGAACCAGTTGGCCCTCTGGATGGTGAGGGAGGAAAAGGGGAGGTTAAGGAGGACTTGGATATTGCAGAGAAATTGAATGAGTTCTTTGCGTCTGTCTTCACGACAGAGGACCTTGAGCGGATTCCGCTGCCTCAGCCGCCCCTCCTGACTAAAGAATTAAATCAAATACAGGTTAAAAGAGAGGAGGTTTTAGGAGTAATTGATAAATTGAGGATTAACAAGTCACCTGGCCCAGATGGCATCCACCCAAGGGTTATTAGGGAACTGAGAAATGAAATTGCAGATCTCTTAACGGTTATATGCAACATGTCTCTTAAAACGGCCACAGTGCCGGAGGACTGGAGGATAGCAGATGTCACACCAATTTTTTAAAAAGTAAGGAGGGGGAACCCAGGAAACTACAGGCCGGTTAGCCTTACATCTGTCCCAGGGAAGATGGTGGAAAGCCTCATCCAAGAGAAAATCTTAAAACACATAAAAGAACAAACCTTGCTGAGAGAAAATCAGCATGGCTTCTGTAAGGGTAAATCTTGTCTGACAAACCTCTTAGAATTTTTTGAAAAGGTCAACAGGCACGTGGATTTGGGTGAACCGGTTGATATAGTCTATCTGGATTTTCAAAAGGCTTTTGACACAGTCCCTCACCAAAGGCTGCTGAGAAAATTGCACAGTCAGGGGATAAGAGGGCAGGTCCTCTTATGGATTGAGAACTGGTTGAGATCCGGGAAACAAAGAGTAGGTGTCAATGGGAAATTTTCACAATGGAGAGAAGTGAAAAGCGGTGTGCCCCAGGGCTCTGTCCTGGGACCGGTGCTTTTCAATCTGTTCATAAATGACCTGGAGACAGGGATAAACAGTGAGGTGGCCAAGTTTGCCGATGACACAAAACTTTTCCGTGTGTTAAAAACCTGATAAGTTTGTGAAGAGCTCCAGAAGGATCTCTCCAAACTGGGGGAATGGGCTGAGAAATGGCAAATGCGTTTTAATGTAACCAAATGTAAAGTAATGCATATTGGGGCAAAAAAATCCAAACTTCATCTATCAACTCATGGGCTCTGAGTTATCCGTGACGGATCAGGAAAGAGATCTTGGTGTGTTGGTGGACAGCTCCATGAAGGTGTCTCCCCAATGTGTGGCAGCGGTGAAGAAGGCCAATTCCATGCTAGGGATTATCAAAAAGGGGATTGAAAATAAAACAGCCAACATTATAATGCCATTATACAAAACAATAGTAAGGCCCCACCTGGAGTATTGTGTACAATTCTGGTCACCGCATCTCAAGAAAGACATAGTGGAACTGGAAAAGGTGCAGAAGAGAGCGACTAAAATGATTACTGGGCTGGGGCACCTCCCTTATGAAGAAAGGCTAAAACATTTGGGCCTCTTTAGTCTGGAAAGAAGGCGATTGAGGGGGGATATGATTGAGACATACAAAATAATGCAGGGTATGAGTAAAGTGGATAGAGGGATGCTCTTCTCCCTCTCACAAAATACCAGAACTAGGGGAGATACACTCAAATTGAGGGCTGGGAGAGTAAGAACTGACAAAAGAAAATATTTTTTCACCCAGCGCGTTGTAAGTCTATGGAACTCCCTGCCACACAATGTGGTGATGGCATCTGACCTGGATTCCTTCAAAAGGGGATTGGACAGATTCCTGGAGGAAAAGTCCATCACATTTTACAAACCATGATGGAGATGTGTAACCTCCAGGGTTTAAACCAGGGTACTTCAAGGGCCAGATGCAGGGGAGTGGTATCAGGAGACAGATATCTAGTCTCATGCGCTCCCAAACACATCTGGTGGGGCCGCTGTGAGATACAGGAAGCTGGACTAGATGGGCCTTTGGCCTGATCCAGCATGGCTCTTCTTATGTTCTTATGATCAACTTTACATCATGTTTAGACTCAATGGAACTCCGAACCTCTGCAGGGGTGGGGTGGGGGGACGCATAGAAATGGTCCTCCCCAGGAGACGGATGGAACCGAATGGTTTGTTTCCTGATGGCTCTTTCGGAAGTTTCCTGTTGCTTTGGAAGGTGAATCTCTTGAAGCCCAGGAATGACCTCTGGGATGGGGAAATGCCCAGGGCTTCTTGACACAATCACTCCTAAGTGTCCCCAGCCATGAAGCAGAACCACACTGCCCCCCGGGTTTACTGGGGAGCTGGGGGCCATGAAACGTATGGGAAGGAGACGAGAGAAATGAGGGCGGAAAGCTCAGGGTGAATTCAACCAGACACAGGCCTCTTCCGTGACATTCTTTGCTGCCCCCATTGCATCTGCACAGAGTCTCCCAGGGGAGCGCTTCTAAAGGACCAAGGGCCTCCTGCACCACGGGCCATAGGAAGACGGCGCTAATCACTAGGTAGCTCACTGTGAAAAATTTGCACAGTGCTTTGCAGGCAAAGTGGCTCGGATCTGCTCAGATGCTGTAATCCAGGCATGTCCAAACTTTGGCCCTCCAGATGTTTTGGACTGGAACTTCCACAGTCCTTTGCCACTGGCAATCTAAGCTTAGAATTCTGAGAGTTGTGGTCCAAAACATCAGGAGGGCCGAAGTTTGGACAGGCCTGCTGTAATCAATACAGGTCCTGCTTGTTTGGTGTTGATGGATAAGTTTCAGATTTTGCTGCCTGATGATACAGACAGGACCATAAGAACATAAGAAGAGCCATGCTAGATCAGGCCAACAGCCCATCTAGTCCAGCTTCCTGTATCTTACAGCGGCCCCACCAGATGCGTTTGGGAGACCATGAGACTAGATATGTCTCCTGATACCACTCCCCTGCATCTGGCCTTTGAAATACCCTGGTTTTAAGCCTGGAGATTACACATCTCCATCATGGTTTGTAACCTGTGATGGAGTTTTCCACCAGGAATCTGTCCAATCCCCTTTTGAAGGCATCCAGGCCAGATGCCATCACCACATCCTGTGGCAGGGAGTTCCATAGACTAACAACGTGCTGGGTGAAAAAAATATTTTCTTTTGTCAGTTCTTACTCTCCCAGCCTTCAATTTGAGTGTATGTCCCCTAGTTCTGGTATTTTGGGAGAGAGAGAAGAGCTTCCCTCTATCCATTTTACTCATACCCTGCATTATTTTGTATGTCTCAATCATATCCCCCCTCAAGCGCCTTTTTTCCAGACTGAAGAGGCCCAATTGTTTTAGCCTTTCTTCATAAGGGAGGTGCCCCAGCCCAGTAATCATTTTAGTCGCTCTCTTCTGCACCTTTTCCAGTTCCACCATGTCTTTCTTGAGATGCGGTGACCAGAATTGTACACAATACTCCAGGTGCAGCCCTACTATTGTTTTGTATAATGGTATTATAATGTTGGCTGCTTTATTTTCAATCCCCTTTTTGATAATCCCTAGCATGGAATTGGCCTTCTTCACCGCTGCCACACATTGGGGAGACACCTTCATGGAGCTGTCCACCAACACACCAAGATCTCTTTCCTGATCCGTCACGGATAGCTCAGAGCCCATGAGTTGATAGATAAAGTTTGGATTTTTTGCCCCAATATGCATTACTATACATTTAGCTACATTAAATCGCATTTGCCATTTCTCAGCCCATTCCCCCAGGTTCGAGAAGGGTCTGCTAGACCTTTGCCAGGCCTGGATGATAAAAGCTGCCAAAGGGGGACTGGTCCCAGGTCCGCAACTGGGGCGGGGGGACGTGCCATGCTGAGAGGGGCATTCCAACATAGTATTTACACTGAGCTGCGCAATGGGTTAAATTCTATTGTTGATTTCGACTCAATGAATCAGTGCTGGATCTCTCAAAGGGTTTGACTTCAAAAGTTCTGTCCACCCCATGACTCATTTAGCTCCCTGTGCTCTGAGTCTTGTTTCCAACCTACTGGTTCAAAACAGGCCTCTCATTGGTCCCATGGAAAGTGAAAAAGAGTCTTCTCTGTCAAGGAAGAAGAGGTGCTTGAGAGAGGTGAGCATGCAAGAACACTGATGACAAAGTCTTCTTTTCAGAATGTGTGATCCGACCCATTTATAAACATGTAAAGAAATCTTGGCTCAAATCCACTAGTCAGTCCCAGTTATTTAACTGCGAAATGGTGGATCAAAATTCCATAGATTTTGTGATTCTGTTCTGCTTGTGATTACCAGCTCAATTCAGACCTCTGCAGTTTTTTTTGGGGGGGGGGGGGAGCCACATAACAAATGAAATTCAAGCTGATGGAAAAGACTTTAATTAAAGCAAAGAAACTGAATGTCTCAAGTAACCTCCAAACAGCATGATACAAGAACTGTTAAGAATCTTTCAACATCCTTCTCAGTCATTTCTCTTTGAAGAAGGGTTATTAGTCCAATACGCCTGGACTTTCCATTACTGTATAATATATACTTCTACATTGGATGTAAAGTGATGTATAGTGTCATCATTGTCCCTTAGGATATAAACCTCAAATTGTTTCTTTGTTAGAGTATAATTCATAAGTTACACTGAATGGGACTTTCTGAAGTCAGGTATTTGCTCTCTGTCTGGCAAGAGTTACTGACAGCATGGGAAGCACTACAAAGAAATATATTTGTGCACATTCTTAAGAATTTAAGCAATGCAAAGCAGCAATGATAAACCTGAAGCACATAATCTCTTAAGAGAACATTTCCATCTGAAACTGGAATTAGCTCAAATAACAGAGAGTTCAAGTACCATGTGTAATTCGAAATGGGTAATAGTTTAAATCCAGTGCTTAACGGCGCTGAGGGCTGCCCCAAAAGTGTGAAGAGCAGGGTGAGTGCCTTTATAGGCCATCAGGAGGGAGCCTGCCTCAGCCACGAAGCCGGCCCCTTGCAGCTGTTTTGCTGTGTCTTCCACATCCCAGGGTCCCTCCTCTTGTTTGGTCAGCAGATGGTTAACCAGATGGGGATAGAAGGCCGTGGAAACACACTGCACCACCAGTTTCTCACGAAGGAGTAAGGAGAGAAGCTCAGCATCACAGTTGGAATTATCAGCCTTCAGAGAGGGGAAAAAACAATTGAACACAGTTTTTATTATTATTATTATTATTATTATTATTATTATTATTATTATTATTATTATTATTATTATTATTATTAAAAAATACCTTGCATAGTAAATCAAAATTATAAAAACATAGACTGGTATTACATAACAGACTTAACACCTAAGTATCTGTTAAATATTGACTTAGTATATAATGTGTGCTTTTTCTAATATTGCCATTTTAATAGCTCTAATGGTGTTATTTCTGAGATCTGCAAACACGTATAATATTGTTTTCATTTATTGATATTGTTCCCAAAGCCCCAATGATGATGGAGACCACTGATGTATGTTTCATCTAATGTTCCATCTAGTGAGATGTTTTGATTGCCAGAGCTGTGTTTTGTAAATTCTTCCAATTCTTTATTTTCAACCCTGGCATCTACTGGAACTGTAGTGTCAGTGATCCAGATATTTCATCATTCTACAATGACTACTGTCTGGTGTGTTATGTCCAAGGTTACTATCAGTTTGGATCTGGAAATCCCAAAAGATCCTGACTTGGTCATTTTCTGACACCTTCTCTCCCTGATAGGTGTTTGTAGGCTGGCAAGTTACATTTCTCCCGCAAATGACCATGGCACTAATTTTGCCCCTCTATCATGTCTTTTGGCATCTGTTTGTGCAATCTTTGGACATTCACAGATAATGTGTGACATGGTTTCATCTTTTTTCTTGGCAGAGTCAACATCTGCTGTTAGCACCAATTCCTTGAATCTTAGCTTTCACCACACTGACTTGGAATGCTTATTCTTGTGCAGTTAAAAAAATATCAAGCCTTCTGTGTCTTTGTGCTTGGTCACGGGGCTGGAGACTTAACTTTTGCTCTCCTCCCTTAGAGTAATCTGCTATGGGGAAAAGTCAAAAACAAGCAAGGGTTAAAATTCTCAGACAGTGCCCCCCCCCCAAAAAAAATTATGTGGGCATCATTCTTCCCAGAAAATTCTACATAAAGCTATTGCATGATCAACACATGGCAGCCAGAGATACCTCTGAATACAGCTGCAACACTGGGATCAGATCTGAACATAAGTTCAGTGGAGGATGGTGATAAATGCAGGTGGTTGGGGGACACTTGAGCAAAGGCAGATAAGGGGACGATACAGACTGGATTCTGCCAATGTTTACTACTCACTACTGGATTTCAACCAATATTTGCCCTTTTTATTTTGGGACTAGGCACAAAACTGGACCCAGAGTTTGTAAAACTGGAGCCTCACTCACAAAATACTCTTGACGGTGACCTGAAAGCCTGCTCTGCAAAGTGTGGAGAACTTCTGAAGCGGTGGGACTAATTGTGTTGAGTGACAATGTAATCAGAAGCCTTTGGGTTACCTCCCCACTTGTTCCAGCCAGCACTCCCAGTCTTTCTCTCCTTCTTACTCTCTTTCCTTTTTATTTGATCCCATTGGCCACACTCAATGGACTTTTCCAAATTCTATCCCAATCCCCAAATGAAATGCACGGGCCTTCTGTGTAGATGAGCTGTGACTTGTCTTTGGAAGGACTGGGACAAAAAAACCACCTCCCTCCCTTCATTCCGGATACAGCCTAAGAACATCCAAGCTCCAAGCCTCAACCAAGAAAACTGCCTGGCTTTCCCCCATCTTGCCAAGGACCTTACATCTAAGAAATAACTCCTGGCAAATCCACCTTTTGCCATGTTATAACCTATTGGTACTGCTCTGACGAAGAGGGTTTTGCCCTCGAAATATTAGCAACGTTTTTGTTATTTTTCTCGTAGACTAAAGGTATCACCTGTTCCACTTTTGTATTGTGATGGTGACAGGGTTCCTGAACTTGTTTTACTCTCCTTTGTGAATGGAAAAAAAAAAAACCCACCTTCTGAATGGAACTGCAGTATTTGGTCTCCCCCTCTGTGGCATCTGCTGGGAATGAGAATGTGCACATCTTTTGAGGTTCATGCTTCTCTATCTGTCAAGAAGCCTAAAGGCACCATTTGTGCTCTTTTGCCAGAAGCAATGTTGAGACCAGGAAGTAATAAAAACTAACAGATTCAAGTGAACCAAAGGGACGCCATGTCGATTCCTCTGCATGCCTCGTATCTGTACCTTATTGTGCTTTGTAAGCTGTCTGAAACTGTTTCAACTTTACTGGAATGTCTGTGCCTTGGCAAGGGAGGAAGGGGAAGAGCCTGTGTTATGTGTTCGAGGACATCAACGGGGGATGCAAAAGGAGAATGGGTTAGGAGGATGTCTCTAACAAAGAGTTACAGCTTGCCTAAAGAATGTTGTTGATTGGGGAGGGGCATCTCATGCTTTCTGCTTCAGGGGGAAAGGTCGACCCCTTCCTTTATCCAGCTGAATAAATGAATGGTGATCTGGATCTCTGCTTGGCCGAGAAGTTTTTGGCTAAATTATTCTGATACAAGAAAAAGTTTGGGATTAGCCTGAACTCGAAAGCAAGGCCTTGAGGGTTCAGCCCCGGGAGCTCTTGTGCTCCCAAAGCAGCTCACTGGGTCCCTCCTTCCGGCTCTGTCAAGAACAGCCGAGGTAGTTTCAAAACAGATGTCAGAAACAGCCAGGGCTCCGAAGACAATTCTTCATAACAATGAGTGTCTGAACATCACAACAACACAAACTTCTCTCACATATGGGATTATGCAAATGGACTTGTTTTAGGGCGTTTATACACGACCCCTAAGCTCCGCCACAAATGGCTGCAAGGTCCGGACCTTAAAAATGTTTACCCACCAGCTCCGGACTTTGCAGACAATTAAGTGTGACCCCGCCCACTTTAGCAAGACCAAACTGCACTTTTCTTGTACCTGCTTTTTGGAGGTGACAAATACTTGATCCGGTGTAAGGATAGTGAGTGCGGGGCTCTCCTGGCTTCTGTTTGTTCTTTTTTTGCGCCCTGCCCCTTTAAGAGATCTGAATGCTGCCGGGAACAAAACGGAGGTAAACCGGCATTCTTTTCTTTCTTTTTTCTCCCTCCCTCAGGCAGCCAGCAACCAGGAAGTGCGGAGGGCGGTGGGGACAGAGGAAGAGCGACGAACCCCTAAGATCTCTGGTCCGAATTTAAGTGGCCAGCGGATCTTAGGGGTCGTGTAAAAAGGCCCTTGGTTAGTGGCTAGTCTCCAGGATTTAAGCACAGGATTCCATCAAAATCTGATTTCACAAATCCAGAAAGGCTGCTTCATTCACCTCTCTCCAACTTGAATGTGCTTTCAGCAGTGAGCTATCTCTAACATATCTTTCTAGCCCAAGGAGCAGGCACAGAGAGCAGCAGTGCTCTATAAGGGGCAGCCCTTATTCCTATTGCTAGAATTTACTCAGAATTTAGTGGTATGGTCTACTGAAAGGAAGGCCGCCATCTTCCAAAATGTGCACCGCATATATCTCATTTAAGTGTGAGCTGGTTTTGCCAGGCACTTGAGCAGACTGCCCTGCTGCTTTACTAGCACAGAACACTTCATGCTTTCAACCTCCAGATAGAAACGAATAAATAGGCCATTAAAAAAACCCATAAAAGCCAACCCCCCACACTGTAAGTGCTCTACAAAACCTGACTCTTGCACGGCACAGCTCTAGCACATTAAATGCTAATTATAGGACCGTGTTTCGCAAGACGAGTGACTGCTCACCTACAATATCAGTGGTGTGTGTGGTGTGTGTGTGTGTGTGTGTGTGTGTGTGTGACAGACAATGTGGTCCTGCTCCTCAGCATGGGGGGGCACATTCTGCACTCTGCTGACCGCTAGAGTAGGAAGAATGATTCGTGTGATAGCACTCAAAATGTCCCGTCCCCTCCCCTCCCACCACTATCAGAAATGCTTTAAGGGAGCATGGTAACTCAACAATAAAAAATTACTCATTTCAGAACGACGCCCTCTCTCCACCTTCCTGTGCATAAATCAAGGGCAAACAAATGTCCTCCCTGTCGAGGGTTACGTCTCCACAGGGGTAACGTGCAGGGCCTTCCTTAGTGGTGGCCCACGCGAGAAATTGAATCGGCTCCCTGACAATTTTTTAAAAAAACACCTCAAGACATGGCTATATGGAAAGACTCCCTGTGGCTATTAATTCATCCTTTCTTCTTGATTCGCTGATCTTTAATCCGCCCTTTCTGTTTTCCCTTTGCTCTTTAAGTGATTTTTATGAGGTTATCAGTGATTTAGCTTATGTTTATTAGCCATATTTTTATATTATATACTGTTCTTATGTGCTTGTTGAATTATTTGTACACTGCCCAGGGTAACCTTGTTGCTAGATGGTGCAGTATATACATCCAACAAACAAACAAACAAACAAACAAACAAACAAACAAACAAATGGCCAGGGCCAAAGCCTCACCCACTTCCTCCTCCTTTCTGCCAGCCTCCTAATCTTCTCCCTTATCTTATCTAGAGGATGCCTGGAGAAGGGATAAGACCACTCTTGCAGAAGCCTAAACTAAATTTTGGAAATGAGACCAAGGCTCTGTATAAGACCAGGTCAAGACCTACTTGTGGGCTATATAATTGCTCGCCAGGACCTCTATAGCAGTGGTTCCCAACTGTGGGTCCCCACGAATCCTTGGACAAAAACTCCCCAGAAGTCTTGACTCCTAGTTGCGCTGGCCAGGATTTCTGGGAGTTGTAGTCCAAGAACACCTCAGGACTCAAGGTCGGGAACCACTGCTCTGTAGATTAATAGCAATTTGCACAGAATGGATTCCCGAGGGAACGTCATGTTCATCCTGTGTGGTCATCTCTACATCTCAACCAAACCCAGGCACAAAGGGACACCCTTAGGAGGCCAGAGGCTGAGAAGCAGATGCTCGCCATCCCATGGGCCCCCCTTGAGAGTCTAAAAACCCACTTCTGCCCGACGTCTGAACCAACCAAGCAAGCTCCAGCTTATGGTGGAAGTGAAGATGAAAGTTTAACTCGCAAGCATCTCCTGGGCAAAACAAGCAGGCTGACTTTACTTCCAAACATGACATGTTTAATCTCCCTCTTTTTCCCCAGCATGCAGAGAAACTGTAGATCCTCATTCCCCTCATTATTTCCATTTATTCTTTCCAGTCAAAGCTCCTGCCAAGATCATTTTCTCCTTCACTAGCTTTCCATTCATCAGAAATATGGAAGTTACACTCTAGGAAGGGGTGAGTGGACAAAATTTCCTAGGTTTGCAGAATTCACAAATGCAGACTAGCTTCCAATACCCTAAGATTAAGAAAATTTTAGCAAAATTTTAGCAAGCATAAAACTTAGCACATACATGCTAAAAATTATTTAAAGAAACTGTTCCAACAATACACAAACAGCACATGGAAAGAACATTATATTCTTAGTAAGAACCATAAAGGAGAGGTTATGCAGAACTAGATGAATAGTTGTAAAATAGCCACTGGAAAGTATGCAGTGGAGCCTGGAGTCATCTTGTCCAGTGGTTCTCAACCTGTGGGTCCCCAGATGTTCCTTCATGACAGTTAGAGCTTCATGACAGTTAGAGCTTCATGACAGTTAGAGCTGTTCGGCAGTGGAATATGCTGCCCCAAAGGAGGGTGGTGGAGTCTCCTTCTTTGAAGGTTTTTAAGCAGAGGCTGGATGGCCATCTGTCGAAAATATTGTGATGGGGGTTCCTGCATGGCAGGGGGTTACACTAGATGGCCCTTGAAGTCTCTTCCAACTCTTATGATTCTATGATAGGTCAGTGCTCTAAAATGAATAAATAAAAAAGAAGAAGTGCCCACCTGGCCCCAGGGGCCGCATGGTGGGCACTTGAAAAAAAAAACAACAAAAAAAAAAAAAAAAAAACAGGCACTGGCATGGGGCCAGGATCCACCACCGCCACTGCCACCATGGAGCTGCCGCCGCCACCAGCGGTAAGAACCTGAACCGATTTGGGTTTGTACGAATTTTGTTTTTAAATTTGTACATACCCGAACCCGAACAGAACCAAGGGTGGGCCCAACCAGACGTTTTCTGGTTTGCATCCACCTCTATAAACAACCCATCAAGAGGAGAGTTTCACTGCAGGAAGAAAAGAAAAAAAGGTTCCAGGATGAAACATTTCTGAACAATGTAAATGGTCAACAGCCATGTGTGCCCTTCCGACACTGACGCACTAATGCCAGACGGATTGTAGGACAATGAATTGCTTGGAGGAGGGGGGTTGGTTCCAAAGACAAGGTTTTGAAGGCTGAAGAACACTGCGGGCCTTGCTAGGGGAGCCCGGAACCGGGGTAAGGGCAACGCAGAGGCCTAGCAATAGATTGGCACAAGGGCGAGAGCCACCCAGAGGCAGGCCAGGCCAGCTGCCTCGGAACCCAATCAGAGAGTCCAAAAACATCCAGAAGAAGGAAGTCATGAACAGGATCCTGGAAAGACATGGTCTGCCACACAGTCTCAGTCCCAGGTGAACGCAGAGCTGCTGGAGAGCTCACCTGGAGCTCACCTGCGTCCGCTTGGCCAGCCAGGGATGGGACTGAGGGGCAGAATCTGGCCACTGGCTTCCCCTGGAAGAAGAGGTTTCCGCGAAGGAGACCGCCCACTCTCACCTCTTCTCCCAAAGACTCTTTTTTTCTGCAGCGAGGCAGCCTGCCTGGGGACGGGTGGCCAGGCCCATGGCTTTCCCTAGCTGTATTCTCATGCGCTGGGAGGTGTTGCTCTCCCCTCCTCTGATTCAGGCCCAGCGGTGCCATCTTCTGGGCGCTTAGCATCCTGACCCCCAAGGTCTGTGAGTGTCCACCATTTCCCCCACCCCACCCCTCCAGGTCCGTTTTGAGAACTTCCAGCTCTTCCTTGCCAGAAGACTCATCAATTGGGGGTGGGGGGTGGGGGTGGCATGACAACCACCAGCACAGTGTCCACACACTCCATGGTTGTTTTTTTAAACACTCAACATTTACCTTTTCCTAGTAAGAAAAAGGATGTTCATGATTTACAGAAAGCAAACAGCAATTGCTGTAATATGATGAGTAAACGATACTCTATTTAAACAAATGGAAGCACAGAATTATTTTCAATGAGACTTCAAACCTATCATTCGGGTATTAGAGGACCGTACTTGCAGTTAAAACTATTCTGCCTAAACACAGCTTGTTACATCTTGGCCATGGAAATCAAAGGCAACCAATCTGCTTCTTCCAGAAGGCTAGGATATTACCTGTTCCAGAAGCTCAGACGAGTCTCTGGCTGGAAACAGCCTAGCTGTAGGCATGGCAATGTTCAAATGAATATTAGGCTTTGCTCACAGGGCACATCTGTTCTGCTGATGGGCCTACAGGATAGTGGGTAGAGGGATGCCCTTCTCCCTCTCGCAAAACCTCTCCTTCCCTTTGTTCCACCTGGGGTTTGTGTCAGCTGAGAGGTGTGCCTGGCCCTTGAAGAGCCTTCAGCTTCTGTACCCTTGGAGGGCTTTTTAGACCGGCTGGACTCTTCACAGAGGACCTCTCCTTCCCTTTGTTCCACCTGGGGTTTGTGTCAGCTGAGAGGTGTGCCTGGCCCTTGAAGAGCCTTCAGCTTCTGTACCCTTGGAGGGCTTTTTAGACCGGCTGGACTCTTCACAGAGGACCCTCTCCCTCCCTTTGTTCCACCTGGGGTTTGTGTCAGCTGAGAGGTGTGCCTGGCCCTTGAAGAGCCTTCAGCTTCTGTACCCTTGGAGGGTTTTTTAGACCGGCTGGACTCTTCACAGAGGACCTCTCCTTCCCATTGTTCCACCTGGGGTTTGTGTCGGCTGAGAGGTGTGCCTGGCCCTTGAAGAGCCTTCAGCTTCTGCTCCCTTGGAGGGCTTTTTAGACCGGCTGGACTCTTCACAGAGGACCCTCTCCCTCCCTTTGTTCCACCTGGGGTTTGTGTCAGCTGAGAGGTGTGCCTGGCCCTTGAAGAGCCTTCAGCTTCTGTACCCTTGGAGGGTTTTTTAGACCGGCTGGACTCTTCACTGAGGACCCTCTCCCTCCCTTTGTTCCACCTGGGGTTTGTGTCAGCTGAGAGGTGTGCCTGGCCCTTGAAGAGCCTTCAGCTTCTGTACCCTTGGAGGGTTTTTTTAGACCGGCTGGACTCTTCACTGAGGACCCTCTCCCTCCCTTTGTTCCACCTGGGGTTTGTGTCAGCTGAGAGGTGTGCCTGGCCCTTGAAGAGCCTTCAGCTTCTGTACCCTTGGAGGGTTTTTTAGACCGGCTGGACTCTTCACAGAGGACCTCTCCTTCCCTTTGTTCCACCTGGGGTTTGTGTCGGCTGAGAGGTGTGCCTGGCCCTTGAAGAGCCTTCAGCTTCTGCTCCCTTGGAGGGCTTTTTAGACCGGCTGGACTCTTCACAGAGGACCCTCTCCCTCCCTTTGTTCCACCTGGGGTTTGTGTCAGCTGAGAGGTGTGCCTGGCCCTTGAAGAGCCTTCAGCTTCTGCCCCCTTGGAGGGCTTTTTAGACCGGCTGGACTCTTCACAGAGGACCTCTCCTTCCCTTTGTTCCACCTGGGGCTTGTGTCAGCTGAGAGGTGTGCCTGGCCCTTGAAGAGCCTTCAGCTTCTGTACCCTTGGAGGGCTTTTTAGACTGGCTGGACTCTTCACAGAGGACCCTCTCCCTCCCTTTGTTCCACCTGGGGCTTGTGTCAGCTGAGAGGTGTGCCTGGCCCTTGAAGAGCCTTCAGCTTCTGCTCCCTTGGAGGGTTTTTTAGACTGGCTGGACTCTTCACAGAGGACCTCTCCTTCCCTTTGTTCCACCTGGGGCTTGTGTCAGCTGAGAGGTGTGCCTGGCCCTTGAAGAACCTTCAGCTTCTGTACCCTTGGAGGGCTTTTTAGACCGGCTGGACTCTTCACAGAGGACCTCTCCTTCCCTTTGTTCCACCTGGGGCTTGTGTCAGCTGAGAGGTGTGCCTGGCCCTTGAAGAGCTTTCAGCTTCTGCTCCCTTGGAGGGCTTTTTAGACCGGATGAATTGCAAGATGGCGGGCGGCAGCAACAGCGCCCTCCTCAAACCGTTATGGGTTGGGGATTGGAACTTCGATTTTGCTTCCCCCGCTGGACTGTTGTGGGTTTAGGGTGAGGAGCTTCTCAATCTTGCTCCCCCCCCACTACCGGACTGCTGTGGGTTTGGGGGTGCGGAGCTCTCCATTCTGCTCCCCCCCTTACCCAATGAGGATACCGGACATTCTGGTGCCCTGGGACTACCATCTGCTGAAGACTGAGGTTGTCTTGCTTCCGTTTGCTGGGCCCAATCTGGCCCCGAGGCCGTTGCTGGCCCACCCGACGGTTGACGGCCGGCCCCCATTGCTTCTTGCCTCCATTCTCCCTTGACATCAGCCGCCTGGAACCTCCAAACATCGACCACCGACCATCTCTGCTCTTTGCGCTCCTCTTTTGCCCCTCCCCCCCTGCCTGGGCTGTGAGCTCATTAATATGCTTTTTGTTTGTTTGTTTGCCTTTGCTTTATATTTGTAACCGATTTGTTTTATTGATGCGTTTTGCATTTTGATTTTTGATTTTTAGTTGTATTTAGTATTGTTGTTGTGGTTGTGTTGATTTTTTTTCTTCCTTCCATCCATCAGCCACCATGCAGGCAGGGACCGCCATACCTGTCGTGTCGGGCCGTGGTCGGTGCGCTAGGGGGCTGGAGGGTTAGTCGGGTAAGAAGAACTCTGGCCAGGCATCTTGCGCCTGTCCCCCGTTCTGACCCTCCAGCTCACTGTCACGTGCCTGGGAGCCACTCCGCCAGCGCCTCCGATCTTTCTTGCCTTCTGTTGAATGCCAGGTCAGTGCATAATAAAATTCCCATTATTTATGATACCATCGTTGATGGGAAGGCCGACCTGGCGTGCATCACCGAGACCTGGGTGGGTGAAGAGGGGGGGGCTTCGCTCTCCCAGCTTTGCCCTCCTGGGTTTCTGGTGCAGGGGGCAGGAAGATCGGAGGGACATAAGGGGGGTGGGGTGGCCATTGTGTACAGAGATACCATTCATGTCAACAGGGCCTCAACGTTGGTGATTCCAGGGTTGGAATGTGTCCACCTGTTGGTTGGGCAGCGGGACAGGTTTGGCATTGTGCTCGGTTACCGTGCTCCCCGCAACCCAGCACAATCCCTACCAGAGCTCGCTGAGTTCATCGCCGCTGCTTTGTTGAGAACCCCACGCCTTTTGGTGGTGGGCGACCTCAACATGCATGTCGGCGGTGAACTGTCTGGTGCTGCTCTGGAATTCATGCAGTCCATGGCCTTCATGAACCTGTCCCAGCATGTTTTATGCCCAACACACAGATCTGGACACACCCTGGATCTGGTATTTTCCTCCGTCTGAGGACTCGTGTCTGAGGGTGTGGGACCTTGTTCCCACCCCCGTGTCATGGTCAGACCACCACCTGCTGTCTTTCTCTGTATCAATTGCCGCCCCACCCCGCAGGGACCCTCAGCCCGTTGTTTGGGCTCGCCCCCGTAGACTCCTCAACCCTGATCGGTTTTGGGAAGTCCTCGGGGAGCCTCCTGGCAGACTGGCTGACAATCTGGTTGACTCTATGGTAGACCAATGGTTCGAGCGAAACATCACGAGCTGTCGACCAGATCGCCCCCTAGGCGCCTCATCCGCTGCAGAGCTCGTTCCTCTCCGTGGTTCACGGAAGAGCTTCGGCGATGAAGCATGAACGGAGGAGGCTGGAGCGCAGCTGGAGGAAGAACCGGACGGCTACCAAGAAGGCTGCAGTCATCGCTCAGTCCAGGCGCTATGTTCATGCGCTCAGGGTGGCTAGAAGATCTTATAACACCCTGAGAATTAGTGAGGCCTCGAACCGCCAAGCGGAATTGTTCCGTGTTGTTCGCGACCTCACTAATCCTGGACTGACTAGGCCTCCTCCTACTGATTTCAGTAGTGAGAACTTTGCAGCCTTTTTTTCGATCGAAAATAGAGGCCATCCGTTCAAATCCTGTTGCCATAGCCCACTCTCGGCATCCCCGGCGGCAGTGCCCCCTCGGTCTCCTCGCATGGTTGAGTTTGGGCCTGTCACCTCCCTTGAGGCCTCCAGGGCTATTGCCCATTGCCGGCCCGCGTCCACACCCTTCGACCCTTGCCCTTCATGGCTCATGAAAGCAGTTGCCACGAACATCTCAGGGTGGGCTTCGATCATCGCCATTTTCCCTTCCCGTCTGAAGGAGACCGTGGTAAAGCCCATCCTGAAGAAACTTGTCCAACTTTCGCCCGATCGCTAACTTCCTTTTATGGGCAAGGTGATCGAGAGGGTGGCCGCGATCCGGCTTCAATCCTATCTGGAGGCCGAGCATGCCCTGGATCCGTTCCAGTCTGGGTTCAGGCCTGGTCGGGGGACCGAGACAGTCTTGGTCGCTCTGCAAGATGACCTCATCCGGAGGGCCGAAGGGGTGTTCCTCCCTGTTGGTCCTCCTGGATTTGTCAGATACCGTTATCCTGCTGGATCGGCTCTCCGAGGTTGGGATCGGAGGCACTGTTCACAGTTGGTTCCGGTCCTTCCTCGGGACCGCCCCAGCAGGTTCAGCATGGGGGCTGTCGCCCTGGATACTCCCTTGCGGGGTTCCACAGGGGTCATGCTGTTCAACATTTACATCAGGCCGCTGGCTGAGGTCATTAGGAGGCATGGAGTCTGCTGCCATCAGTACGCTGATGACACGCAGCTCTATGTCTCTTTTTCTACCGCTGCAGATGAGGCTGTCCGGACCCTCGATCAGTGTCTGGGCGCAGTCATGGAATGGACCAGGGCTAACAGGCTCAAACTCAACCCCGATAATACCGAGGTCATGTTCTTTGGGGCTTCCTCATCCAGCTACGGTGGCCCGTATCCCACCTTGGAGGGTGTTTCCCTCAGGCCATTGGACTGTGTCCGAAATCTGGGCGTAGTCCTGGACCCGGCGCTCACCCTGGAAGCCCAGGTGTCCGCCGTGTCCAGGGCTGCCTTTTTCCATCTTCGGCGTATTGCTCAGATTCGTCCATACCTGGATGAGGACTCCCTCAGAACTGTGGTCCAGGCGCTGGTGATCTCTAGACTGGACTATTGCAATGCGCTCTACATGGGGTTGCCCTTGACTCTCATTCGGCGCTTGCAGCGGGTCCAAAATGCAGCAGCAGACTGGTGGCTGGTGTGCGTCGATTCGAGCACATCACCCCAGTCCTGGCTGAGAACAGAGCCCGAATTAGATTCAAGGTCCTGGTTTTGGTTTACAAAACCTTCCATGGCCTAGGACCTGGCTACCTGACGGAGCGGATCGACCAGCGGTCAACTTCGGCCCGTCCGACTAGGTTGTCGCGGGCGCACATGCTGCGTGTGGCCACGCCTAGGGAGGCTCGGAGAACTTCCACCCGTGCCCGAGCCTTCTCTGTGGCTGGCCCAACCCTATGGAATCACCTACCAGCAGAAGTGCGCCTTGCAGAGTCCCTGCCTGCCTTCCGGAAGGCGCTGAAAACCCTTCTCTTCCGGGAGGCGTTTGGCTGACACAATTTTTTTTTTTTTAGTCCCGCCATCTGCTGCAGCCGTTTTGTTTTATTGTTTATTTCAGTTGTTGTTTTAATTTGTTGTCTGTACATTTATTGTAAACCGCCCGGAGTTCCTTTCAGGAAGACGGGCGGTATATAAGCTGTATAAATAAATAAATAAATAAATAAAATACTGGAACTAGGGGACGTCCACTCAAATTGAGGGCTAGGAGAGTGAGAAAAGACAAAAGAAAATATTTTTATCACCCAGCATGTTGTTAAGTCTGTGGAACTCCTTGCCACAAGATGTGGTGATGGCATCTGGCCTGGATGCCAGATTGGACAAAATGGAGGAAAAGTCCATCACAGGTTACAAACCATGATGGAGATGTGTCACCTCCAGGCTTAAAACCAGGGTACTTCAAGGGCCAGATGCAGGGGAGTTGGATCAGGAGGCAGAGATCTAGTCTCATGTGCTCCCAGGCACATTTAGTGGGGCCACTGTGAGATACAGGAAGCTGGACTAGATGGGCCTTCTTGGCCTGATCCAGCACGGCTCCTCTTATGTTCTTATAGGATAAAAATGCTGGATATAACATTTGAGTTATTGAGATTCTGTTTGCAACTCAATCCATGCTGCCTTGGGTGTTACATCAAACTACAGTTTTACAGTTTGTGGTAGGTTTTGGCTCAGGTATCCTGCTGTTCTCAGGAAGGGAGTACCTGAGATTTTGTAGATTTTGTAAATTTTCCCTTCCAAAGGCAAAGCTGTGTTGTCAATCACCTCCCCCCCCGGCCCCAAATAAATTATATGGAACTGAAACAAGCCAGCATCTGACAGTTATATCAAATGTAGGCTTAACCATGAAATGGGAATCAAGCATCATGCAAAGCTGGTTAATCCAAAACAGAAGTGGAAATATCAAGTCTCTCTCTCTCGCTTGAAGTCTGGGCAGGGTTAGGTGAGTGCTTATACCTGACTTCGCAAAATAATCCCCACAGGAATTCCTTGGATTTTTCAAGGCAGATCCATGCCGAGCAGAATGGATAAAAATCAGCAATTTAAAAAAAAGTTTTTTAAAAAATTGAAATTAACCTTTTTATTATATGTGCGTTCTGTGAAAACTGATACAACCCAAAATCTCATTTCAGAATAAGGACTGCAAACTGTGGTTCTGTGATATCAGATAAAGTATTTATATGATTAAAAAACAGTTTTGTAAGTAGGATCCAACAGTGTTTGGAATGTGGCCTCAATTTTATGGGGCTCCACAGGTTCTTATACAGATTATTTAGGTTAACAGTTCTCTATCCTACAGGACTCACTCTAGTATTCAGATACCATTAAAAGTCCTGCACTAGGCTTTTGTCTTCAGAGTTACAGACTTCTTCCCTTCCAATACATACACTTTACCCGGCTGTGTAAGCCTGTGCTTAAGAAATTATCTCCACAAAATGGGAAACCATACTTGAGAAATTATAGCGGGGGAAAAGAGGACAAGTTAAAAAGAACCATGGGAAGATGTACAATGGGCTCTACCTGCAGTGGCACTCAGCAGAAAAGTACAGCGATCTGGGTGTTATAACAATTTTGGTCAGCTCTAAGGATTATGCTCCCCCACACACACACACCCACCACCACCAGTGGTGTCCAGACAGCGAGATGTGAAGACTGCTGTGGATATGCAGACGAAGAATCAAGAATCAGTCAAGAATCCAACAAAGTGCATGTACTGCATATATATGCCCTCTGCTGCTTCAAGTGACGCGTGTTTCTGCCCAGCTATCCAATGCAAGAGGGACATGTTTTGAGATAGAGCTGATGCTCATTTATCTAACCAGTTTAATGTTAAAGACTCACGCTGAGATAAATCTGCCCCTGACATGAAAAAGCAAGGGTTTAGAAGAAAGGCATTATTGAAAAAAACAACAACCAAAGACAATTTCCCCAAAGAAAGAAAGAAATGACATTAAGCAGTTTGCTGAGGAAACATCATTCATGTAGGAGAAAACGAATTAAGTTTGAGGACTGTGTAATTGTTATTTTAGCTTATTAGCATAGGAGCAGTATAACAAATCCACACGCAGCCAAGCTAATTTTCATTTCCGAAAATTTGCTCTCCTTTAGTGTTTTATATATCGAAATTTGATTGGAAAACAAACCAACTGTGTCAAACATAACCTTCAATACTCTGACAATAAATATAAAATACTAGGTGGGTCACAGCTGGCAATGATTTCTCATGCTTTGGTTGACAGGAAAATTGTCTTTCGAAAATCATCACTCAGCGCTCCTGTGTAGACAACGACATTTGATGGAAGACATAAACGATGATGTCCATAAGAGATAGTTTAATTTAAAGGGGTGGGGAGAGAGGAAAGACCCAGCCTTCCCTCCCAGTAACCTGAACTCGGCATGCATCCCTCCGCCCTCTGCCCAGGGGTTTTCTGCAGCTGACCTTCATCCTCATGGGCAGCTCGATCACAACCAGAGTGCCGCGTTCACACAACACTTGCGTTTGTGCAACCGCCTGCCTAACAGTCAAACTCAGTACATTTTATTCTATTTTGGTTTTCCATGTAGGATGAAGAAATAAATAAAAAAAAAGATTCAGCCGTCTGAGTTTGCTTAAAGGTAACTGAGGAACTAAGCTAGTGATGTTTGGGACCTGGCCTAGCAAAAGATGAGTTGGTGTGATGTAGAATGGCCAAACTAGAACGTCATGCCAGCCCAACCGAACTTCCTTTCCTTTTCTCTGCAGCCTTCTGCGTAGTACAAAAACGGTTCCAGAGGGAGCAGGTTTTGAGGGAAGTCAAGAGGGTTGGGGGCGAGTGGGGTGTGTGTTTTATCTTCCTTGTTCCACTGATGGGGGAGAGTCCATCAATGACACAACTCCTCCAGATTCTAGTCAAGAGTTCTGGAATTGTGTGGTCATCTGTACTTGACCGAGATACAGTCCTTTGAAAGAGATACATCATCTGCCTTTTCTGGTAGAGTACTATAACTACCACAGTTGGATAAGCAGAATTATGAAAGAAAGTACAACATTCTAATTTACAAGATCAGAGCATTATGCACCTCTTAAGGTGCATAATGGTTTGAAGTGTTCCTATCCAAGAGGTATAGGATGTGGTTCAGACAATGAAGTTGTCCGAAACCTGTCATATAGTCCATTTTTGTCCAAGACAAAGCCAGACATGGAAAAAAAAACTTTGCATGAGTGAATCCACACATTTTCCATTCAGATGTCTTTATATGCAACCCTTGCCATCCCTGTTCTCAGCCCTTCCAGTCTGCTTCCTTCCCATCTAATCGTTTAATTAAGGTTTCCTTCCTTCTCTTCTGCAAATTGTTACTTGTTGCTGCTGCTAATGGCCTCTATGAACGAGAGGTTTCCAAAATAGCCCATCGCCAACAGACCTGTTCAGCTCTTGTCAACCCAACCTGTGGCTCCCTTAATCCTCCCCATATTTGGTCCTATTTTCTTGCTGGCCTCAAACTTCCCCCAGCCTTAGTATTTTTCCTCCCAGAGAATCCTGCCTTCTCATGATGCAACCTCAGTTTCAACATTTTTGCCTCCAGAGATAACAGTTCAGGCTTGATTTGATCTAGGGCCCCACTTGTTTGCCTTGCTGGCTATACAGAGTATTTCCAAAGCTCTCCTCCAGCACATTTCAAATAAAACCAATTGTTTCTTGTCCGTTTTTTTTTTTTTACTCTGTAGCTTTGGTGATTGAAGATATGAGAGTCTGGAGGTCCTTGCTCTTGCTCTTGGTCTCCAGTGACACAGCCTTACACTTAAGGATATTTTCCAAAGCCCAGATCTGTCTTCTGTTGATTCCTTGGCTGCAGCGTCCCATTGGATTGGCGACTGAACCCCAGTAGACAAATATTTTGTTTCAATTGCTCCATCATCCACGTTAACGTTGCGCAATTCTCCCACAGTCGTGATTTCTATCTCCCTAACGCTCCACTGCAGTCCTGCTTTGGCATGTCTGTTTTCACCAAATGTCATTTCAAATCACTACTTTCTGTTTACAAAATTATATCACCTGCCTATCTTAAATTACTGATGTTTCTTCCATCAGTTTTCACTCCTCTTAGCCTTTCTGTAAGATATGTTCTGCATACAGATGGAACAGGGACGTGGAGAACACCTTTGCCTCTCTAGGAATTCAGGTTCTCTCTGTTTTCTGTCCTAACAGCAGCTTCTTGCCTACAATACAGATTATGCATATAAAATAGACTTGAGCCATGCTTCAGAAAAAAATCTATGGATCTGGCCATCTCTCTTCTGTATAATCTAAGAGTAGACAACTGTCGTGGGTCTGTAGGCCAATACCCCTTTCCCAGGGCCTGTGCTGGGAAAGTCCTGGGAAATAAATTTTCCTCCATTTTTAAACGCATCCAGAATGGTGTCTCACTGTGATCTTTTTGTACTGGTTAAACATGCGCTGCTGGCCCTGGTTTAAATTAGTACAACAATGTGAAAAAGCATCTGGCCAGGAGAAGCAATGAACTGTTTAACATCCCCAGAATCATATACTGAGTTGAGTCACTAAACATTTTGTGCCATTGATTTCGTACTTTTCAGGGAAAAACAACATGTGCACATTCAGATTCCAAGTGCTACACTAGCCAAAATCTGGGCAAGGAAGTGCATTTATAGCACACAGACTTTAGTATGCTTTATTAGGTCACTCCCCCCCACACACACATTTAATATCTACAGAAGTCATATCATAAACCAGATCATGAAAAAACCCATATACTTTGATGAGTAGAATTTATCTGAAGATAATAAAATCCATGTCTGGTTATAATATTAGTCTATCTAATCCCGTCACTCACATGAATTATTATTGAACAGCTTGCTACTCTTTGGACCGTCTTAGTGGGTCCCAAGTCCCCCACAACTCAAATTTGAGCAGAAGATCTGACCACGACAAGGTGGAAGTTGCTTGATCCATAACCACCAGATCATCCTCATCTCTGCCAGAGGTAAACACTGGGTCAAGAGGAAGTGGGATTCTTCACAAACTGGGGCAGACCCATAGATGTCATGGCCTCCAGGGCCATCCAGCTCTCCACGGATGTTGAAGGCTTTCCCCCTTCCCCAAATGACATACCATTGATCACAAAGAAAGCTCCCGAGGGACAGGGAAGAAACAGGTCAAACCTGTGCTTGTTTGAATTCGATGCATTTAAGCTTCCTTACAAGCTAGGACACAGCAGCCTTGACTGGGTAGGGTCCCCTATGTAGTCAAGGAACCGGGAGATATAGAAGGTTGAAACAAAAGTCTGAAACAATGAGTTTGGGTGGGTGGGTAGGGGAATAAGGAATTGCCATCTTGTCACAAACAACGAATTCCCACTTGAAAACACAAGCAGGGCAAATATCCAGCCCAGTTTCAAATGTGTAACTATGCAGTTGAGTGTCTGTGTGAGATAATTTTTTTCCATTTATTTATTGGGAAAGCACCAATATGAGCCTGTTTTTATTTATTCCACCTGAATAAAGAATCACAGAGTTTGCAGTGTCAGACCTTTCACTCTGGCCATCACTCATAAGGGCATTGTTAATCCAACACTTCTTCCACGTACATAAGAGAACCCCTGTAGTCAAAGCGAGGTCAAGAACTTCTCAGGTTCAATCATTCCCCTTCACACAGAGTTAACGGCTCATGCATCAGCCGCCGGGAACAGCTGAAGCATGAAGCTGACAGAAAAGGTCTTTTGTCATTTGATTACTGTAAATGACTGGTTAGTGACATATCGTAAAACAATCATCATCATCATTATTATTATTCCAAAACAGAGTGTTAATTTTAATCACCTTTAGGGCATAAAAAAGAACGGCCTGAGCCCACGGTTGGGCTGATCACATACCCAAAAGCAGAGGCAAGTCAGAATCATGACGACAAGACGCTCGAGAGGCCTCGCTTTCTGCTCAAAGATAAAAGAGCTAATTTATCACCTGGGATGAGGCAGGGAGGTTAATTCCACCCCTTACTGTATACCTGAGCCAAAGTGGTTATCTGCTGCAGTGCCACAGAGTGAAGATCTTGATCTCTGCTTTCCACCAGTAGCTTCAGGGACGGGAGCAGAAGGGACTCGCGGAGGAGCAGCAAACACAGGCCTTGGATGCACTGCAAAGGAAATGGGGGAAACCACCACCACCACCGCCAAAGCATCAGGTTGGGTACACAACTTGCGTCTGAGTTCAGGATTGTCGAGGGCAAAGCCTCTGAAAGCACACACACACACGACACACACAAACACTCTTGGAAAAGCTTTACACAAATATCCAGCCTGTTGGAAAAGCTTTAAGGACCCACTGAATCAAAGGGACATTATTGCAATGCAGAGAAAGTCACCTGGGAATCCCTGTTAGGGGTTCTGCTCTTGGCAGGAATAAGCCAGCATAGCATAGAGGAGAGCTGGGGTCGGTTCAAGTCACCGTAGGGCCTTTTGCAGCCGCCGCTGCTGCCACCACTACCACCCGCCACCCGCCACCACCTCCTTCTCTTCCTGCTGGAGAACCAAATGACCTGCATCTGGCACGTGAAATGAAGGGAGACTGCGCTGTGCAGAAGGACACAAGACTCAGTTTCCCTGCTTGCTTGCTTGCTTTTCTCTCACACTGCCGCTGCCTCCTGGCCCTTAGAAAGACATCGACAACTGGTGGCTGCCTTACTGGGAAGCGGCTGATCTCAAGCAGTTGGGTCACATGGCATTTTTGAGCCTGATAGGCAAAGAGGTCACGAGAAGCCAGAGACTGCAGCTTCGGTTTGCTGGCATCAGCCAAAAGTCCACTCTATCTATCTATCTATCTATCTATCTATCTATCTATCTATCTATCTATCTATCTATCTATCTATCTATCTATCTATCTATCTATCTATCTATCTATCTATCTATCTATCTGTCTATCAAAGCATCCACTATGAATATGTTTATACTGGCTTGACTCTCTTTGCTGTACACCAGCTGTCTCTCAAAGGTATCTGCAAGCCAGAGGTACATGCAAGGATGCAGAGTATGTTTAGATTCAAGAACATTCAAGCACCCCCAGCTCTTCAAGCACTGCTGTCACCGAAAATATCAACCCCAGATTGCTCAATGATGCTTGCCAGTCCAATGGTTTCAGATCATTGCTCAATTAAACCTACCTTATCCTCTCAGATCAACGGGATGGACTTAATTAAGCTCTAAGTTCTGACCACATTCTCTTATTGGCACCGCGTAATACTTCTCTCAGCATTTCTGATAATTAAGCCACATGGCATAATTAAGGCGAGGACAGATATTGCACGGGTGTCAAAATATGAGCAAGGAGTAAAGAAGACGAGGCAGGAGTCTAGGAATGTCAGAAGGATCTGTCCATGGCTTAATCGCAGGGCTGTCCAAACTTTGGCCCTCCAAATGTTTTTGACTACAAGTCCCAGAATCTTGGGCCTAGACTGCCAGTGACAAAGTACTGTGGGAGTTGTGATCCAAAACACCTGGAGGGACGAAGTTTGGGCACTGCTGGCTTAATGTTTCTATGGCCTAAATGGTGGTTTGAACACATGTAGAGGGATGGAACAGATGTAGGTGCAATGCAACAGCGGAAGGGGGTAGGACTGGGCGAACCTGATTCAGTAAACCTGAATAACACTAAGGTTTTTTGGCTTTCTCAAAAACAACCTTCTCAACCGAGGACCTCCACTTTTGTAACTGATACTGACTTTTTTGTTGTTGTTTTGGATGCTTGGGTGATAATGACTAACGGGACCAAGGGTCCACTTCAAGTGATGTAGTCTGAAGATTTTTTCTTTTAAACTGCCACATTTCGCCTTTCATCCTTTATATGCTACTGAAATCTACACGACACTGTAAGTGCTAAGCAAGATTAAAGACTCTTTCCACATTTACTCCCAGAGAGTCATTAAAATTTCTGAAGTCCCAAAAAACATTATTTATTTATTTATTTATTTATTTATTTATTTATTTATTTATTTATTTATTTATTTGTGAGGCTTATATCCCGCCCATCTTTCCGGAAGGAAACTCTGGGCGGCTAACAACAGAAAAGTAAAAACAATAAAACAATAAAATAGACAGGACAAAAATGACACAGGAGGTGGCAATGGAGAAGGCAAAGATGGCAGGAAAAAAAATTAAAATGAAAGGTCGCCAAACGCCTCCCTAAACAGATGGGTCTTTAGGGCCTTCTTAAAGGTGGGCAGGGACTCTGTTAGGCACAGCTCACTGGGGAGATGGTTCCAAAGCATGGGGCCCACCACAGAGAAGGCGGGGTCACGCGTACGCGATTTCTGCGCCTCTCTGGGTGTGGCCACCCTCAGTGAGTGTGCCTGCGCCAGTCTCGTGGGTCTGGCCCCAGTTGATCTCTGGGAGATACGCTCCGCCAGATACTCTGGTCCCAGGCCGTGAAGGGCTTTGAAAGTCAAAACCAGGACCTTGAACCTGATCCGGAGGACAACGGGCAGCCAGTGCAAGCGGGCCAGGACTGGGGTGATGCGCTCATATCATACCACCCACCACCAGCCTGGCCGCTGCATTCTGTACCCGCTGTAGCCTCCGGACCAGGGTCAAGGGCAGCCCCACGTAGAGGGCATTGCAGTAAAGAAAGCCACAGCAAAGAAGCCACGGCAAAGAACAGCACCTCTTCCTCTTTCTGACTGATCAGGCATGACGTCCTTTTCAAGACACTAGGAAAGAAGAAATCTAGCCAGACTCTTTCTGTGAAGATGGGGGACAACCTTCGCCCATCTCATGCTAGGTTGACCTTAAAAAAAGTGTGGGGGCATCTGTTTGTATGCCCTTTTACTCATACCAAGAGTGCCATCAGAGAGACTTGCTTCCTCCCGTAATAAATGGTGATGGCCATTTACTTTTATGTAACCCTTCCTACACTGTTAACAAGTTTAGTTCTAGGCCCAGTTAAAGAAGGGAAATCATACAAGAGAGCACAAACAGATCTGGCAACTGCTAATTATCAAAGTCTTATTTGCATAACAAAGGGGTGGGGGGAGTGAAGAGTCCTCCAGATGTTGTTCTACTAATAAGTCTCATCCCTGAATCTGTCAGAGGTGTGTGTGTGTGTGTGGGGAACCAAGGACACTATATGCGCATACATGTTCCCTGACGGCTTGGCTGGGTTCCATATGCAGCAGTGACGGGCGACCATCTCAAAGAACAGTCATGCTGTGTTGTGCAAACATGGGGTCCCTACGCGTTCTCATTGGCCATCAACACCTTCTCCAGTTAACCATGTTTAAGCGGGAGGGAAACTGGCCCCCAAAAGGTTGCTCCCAAAGTTGCCTCCTCAATCATATCCCCCATGGAGAAGGGGGAGTTGTGTCCACACCACCCTCACCCATGCAATTAGTCACTGTTGTCTCTGACCCATCTCTGGACTGGCGACAGCTCCATTCCCCTTAGATGTTTACAACAAATCGACACTGGTCATGTCTCCTTTCCTCTCCCTGCCCGCCCATCCACCCCACAGCTAATCTTCACAAACAGAAGCACTGTTTACATTCTTTTGAAAGAAGTTTTATAGTTCTGCCAAGCCTCTTACACTGCTGCTTCTTCACTTAGGGTTTTGATGGGTTTGTAAATATAAAATGTTACCAGCTCTATAAAAACTCCTGCTTCACCCAGGCTCGGCATTGTAAAAGCCACCGGGATTTATTTCCGGCAATACTGTGCAGACTCCAATAAGCTGTATTTCCCAGGTACACAGAAAATGTGCAGAAAAATCTACAATGTGCTAGTTTGTTTGGTATTCTGCAAGGTTCCTGCTGTTGCTGCAATTTCCCACAAATAAAGAAATAAAATCTTCACAAAGATTAGAGAGAGCCTGATATTTTTAATTTTACCAAATCACAAAGTATTTTTCATTTGATTTTTTTCTTTGATTTTTTTTGTTCTCTTTTTGTAGTTTTGTTTTACTGTTAGCCGCCCAGAGTTCCGTTTCGGAAGATGGGCAGGACATAAGTGTAACAAATAAATAAATAAATCTTTCTGTTCACTATTTATTTATTTATTTATTTATTTATTATTTATTATGAGGCTTCTATACCGCCCATCTTCCTGAAGGAACTCTGGGTGGTTTACAATACACTGAATCAAATTCAGCCAATTCAACAAACACACAGGCAACTAAATAACTACAATTGACAAACAGTTTAAAAAGAAATGTGCAACCCCGGCATAAACTACAAAAATAAACTAGGCAGATGGCGGGGAAAAAAAAAACTAAACTAAGTCACCAAAGGCCTTGCGAAAGAGCAAGGTCTTTAAAGCCCTGCGAAAGGCCGGCAGGGACTGTGCAAGGTGCACTTTGCTAGGGAGATGGTTCCATAAGGTAGGGCCAGCCACAGAGAAGGCTCCGCTCCGAGTAGACATTTCTTGAGCCTCCCTGGGCGTGGCCACCCGCAGTGGGTGCGCCCGTGACATCCTCGTAGGACGGGCCGAAGTTGACCGCTGGACGATCCGCTCTGCCAGGTAGTCAGCTCCCAGGCCATGGAGGGTTTTATAAACTAAAAGCAGGACTTTGAATCTAATCCGGGATGCAACGGGTAGCCAATGCAGGCGGCCCAGAACTGGGGTGATGTGGTCATAGCGGCACACACCCGCCACCAGTCTTCCAACATAAACTTGCACTTGGAAATACTGCTGGCCAGGGACAGCCTTGGATTATTAACCTGGTAAAGAAGCAGGGAGATGCTCCTACTTCATGGACAGCCAGATCCTGAATATTCTAGCCCTGTTCTAGGTGCTCCATCTACATTTAGTATATGTTCAGCATGCCATTGGTTGCCCAAACACCTTCAGGATCCCAGCAGGAGTTAGGAGAACAGAAAAACTCACATTTTTCTAACCATGAATTCAGTGACCTGTGTTGACAGAAACGGAACATAAATGGAAATGCTGAGAAATGTATGTGCGAAGGAACCCAAATGCTTGCAGAAACAAAATGGTTAACAACCCCATAGACACAATCACAACGCAGAATGCCCTCGCTGTGACTTTTTAAAAAATTTGTATCATTCCTCTCCGTTTCCTTTAATTTGGCCATGCTTTTTATAAACTCACTGTGGTATTCAATAAGATGAAAGATACATTACCTTAAACATATATAGCTTTACATATGTGTTTGTGTGTGCGTATGTACAGTAAACAGGACTGGCTATTATATTTATATGCAGACACGTTAGTGGAAGGACCTTTCAGATTGCCTGGTTTGAGGCTTACTCCAGGATGACTCATTTAAAATGTTTACTGCACTTTACAACCTGTAGCAATAGGAAGACTGTCTGAGGATGATCAGAAAAACAAGGATAGCACCTGAACATTGATTCCCCTCAACAGAGGAATAGAAGAGTGCACGCTGGAGAGCTTACACTGAGGTCTGCAATCAATGTCCTTCCATGTTTGAAATGGGGGAGGCTTCAAGCAACCGAAAGTCACTGTACGTTTCAGGGTTTTCACACACACAAAAAACCCTTCCAATATAAGCTGATCTGACAAGATGCGTTAATTCATGAAGCACTATTGCTGATTTATCTGTAGGGATCTGCTCCTGCAACCAACTAGAGAATGCAGGCGTGGGCTTCCACGTGGATGAACTGTTCACGGGGCCAAGGTGAACAAAGCGCATATACAGTGATCCCCCGCCTATCGCTGGGGTTAGGGACCTGATCTGACCCTCAATAATTGAAAATCCACGATATGCAGATGCAGGTCGAGTCAGGCCTGGGGGGGGCTAGCTGGGGGCTCTTGTACTTACCCCCAGCCTGGCCCTACCCCAAACGGGCCTGTGAGAGCCTCCCTGGGCCTTCTGGGGGCCCCAAAAGGGCCTCCCTGCAAACCGGAAGTGATTTCTGGTAAACCAGAAGTCATTTCTGAGGCCTCCGACGGGCCTAGAAAGGCTCTTGGAGGCCTCAGAAATGATTTTCAGGGATCCCGAAGTCACTTCCGGTTCGCAGGGCAGCCCTTTTGGTGCCTCCAGAAGGCTCAGGAAGGCCCCCACAGGCCTGTTTGGGGCAGCTCCAGTCCTGGGGTAAATATGGGAGGCTTGAAACAGGACTTTCCCGCCTTATCCTAGGGCAGTGATGGTGAACCTATGGCACGGGTGCCAAAGGTGGCACTCGGAGCCCTTTCTGTGGGCACCCGACATCACCCCTTCATAGCCACCTGTATACAGGTTAAATTACTGTATTGGCACTTTGCAAAAAAATTAGTGGGTTTTGAATTGCAGTTTGGGCACTCGGTCTCTAAAAGGTTTGCCATCATTGCCCTAGGGGGCCTTTTTCATATATTGCGATCCCGCGATATTGTTGTTGTTCAGTCGTTCAGTCGTGTCCGACTCTTCGTGACCCCATGGACCAGAGCTCGCCAGGCCTTCCTATCCTCCACTGCCTCCCGGAGTTTTGTCAAATTCATTTTGGTTGCATCGATGACAGTGTCCAACCATCTCATTCTCTGTCCTCCTCTTTTCCTTTTGCCTTCGATTTTCCCAGCATCAGGGACTTTTCCAGGGACTCTTCTCATGAGGTGGCCAAAGTACTGGAGCCTCAGCTTCAAAATCTGTCCTTCCAGTGAACATTCGGGGTTGATTTCTTTCAGAATGGATAGGTTTGATCTCTTTGCAGTCCAGGGGACTCTCAAGACTCTCCTCCAGCACCACAGCTCAAAAGCATCAATTCTGCGGCGATCAGCCTTCTTTATAGTCCAGCTCTCACTTCCATACATCACTACTGGAAAAACCATAGCTTTAACCATCCTGACCTTAGTTGGCAAAGTGATGTCTCTGCTCTTTAGGATGCTATCTAGGTTTGCCATTGCTTTCCTCCCAAGGAGCAGGCGTCTTTTGTTTCATTGCTGCTGTCGCCATCTGAAGTGATCAAGGAGCCCAAGAAAATAAACTCTGTCATTGCCTCCATTTCTTCCCCTTCTATTTGCCAGGAGGTGATGGGACCAGTGGCCATGATCTTAGTTTTTTTGATGTTGAGCTTCAGCCCATTTTTTCCACTCTCCTCTTTCACCCTCATTAAGAGGTTCTTTAATTCTTCCTCACTCTCTGCTATTAGGGTAGTATCATCTGCGTATCTGAGGTTGTTGATATTTCAGAATCTTAATTCCCTTGTGATTCATCCAGACCGGCCTTTCTCATGATGTACTCTGCATATAAGTTAAATAGGCAAGGTGACAGTATACAGCCTTGTCGTACTCTCTTTTCCCAATTCTAAACCAGTCAGTTGTTCCATATCCAGTTCTGACTTGCTGCTTGTCCCACATATAGATTTCTTAGGAGACAGATAAGGTGGTCAGGCACTCCCATTCCTTTAAGGACTTGCCATAGTTTGTTGTGGTCTACACAGTCAAGGCTTTGGCATAGTCAATGAAGCAGAAGTAGATGTTTTTCTGGAACTCTCTGGCTTTCTCCATAATCCAGCGCATGTTGGCGATTTGATCTCTAGTTCCTCTGCCCCTTCGAAATCCAGCTTGTAGTTCTGGAAGTTCTCTTTCCACATACTGCTGAAGCCTGCCTTGTAGAATTTTGAGCATAACTTGCTAGCATGTGAAATGAGTGCAATTGTGCGATAGTTGGAGCATTCTTTGGCATTTCCTTTCTTTGGGATTGGGATGTAGACCGATCTTTTCCAGTCCTCTGGCCACTGCTGGGTTTTCCAAATTTGCTGGCATATCTTATGCAGCACCTTTACATCATCCTCTTTTAAGATTTTAAAGAGTTCAATTGGAATGCCGTCACCTCCACTGGCCTTGTTGTTTGCAATGCTTTCTAAGGCCCACTTGACTTCACTTTCCAGGATGTCTGGCTCCAAGTCAGCAATTACGCTATCTTGGTTATCAGGGACATCCAGATCTTTCCGATATAATTCTTCTGTATATTCCTGCCATCTCTTCTTGATCTCTTCTGCTTCAGTTAGGTCCCTACCATTTTTGTCCTTTATCATATCCATCTTTGCACGAAATACCCCTTTAATATCTCCAATTTTCTTGAACAGATCTCTGGTTTTTCCTTTTCTGTTGTTTTCCTCTATTTCTTTGCACTGTTCATTCAAGAAGGCCGCCCTGTCTCTCCTTGCTATTCTTTGGAAGTCTGCATTCAATTTTCTGTATCTTTCCCTTTCTCCCTTGCATTTTGCATCCCTTCTCTCCTCCGCTATTTGTAGGGCCTCGTTGGACAACCACTTTGCTTTCTTGCATTTTCTTTTCTTTGGAATATTTTTCATTGCAGCCTCCTGTACAATGTTACAAGCCTCGATCCATAATTCTTCAGGTGTTCTGTCCACCAAATCTGGTTCCTTGAATCTATTCTTCACTTCCACTGTGTATTCATATGGGATTTGACTTAGGTTATACCTAACTGGCCCAGTGATCTTCCCTACTTTCTTCAGTTTAAGTTTGAATTTTGAAATAAGAAGCTGATGATCTGAGCCACAGTCAGCACCAGGTCTTGTTTTTGCTGACTGTATTCCTCCATCTTTGGCTGCAGAGAACATAGTCAATCTGATTCCGTTGTCCATCTGGTGATGTCCATGTGTAGAGTCGCCTTTTGTGTTGTTGGAAAAGAGTGTTTGCAATGACCAGCTTGTTCTCTTGACAAAACTCAATTAGCCTTTGCCCTGCTTCATTTGGAACTCCAAGGCCAAACTTGCCAGTTATTCCTTTTATCACTTGACTCCCTACTTTAGCATTCCAATCCCCTATGATGAGAAGAACATCTTTCTTTGGTGTCAGTTCTAGAAGTTCTTGTAAGTCTTCGTAAAATTGGTCAATCTCAGACTCTTCAGCACCGGTAGTTGGTGCATAAACTTGGATTACTGTGATGTTCAAAGGGCTGCCTTGGAATCGCTTAGATCATTCTATCATTTTTTAGGTTGTATCCCAGCACTGCTTTTCTCACTCTATTGTTGACTATGAAGGCTACTCCATTTCTTCTTTGGGATTCTTGCCCAAGTAGTAGATGTGATAGTCATCTGAACTGAATTCACCCATTCCTGTCCATTTAAGTTCACTGATACCCAGGATGTCAATGTTTATTCTTTCCATCTCACGTTTGACCACATCCAGCTTACCCTGGTTCATAGATCTCACATTCCAGGTTCCTATGCAGTATATTTCTTTGCAGCATTGGACTTTCCTTTCTCTTCTAGGCACGTCTGCAGCTGAGCGTCCTTTCGGCTTTGGCCCAGCCACTTCATTAGCTCTGGAGCTACTTGTACTTCTCCTCCGCTCTTCCTCAGTAGCATGTTGGACACCTTCCGACCTGAGGGGCTCATCTTCCAGCGTCATATCTTTTAGCCTTTTGTTTCTGACCATGGGATGTTCTTGGCAGGGATACCGGGGTGGCTTGCCAGTTCCTACCCCAGGAAGTCTTATTACAGGCCTCATTGTCAGCAGTGTAATTAGCCTTACAATGATGAAAGCACAGTTCAGCCTGTTTTATTTTGTAGCCTCACTGATCAACTGGGACACAAAAGTAGAAATGTGCCCCATTTATAAGATATTCCAGACTGAGGCACCCGCGATATAGCGGGACCGCAATATATGAACCGCGAATGGGCGGGGGACCACTGTACTTGGACGCATGTCTGAGAGCCATCCGCTGTTATGTGTGACTAACCGTCGAAGACCATGCCTGGATCGGGACTTACAGCGCTCAGGGAGGCTTGCGTACTAAGAACAAGGCCCATAGGAAATGAATGAAAGTTACTTCGCAGCAGGGCCTCATGAAGAGAGGACCCAGGTCTGCACCTGGAATGAAGCAGTTTGCAGTTAAGACTGAAATATTTCAAAGCTTCCTTATATGTTTGTTTCTATGCTGAGCAAGGAAAAGGGGGTGGATTTATTATCCGTGCAGGCACATTAACTCTAAGCAATTAGGCTCACCTCGGTAGAGAGCATGTGCTTCGTATCATATAAAGAGCGGCAGGTTTTCAGAATCTCATTCCCCGTGTCTTCCTTCTGTTCTTGTTGACATTTCATAAGCATCACGGTTCCCAACTTAACCCAAGGGTTGTTGGTTGGACTTGCTCTGAAATGTACAGAGAGAGAAAAAAACCCACCACCAAGTTAATTATGTTTGAAGCCAACTAAGCAAGCAAACACCAAGTACATAGTGTGTCTATCTGCTCATGCATATAAATTGAGTTATTAGCAGCATATGTTTGAGACAATAATAACTCTCAAAAATCAAGATCTGGTTAGGATGAAAAGGTTGCCTGATGGATTAGCAGCCATGGGTGAAGAACATTTAAAGTTAAAAGGCAGGTTTCCCTTCCCAAAGGAAGACATCATGGAGGGCCTTCTGATGTCCAAAGTTGGGATCTCCTAAGGCTTCTCAGCCAGTGAACTCAAGTCTGCTTTACACTGATGCTGCTTCCAACAGCAAAGGACAAGATAACGGCCGAAACAAAATATTACAGAGATGGATAATTGCTGGCCTTCTCCTTCTCCTAACCGAAAGCACAGCAAGGGACAATCATGGGCAAACATTGAGAAGAAGAGAAGGAACCCAGCTCTGTTTCAAATTCATTTCCCATGAGAAAGTGAGAAGGATGCATTGCCACAATTCCACCTAAGGAGACATCATTTTGAGCCTGGTGTGTGGAAACAGGCAGACCTACTCCTGAGAGAGCAAAAGAGAAAGAACAGCACTGGTAAGTTTCTGGCTTGGAGCAGTTCAACTAGGGCTGTTTTACCTTTTGGCTCTGCTAACTTTAATTGCTCATTTAAATACAAAGTGCCATTAATCAGCCAAACAAAGGAAGTGGCCAGGAAGCAGGGAGTGGTGCCAGACTAAGCCTTCCTCTGAGCTTGGGGGTGGAGTTACACTAAGTGTGTTTCCCCTGAAGAAGCTTAGCCTCAGCATTTGAGCCTGGTGTGTGGAACCAGGCAGACCTACTCCTGAGAGAGCAAAAGAGAAAGAAAAGCACTTAACGTAAAAGGAAGATAATTGTACTAGATTATTATTTCTAGATTACCAGCTAGTAAAACTGAAAAAATTTTCAAGGCCCAGAATACTGCACTCATTAGAATGGTGTCTGAGGGAGCAGCTGTAGTTACCTGTAACACTTGTGCTATGTTTGTCATCTTGACAAAACGCACAGAGAACTACGCTTGCTGCAAGTGTAAGCTGGTTGCACTATTGGAAGAGAAGGTCCAGCAGCTAGAGGCCCACATATCGGACCAGCAACATATTAAGGAGCTTGAGCTGTTCTTGGAGAGAGCGGAACAGACTATCCAGGTCCAAGAAGAAACAGGGCACACTTCTGAGGATGAAGTCACTTCCCCAACTCAGGAGGTAGATGTGTGGAGGAATGTGACTCAAAGGAGTAGAAGGCCAAGGGATCACTCTGAGAGTCTCATATTGCACAATCAATTTGAGGATCTTTCCATCATCACACCTCATGAGGCATGCACAGAGGAACAACTGGTTCCACCTGATGATCTCTCCCTCATCACAATTCATGAGATATAGGATCAGGTACATGTAGATGAACAGGCTGCAGGAGAGAAGCTCCTTGTACTAGGGGATTCTATACTTAGAAATACAGAGGGATGGATTTGTGATGAGCATGATAACCGTAGGTCACTTGCCTGCCAGGTGCAAAGGTTGCAGACATCACAAAAAATCTAGATAGCTTGTTAGAGAGAACTGGGAAGGAGCCAGTGGTCATGGTACACGTTGGTACCAATGATGTCAGGAAGGCCAAGCGGTCAGTCTTGGAAGCCAAATTCAGGTTGTTAGGTAGAAGATTGAAGTCTATAGAAGAGATAGAGGGGGGCGGGTTGGAGGAGGAGTGGCCATCTATGTCAAAGAAGGGGTAAAATCCAGCAGAATGGAGATTGACAGAGGGTCTGACTCCACCATAGATTCACTGTGGGTTAAACTACCAGGTCCAAGGAGTGATGTGATAGTTGGGGTATGCTATCGTCCACCAAATCAAAAACTTGAGGGGGACCTTGAAATGAGGAGAGAAATCATGGAGGTGGCTAAGAGGGATAGGATAGTAATCATGGGGGACTTCAATTATCCCCACATTGACTGGGCCAATGCAAGCTCCGGGCAAGAAAGAGAAACTGGGTTTCTCGACTTGCTGAATGACTGTGCCTTAGAGCAACTTGTCATGGAGCCCACCCGAGAACAGGCAACTCTGGATCTAATACTGTGTGATACTCAGGACCTGGTCAGGGAGGTGAATGTCACTGAGCCTCTGGGGAACTGTGACCATGCTGCAATTTCCTTTGTGATGCATGTTGGAGGAAGAGTGTCAAGCAAATCAGACATAAAAACCCTTGATTTTCGAAGGGCAAACTTCCTTCAGATGAGGAAACTAGTTAGAGAGAAATTGAAGGGGAAGGTCAAAAGAATCCAATCTCTTCAGAGTGCATGGAGCCTGTTTAAAACAATGGTAATAGAGGCCCAGCACAAGTGCATACCACAAAGAAAGAAGAGCTCATTTAAGTCCAAGAGGACACCGACATGGTTAACGAGTGGAGTTAGAGAGGCTCTAAAGTGCAAGGAGAGGTGTTTCTGTAAATGGAAATCCTCCCTAAATGAGGAAAATAAAAAGGAACACAAACTCTGGCAAAAGAAATGTAAGAAGATGATAAGAGAGGCAAAGAAAGATTTTGAGGAACGCATGGCTAGCAATATAATGGGTAATAATAAAAGCTTCTTTAAATATGTTAGATGTAGAAAACCTGCCAGAAAACCAGTTGGCCCTCTGGATGGTGAGGGAGGAAAAGGGGAGGTTAAGGAGGACTTCGAAATTGCAGAGAAATTAAATGAGTTCTTTGCATCTGTTTTCACGACAGAAGACCTCGAGCAGATTCCACTGCCTGAACCGCCCCTCTTGACTAAACAATTAAATCAAATACAGGTTAAAAGAGAGGATGTTTTAGGACTAATTGATAAATTGAAGATTAACAAATCACCGGGCCCAGATGGCATCCACCCAAGAGTTATTAGGGAACTGAGAAATGAAATTGCAGATCTCTTAATGGTTATATGCAACTTGTCTCTTAAAACGGCCACAGTGCCAGAGGACTGGAGGATAGCAGATGTCACACCAATTTTTTAAAAAGGAATGAGGGGGACCCAGGAAACTACAGCCTTACATCTGTCCCAGGGAAGATGGTGGAAAGCCTCATCCAAGAGAAAATCTTAAAACACATAGAAGAACAAACCTTGCTGAGAGAAAATCAGCATTGCTTCCATAAGGGTAAATCTTGTCTGACAAACCTTTTATAATTTTTTGAAAAGGTCAATAGGCATGTGGATTTGGGTGAACCGGTGGATATAGTCTATCTGGATTTTCAAAAGGCTTTTGACACAGTCCCTCACAAAGGCTGCTGAGATCCAGGAAACAAAGAGTAGGTGTCAATGGGAAATTTTTACAATGGAGGTAAGTGAAAAGCGGTGTTCCCCAGGGCTCTGTCCCGGGACCGGTGCTTTTCAATCTGTTCATAAATGACCTGGAGACAGGGATAAACGGTGAGGTGGCCAAGTTTGCAGATGACGCAAAACTTTTAAGTGTGGGAAAAACCAGAGAAAATTGTGAAGAGCTCCAGAAGGATCTCTCCAAACTGGGGGAATGGGCTACGAAATGGCAAATGTGTTTTAATGTAGCCAAATGTAAAGTAATGCATATTGGGGCAAAAAATCCAAACTTTATCTATCAACTCATGGGCTCTGAGTTATCCGTGACGGATCAGGAAAGAGATCTTGGTGTGTTGGTGGACAGCTCCATGAAGGTGTCTCCCCAATGTGTGGCAGCAGTGAAGAAGGCAAATTCAACAACAACAACAACTTTATTGATTAGCTGTTTGGGCCATATCAAGTACTAAAACTACATAGGTCCAGAAAAATAGACTTACCAAGCTATGTCTAATTGAATGAATGAATGAATGAATGTTTATTTACGGTTATTAACCAAATTGTAGTACAATTAAAATATAATGTGATAAAACAGTATAAAATAATACAATAAAACAGTATAAAATATTATGATAAAACAGTATAAAATATATTACTAGAAAATACAGAGCTTGTAAAAACGACAATTTATGGGTAAAATGCTAAATATAATTAGGAGAGCTCGAATCTCTATCAGTTATACGTCTACGTTTGATCATAGCAGCGTAACAGAATCTGGCAACACAATTTGTGATCTGAGGGGACCTGTCTGAAAGGAGTAGCTTAGCGTAGTAGTTGGTAGGTCTCCCAGGATGTTTGCAAATAATAGGATGTATAAGCTCTTGCGTAGTTCTTGATAAAAGGAGCAGCATAAAAGGACATGGGTCACAGACTCAATTTGGCTATTATTGCAAGGACATAGCCTCTCAGGGTAAGGGATATTTTGAAATTTCATCCAAAAGTTTGGAAGCACATTCAATCTGGCTGGGAAAAGGCCCGGATTATTTTTGTAGACATAGAGCTGGAGAGGTAAAAAGACATTTTGAATGCATTGTATGTAACTATGCTATTGGTGCCCGTTTGGCTCAGGTCCTGGAAATCTATATCCCATATCCTACGTTTACCTTATTCGCTATAAGGGTGTTAATAGAGAGACCTATCCGTTACTACAAAAGATTTCCAATCTGACTGGAAGGTGTCTAGGAGGGTCAGGGAGCCAGACCGACAGGAAGAAGCATAAGTTTGAGCCAGTAATTAATCATGTGGGCTTTTACCCGTGCTCTAATGGAAACTAATCCAGTCTCCAGGCGTAGGGCTGTGTTAGGGGTGCAAGGAGGCACACCGAGGATTGATCTCAAAAATTTGGTCTGGACAGATTCAAAGAATGTATATTTGCATATGCAAATATTGGGGAACCATACAGCAACTGTGAAATCACCTTGCCCTTGAAGACTTGTACTGCTGAGGGAACATGTAGACCATTAGAAAAAAAGAATCTGTTTAAAGCTGTGGTACTTTTCTGAGCATTTGATAGTGAGTATTTTATATGGGATGTCCAGGAGCCTGTGGAGCTGAATACTATGCCCAGATATTTATAGCACGCCACCTGTTCTATAGAGTGATTATTTATTACCCATTTGTGTTTAGCCCTCCTTCTGCTGGTAACAAGTACTTTGGTCTTGGCATAATTAATAACAAGTTGTTCCTGATTACAGTATGAGGAAAAGGCTTTCAAAAATCTTCTAAGGCCAATACAAGTTAAAGATAGTAATACTGCATCATCGGCATAAAGTAGCATGGAGATAGGGCGTGAGAACAGCTTAGGGGGATGGAAGTCAGATTTTGATAATTTATCCACTATGCCATTGATATAAAAATTGAACAAAGTTGGGGCTAGAATACAACCCTGTTTTACACCATTGAACACTGGGATTAAATTAGATAAAGCTTGTTGAGTTGCAGAGAACTTGCAACCTGGTGTTTTGAAAGGCAAGAAGAAGGAGCCTCCTGTCTATGCATTTAAACTTTGCCCAGAGTTTGCATCTTGGAATAAGGTCGGCTGACTTAAAGTCAATAAAAGCTGACTCCCTTGAATGATGGTGAAAAATAAGTCCCTGATCTAGTGTGGACCGCCCTAAAGCTGCTCCTCTGCCAAGAGGTTCTCTGCTTGTAACCAGTCAGTTAATTTATTCAAAAGGTGACTACTGCTTGCTGACTGAGCTAAGTAAACTAATTGTCACGAAGTTGGCTGGATTTTTGTATTTTTTTGATTGGGACAATGATGGCAAGTTTCTGGAATACATCCTGTTTGGTTAGTACTTGATATGGCCCGAACGGCTAATCAATAAAGTTGTTGTTGTTGTGAAGAAGGCCAATTCCATGCTAGGGATTATCAAAAAGGGGATTGAAAATAAAACAGCCAACATTATAATGCCATTATACAAAACAATAGTAAGGCCGCACCTGGAGTATTGTGTACAATTCTAGTCACCGCATTTCAAGAAAGACATAGTGGAACTGGAAAAGGTGCAGAAGAGAGCGACTAAAATGATTACTGGGCTGGGGCACCTCCCTTATGAGGAAAGGCTAAAACATTTGGACCTCTTTAGTCTGGAAAAAGGGCGCCTGAAGGGGGATATGATTGAGACGTACAAAATAATGCAGGGCATGAGTAAAGTGGGTAGAGGGAAGCTGTTCTCCCTCTCCCAAAATACCAGAACTAGGAGACATACACTCAAATTGAGGGCTGGGAGAGTAAGAACTGACAAAAGAAAATATTTTTTCACCCAGCGCGTTGTTAGTCTATGGAACTCCCTGCCACAGGATGGGGTGATGGCATCTGGCCTGGATGCCTTCAAAAGGGGTTTGGACAGATTCCTGGTGGAAAACTCCATCGCAGGTTACAAACCATGATGGAGATGTGTAATCTCCAGGCTTAAAACCAGAGTACTTCAAGGGCCAGATGCAGGGGAGTAGTATCAGGAGACAGGTATCTAGTCTCATGCGCTCCCAAATGCATCTGGTGGGGGCACTGTGAGATACAGGAAGCTGGACTAGATGGGCCTTTGGCCTGATCCAGCATGGCTCTTCTTATGTTCTTATCATCTGTCGGTACTCAACATGCACACATGAATGTGAACTGCCATGTATATGCACATGACTGTTAAAAGGCAAGTTGCTTCCTTGTTTCTGTTTGTTCTTCAAGTGGTCCCCTGTGCATTCACACCTATTGATTTAATGGCAGTAATCTGACCATCTCCTTACGGTCTACTCACTGACAGGCAATGCCTCCGTTCAAACAGCTGGGTGACAAAGGGGGAGAATATCAGCCACCCCTATGGGACAAAGAGAGGAGGGTGCAAACGCACAAGGCACCACTTGAACAATAACGCTACAGGTAAATGACCTAGTTTTCATCATAATGGTCTCTGAAGACCACATGGATGGGTTAAGACGAATAAGCTTCCATGGAAAACTCTGGAAGGTAGGCTGGTAGGAGGAGCATATGCTCACTAGGGAACAAGAAAAGGAAGTATTCCTCCAAATGAAGCAACCCTGTGAGACCTGGCGTCTAGGTAACAGTGTTGGGTGCAGGTAAAGGTTCTAGTGGAATGCGTTTCTACAGCAGCTAGCAACAGCCTGAGTTAGTTAGTATGACAATAGATTTTTTTCACAATATATTTGACAAGGTATTTATTTATTTATTTATTTATTTATTTATTTATTTATTTATTTATTTATTTACAGCAAGCATCTAGCGAAAAGCTACTCTGGGCAGTTTGCAAACATAAGCAAAATACAAGAGAACACATTATACAACTTTAAATAGTAAATAAACAGACTAATCAATAAAAACCAACATGACATAAATCATCATCATCATCATAATATTAATAATACAAAGAACAAATACACACAAATACTGTAAATCAAAACCATTTAGCAATTCAAAATAAAAGCAAATCAAAAAATAAAGAGCTGGTAGAAAATTATCATAAGGCCAAGAGGAAAAGTAGTGTCCTATTTATATAAGGTGGTTGGAACAGAATGATCGGGGAAGGCCAGGATTTCAGTAACTAAAATTGAGGCCATCCGTGCTGGTTTTGACTCCGGTTGCAGTGGTCCCGCCCCTTCATCCCCAGTTGCTGGTCCGCCTTCGTCGCCTCGGTTGGATGCGCTTGGGCCTGTTTCTGCTCTCGAGGCCTCCGGAGCGATGGCGCATTGCCGGCCTGCCTCCACCCCTTTCGACCCTTGCCCTGCCTGGCTAATTAGAGCTGCCAGAGGGACCATGGCCGAATGGGCTTCTGCCATCGCCACCGCCTCCTTCAGCGAGGGGGTTTTCCCCTCTCGTCTGAAGGAGACGGTGGTAAAGCCCATTCTGAAAAAACCTGGCCTCGCGGTGGACGATTTATTAAACTATCACCCAATCGCCAATGTCCCGTTCATGGGCAAGGTGATCGAGAGGGTGGCGGCGGTCCGACTGCAGTCATACCTGGAGGATCGGCAGTGCCTCGATCCTTGCTAGTCCGGATTCAGGCCCCGTCGGGGTACCGAAACAGCTTTGGTCGCCCTGCAAGATGACCTTCTCCGGGAGGCCGACAGGGGGTGCTCTACCCTGTTGGTCCTGCTGGATCTGTCAGCGGCCTTTGATACCGTCGACCACGGTATCCTGTTGGACCGGCTCTCTGAGGTCGGAATCGGAGGCACTGCTCGCAGTTGGCTCCGTTCCTTCCTGGAGGGCCGGCCACAGTACGTACAGCATGGGGGGGGGAGTTATCGGCCCCTTGGATCCTCCTTTTTGGGGTTCCACAGGGGTCATCTCTGTCCCCCATGGTGTTTAACATCTACTTAAGGCCGCTGGCGGGGTCATCAGGAGTTTTGGAGTCTGCTGTCATCAGTACGCTGATGACACGCAGCTCTATCTCTCCTTTACCACCTCTGCTGTGGAAGCTGTGAGGATCCTTGACGGGTGCCTGGAGGCCGTACTGGCTTGGACCGGGGCAAACAGGCTTAAGCTCAACCCCGAGAAGACGGAGGTTATGTTCTTCGGGAGCTCGCCGTCGGGGTACGGTGGCCCCCTCCCCTGTCTGGGGGGAGTTTCCCTCCAGCTCGCGGAGAGGGTGTGGAATCTGGGTGTGCTCCTGGACCCGGCGCTTGCCATGGAGTCTCAGGTGGCGTCGGTGACCAGGTCCGCCTATTACCATCTCCGTCGGATCGCCCAGATCCGCCCGTACCTCGACGCGAACTCCTTGAGAACAGTGGTCCAAGCTCTGGTGATCTCGAGGCTGGACTACTGTAACGCCCTCTACATGGGGTTGCCCTTGGCTCTTCTCCAGCGCCTGCAGCGGGTACAGAACGCAGCGGCCAGGCTGGTGGCTGGTGTGCGTTGCTATGACCACATCACCCCAGTCCTGGTCCGTCTGCACTGGTTGCCCATTGCGGCCCGGATTAGATTCAAGGTCCTGGTTTTAGTCTATAAACCCCTCCATGGCTTGGTACCGGGCTACCTGGCAGAGTGTATCGCTCAGCGGTCAACCTCGGCCCGTCCTGTTCGGCAGGCGCGAGCGCACTTGCTCCGGGTCGCCACTCCTCGGGAAGCCCGCAGGACGAGTACTCGGACCCGTGCTTTCTCTGTGGCGGCCCCCAGCCTCTGGAATTCCATCCCCAGTGAAGTGCGCTCTGCAGAGTCCCTGCTGGCCTTCCGAAAGGCGCTAAAAACCCATCTTTTTCGGGAGGCCTTTGGCGATGCTTAATCTGGCTTTTCTGCTCCATTTTTCCCGCCATCGTAACCTGTTTTTATCTTCCATGCTTAGTTTGAGGTGCCATCTGGTTTTAACTTTGTATAGGGTGATTTATTTGTTTTGTTTTATCAGTCATTGTAATCTCTGTTGGCTACTGCAGCCTCGTGTAAGCCGCTTAGAGTACATAGTAGATAAGCGGGGTATAAATTCAACAAATAAATAATAAATAAATAAATAAACTTCTTAAAGGCTTGTAGCAAGGGTGCTAGGCAAATCTCTTGGGGAACCTCATTCCACCGGTGAGGCGCGACCACTGAGAAGACCCGGTTCCTTGTTGATATTTTCCGTGCGTCCCTCGCGGTCGGTACTTGCAGATAGCCAGTCTGGCTTGAAAGAGTGATCCTGGCAGTTCTTATTGGAAGGAACCGTTCTGTCAGATACCAAGATACTGTTTAGGTCTTTGTATGTTAATACCAAAACCTTAAAGTCAATGTGGTAGCGAATCGGAAGCCAGTGCAAAGTGGCCAGAACAGGGTATATGCTGGAATCTTTTTAATCTCGCTGATGTATTCTGCACTAGCTGCAGTTTCCGCATAAACCTCATAGGCAGCCCCATGTAGAGAGCACTACAGTAGTCTAATCTCAAGATTACGAGGGCATGGACCAGTGTGGTCAACATCCCAACATCCAGGAAGGCCCACAGCTGAGCAATCCTCTGCAGATGGCAATGAGCGGAGTGGAGCACTGACACCACCTGGGTCTCCATGGTGAGTGCCGGATCCAGCAGGACACCCAAACTGCGGACCCCATCCTTTGCGGAGAGAGTTACTTCCCCAAATGAGAGGGAGCTTTCCATACCAGGTGTTGGGAAAATACTGTAAGAAGCTAAAGACAGTATTTGGTGTTGGTAGGTTTACATATGTCGGAAGGATACATGGAATGATGGGAGATCAAGCACGCCTTGGATGATGAAAGCTTATTGTAAAACATTTTTAATGTTCGAGATTAGGATCAAGAACAGTTGGGTGATCTTGCCCAGACAGGATGACATCAGTACAACGTGGATGGTTGAGTTCCTGTGTGATGGCCCACATGGGAAAGTTAGTGGTTACTGTCTTGTTCCTTGCTTTTCTTTTCGGAGAACTGATTAGGATATCTCCACCAACGCTTAAGATTGTACAGTGGAGCCAGGAGATAAGATAATACAGTAATAACTTAGTTTATGAGCATAATCCGTTCCAGAAACATGCTTGTAAAGCAAAACACTCTCACATCAAAGCAAATTTCCCCATAAGAAATCATGGAAATTCCGATGATTTGTTCTGGGGTCCCATAGACCGCATGATGTACACACAAAATGCCAAAACTCACAAAAGGAGTTGGCTAGAAGTCCACGTCCACACCATGGTTTACGTACCTGTTTGCGGAATCTGCTCTGCTTTGGACTAACTGGATTTTACTCTGTATTTTTAATGTATGTGAAGATTCTTAGTCACCCAGGTGAGTTTATCTGTATTTTTAATGTGACAACAATAGTGTACAGTGCACTTTGTAGCCCTATACACACTTGACTAGCTACCCCATGACTAGAAACGGTTTGAAAAAGTAAGAAAGAATGTTGAAAACAAATTAAATAAAAATGTAAATATAAGGAAAAATAAAACCCTAATCTGCATATTCCTGACTGGTGCAAGGGAGACGTCTATTCCTCTTTCCTCCCTCTGCTTTGGAGGCTGCCTGAGAGGGAATGTTCCAGACAATTCCCCACAATTCAGCATGGAGAGGAAAGGAGAGCCACCATTGGCTCACTTGTGATCATGTGACCTGCTCCAGTGCTTGTATATCAATATATTGCTTGTTGATCAGGGCAAAATTTAGAAAAAATGTTTGCATGTCTTTCAAAATGCTCTTAAACCAAGATCATGCAGACCTGGCCATGGTGATCCATGCCATGGTGACATCAAGATTAGACTATTGCAATGCGCTCTATGTGGGGCTGCCTTTGAAGACGGTTCGGAAACTACAATTGGTACAGAATGTGTCAGCCCGGGTGGTTACTGGAGCTCGGCGGTACGACTCTGTTGGGCCGCTTCTCCAGGGATTACATTGGCTGCCCATTCGCTTCTGGGCCCAATTCAAGGTGCTGGTTATGACCTTTAAAGCCCTATACAGCTTAGGACCAGGTTATCTGAGAGACCGCCTTCTTCCATATAATCCGGTCCGCCCCTTTCGGTCATCGGAGAAGGCCCTTCTACGAGTACCGCCACCCAAGGAAGTGCGAGGGGCGGCGGCAAGAAATAGGCCCTTCTCAGTAGTGGCACCGATACTATGGAATTCCCTCCCGTTTGAGATAAGAACTGCCTCCTCACTTGAAATATTTAAGCGAGGCCTTAAGACTAACTGTCTTCTGAGCCTCCAGCCTTTACAAATTTTTATAGCATCTTACTTTTTTAGTCTTATTGGCTGGGGAGCTTTTTAAACCCTGCTGCAACTACTGTTTTTTTAATCTTGTTTTTATTGTATTATATTGTATAGTATTTTATAGTATTTCACTGGTATTGTGTTGTTTTTACATTGTATTGCTTTTATTGTACTTTTTTGAATTTGTTGTAAGCCGCCTTGGGTCCCTCTGGGGAGAAAGGTGGCATAAAAATAAAGTTGTTGTTGTTGTTGTTGTTATTATTATTATTATTATTATTATTATTATTATTATTATTATTATTATTATTATTATTATTATTATTATTATTATTATTATTATTATTATTATTACCCTTAAACCAAGGTATTACTGTACTACCAATTAAGGCTTTAGCTGTACACTGCACTGTGTGCCTAGCTGAGCTGAGGGGTTGGTGGGAGACGTTGCCAGATTCTTTAAAGAAGAGATAGACAACCTTCTTATTGTTATGCTCAGGCAAGAATTCCATCTGTCTGGTTAACTTATCCCAAAGGAACAAGTGGCACCATTCTGGATGCACCTGTCGGCAGACCCAATGCCATTTTCTGGCTGAAAAGACCGAGGCATTAACATTTGCACTCAGAAGGTCCAGGCATCCACATTTCTGGTCAGATGGTAGAGAGGAGGATTTCTTTCCAGGCAGGGGATGTGACACAGATCATTCTGAACTTTACCGAAAGTCTTTGCATGATGAGAGGTAACAAGTGTGTAGGAAGTTTTTTTTTTTGCCAAGTTATCTTTATGGTTGTTAACAGGGAGGTCAACACTGAAGCACCCCTGTGGGACAGCCTGCTGACACATGTACTGGAGAGACGAGAGGGAAAAGGCTACGGTCAAAACCTGCTTTATTTAGAAGGTTCCAAATGACAGTTCTGCACAGGCGAAGGTCACAGGTGTGGCGCACCGAGATCATGACAAAGAAATTGTGACTTCAGGTGCCATTAACAGGTGTCATGCAGATCAGCTAGATTTTTGCACTATACTTATATATAAGTATACACAGTGGTAACTTTATGTAAGTAATTAATTCATTCTCCGGACCATTTTGTATTGTGAAAAATTCTTACACCAAAATGCGGTTTCCCATTGGAATGCATTGAAAACCAATTAATCAGTTCCAGAGGTCAGAAAAAAGGCAAACCGGGGCATTCCATTTAAAAATTCCCTAAACGGAGGCATTCCCATTCTTTCATCCTGCGAACATCACACATCAACTTTTAATGTCTTATGGAAAAAAATCTTAAATGGGGGCATTCCACTGAATTTTTTTCTTAAACCGAGGCATCACCATTTCCAATAATTTATTTTCTTAAATCGAGTTTTTCTTTAACCGTGGCATTCGTAAACCGAGGTACCACTGTATTGGGAAATGATTGGTTGGTTGGTTTTTTATATGCTGCCCCATTACTGCAATCAGGGCCAGCGCTAGGTTTTTTTGCGCCCTAGGCGAGGGGTGTGGGAGGCAGGAGGTGACGGGCATGGGGGGCGGCGATGGGCATGGGGGCGGTGGACGGATGGCGATGGGCGGGGGGTACGGATGGCGGTGGCCAGTGGTGGGGGGCAGCGGGGGGCAGCAGGCTGGCCAGCGCCCCCTTTCCATTTTGGCACCCTAGGCAACTGCCTATTTCGCCTTAATGGACGCGCCGGCCCTGACTGCAATGCATTATCCTATTTACAACAACAGACAGAAAAACTAGAAGACACAAAAATGAAAACATTAGGAAAATAAGAGCAAGTGGCCCCAACTGCAATTCTCCATGTGACAGCAGGACAGAGGACTTAAAATCAAACAAGGTCAGCACAGAAAGACTCCATGAAAAACAATGCTTTAAGTTGCCTTCTGAGTAGGGAGTCTAAGAACACTTACAGCTGAAATACACAAGTTTAATTTCCCTATATATATTGACTGGGGAACTGGCGATGAGCCCTATATCAACTGACAGGCACAGAACCAGCAGGCTATTAATAACAGCTGGGAGAGGGCAACATCAAACAAAAATGAGAAATTATGGTTTCCCAAGTAAGAAGAGATCTTAAAAAGGTCAGCGGCCAAGAGTGCCTTTGGGCTCAAATGGTTTTCTTATGATAATTTGAGAAGGCAGCAAGACTGGGTGGGCTGGAAAGCTGCCATGGGTACTTCTCTGGGGTGGAACGCTGCCGAGATGGACCTGGTGGAGGGTCGCTCCGAGCATGTCAGGACGTGAGGTGCTGCACACAAAAGACATCTACTCTGAGCAGCCCTGGTACAACCAGGGCCATGGCTACCAGGAGGCGAACAAGGTGGCTGCCTAGAGGGCAGAACTGAGAGGGGTGCAGAACTGAACTCAGAGGAGAGCAGAATTCACCTGAGGCACAGTTTTGCATTGAAGAACATGCAACTGAAAAGTTATATTTTAAAATTTTAAGATAAGTACTGCAACAGCGCTATGGAATATAACTACAGCGGACCCTCGTATAACAAGTGTTTTGTTTAACAGGAAATCCGCTTAAAGGAAAAAAATTTCCAGAGATAGGGGAAAATCACTTAATAAAATCACCTATGGGGCGAATCCATACAACAGAAAAATGCTCGCGATTAATCCATTTTCAATGCATTCCTATGGGAAATTTGTACAAAGGAAAATTTGCTTAACAGAATTTCATTCTGAATGAATTAATCCCTTTATACATGGAATATATTTATATTCTATAGCACTTTGGGGCGCAAGTAGTTAGTCTTGCCTAGGGCACAAAAATGCTTGGCATGGGCCCTGGATGTAACATATCAGAGGAGGAGTCCTCGGATCATGGGGAATGTATCTCTGGGTTCGCAGAGAAAACCCTGATGGACCTTGGTGCAGAGGCTCCATCCATGCTGTGTCCCATAACAATGCACACAGAAACCACTTCTCTATTTGATATACATTGATGCACATTTTTCTGATCTGGATCCATGGAGAGGAATCTCTAAAAAAATTCCACCAGGACTTCAATGGTTTTCACCCAAACATCAACCTCACCCTGGAACAATCCACACAACAGGTGAACTTTCGGGACATCACTGCCTGAAACTACAGCATGGGCATCTTAGTATCATACTGTACCGGAAACCAACTGACCGATACACCTATCTGCATTCTTCAAGCTTCCATCCTGAACACACAACAAAATCAATTGTATATAGCCAAGCTCTTAGATAGAACCACATCTGCTCTGACCCACAGGATAGGGACTCCAAACTCAAGGATCTACAGAATGCTTTCCTCAGACTACAGTACCCACCTCGCATGGTTAAGGAACAAATCAGCAAAGCAAGACACATACCCAGAGATAACCTGCTACAAGACAGCTCCAAAGGGCCAAATGACAGAACACCACTGGCTGTCACTTACACTCCACAAGTGAGACCACTCTCACACATCTTAAATGATCTCCAGCCCATCCTTGACAAGAATGCATCACTCTTGGTGGGAGACCTATATTTGCCTGGTGAGCTCTGGTCCATGGGGTCACAAAGAGTCGAACACGACTGAACGACTGAACAACAAACCTCCCAACCTCAAACAAACACTAATGCACACAAGATTAGAAAACAGCAACATGGACAATGGAACGAAACCTTGCTCCAAACCCCGATGCCAACTCTGCCCACACATCTACTCTGGCAACACAATCATAGGACCTAACAATGTGACATACAATATCAAGTGAAACTTCACCTGCTCCTCAACCAATGTGATCTATGCCATCTTTTGCCAACAATGCCTGTCTTCACTCTACATTGGACAAACAGGACAATCTCTAAGAAAACACATCAATGGACACAAGTTTGACACAAGAAACCACAATACAGAGAAACCTGTCTCAAATCACTTCAGTTTACCTGGATACTCCTTGAAGGACCTGAAGGTCACCATTTTGGAACCAAATCATTACAGATCAAGAATACAAAGGGAAACAGCTGAGATAAAATTCATATGTATGATGGGCACACACAAGAATGGATTGAACATAAGTCTGGGTTTCTTGAGTTATTATCAAATTTAATATTACTATACAGTGGTACCTCGGATAACGACGGTAATTTGTTCCTCGACGTTCCTCGTTATCCGAAGTTCCTCATTATCCAAATGAATGGGATTGAAATGAATGGGAAACCATTTTAATCCGTTCCGGAGGTCCGGGAAAAGGCAAAAGAAGGCATTTTTTCCTAGACCTCTTTAAAGTGCACTTTCAAAGTGCACTCCTCCCCCTCCCCTCCACCGGGCGTTTGGGCCAAGCGGTGGCTGGCGCTCCCCCCCCCACGAAACCCACCTCTTCCTCCTCCTCCTCCTCTGCCGCTGCCGGGCACCTCTTCCTCCCCCCGCCTCCCCACCTCCCTCCTCTTCCTCCTCTGCTGTTGGCGCCGCTGCCACCAGGCATTTGGGCCAAGCAGCAGCTGGAACTCCCCCCCACCCCCGAAACCCACCTTTCCTCCTCCTCCTCCTCCTCCTCCTCCTCCTCTGCCGCCGCTGCCAAGAGAGAGACTGCCCCGGTTCTCCCCCCCCCGGCCCCACCTCTGCATGTTGCCTCCCCCCACAGGTCAGTAAAAGAGAAATGTGGAGGGAGGCTGGGGCTGTGGGCTGTTGGAGGGGGGTTGAAAATAACGAGTCGTTATCCGAATTATTCGTTATCCGGGGCAGTCATTATCAGGTTCCACTGTATTGCCATTTTTTCATTGAAGTTTTATCTCCCACCTGTACCCTAAGATAAAAACTCCCACTCTCTCACCCCTTTCTTCCACACACACACCTCACCCCATTCAATCTGGTTATGGTTTCTGACTCTTGAGGAATTTACCTTAAAACCATACTTAACATTTCTACAGACCCTGACCACAGAGCCATTAGCAATACTTAACATATCTATGACCCCTAGCCAAATCATTCTTCTCACCATTTGTACAAATAACCATCTCATCCTCTTCCACAGACAATGCTTAACATACCTACGTCCCCTGGCCAAGTCCTCCCACCACTTCTACAACTAATCATCTCTCCCTCCTCTTCCCCCTCCCCTATCCACCAATGCACATCTGGTATGAAATGCATATCTCATCACATATTATATTGCACACCTCATTCTGCTGCTATATGTCTGAAGAAGTGGACGTGTCCACAAAATGTTACATTAAAATATGAAAATTAGTCCTTAAGGCACCACATGTTTTGTGTCTTTTGTTTTGTTTTGTTTTTCTTTCATTTTTGCCTGCAATTCTTGAAAGGACTAACAGAGCTACCCTCTCTGAAAAAGCTAATAATACTAATCGTAACAGGTATGCTAAGAAGGTAATGATACCATCACTGTTTAAAAACAATCTTCCCCAGATTTGGAAGTTTATACTTGGTGGGCTCAGCACTACCATGTGATGATGAATGTCTTCTTCTGAAGACAAATGTTTGAGCAAACGGTGGTAATTCAGCCTCAGGAACTCTCAGCCCACATCAATGATCTTCTAGTCTCATCTCAGTTTGGTCCCCATTATTTATTTATTTATTTATTTATTTTATTTTTACAACTTATATGCCACCTACTACCCAAAGGTCTCTGGGCAGCTTACAATCAAAGAATTAAAACAGTTAAAACATCAAATATCAATAAATAATTAAAACAATAATAAAAACCTTACACAAAAATCATTACACTAAAATTGCCATCAGAGGACCCACAGTCTATGTTGTATCAATTAAAAAACTCATTATGGGGCAGAATTGGACTCAGACTCTCTCTATTTTTTCACCCAGTGTGTTGTTAGTCTGTGGAACTCCCTGCCACAGGATGTGGTGATGGCATCTGGCCTGGATTCCTGGAGGAAAAGTCCATCACAGGTTACAAACCAGGATGGAGATGTGTCATCTCCAGGCTTTAAACCGGGGTCCCTCAAGGGCCAGATGCAGGGGAGTGGTATCAGGAGACAGAGATCTAGTCTCATGCGCTCCCAACGGGCATCTGGTGGGGCCACTGTGAGATCCAGGATGCTGGACTAGATGGGCCTTTCTTGGCCTGATCCAGCAGGGTGGCTCTTCTCTGAGGTTCTGATGTCAAGAGAGGGAGCACTGCTGCGCCATTCTTCTTACTCACCACGTCGCCTCTAGTGCTTTATGACACTGCTGTGCATAGTTGCCAGGTGACCTGGAGCAGGATGGCCTCCATGTGCTGATGATGGTCAGCTCTACTTCAGGGGAAGCGGTGCACAACTGACATCATAAGCTCTTGACTGCTTATTCAAGGGCTTATTATCGAAAACAATCAAGGAAATACAGTTTGGAAACATACTTTTTTGGGGGGGGTGTCTGTACATACACATATATCATTGTGACCCTCATAAGGGCTAATGACTAGCTTTCTAAAACCTGAATCAAATACAACTGCTTTCTTTGCACTGACCAGACATGCTAGTTTTGTGTGTGATGGGCAACACACAACTGAAATAAGGACGTATGGGATTGTTATCTGAAAAGTCAACATTACAGATTTAATTTTGTAGAACCTATAAAGGAAGGGAGGAAGGAATAAGCAGAGCTCCGTGACTTCAGCAAGGACTCTGCTGACAGCAATCAGTAAACTGAGGTGGTTAATTTATGCATGTGCACTCAGCATTGTTGCTGAAGAGAAAATGAATGTGAGAGAAGTCAGCTCAACTGTAGTTTGCACAGTAGCATTCTGTTGGCTTTTTCAGATACATTTATTTATTCAACTGCTATAGAAACATTGTTCTCAGCAAAACGGGGGAAAGCTGTTTTCTTTATATTATAGCTCTCAGAACTCCCCACCAGTAGCTCAACAGAAGGCAATTTCATCTTTCATATTTTATCTAAAATTTAATATGATGTGCCTTTAATTCCTTTTAAAATACCTGAGCAACTTGCTATTTTTTTTTAATGATGAACATATCCCCAGATCTTTTGTTAAGGAAAAATGCAGGGTGAAAAAAATATTTTAAACAAACAAATATCACATACCTTTCTGCTCCCTTCCAAGCCTTACATTTACAATCAAAGGAATGAAAATCTGAGCCAGCCTGCCAGAGAGTATCAGTAGTTCTCTCTCTCAAACTAAAAACAACAACAACCTTGATTTGTTCTTGAAAAGAAGAGACAAGCAGATGTGGCACTATGTATTTTTTCAGAGAAAACATACCACAGCACAACAAATCGATTCTCTTCCCCCATATTGAGAAGCCAGAGAAGCGACGCCCTCAAGCTACTGGAATGGAATTCTCTGGTTTTCCTAAGATGTTTCCTTAACCTTTCACTACTAGGCCATCTCGAATTGTCTTTTAGTTTAGGAAAGATCTAAGAGCCATACCAATATGTTATAATGGTGGGGATCAATTCTTATCCTTCTTAGGCACCATGAGGCAGACAGAGCCATGGCTAAAGGAGTCTATGAGCTGAATTATGTAAAACAACAACACCCAAATTATGAAGTAGCAGAACTTAACTCAGCTTAGTTGTTAATGCATTGCCTCAAACACCACAGCTCTGCTGGATTCAGAAAAAAAATCCAAAAAAAAAAATTGCTTCCTTTTAAAACACACACACACACACACACACACACACATAATTCTGCAATTTTATGCATTTCTCAGTGAGACAAACCAATGAACGTATCTTAGACTTTCAACGAAAGAAACATATTTTCAAAGTTAAAAGCATGATAATGCATTTTTTTTAAAAAAGATACTTTAAAATGGTTTCTAACTTATCAACAAATACTTACATTTTAGGGCTTCTCATAGGGGGCCAAGCTTGCAGGAGCATAGCTAAATGTTGAAATTTCAGATGGTCCTCACTCGTTTCCAGAAGTCTCAAGAAGAGAGAGTACCTCTTTTCTTCATTTTCAATATCAGTTACTTCTACCTAAGAAATTGGGAGAGAGCGATAATTCACACAGGATTCGGCATACCAAGGTACCTATGGTAGAATTTTCCAGAAATAAATATGATCTGTCAGCCGAGCCACGGGTTTAAAATAGAGAAGATGTCTAAGATATTCCTAGACAGCATTTTATTCAGTCTAGTCTCCCAGGATAAGTCCAGAAATTATATTATAATATATATATATAAACAACATTAAACCCGAACAAACACATCAGTGGAATAGTGCTAAGGATCCTGCCACCTTCTTGAATTCCCTACAAAAAATAAAATGTATGAGATTTCACAAGCGCAGATTACTGAATATTCATTGAAACATTAAACCTTAAAAGATCTCATGCTGTGATGCTAAGCAGTCTGTCAACATAGGAGTTTCTCCAAAATGTCACAGCACTCCAAAAAAGCAGGCAGAAAATTAATTACAGTAATGGTTTCATTTCATTTATCGTCCAACAGTTGAATAAATAAATGTTTTTGAAAAAGCAAACAACTTTCTCCTGATAAGGGGACTCAAGGCGGCTTATGTTAAAGTCAGCTCAAGTTCCGTATAACACTGGTATGAAAAAGTCTAAAAGATGATGACGTGGTAATGACAGTGTTTTGGTCACACAAGTGCTACCAGTTCGTTGGATGCTAGTTTCATGAAGAAATGCCCTTCAACATGAGCTATTTATTTTTAGGCTATATATATACAGAGAGAGAGAGTGAACCCTTATATAAAAAACAGCTTGTATAACATAAAATCTGTACAACATAAAATATTCCAGAGATAAGGGAAGTTTGCTTAACATAATCACCTATGGAGAAAATCCGTACAACATAAAAATGGGATTACTCCATTTCCAATGCATTCTTATGGGAAATTTGTAGAAAGGAAAATCTGCTTAAAATAATTTCATTTGGAATGAATTAATTCCTTTATACAAGGTACCACTGTGTGTGTGTGTGTGTGTGTGTGTGTGTGTGTATACACACACACACACACACAGCCTAACCTTTTTTGATTACAAACCCATTATTTCCATGAAGCGCGGCTTAGAAAGGCCACATGTGCTGTGGAAATGATGACGTGTGAAGAGCTGCACGAGAGTTGAGGGGAAAGGGAGAGAAAGGAAGAAAGTTATTTAATCAATATATTCTAAATACTTGGGTTCCTTGTATAATTCCCTGCTCTTCTGCATGACCAGGAGAAGCAAAATTAACCCATACTTGCTTATAGAATCAGAGAGTCAAGACGTTGGAAGGGGCTTATCAGGTAATAGAGTCCAGCTCCCTGCTCTAGGCAGGGATACAAATCAAAGGCTACCTGCCAGGGTGTTGTCTGAATTTCTCTCGAACACCTCCAGTGTCGGAGCACTTATCGCCTCCTGAGGTCATGGGTTCCATTGTTGTGCTGCTCTAACAGTTGGGAAGTCTTTCCTGATATCCTCTGAAATCTGGCTTCCTGGAACTTGAGCCCCTTATTGAGTGTCCTGCCCTTGGAGATGACTGAGAAGAACAGATCCTGCTCCTCCTCCTCCTCCTCCTCCTCCTCTGTAGGGCAGTCTTTCAAGTACAGTGGGGTACCTCGCCTTACGGATTTAATCCATTCCGAGTGCATGCTCTTAAGTCTAATTACTCTTAAGTTGGGGTACCTATCTAAAAAATTGAAAAAATAAGTTAAAAATGAAAAAAATAAAATAAAATAAATTGTAAGTCGAGCAGACCATATCTAAAATTTGTAAGGCAACAGTTAAAATGCCAAGAGTTTTCCACTCTTAAGTTGAATTTCTCTTAAATCGGGGTACCACTGTATTTGAAACGGCTATCATACTCCCCCAAAAAAAAAGTTATTTCCATCTTTCCTCATGCGGCTTGGTTTCCAGCTCCCAAGTCATCCCTGTTGTTTTCTATGAACTTGTTTTTTTTTGTCAGCATCCTTCTTGAAGTGCAGTGTCCAGAACTGGACAGAACAATCCAGATGAGGCCTAACCTCATACTACTCATAATGAAGTGATTTATAAAGGAGTCTTACACCTAGTCAGTTCATTGGCCACCAGTCAACCCCAACCACAACGCAATCTCACTGGCAGGCAGCTGAACAATGGGAATGTTGTTACCTAACGGGTCCCATGAACCTACTCTTTCTTGGTACAGCAGGGATCCCCCCCTATGCAAAGTCTAAAATCCAGGGAAGTTGGCAAGTCTTTGGGTCTGAGCCCATGACTTTGGGTACCAAGTTCAAGCCCCTATTAAAAAGAAGCTCTTTTTCTCAGCAAAAAGGGAGGGCTGGGAGGGTTCCAAGTCGTGAGTTGAGTATGAGTTTTCAAAACAAACAAACAAACAAACCAAGTCGAGTCACTGGTGCACCTTAAGTCCAACTTTACAGCTAATCTTGCAATTCCAGTTTCCATCCCTGCCTAAGGCCATTTTCGGGGCAAAGGAAGACTGCGTCCATCCTTTGCTTCTGCACATTTTCTGAGGAAGTTTGACCGGAGACTGGGGATAAGAAAACAGCACGCCTCTTTTGCATATTGTTTGCAAATCCGGTCTCTCTCCGGGCTCTTACCAGAAGAGCTAATTCACTATGCAAGAAAGAAAGAAGGCAAACAATATCATGAAAACCTTGGCCTTGGTGTTTCATTTTGCCCACTGAAGAAATTCCATGCGGAAACACTCAATTAATAGGCAGCTCTGTTTCAGAACGGAGGCGAAGGGTCCCCCCAGAGCCAAGCCTCCTCCCCAATGCAAGGATTCTAAAAGGATCTCTTGATTTATACATCAAAGGAGACTCTGCAAGGAGGGAAAGAGCAAATGCCAAATGCAAATGTTTTCTTAGGAGGACAAACACACACCCCAAAAGTGAAACCTGAAAGAAAATATTTGGTAATTAATTCAATCCAAGGTAACGGAAGGGGTGGGGTGGGGACGCTCATCAGGAGTCTAAGCTCTACACTGTGTCATGAATGTATGTTATAAAACCTCATTTTAAATAAGCAAACTGCCCCTGGAATCATAATGCATATTTAGCTACTTACTACTGAAATGCTACAAATGAATATATACATAAAATGAATATATATTTTTATAGTGCATGCTGGTATGAATATGATACCTGAATAAATACTGTTTAATAAATATTCAGAAGGAAAAAATGAGTAATTTTTGGTTTGCTTATTATTTTTTATTTGCATATTTTCATTCTCTTTCACAAGGTATATTTCATACTTTCAATTTTAGAATCTCACTCCAGTGAATTGTGAAAGAAGAAATTTAGTTAATATTTGTAAAGAATAAGGTATTTCAGATACGTGCCAGAACAACCAATGGGTCACTATACTTTCCTGGCAATTTTACATTTTCTTTCACATCAACATGAATCACTGTGTGGCTCAGCATTGAAGGAAACAATTTAGCAAGAGTCAAGACAAAAGGTGTAATACTACTATTCACTAGGAAAATTGCAAAAATCTTTATATAACTGGCGGAAGCTGCTGTTTCAGAAAGAAGCCATTTCATGAAGAGTACTGCCATTTGGAAAGAATTTAATGGAACGAGGAGTTTGAAACAGTATTATTACTGCATATGACTGACATGCAGAAGTCAAGTTTACTCCTTTTACAGAAGGCAAGATAAACTATATACATTTGCTAAATGCCCATAAAATTACTTGTCCCTACTCAACCTACCATGACTCAAAACAATGTCAAGTGTATGCATATCCTGGGAAATTCAACGTTAATATATTCAGTATCACGTAAAAGAAAGTATCTTATCAATCCTGCATTCCTTTGAAATAACGGAATGTAGTACCAATTTGAATTAATGCACTAATAAAACCAGGAATAGCAAAGAAGGCACTGGTGGGTATCCCTGTACTGCTACAATGCATTTTCAGTTACAGGGAAGTTTAATAAAGATACACTTCATATTTACTGACAGCAAAAAGGCTCTGGGGAAAAAATCATCTCAGATATGGGCTTTATTTTAAAATACTATACTAAAGTGACACAAAAGATGCACCTGGAATGGTTTTATTGAATTGTGCAGGCAATTATTTTGCACCTGTTTTTATGTGCACGCACGCACGCACACACAGAGCTGCTCCTTACTCCAGCAAAGGATGATGTCAAAAGGCAGAGGCTGATGGACATATTATTATTATTCCAGCTTTTTTAAAGTGGAGACTCCTACTGAGTATCTTGAATAAAGGACAATTAGCCACTCTATTGCCAGGGGAGAAGGGCCTCTACCCAGGTGACGAACACGACACCCACGTAGCAGCGCGTTCAGCAACAGCTGAGTGGCACCACCGAGTGGCGGGTTTGGGCTGCCCTGTTGAATCACGGATGTCCCTTCCATAGCGGGAAGGCGCCCTTTGCATGATCTCCAGGGAATCCTCAGCAGACCCCCCAGGCGGGTTCCCGGCCTTGTCTGCACCACACTTTCGGAGGGCGACGTGGGCTACTCTCGGGAGGAGGAGGGAGCACATTCCATTTCGGCCAGCCCGGCTGCGCACCCCCAAATGGGGACGGAACCAGACGGTGGCTTTGCATGCACCACATTCACTACCAGCGTCAACAACAGACGCTTACGCACACGCTAGTACAACTTTTAGGTAGCATATTATTTTAAGGCAAAGTTTAATGATAGTTTTGGAAACTATCCTGCTTCAGGAAAAGTACACTAAAGCTGTAGTCAAAAATACTTGGATTTTTAGCTGACTCTTGAGGTGATGATGGTATTATAAAGGTACTTGTACCTACGTTTAAAACTTTCTACTCTGCTCAGTTTAATGTTTTATTATTTTAAACTTATTTTATTATTTTCTTAAGCTAGTCATGACATGTGGACATGTTTCTTTTTTTTATTATAATTTAATTTGTACAATAAACAAAACTTAACAAGAGAAATATAAACTAAAATATAAAAAGACCTCAAGACAGACTGAGTTCCCCACCACCTTTGGGATTTTTAAAAGAACATACTACTGTTTTGTATTGTATGTTACTCCATATACCCTGTCTTTCTTCAGAAATGGAACCATTTTTGGGGGGTCGGAGATAATAACATTTTTAAAACAGAGAGATATGTAATCTGGAAGTTGAGTCATGGCAATTTGACTTCTTTTCTTCTGAGAACAAAACGTTTTGATCTCACAAGAAGTCCAGTTGCCATGACTCAACTTCTGGAAAACCTCACCTGGATGACTGAGAATCTTCAGAGACAAATATATATGTTATGAAAACAATCCATTTTCTTAAAACAATTTGTTTACAATATTCCCTTTCTAAATTTCAATTCACAAGATAATTTGTCATTACTAAATATGCACTTGTCTTTGTACCAATCTTCAATATTAAACCGATGACTATTTTTCCAGTTCTTTGGAAATAGCAGTCTTGCTACTGTTAACATAACAATAATTAATTCCTTCCCCACGGTTCTAATTGATTTTTTCCAATCATATTTAATTGCCCTATTGTTGGACACCTTTATATTTTGATATCCATAATTTCATTTATTGCTTTGAAAATCACACACACATAGTACCTTTATTGTTTATGACCAAAGGCCTTTACAAAATACAGATAACATAGTACAAGAAATCGAAGAAATCTTCTTCTTTTAAAACAACAATATGAACTCCCCAATATCCTTTGAGTCCTTAAGAAAGCCCGACCTCAACTTCTTAGCAGCCAGTGCAAAAAGTGCGACAGAATGAGTAACCGATGGCTGGTTATCGGCGAGCAGCCTTCGTACTATTTCATTGTTGGAACAAGCAGGAAATATCTTAGTAATAGGCCACAATAGTCTAGCTCGAGGATTCTTATAGAGAGGACAGAATAATAAATAATGGATTACATCTTCTATCTGGTCACATCCGTAAACACATTTACGTTCCGTGACTGGGATTTTTTTATATCTCCCTTCAAGATAGGCGGAGGGCATCTGTTGGAATTTTAATTCTGTAAAAGCCCAGCGCAGTTGTGAGATAGTTAAAGTCTCAAAATATTTTGGCCTCAGGTGGTTAATCTGCAGTTTGGGGTACCACTTTGAGAATCGGGAATCGATAATTGTGGCCCTGTCTTGACAGGCATCACTGTCAAAAATCCAGTTCTTTGAAGAGTTCGAACTGGGGTCAGCGCTGAGAAGCCTTTCCATACTAAGATCATAGGTCTTTAATTTCACTTGGCCCTGCTTTGCCCACCCTTCTGTCTGCAGTTGTTCTAACCAGCAACTCTTGGCCAGAGATTGATCATCCACGCCATTTAATCTTTGCCCATATCTGAAATAGGCTAGCTCAATTCTGGCACCAATAGAAGGAAGGCCAAGCTCAGCTCTTAGGTGTGCAGAAGGGGTCCCCGGAGGGAGTCTCAACAGCTGCCTAAATAATTTGTTCTGTATGACCTCCAGATTAGGTTTAGTTCCCTCCCCCCATAATTCAGCCCCGTAGAGCATTTGGGCCAGGATTTTTGCAGTGAAGACCTTGATGGGAGGATTTGTTAACTGGCCACCTCTAGCGTAGAAGAATCTTTTAAATTGTCCAATTGTCCTAGTGCTAGATGTAGAGATCGCTTCTACATGTTGTTTCCAGGACATTTTCTCACTGAAATGCAGGCCTAAATATTTAAACGAATGTACCTGCTCCAGTGCATGTCCATCTATCGACCAATTGTGCATAGGCGCAAATCACTGTCCATTCACATGTCTACCACTTACGCAAATATGTATCCTTTTCTTTCTTACATTTGCAACAGGAGAGTGAGACGTCTTTGCTCATTATAGTTTCATTGGAGTTTTTCATATTAGCTTGTAACAGCTTTCCTTAACTCTTACAGACATATTCTTCCTTCTTCTTTTATCCCAGACCAGTAATTTCTTTCTTTATACCTCTTTTAGAGTAGCAGCTTTATGTTTGTCTCCCATTAACATACTGTAAATCACGCGGGGTGTGGTTTCTGAACTGCTGGATTGCTCAGGGGTTGAGGTCTCTGGCTGCAGAGCCAGAGGTTGGGGGTTCAAATTCTCCACGGTGCCTCCTAGAAAGCGGTGGGACTTGGTTATCCAGAGGGTCCCCTTCCAATTCTGCAGTGCTAAGGTAATTATTCTGAGGTTATTATACAAAGGGGGGGGGCAAGAAAGCTCAAAGGATCAGAGGATTGTTCCAAAGTCAACATGAACAAGATGAGCATCCAACTAATCTTGATGTTATGTTTTATTTATGAATAAATCTTTGTAAAAGTCGCTCTAGAAGCATCTCAGAAAGCTAGCATAAGTACATTATAACAGTCTTGTAGCTGGGCCAGGGAATGGAAGTCACTAACGGGTCCAGCATTCTGTTCCCATAGCAGCCAAGCAGACATCTAGGGGAGTGTTGGAGAACCTATGGTACATGGTAGCCAAAGGTGGCACTCGAATGAGCCCTTTCTGTGGGCACCCGACATTGCCCCTTCACAACCACCTGTATTCAGGTTAAATGGCTGTATTGGCACTTTGCGAAAACATTAGTGGGTTTTGAATCACAGTTTCGGCACTCAGTCTCTAAAAGGTTCACCATCACTGGTCTAGGGGAAAGACTACAGGCAGGACATGAGTTTCTCAAATCATCTTTTAAACTAACTTGAATCACCGGCCATCACCTGCACTTGTGCACTGACTGACAAGGTACTGTATGAAGGAGGCCTTATTTTTGTCTCGGATGGAGCTCTCTTCATTCACTTTCTTTGTGTATTTGATGCACCACTCTACATTCATCTTCACTGGATGCCCCTGGGTTCACATATTATAAGAAGAAAAAAATATGCAGTACAGTGGTACCTCGGTTTACGAGTATTTTGATCAACGAGCAAACTTGTCTGTGGAATTTTGTTTTGATCAATGAGCAGTGTCTTGATACATGAGCACTGGAGGTATCACTGTATCACCACTATATCTGTGTTCTATCTTGTTTAATATATTTGTACAATAATACCTTGGTTTACAAGCATAATCTGTTCTGGAAACATGTTTGAAAACCAAAGCACTTGTATATCAAAGCAAGTTTCCTCATAAGAAATAATGGAAACTCAGATGACTTGCTCTGGGGCCCACAGACCACATACTATACACACAAAATGCCAAAAACTCACAAAAGAAGTTGGCTAGAAGTCCACGTTCACACCATGGTTTAGGAACCTGGCTGTGGGATCTGGGTTTTACTCTGTGTTTTTAATGTGACAATAATTAAATGCATTTTGTAGCCGTATACACACTTGACTACCGGCCCCATTATTAGAAACGGTTTGAAAAAGGCAAAACCTACCCTGCATTCTCCTTTGAAAACCTTTGTGGCTGGTGTAAGGGAGACGAAAATTCCTCTCTGCTTTTGAGGCTTGCCTGAGAGGGAACGTTCCAGACAATCACCCACAATATCCAGCAGTGTGTGTGTGTGTGTGTGTGTGTGTGTGTGTGTGTGTGTGTGTGTGAGAGAGAGAGAGAGAGAGAGAGAGAGAGAGAGAGAGAGAGATGCCATTGGCTCACTTGTGATCATGTGACCTGATCCAGTGCTTCTATTGCAAGACATTGCTCATTGATTGAGCCAAATTTGACCAGAAATGTTTGCCTGTCTTGCAAAACACTTGTAAACCAAGGTACTTGAAAACCAAGGTATTACTGTATTTTAATGTGCTGTTAAACTACCCAGAACAGTGCTTTCATATTAGAGATGGGTGTTTCATTTTGGAAGTGGTCCGGTTCTAAAATGAAACGTGGGAGCCCAGCTGGCGTTTGGAACTCAACCAACCCTCCGGAATGAAATCAGCCAATCCCTTACCTCACTCTGGAGTCGCGCGGGCTAAACTCCAACAAGGCAGAAGCCTCTGACATAATCTTTCCTTCTCCCTGGCATTGGCCAATCAGGAGCTGTGCAGGCAAATGCACCTCCCGCCTCCCTGTCTGATTGGCCAGTGCCAGGAAGAGTGAAATATGACATCAGAGGCTTCTTCCTCATTGGAGTTTAGCCCTGCATGACCCTGGAGCAAGGCAAGGGTTTGGCTGATTTCGTTCCGGAGGTTTGGTCCAGTTCTGAACGCCAGGTGGTCTCCCATGTTTTGTTTCAGAACTGGACCACTTCCGAAATGAAACAGCAATCTCTATTCCATACTAATGGGGTTGTATATAAACTAACTAATATTTTCTTCACATCAACCATAATTTAGTTTAAATTGTACCCATTCCCCATATGGGAATTAAACATTGATAATCAAAGGTAATATAATATTGGGAGCGATTTCTTTATTACATCAATGGATAAATACAAGAAATATGCCATGTCCTTCCATTTCAGCAGCACCATTCTCCCTCAGACTATGCTTATTCTGCTTTTGATGGTGGTGCCAAAAGTAATATGGATGAGGAAACATTTCTCAAAAATCCCAGACTTGTCACTTCTATTCATTGTCATTGCTTGCCCAATTACTGCCACATTTCTGCAATTTTCATAAGCAAATTAGTGGAATGGTTTTTGATGGATCCGTCATATGGACAGTACAGGAGAGAAGTGCTTTGTTAAATCACTTGAAGCTATCTGGTCACATCACTGAGGGGGGGGGATGAAACAAATTCATAGGAAAAGCAAGAAAGGAGTTGCTCTGTTTTGGAATCATCATCTAAAGATCTGCAGAAACGGGGACATCTCTTTCTTTTATTCACTGCTGAAAATAACCACAAGCACCACACAATTTAAATATGCCTTGATAAGTCACCCATCTTTCCCAGGACGGCACCTTTATCTCCATGGGTCCATTGAAAACCATTAGCAAGAAGACCACTGGCGGGCAGGGTCGGGAAGAGACAGTTCGAGAAAGGTACTAGCCCATTAGCCTTCAGAGCCAAGTATTTTAAAGAAAACACGGACAGCCCTGCCATTTGGGGCTTTTAAAAACTCTTTTAGACGTTGGAGAATTTAAAGGGAATATTAGTACTTCGAGGCACATTTTTAATGCTCTGGTTAACTAGAAAATTGCAGGACCTGAAGAGCTCTGATAAAAAGCATCAAGAGGATTAAGGACAACACATCTCCCCCTCCGTGTCACTGGTCTCCCCCGCTCCCCCCCACCCCACCCACCCACCCCATGGGAGGCCATTAGAATGTGAATTAAGGTCTCTCAAGCCTTTGAAAAATGAGGACATCTGAATTTTTAATTTTGTTAACTAATCATTAGCGAACTGGAAATGGCTGCGCTTCCAACTGTGAGATAGGGGACTGCCTCCATAAAACATATTTTTCTAAAAAACTTCTGTACAAGCTGGCCTGTTCCCCACCACTACATTGATTTGTGGGGAACACTAACTTATTGCCCCTACAGCGTAATTAAATATTAAGTTCCACTCTAATGTATGCAAAGCCTGACTAAGAGGATTACTTAGGCACACAGCAAGGGTGGCTTTCACACACATCCTGGCAATGGAACACCGCAATGTCATCTAAATTATCTTTACACACTACGAATCCACATCCATCATTGCCAGAATCTAGAGTTCTGGACAGGAAACGATGGAGAGAAAAAACACTATGCTTTTTTAAAAAAATGGATGCCAAAATGAAGTAGAGAGGAAGAAAATGACTTTTTAAAAAACGCTTAAGAAGCCATAAAACCATTATTTTGAAGGACCTTCTTTTCCCGTTCCAGTTATAGGAACGTTGAAAAGCCAAAATAAGATGCTTTGAACTATTGTGAAGTTTGAATAGCCTTCCCCAGAAAAAAAAATTAAAAGAGAGAAAATGGACTTTAAGATCAGATCTCAAAGGATTTAGGACACAGTTTTATTATACTCTGGTAAATTTCTAATATCAGGTTTCATAGATAAGAGCTCATTTGTATCGCCACCTGTCATCTCTGAAGTTTATTATAAAGGTTAAATATTTTCTGTTGTTCTGTATTAAATATGTTTGGCATTCAAGCTTTTATTTCGGAAACAATGTTCCCTGTGAAATCTTCAGGAAATGAAACCACAGATTCATCAGAACTGGAAGAGATTAAAAATGGCTTCAGAAAGACAGTCGGCAATATTACGAAGGGCAAGCTCCCTAAAACAATCCTTATGTGGTATTTTCTTTTAATGTCTAAACTTGAAGAACTTAAGAGGAAGCCCTGCCTCAGGATAAAAAGACAATCCAGCAGGAACAGAAGGAAAAGGGGAAACAATGCTGTCAAAAAAGAGGAGATGTGCTCCAAGACTCCATTTATGGCTGAACACTTTCAGACTTCTGTTCCTGCCCCATCATAGCTATAAGTGACTATAGCTTACTTTCTCTTACAATTCATTCAAACCCTTCCTGCCTTCTGGCCATACTCAGGCATGCACCAATAATTTATTTTGATTTAGAATATTTTTACCCTGCCTTTCTCCTTAAAAAAGACCCCCCCCCCCAAGTAGCATACGTCATTAAAAGACAATCTTCTTTCTATCCGTTCAGTCGTGTCCAGCTCTCTGTCACTTTGTGGATCGATGCTCTCCATTGCCTTTTCCACTTCTTATAGTTTCTTTTAGCTCCATCGGGGTCATCCCAGTGTCCCTCCTGACGGCCAGTGAGTCCTTGGGCGCGGCCCCTTCTTCTTTTGCCACTGACCCATCCCAGCACCTCTGTCTTTCGAAGTGAGTCAACTCACAAAACACGACTGAAACATGACCGCTTGGGTTTGGCCATCTTGCTTCCAGTGATCTGTTAGGTTTGACTTTGTCTAATTGACTCCTTGTTGGTTGTCCTCGCTCTCCATGGGATATGTAGTAGTCACCTCCAGCACCACAATTCCAATGGCTCAATCTTTTTTCCTATTCCTCTTCGGCAAAGTCCAGGTTTCGCAACCATACGAAGCTATAGGAAATCAGGCTGAATTCACTTGTCCGCATTTGATTAGGTGGCTGATGACTTTATTCCGCCAGATGTTATTCATACTGATCATTACTGTCCTTTCAAGTGCTATATACATCTTCTGATTCTCTGAGCCACATTCAGTATTTTGATTCATTTTAGAGCCAAGGTAGTTTACTGCGTCCGTTGCCTTGCTGTTGATCTTAACACTGACTTACCTTGACTTGCATGTTCTCTGCCATGGCCACTATCTTTGTTTTCTTTGTCTCGAGGCGGAATCCAAGCCTTTCATCTTTGCCTATTAGTATCAGCTGTTCTAGATCTTTCTTACTTTGTGTGCCAGCAGTGCCTTTTTTTTAAAAGACACTATTTAAAGGGTCTAATACACACTACAACAAGGTAAATGAAAAAAAACACCAAATCTATTCAACAGGTTCACATTTCTGACAGTTTTACTTTTAACTGCTATTTTTAAAAAATTAAAATGTACAAGAAGGGAGGTCATGGATCCATCAGAAAATGAAAAATGAAAAACCATGGCATATACTGAGCCATCCTAGCAGAAAAACAATCCGTTCAAGCATGTAGTACAAAACATTATTTGGGGGCAAACCCGTTAAGTAGAATACAGTGGTACCTTGTATAAAGGAATTAATTTGTTCCAAATGAAATTATTTTAAGCAAATTTTCCTTTATACAAATTTCCCATAGGAATGCATTGAAAATGGAGTGATCCCATTTTTATGTTGTACGGATTCACCCCATAGGCGATTCTGTTAAGCAAATTTCCCCTACCTCTGGAATTTTTTATGTTGTACAGATTTTATGTTATACAAACCGTTTGTTATACGAGGGCCCACTGTATAGTATTCAAATCTTCAACATTCATTGAAGGTCAAAGCAGGTGCCAAGATCTCAGGACAGGTTTCCCATCCTTCATTTAGGGGATGCTTAAAAAGAGCGCAAAAGCGAACAGCAACACGCAACGGGCGAGGGGGACCCACCTGAGTCTCCGGCCAAGAGGCGTTGAGCACCGCTTGCGTTCGGAAGAGCACAAGCAGCCGGATGTCCTCATCCCTGAGGTGAAAGGCTTGCTCCAAAATCTGCAACACTTGGATGCGAGGCTTCACCGGCAAAGCATCGTCACCACAGAAAGGTCTCAGCCAAGCCAGGAGGTCATCCGAAGTGACGAGATGTTCACTGCAAGTTAAAATCAGGGATCGCGAGGGTCAGAATGGTATATTCTTAGTGGGAGAAAGGTAGGCGTATAAATAAAATAAACACGTGAAACAAAGAGAGGATGTGGTCCCAACCAACCATCTGCCTTGCTCATTTCTCCCACCATTTTAAAAAAAGTTTCTTTCTTTATTCGTATCAGAGCATTGCTACATTTTAAAATTATGGGCATACATGAAACATCAAGCTCAGACAAATGTAAAATCTTAAAATGATTAGGACTGTTAAATATAAAGCACCCTAGGATGTTAAAACTTTTTGCAGTCATAAGAAATGAATGACTTAATGGTCATGTTTCAAACGTTCAGTGGCACATGTATATACAAGCCAGAATGTTTCCGATTAAAATTAAAACATAATACCCTATTATGATCACAAAATGCAGTCCTTTGAAGACTTTTTTTTTTTAAAAAAGGACAAAATTAACAATAGTTGTTTGCTGCATCGTTAATATTCTACCAGACTGTCTTAGAAACAGATCTGGTTTTGGGGGGAAAAATTCTGACAAGCTGAATTTCAAAAGAATCATGACCACTAATAAACCTCTAGAGAAATCTTATATGTAGGTTTTTTATTAGATGATCTTACTTAAAAAGTATCTCTTGATGTACAATTATATATATATAAATGCTCATCTGTGTAACAAAATATAGCATTCATTAATTCATTTTTTTAAAGAAAGCAACGGATGGGAGAATGTGGATAAAAGTTTTAAAGGTCCTCAGAACTCACCCTTCACACAACATTTTTTACAAATATTTGTTTCCACCAAAAAGCCCACAAAGCAACAAACATCCTGTTGCAACTCCCAAATACTACTCTAGTTTCTGCCTTAATAATATTTTATACAGTATATTGGTAACATGGCATACACATGGATCTCACAGACTATATCTGTTCAAGACACATTAAAATAAGTATTGGGTACTCTGCCTTCTTTCTGCAGTAGTCAGTGGTGCAACAGTGTATTTATTTATTTATTTATTTATTATTTATCCATTTTTATACCGCCTGTCTTCCCGAAAGAACTCCAGGCATTGAACAAAGAGGGGAAGACAGACCCAAAAGAAACAATACAGCAATCGAGACAAAATAAAAACGGCATATAAAAGAAAAAAAATATATAGTATATAGTATAAAACAGCTCAACAAGGGAGTCGAAAAGTCATCAGCAAGACGGCAAAAAAAGTTATGCCGAATGAGTCCTCTACAAAGGAGTTTCAACTCATTTACGGTATTATATCAGTCATCTAAAGATAAAACAGGCATTTCAAGCTTTTAAGAAATCCTCCGTGTAGAATCAACACTCAACAAATCAAACACACAAGTATTTTCTTCAAACATTCAGATCAGGAAGCAAAAATTCCACTGTCTAATTTCACTCCCCCCCCTTAAAAGCTTGTGTGTGTATGTGTGTACGTGCATGTGTGTGTGTGTGAATACTTTAGCAATCAACAGACCATGAACAAAAAGGGAGAGAAAAAAATCTATCAAGACAGTAGATTGATGACAGAATATTTCCTTTTCTAGAAACTAACCTGTGTCTTAAAAGCAAAATATTTATGGAGAAAAACATTATTTTTTGCATTTTCTGCATCTTCTAGGTTTCATCACTGCCAAACACACTTGCATAAAAGCTGTTCTACTTTTTGTGTGAGGATTAGATATTCTGATGCAAATTCCCTTGTGGTTGTAAATGATTTTTGCCTTTTTTTCCTTATTTGCATGAGAATAGACTATTGATGGAAAAGGAGATATCTGATACAGATCTATACAACAGGGAGGATCTAAGAAAAACTCCTGCACCACTGCAACTCATTTGCAGTAAGCATATTTGCTTTATTTTGGGTTTTTATCCCCCAGAAGGGTGTCTCTTGACTCCAATCCTTAGAGCAGGCTGACTGCTGAATTCTATACCTTCTCCAGCTGTAGAATACCCCTTGCTTTGGTGCGGTGATAAATACTGATGTGGTGGCCAGATATGAGTTTTTCTACTAAGGATTTTTATATTAGCATATGACATCAACAGGATTATACATTTCCTCTTCTAATTAAACAGAACATACCAACTGGCATTTAATAGCAGTCACATACTAGAATAAACTACTTAATGGCCAGCGGCTGCCAGCTAGATTCCATCAGCTATCCCATTAGTAGGCATAAAAAAACCTCTCCCACCCACCATTCTGAATCACTAGGCATACACCGAATTTTGCCGTTTCGGTGACTCTGCTCTCCCCATCCAGAGAGACCTTTGCAAACTTTTCACATTCAGCTAGTCTTCTTAACCCCTAAGTAACTTTGCATTGACAGTGAATGTGGCCATTCATTGCTATTTCCTAACCCCAGGCAGTTATACCTTGGCAGACATAACATGTTACAAATTTCCTTTTTCAGAATATTTGAAAATATATGTTTTTAATTCCTGTGTCTTAAAGCTGTTATTGTGGGCGGGGTGGGGGAAGCAGGGTTTTTTTTTGTTTTTTTTTAGGGAGCCTGGAAACAAAGGTGGTCATCCACATGTTGTTGTCCTACCTCTCCCAGCATTCCTCTCTGCTGGCAAAGGCTGGGAAAAAGTTGCTGTCCAACAATATTTGAAGGCCAAAGGAAAAGAGGACGACAGAGAATGAGATGGCTGGACGGTGTCATCGATGCAACCAAAATGAATTTGACAAAACTCCGGGAGGCAGTGGAGGATAGGAAGGCCTGGTGAGCTCTGGTCCATGGGGTCACGAAGAGTCGGACACGACTGAACGACTGAACAACAACAACAACATTTGAAGGGCTTCGCTTCAATCATCTGAGCCTGACTTCTCAGTCTTCTACATCACTTGATGCAGTCTTTTTGTGCATCAATGTGCTCTACGCACGATAATGATACCCTGTTCAGTGATACCATAGAATCCTAGAGTTGGAAGAGACCTCAAGGGCCATCCAGTCCAACCCCATGCCATGCAGGAACCCCATCACAATTTACCGAAAGGCAGCTAAAGATTTATTATTTATTAATCTAGCCCATTGAAGGAGTGGGGTCAAACAGGCAACGAAAGGTTGGTCAAATTCATCATGGCCTCCCTGCCAGTCTAGAACCTCCCCTTCTACTCTAATGTCAGAGGCAGAACATTTTCCTAGTCAAGAATTGTTAGCCCCAACGGATAAGAACATAAGAACATAAGAAGAGCCATGCTGGATCAGGCCAAAGGCCCATCTAGTCCAGCTTCCTGTATCTCACAGCGGCCCCACCAGATGCGTTTGGGAGCGCATGAGACTAGATATCTGTCTCCTGATACCACTCCCCTGCATCTGGCCCTTGAAGTACCCTGGTTTAAAGCCTAGAGATTACACATCTCCATCATGGTTTGTAACCCGTGATGGACTTTTCCTCTAGGAATCTGTCCAATCCCCTTTTGAAGGCATCCAGGCCAAATGCCTTCACCACATCCTGTGGCAGGGAGTTCCATAGACTTACAACGCGCTGGGTGAAAAAATATTTTCTTTTGTCAGTTCTTACTCTCCCAGCACTCAATTTGAGTGTATGTCCCCTAGTTCTGGTATTTTGAGAGAGGGAGAAGAGCTTCCCTCTATCCACTTTACTCATACCCTGCATTATTTTGTATGTCTCAATCATATCCCCCCTCAAGCGCCTTTTTTCCAGACTGAAGAGGCCCAATTGTTTTAGCCTTTCTTCATAAGGGAGGTGCCCCAGCCCAGTAATCATTTTAGTCGCTCTCTTCTGCACCTTTTCCAGTTCCACTATGTCTTTCTTGAGATGCGGTGACCAGAATTGTACACAATACTCCAGGTGGGGCCTTACTATTGTTTTGTACAACGGCATTATAATGTTGGCTGTTTTATTTTCAATCCCCTTTTTGATAATCCCTAGCATGGAATAAGTAGAGCAGTCAACAGTGAAGGTCTACTAGTTAAGCAGAAGAACGCACTGGGGAAAGGCAACATGGTGACTGTGTTTTCAACGCCCGGCCATTGTATACCCCTCCGACCTGGTCTGTAAGAAACCCCCAGGATTAGGCCTTGGCAAGATGGAGAACCACTGGAGGATCGGAAGGGAAAGGAAGTGGTCTCACATTGGCAAAAATGATTCGGGCCTGACTCCTAGGGAAGGGACTGGTCTTCATTAAGTTGCGCAGAGCATAAGCTGGAACCAGAACAATCTATTTTTCTTTCTTGGCCATAACGTTTATGTTGAATGATGCCCAAGTCTATTGTGTGATGAAACATATATTAGAACCCTCAAGTGAGCTGGTGTGCAGTTTGCGCTACTGAGATTAGTCCACAGTTTTAGGCATGCGGTCAAAAACAGCCCTTTGCCCTTTTTACCAGCTCCAAATGACTATATATAAACGCGTAAATAATGTTTGGGTATTCATTGGCAATATTTCAACCTGACACTGAGTTCTTCCTAAGAAACAAAGTCCCAGATAGAATGTGATTTATATTATAACTAATGTTGCTATATTCATCCTAACAAGACAGATGAGAAAGTAATATCAGTCAAAAAACACCAATTCCACCTGTCTGCAAGTGCTGAAATAATACAAACTGACAGTTTAAGTTATGGGTGGTTTTTTTTTTTTTTTGAAAACTTCAGAATTTATTTCGCCTCCCCTATTCTCTTTATATTCCACCTCTCTGAGAACTGGTGTTAAATTAGAAATGAGGCTTCAGAGTGAGTGGCATCTGAAATGTAAATTAAAGGTTGATAAATTAAAAAGTGAACTGTGGAGACCACGGCTTCCAAAGTTAGGTGAGCTCATTTTTCAGACAACAGCCACTTCCTGAAGGAGACAATTTATACTCGGTTATATTTATTTCTTACAATAACTGAGCAATGCAGAGGTAAATAACACTTCATGAAATGCAGGTTCTGGTTCGTAACTGCAGGTTCTGGTTCGCACCCGCTGATTCACCAATCGCGGATTCAGTTATCCATGGTCGGTGATCAGCAGGTGCCGGGGAGGTCCGAGCCTGAGGGCGAGGAGGGAAAAGGAATATAAAAGAAAACTTACCAATGCCGAGCCCTTTGCGCTGCTGCACGCCGGCCACCCTCCGGCCACTCTCCCGAGGGGTGGGGCAGGGACTTAAGAGGACTCGCCTGGCCAAACGGCCTTTGAACTTCCTGCTCAGGTTCTGGACAGAGGACCAGAAGTTTGAGCTGTAGTGGGAAGTTTGAAATTTCTGGTCCTCCGCCCAGGACCCGAGTGGGTTCCACTAGCCCTCCAGAGGGCAGCCGGTGTGCAGTGAAGAAGGCTTGGCATCGGTACATTTTCTCCCTCCACCACTGCTGCTGGCCCCGCAGGCTACCTGCAGCAGCGGGGGGGGGGGGAGAAAATTTGACGATGCCGAGCCCTCTTCGCCACTGCTGCTGCCACCGCTACCCCCACAGGCTGGCTGATGAGCCCAGCAACGAAGAAGGTGACAGATGCATGCATTGCAAACAATGAGCAATTGGAACCGCAGCTGTTGTGAGTTTTTTGGGCTGTTTGGCCGTGTTCTGCAAGTTTTCCTTCCTGACGTTTTGCCAGACTCCGTGGCTGGCATTTTCAGAGGGCAAGGAGCTCAGGAGAGCTAGGAGTTCTCTCTCCCGGCCGTGAAAGCCTTCAAGGATAAATTGTGGCACCCCCACCCAAAAAATAAAAGCTCTTACCCCTTCTCGGCACTTGTGTGGACGGCAGAGACAATGCCTTCTAATGTCTGGAAAGGGTCTCTGTTGAGAGCATCTGGGCCACCATCGCCACTGTCCAAGGAACAAAAGAAGGACAACCTAGGAGAAACGTAACTTGAGAAGAAACATTTCAGAATCCTTAAGGCTTCTCAGGGTGTACAATTATATGCTATTGATCAAGACATCAGTTACTGTGAGTCACACATTTTTCTATTGAAACGCTTCGTTTTGTCACTTCCATGAAAAAGAAGAAAAAGAAAACACAAGGTCCTTCCTTTTCCCGATTTTTTTCCTTCCCCAGAGAGAAAGACTAAGATAATTTATCACCCAGCTTTCACTGTATTTGCTGGCTATCAGAATTTCTTTTTTTTTATCAGCAACACAAAACCAGCACTCATACCTCCAAGCCGTGGCAGAATCGAAAGGACCATTAACTATAGAGCATATTGGTTTGGTGAGACACACCCAATTTTACTTAACTATGCACACATATATTCTGACTTGCTGCCTGAAATGGTCAAGATTTTGTTTTATTTATTTATTTATTTATTTATTGAATTTATACCCCACCCATCTTCCCGAGGGAACTCTGGGCGGCTTACAGAGCTGATCAAGCCAGCAAACAATACAATACGGATCAGCAACAACAGTATAAAAACAGCCTAATAAAACAACTTTGGCATCATAGGAAAACAATCGAGGCTCAGTAGAAGCAATGATTGAGCGACCATACAGATGGCGAGGAGAAAAAGAAAAAGAAATTAAACTAGACTGCCAAAAGCCTCTCTAAAGAGCAGAGTTTTTAATGCTCGGCGAAAGGTTAGCAGGGACTCTGCAGAGCGCACTTCGCTTGGTAAGCTGTTCCAAAGGGAGGGGCCAGCCACCGAGAAGGCCCGGTTATGAGTGATGGTTTTCCGGGCCTCTCTAGGGGTGGCGACCCGAAGCGAGTGCGCTCGCGATTGCCCAACTGGATGGGCCAAGGTTGATCGCTGGACGATCCGCTCTGACAGGTAGTCCGGGCCCAGGCCATGGAGGGTTTTATAAACTAAAACCAGGACCTTGAATCTGATCCGGGATGCAATGGGCAACCAGTGCAGGCGAGCCAGGACTGGGGTGATATGGTCGTAACGATGCACACCCGCCACCAGCCAGGCTGCCGCATTTTGTACCCGCTGCAAACGCTGGAGGAGAGTCAAGGGCAGCCCCATGTAAAGAGCATTGCAGTAGTCCAACCTCAAGATCACCAGCGCTTGCACCACAGTTCTCAGGGAGTCACCATCTAGGTATGGGCGGATCTGGGCAATTTGTCAGAGGTAGTAAAAGGCAGATCTGGACACGGCGGCCACCTGGGCCTCCAAGGCGAGCGCCAGATCCAGAACCACGCCCAGATTCCGAACCCTATCCGCCAGCTGGAGGGAAAGGCCATCCAAACTGGGGAGAGGGCCTCCATATCCAGATGGGGAACTCCCGAAGAACATAACCTCGGTCTTCTCGGGGTTGAGCCTGAGCCTGTTGGTCCTGGACCATGTCAAGACCGCATCCAGGCACTGGTTGAGAGTCCGGACAGCTTCCACTACAGAGGTGGAAAAGGAGAGATAGAGCTGCGTGTCATCAGCGTACTGATGACAGCAGACTCCAAATCTCCTAATGACCCCTGCCAGCGGCCTCACATAGATGTTGAACAGAATGGGGGAGAGAGACGAGCCCTGCGGAACCCCACAAAGGAGTATTCACAGTGCCGACAACTCTCCACCATGTTGCACATACTGGGGACGGCCCTCCAGGAAAGACCGGAGCCAACTGCGAGCAGTGCCTCCGATACCTATCTTGGAGAGCCGGTCCAGCAGGATACCGTGGTCAACGGTATTGAAGGCCGCTGACAAATCCAGGAGAACCAACAGGGTAGAGGAACCCCTGTCGGCCGCCCGGATTAGGTCATCTTGCAGCGCGACCACAGCTGTCTCGGTCCCCCGGCCAGGCCTGAACCCGGATTGGCATGGATCAAGGCACTGATGTTCCTCCAGAAAGGACTGTATCCGAACTGCAGCCACCCTCTCGATAACCTTGCCCATAAAAGGGATGTTGGCAATCGGACAATAATTCGCCAATTGGTCCGATGCCATGCCTGGTTTTTTTAAGAATGGGCTTAACCACCATCTCCTTCAGACGGGAGGGAAAGATCCCCTTGCTGAAGGAGGCGGTGGCGATGGCAGATGCCCATTCCGGCATCGTCCCTCAGGCAGCTTTTATTAGCCAGGAAGGGCAAGGATCGAAGGGGGTGGACGTGGGCCGGCAGTGGGCAATCGCCCTGGAGGCCTCCAGAGAGGAGACAGGCCCAAGCTCATCCAAACAAGGAGAGCGAGGGAGTGCAGCATCAGGAGATGGCGGGGGAGGGCTAGTACAACTGGAGTCGAAGCCGGCATGGGTGGCCTCTGTTTTGGATCGAAAGAAGACTGCGAAGTTCTCACTACTGAACTCAGTAGGAGGAGGCCTTGCCAGACTAGGATTGGTGAGGTCCTGAACCACATGGAAAAGCTCCGCCTGGTGGTTCGAGGCCTCACCAATTCTCAGGGAGTGATAAGATGTTTTAGCCTCCCTGATCGCTCGCGAGTAGCGCCTAGTCTGGGCAATAACCGCGGCCTTATTAATTGCCGTCCGGCTCCGGCTCCAGCTGCTCTCCAGCTTTCTCCGTTCCTGATTCAGCGCTCTCAGCTCTGCTGTAAACCATGGCGATTATTGAGCTCTGCTATGGAGAAGGCGCCTGGGGGCGATCCGGTCGACCGCGGGGCAGCTGTTTCGAACCATAGGTCCGCCGCAACCTCAACCGGAGCATCAGCCAGGCCACCAGGGAGCTCCCCGATGGCGTCACGGAACCATGCTGGGTCCAGAAGCCTCCGGGGGTGGGCCAACGCAGGGGCCGGAGGTCCCCGCGGGGAGGGGCTGCAACCGACAGGGAAAAGGACAGCAGGTGATGGTCTGACCATGACACAGGCAGAGAGACAAAGTCCCCTGCCTCCAGAGTGGAATTCCCCGACATGGAGGTAAAAACCAAGTCAAGGGTATGCCCTGACCTGTGAGTGGGACATAAAACATGCAGGGACAGGCTCATGGAGGTCATGGACTCCATGAATTCCAGAGCTGTACCAGACAGTCCATCGCCAGCGTGCACTTTGAAGTCCCCAACCACCAACAGGCGTGGGGACCTCAAAAGTGCTGCCGCGATGAACTCCGAGAGCTCTGGGAGGGATTGTGCTGGGTTGCGGGGAGCATGGTAACGCAGCACAATGCCAAATCTATCCCACTGTCCCACCAACAGGTGAAGGCATTCTAACCTCTGACTAACCAATGTCGAGGCCCTGCTGACATGAAGAGAATCCTTGTACACGTTTTGCTCCTGGCTGGGGTGCTTGCAAAAACTGAAGCACCTTTTATGCTCGCTCCATCTATCTATCTATCTATCTATCTATCTATCTATCTATCTATCTATCTATCTATCTATCTATCTATCTATCTATCTAGTTATTAAATTTATATACTGCTCCATCTAGCTGCATGGCAGTTCTGGGCGGTTTACAAGGTTGAACAAACATCAATCAAGACACACAAGAAATAAACAATGCAATAATAAAAACATAATAAGAAATAAAGCAATATCTATTTGAACATCAAACAGGAGCAAGATGGCCTAAAAACACCCCCCCCAAAGTACATAAATAGCCACGTCTTTAGAGGTTGCTTAAACACTGGGAGGGAAGATGCCAAACAGATCTCAGGGGGAAGATGATTCCAGAGGTGAGGAGCTACCACTGGGAACGTCCGATTTCTTGTCAAGATTTACGGGCCTCCTTCAGCGATGGCACCCTCAGATGCCCTGCCTGAGATGACCAGGTGTTATGGGCAGTATTTTGCGGCAGGAGCTGTTCTGTCTCTATTTTTAAGCCCCTTTGTTTGAGGGTCGGCAGAAGGCTCTTGGTTGCTGGACCACCCTCCACTGCCTCTCCTTGCCTTGAACTGTATATCTTAGGGTGGCACCAATCGACAGAGATGGTGGTGCGGGCACTAATCAAGACCAGAGCAAAAATGTTTCAGTTCTGGGACTTGGCTACAATTCCATCAACCTTATACGTAAAACACATTTGACTTATACCCTTTCCTTTCCCTCTGCTGAAGTATGGAAAAAGCAACATTTCCCCTTCTCTGGCATGGAAGCATGACCCATTCAAGGTTCTGGAGTGCCTCCCAAAAGTTGTTTTGTTCGGTGCCAGAGGGGAAATAGCCAGATGTTAGAGAAAAGAGAAAAGAGAGTGTGACAGGGGCGGGAAGGTGCTTGCAAACTGATGCAAGCTGGACCCATCACTTTTACTTAACAGCCTTTATACTGCTTATGGGCATTTGCAACCGCTTTTCCAATTCAAAGGCCCATGACGTGCCTACAATTAACTCACAGGTGCAGGGATTTTATTTAGAAAGATACAGCTCTATAACATTTGCTGGAATGATTATACAGGCAGGTGGGGGAAATGGAGTTTACCGCTGTAGATCTCAGCTCTCGTGAACAGCGGGGAGATACAAATTGCACGAATTCATGCCTGGATGAATGAAATAGGATGACAATGATGATGATGATGATGATGATGATGATGACAATGATGATGATGATGATGATGATGGTGGTGGTGGTGGTGGTGGTGGTGGTGACGACAACCACCACCACCACTACCTCTAGGTTAAGTGTCGGAAACTTAGTGATGCTTGTGTAATGTTTGCATAACTTGTTGCAGTTCATTGCAGTTTACGGACTGGGCACACATGACAACGCATGCCAGTGACACGACCAAACACAGGCACCATTAGCTGCAGCCCGTTCAGCGACCTGACATAGACACCTGTGGGACTGTGGCCAATACGGAGACGAAAACCTCTAACCAGTAGAACATTACTGCTCTTGCTTCAGCACAAGCTGACCGTCACCAAGTAAGAGGCATCAGGATTTTAAAATGAAAACAGTGGGTTGGGCCCTCTGGGTCTGCTATGACCACTGACTATCCAAAATCTCTCAGCTCCTTTAGAAAGATTTTTTTTTTTAAAAAAGAATTCCCTTGAAAAGTAAGTGACTGACTCCTGCCGCGAGAGAGTAATATCCTTTGAAAGAAGAAAGAACACAGTTTCTTGAGAAAGGCACGGAGAGCACTGATCCAAAAAGTGACAGAGAGTCAGACACGACTGAACGGATAGAAGACAAATTTCCTCTATGTGAACTTTTGCTGCAGCAGATGATTGGAGTCTGAGCAGCTAAAAAAGGAAGAAACAGTCACCTTTTATCTGATTTAATACTAGCTGGAAAATTTGTTTAGTCCAACCAGGTTAGTAAGGGTCGAAACTTACAAAAATACTCAGTTTTGGAACTAGTTCAGAGAGGGAAGCGATGATAAGGTGGGCAGAAGAGGATCTTTTGAACTCTTGCAGATATATCTGAGCAACAAACAAGTATAGCGCTTGTTTGTTTGTAAAAGCCAAACTAAAAAACAAAAACAAAAACGGATCTACTCTTGCATATAAGATCAAGCTGTTTAATTGTTAGGTTAAAAGACAGACAGACAGACAGACAGACAGACAGACAGACAGACAGGAGAACGTGGGTATCAGTATTTCTGTGAGAGCGTCTCCCCTGGTGGATAACTTGGTCACATTTTGATGCCTAGACATCAGTCAAAAAGAAGTAAGGAACCCAAGTGGAAATGTGAAAGACTACATTTCAGAAGTGTATTTAAACTTTGAATAGTAAAGTATTCTGTGGACAAAGAGATCTAATACAGACAAGAGATCTTGTTGTAAGATATGTAATTTTTGTTTACGTTTTTGAAAATGGCAAGAGAAAAGTCTGGAAAGTTGGTATATAAAGAGGCACCTATATCAACTCTGGTACTGTAGCAAACTGTACCCTGGAGATGGTCTTTAAAACCTACAATGGCTGTCCTTATGAAGAATAAAATAAGGTATTTTATTTTCCTGTGTACTGGATACCCAGGACACAGGAAAGTGATATATGCAGGAATATATTGCAGAATAACCTCAATGGATAAAGGGCTAGATTTGATTGATGACAATCAAAGGAAATAAGAAGTTGGAAAAATGGAAGGGAAGAAACAAGATCAAGTTACTAGTTCTGAAGGGAAAGAGAAAAAGTTAAGAAGGAGCTGTTGGAACATATACGAGATAGCGATCTCAACTATACAACTTAGGGTTAGAACATAAGAACATAAGAAGAGCCATGCTGGATCAGGCCAAAGGCCCATCTAGTCCAGCTTCCTGTATATCTCACAGTGGCCCCGCCAGATGCTTCTGGGAGCGCACAAGACTAGATATCTGTCTCCTGATACCACTCCCCTGCATCTGGCCCTTGAAGGACCCTGGTTTCTCCATCATGGTTTGTAACCTGTGATGGACTTTTCCTCCAGGAATCTGTCCCATCCCCTTTTGAAGGCATCCAGGCCAGATGCCATCACCACATCCTGTGGCAGGGAGTTCCATAGACTTACAACGCGCTGGGTGAAAAAATATTTTCTTTTTTCATTTCTTACTCTCCCAGCCTTCAATTTGAGTGTATGTCCCCTAGTTCTGGTATTCGGGTGGAGGGGAACAGAAGGGAAATTTAGATATAATGGGTTTATAATATGAACTGCATTTAAATATATGAGGAGGGACTTAGTAAATATTAGATAGAGGACTGAGGAACTTTGGGTGACTACTGGTTGACATCATGGGTGGTTCATTTCCCCACTGAGATTTGGCAACAAACTGGTGAACCCTGGTGGAAGACGTAGGCTGCAGGCAATTACCTTTATAGGCCACTAATATAAGAACATAAGAACATAAGAACATAAGAAGAGCCATGCTGGATCAGGCCAAAGGCCCATCTAGTCCAGCTTCCTGTATCTCACAGCGGCCCCACCAGATGCGTTTGGGAGCGCATGAGACTAGATATCTGTCTCCTGATACCACTCCCCTGCATCTGGCCCTTGAAGTACCCTGGTTTAAAGCCTAGAGATTACACATCTCCATCATGGTTTGTAACCCGTGATGGACTTTTCCTCTAGGAATCTGTCCAATCCCCTTTTGAAGGCATCCAGGCCAGATGCCATCACCACATCCTGTGGCAGGGAGTTCCATAGACTTACAACGCGCTGGGTGAAAAAATATTTTCTTTTGTCAGTTCTTACTCTCCCAGCACTCAATTTGAGTGTATGTCCCCTAGTTCTGGTATTTTGAGAGAGGGAGAAGAGCTTCCCTCTATCCACTTTACTCATACCCTGCATTATTTTGTATGTCTCAATCATATCCCCCTCAAGCGCCTTTTTCCAGACTGAAGAGGCCCAATTGTTTTAGCCTTTCTTCATAAGGGAGGTGCCCCAGCCCAGTAATCATTTTAGTCACTCTCTTCTGCACCTTTTCCAGTTCCACTATGTCTTTCTTGAGATGCGGTGACCAGAATTGTACACAATACTCCAGGTGGGGCCTTACTATTGTTTTGTATAACGGCATTATAATGTTGGCTGTTTTATTTTCAATCCCCTTTTTGATAATCCCTAGCATGGAATTGGCCTTCTTCACTGCTGCCACACATTGGGGAGACACCTTCATGGAGCTGTCCACCAACACACCAAGATCTCTTTCCTGATCCGTCACGGATAACTCAGAGCCCATGAGTTGATAGATGAAGTTTGGATTTTTTGCCCCAATATGCATTACTTTACATTTGGTTACATTAAAACGCATTTGCCATTTCTCAGCCCACTCCCCCAGTTTGGAGAGATCCTTCTGGAGCTCTTCACAATCTTCTCTGGTTTTTACCACATGGAAAAGTTTTGTGTCATCTGCAAACTTGGCCACCAAGAACATTGGAAGCTTTCGGGTTCAGCACTCTCTTCTTCAAAGCAGGTCCCTAAAGCTCAAACATGGCAAAAGATGTGTTCTGCCAGGAGGTTACTCTTAAAAGTTTTTGGCTACTTGCCATGTGGCTCAACCTCCCCCCCCCCTCGTTTGCTTTGATGGAACTGGTGGAAGTTGGGGGGAGACACATTTTTGTGTGGAGGTGGAGGTTTGGTGGGGCGTGGGGTGGGATAAGGCTGGGGTCTTTGGGATTTTGTTTGTGGGTATATTTGGTACGATTTTCTATATGGGAACAGAAACGGGATATGGTGTTCGTTTTTTAAGCACTGACAAATCAATCGGCCAGTCGGGGAGAGGGGATCGTGGTTCATCACTGTTGAAGAGCCGTGAATTGGGACAAACTGCCATTTTGGTGGTTCATCCCCATCTCTAGTCCAGATAGTCCTGATGGAGTGGAGGACATTACCTATTATTGTACTGCTTATGTGCTTTTATGTTATCAAGGGTTTCATTAGTAATGTCTTCTTTTTTGTTTTTCACCCTGTATCCTTCGTTTTAAAACTAAAATTTGTCTGTGAAGACTCTCGGTCACCCAGGTGAGTTTATCTGGAAGTTGAGTCATGGACTTCTTTTTCTTGAGAGACAGAAACATTTCGCTGTTCATCCAAACAGCTTCATCCGTCTGAATACAGCTAGTGCAAGTCCTCCATCTTATAGTCAGCTTTGACCTCTTGTCACCCTGGCCTGAATTAGGCTCATAAGATGAACAGTGGCCTGAATAGGCTCGTTAGGGAGACAACAGTATCCTTAGCCTTAAGGTGAACAATGGCCTAAGGCGCTGAAACCTATCAAGAATGGGTCGTTAGCTATGGCCTTGGTGGTGAAGGCTTTTTGATTTGCCTGGGGACTTTGGAAAGCACAGCCTGATAAGTAGCAGATAGACTATGCTGGAGCCCACCACCTCTGTTGAGGGAGGGGTTTTCAATGCTCACATGAATGGCCTCCCTTACTCCTCTCTCAAACCACCTCTCTTCTTTGTCTAATATGTGTACATCCTCATCTTCGAAAGAGTGCCCTTTGTCCTTCAAATGGAGGTGTACTGCTGATTCTGGTCCTGACCTGTTGCCCCTCCTATGTTGGGCCATCCTTCTGTTTCATGGCTGTTTAGTTTCTCCAATGCAGAGGTCTGCACACTCCTCACTGCATTGGACCTCATATACTATATACTGTATTCACTTCTAGGTCAGCATTTATAGGACTTCTGTCTATCAAGATATTCTTTCTTTTTAAAAATGTGTAACTTAACTTACCGCAAAGCTTCTACCACTTTGCTTACAGCTGCCTGTACTATATCTTTAGGCGAGAGTCCCGGGTCTCCAACAGCTACTTCCAACAATCCTTGTATCATCTCTAGGGGCTGGCCATCGAGGCACATCACGATGGCTTGTTCACCGATTTTCTTTTTCTCTGACCGGGATAAATCATACAGATGCCCATATTCCTGCAGCAGGGTCTGTAAGGAAAAGCATTCTAAACACACACCGAAGAAACAATTTTTGATTCACAGGTTTTACACCCAGACGGTCAACATTAATTAAAACCTCAGGTTTTGCTGTTAACCAAGGAAGACCCAAGACGGGCCCTTCTTCAAAAGAATCTAAACGAAACCCTGCAATAGCAATAAATTGCAATGGCAGCTATTATTCCCATTGCTGCACAGAGCAGTTTTAAGAACTAATTGTAAAGGGCAAGGAATTCCATAATTTTGTTTTAGGAATATTCAGGATGATTCTTGTACATTTACAATTTCAATCATTATCGGCAATGTTTACAGTGCTTTGGCTTTACCGCTTGCCACCTCGAAACTGATTTTGATCGAAGAGCTGGTCCGTAGGGATAATAAAAAGTGGAGAGAAATCTTCAGAACTCAAGTACTGTATAAAAACTCAGGTTGGATCCTCTGTGGTTTTTTTTTTTGAAGGAGGGGGGCAGGGGATTAGAGTTGACTCCTGCTCAGAGCACTTCCAATGGCAGAAGGGAAGTGTGGCCGATTCCTTCCTGCCTCTGCAGCCTGCCCAGACTTCCCTTTGGTAACCCTACGGAGAGTTTCAGAGCTTCTCTCCTGTAAGTGAGAAAGCTCTGCTAGATCAAAAGCCTTCCGAGGACAGCGGTGGGCCTTTTGTCCGTGGGAGACTTCTATTGCATCCACTCACTGAACCAAAACCATCCCAAATTGGGACGTGTTAGATTTAGCACAATAGTCGTTCTTAGTCAAGAGTCAAGTAATTCTAATCGGGGAAATCTGCAGTCAAGCAATAGGAATATAGCAGGACAATCCCTTCTAGAAACATCCAGGAAGGAAGTCTACAATTCAAGTGAGGCTTTTGAACACTGCAGGCATTTCACGGGCACAAATCTGAAATCTTTCCCACCAAAACTGTGTCAGGTAATAAGCAGGGAAGCCTTTTTGAAGAAAAGCAAAACAGTGAAGTGTTCTGCTTCAAGCAGTCTCTGGGCGGTTTACAGTTTTTAATTACAGTATGCAGGCTACACATTGCCCCCCCACCCCCTAGCAAGCTGGGTATTCATTTTACTGACCTCGGAAGGACGGAAGGCTGAGTCAACCATGAGCCGGCTACCTGGGACTGAACTCCAGGTCATGAGTACAGCTTTAGGCCTTTGGGCTAAGATCAAGTGTAGTGATTTGTTAAGGTAAAAATTTTTTTCCTCATTTACCTGGTCACTGTTCTTCAAGGAAGAGATAAAGCTATGGCTGAGTGTTTCCAGATGTGCGAGAGACTGCTGCAGGTGACTCAGAGCATCTTCATAAGTGACCTGCCTGTCAACCACACCTTCCATGCTGTCCCCCTTGGAAGTCCTTTTCCCAGATTTTTCAGCAAGGTGTATCACTGCCTTAATTGCCTTCTTTGTCATCTCTACCCGAGCATCAACTGAGAGCTGAGAAAAGATAAGGCATAAATTGTCATTGGTATTTGCAAGGCAAGGGGTGCCTGGGGGCACAGGAATCAAGGGTAGGAGTAGCTGAGCAAAGGGTTACTGATTAAGGTATTGTCTTTGCTTGTAAAGAACAAGAGGGTGCTCCAAAGAACCATTCCTTTCAAATTCTAATCCTACGCTCTGCTCTTTTTTTCTCTACGCCTACATATTCTTGACTGATTCCATTATTTGATGCTAAACACCTGCATACACATTCCTAAAGCATAAACGCCTGTCGCAATCTGGAAGCACAACTCTAAACTTTTCCAGTTGTTTGCTAATTTCCTTTGAAGCTAGCAGACCGAAATTTCCTACTGTCACCTGAAGGTCATCTGTTCCATATGAGTCCAGGGTTCCAAAAAAAATAAATAAATAAGGGGTGGTGGTGACAAAAAGGTTCCCTCTAAGGTTCCTCAGCCCCTGCCCTCCCCTGGGCAAGGTGCCCACAGCAATAGCTTTTGTACGGATCGTGAATGAACCCTTGTGGGGTGGGGTGTGTGTGTGTGTGTGGGGGAGGGGTTGTCTGCATGTGGGTGAAATTGCACACACGAGGAAGACGGCCGTGCCCAGTGGAGCTGAAAACTAGAGAGGGCACGGGTGACAAGCCACTTGGGAGGCAACTGGGGGCAGGGGTGGCCCATTTCAATTTCTTTCCCCGTGAGTCTATCACAAGAACACACCGTGGCTTTCGATCAACACTGCTCTGTTTTTCCGTGATTATAGGGAGCCAACGGTCGCACCGCAGTTGTCATGTTTTGGGGGAGGGGACCATATAGAATGGGGTTGAAAGGGGCCCCTAAAACTGTCACTTTTGCGTAGCTCCAGGCAGAGGAATACAAATCAAAGGATCTCTGCCAGGTGGTTGGCCACATTTCTCTGGAACGAATGCCTCCAGTGTTGGCAGAGCACTCGCTGCCTCTGGAGGTCATGAGTCCCACTGCCGTACTGCTCTAACAGCAGGTTCTTCCTTATACAGTGGACCCTCATAAAACAAATGGTTTGTATAACATAAAATCTGTACAACATAAAAAATTCTGGAGATAAGGGGAAATTTACTTAACAGAATTGCCTATGGGGCAAATCTGTACAACAGAAACACTGTCGTGATTAGGGATTCCTCCGTTTTCAATGCATCCCAATGGGAATTAATACCTCCGTTTTGGAGTCAACCCTGTAATTCCCCTGCCTAAGTCAAAGGGGTTGGAGCAGGAATTGGTTTGAAGAGAGAAATACAAAGATGGCCGTCTTTTAACAGAACAGACCCCCCCCCCAATAGAACAGATTCCATTTCCCCACTGGAACATGCATGCACACCCCCAATATTGGCTCTGGGGGCCCATTTCAGAGCTGGTTGGTGGGCATACGGAGAGGGAGGAGACAGAAGGCAGGTCCATATGTGAAACACTGGACACCCCCTCGATAGATGCAATTGATTATCCGAATGAAGAAGGAGCAAAGGCGTCCGAGACATTAAATAGAACACGTGCGTTTAAACGATATAGTGGTAAAATCGAACTTACCTTGGTGACAGCTTTTGAGGAGAAAGTAATTTCATCCATGAAATTGATAATATCTCCTGGGTGAAGTCTATCAAAGTACTTGGCACAGATGTCATAGGCATGGAACCATTCAGTTACGCTTTTTGGAGCTATTTTAATGAGATGGGGATCTCCATGCCAAAAGAGTTTTTTTAACCAGATGGCATAGACAGAACTCGGGGAGAGCATCGCTCCATCTTTTTCGGGAATTTTTGGAGCAAGTTTGGAAATAGATAAAATATTTTGACTTGTCAGGACAGGATCCAAAACTTCCAGAGGATGTGCATTTCCTCCTGTGAGCTTTTTGTAATTAAGGCCTGTTAGAGGAGGGGAAAAAAGAAAGATTTTTTTCCCTGAAGATAAGGTGTTTAAAAAGACGGAAAAATCTGTCACACAATGAGAATTGACGTTTCTGGGCCTCAGCTTCCTACCACCATTTTCTTTAGACAACCTTCCACGTTACACTTTGTCTCTATAATGGGCCTTTTAAAGAACAAAACACACCCAGAAAGGTGACAGGAACACCAAAAGATCTAAATAGGGATGGGCACAAAACAAAAAAACAAAACACTGTTTAGTCGTGTTGTTATGTAACGAAACAAAACGAAACGAGGAAGCAGCATTTTTTTACAGACAAAACGAAATGGTGTTTTTTGTTTAAACGAACCATTTTGTTCCGTCTGTAAGACTCATGCAGACTTGGGTGGAAGGAAAAACATTTTTTTAAAACCTCCGGGCTTAAAAAAATCTCCCCCCTCCCCCCGCACACCAGCTGATCAGCGCTAGAGTGGGAGGGAAGGTTCCCCCCAACCTAGTGCTGATCAGCTGGCAGGCAGGGCTTGAGGGAGGGGAAAATGTTTTTTTTAAAATCCCTGGGCTTTTTTAAAAAAGTATTTTCCCTCCCCAAGCCCCACCTGCCAGCTGATCGGCACTAGGGTGGGGGAGAAAATGTCCCCCCCCACCCCAGTGCTGATCAGCTGGCAGGCAGGGCTTGGGGGTTGAAAAAAAGGGTTTTTTTTTTTTTTAACCTGATGAGGTGGGGGGAAAGGAGGGATTTTTAAACTTTTTTTGCCAGCTCCAAGCCTGCTCTACAGTGCTTGTTGTTAGGGTTAGGGTTAAAAAAATGATCCTTTCCTCCACAGGAACTACAGCTGTTCAGCACTTGGGGGCAAAAAATGTTTAAAAATTGCTCCTTTCCCCCCAACCCATTGGGGGGGGAAGATTTTTAAACTTTTTTGTCAGTCCCAAGCCCATGCTACAGCTGATTGGTGCTTGGGGCTCAGCAAAAAGAAAAAGAAAAAAAGTTTTCCCGCGCCCAATCGGGTGGGTGAAAAGATGGGATTTTTAAACCTTATTTTTTGCTCCAAGCCCGCAATACAGCTGATCAGCAGCGCTTGGGCCGGCATTTTTTTTTTTTTTTTTACAAATCCTGCCTTTTCCCACCCCAATCAGAGCGGGAAGTTTTACACACACACACACACACACACACACACACACACACACACACACACACACACACACACACACACACACACACACACACACGAAAAATGGAACAAAATGAAAAGTGAAACAATTTCTTTAAAAAATCATTTCCAATGAAATGAAAAGAAAACAGAAGGGAACTAGACGAAAAACGAAACGAAACCCTATTTTAGCATTTCATGCTTATCTCTAGATTTAAAGTTGGATTGAATAGTAGCTCTAATGGGAGCAATTTCCCTTCAAGAGACGCTTCCACCTGCCAAAGAACCATTCCATTCTGTAGAAGCTCTCCACGGCTGGACCAAAATGATGCAGCTTGGGCACAGATTGAGGTCTGGCTGAAACACATTTTCCTCATCCATCATATGATTGGGCCAGAGTCCCTCTTTACATAGGGGAGGTATGTGTGTATGCAATACTACAAAGGCAGCAAAAATTCCCATTCCTTTCTGGCACACAAACAGGCAAGGTATCGCATCACGATGTGCAGCAGCAGCAGCAGCAGCAGCAGCAAAGGCTAGACCAGCTGTTCTAGGACTGTGGGTCGCTCCCACTTCTTGCTACCCTGTTCTGACACATCTGTGAATGCCTTCTGGATTCCTGGGGTTCCCATGAGGGCTTTTCCCCTGGAAGGGCCATAATTACTGTGTGCATTCACCACGATCTCTTACTCTTTCATTGTTTTTTAGGTGGGTCAGAGCAGATTCCCCTGCATTTTCACCCTGAAATTATTTACCACTACGTTCAGAGAGCTTGCTTTTAGTAAATGTGCCCTGGAATGTTGGACTTCATAAATTTTCATTCAAGTTTACTTGTGGTTTAAGGTTTCGGAATGGTTAACAGGGGAACATTGGGGGGGGTGTCATTCAGATACTACATCTGGCATCAATAATATGTCACGTAAATCTAACCCAAACCTATATTAGCATGCACATCATCCAAAACATGTCCACTCTTAGATATACTGGATTATAAATTTTCACTGCTGACTTGTCACTAATCAATAAACTCCCCACCATGCCTCTCACTGAACGATGGCAGAAGGTTATGAGAAATGCATCTATTGTTTTGCTGCTATTTGTTTTTTAATTCATAGGGTCTCCATTTTCTATTTACAAGAACTAGAGACTGTCACACTTGAAGCATTTTAGATTTATGATAACCGATTTTAGCATCATATTTTGCTTTTAAGAAAAAAAAAAGAATAGAACTCTGCTAGATACAATTTGATAAAGATGTCGATGCTACATACCTGGTGCAACAGCTTTGAATTTTTTCAGCAGGCGGATGTGTGTTTCGGGTTGGATAGCGTGCTTCACAAATTCAGGGGAGGCACAGTTCTCAAGGAGTGTGAAATAATAAAGCAAACGCTGGTGATCTTGGCCTTCAATGGTAGGGTATACATATCTGACCATATGCTCATGAAAAGCTTCGGGGTCGGTTTTCAAAGTGTCAAATATACCAAGGCTTTGGGCTCTGGCTTCTATGGCTGCTGTAGATAAACTGTATGATAAGAAGAGACCACGGCTGTTATTTAGAAAGAACGAATCCATACTTCTTCTTTTTTACGCCTGTGAAGATTCCCAGTCACCCAGGTGAGGTTATCTGCTGCAAGTTGAATCATGGCAACTGGACTTATTTTCTTGTGGGAGCGAAACATTTCACTACTCATCCCAGCAGCTCTGTCCGTCTGAGGAAATGGTGGATACAGGAAGGACACAGCTAATGGCCCAGACTCAATGGGTGTTGGAATGGGTTGAATAAGTAGGACTTTCAAGCACCCCCGGCCACTGTACATCTGACAAACCTGTTTCAGTCCAGGGTGATGTGAAATCGAGGTGAACTATCAATTGGAGGCTGTGCCACTAACTTTCCTCAGACTGATGAAGCTGCTTGGATGAGTAGCGAAACACTGTGATCGCACAACAAAAAAGACGCCCAGTTGCCATGACTCAAATTCCAGATGCTTTTGTACCTGCTTAAGTCTACCAGAGCCCATGGAGAGGAGGCCACATTTAAAATTCTTGCTAGATGATGATTTTATTTATAGCATGCATGACAGGATTCCTTGGTCCTTGGTTATTTATTCGTCCTCTGTTCTGGTACAATTCATTATAAAAGATACATCAATCCCAAGTATATTTTTGTAAAGGCTCAAATTATCAGACTGATTATTTGATAATTTTCGGTGGCATAAGCCAATGACACACACACACACACACACACACACACACACACACACACACACACACACACACACACACACACACAGAGAGAGAGAGAGAGAGAGAGAGAGAGAGAGAGAGAGAGAGAGAGAGAGAGAGAGAGAGAGAGAGAGAGAGAGAGAGAGATTTTAAACTGGGAACAGAAAAACAGTTTAGAAGAGCAACTTTAGCAGAGCAAACAGAAAATGGAAATTAAAATCCAAAAATGGTGCAGAACAATATTAATGAGAAATAAAATTAAAGCAGTCTGCTTATATTCCGCCCTATACCACTTCAAGTAGTCTCTGGGCGGTTTTACAGTTTTTAATTACACTATGCAGGCTACACATTGCCCGCCGCCCCCTGCAGTGAGCTGGGTACTCATTTTACCGACCTCAGAAGGACGGAAGGCTGAGTGAACCTTGAGCCGGCTACCTGGGATTGAACCCCAGGTCGTGAGCACAGTTTTACCTGCAGGACAGGCATTTAACCCCTGCGCCACGAGGCTCTTGTGCAAGCAAACAAACAACAATAGTTCCAAAGTACATTGACTTGAAGAGTGCTGTGTTCCAAATAAGTGATGTGATAGATTTTTTTTAAAAAACCTTGTGATTGTTGTAAACCACCCAGGTTTAGATAGGCAGTATACAAATCAACTCACTTACTATTCCCACCCACCCCTCCCTCCCTCACGGGTCTCCTACTACTGGGATGCTTTCATTGCTCCCGAGAGGATCTGCCTTGCCTCCCCTTTGTGGCTGCCTCCAGTTCTTCTCCGTCGTGCCTTCCACTCTCCTCCCTCCATCCTCTGTTTGGCCCTATATTGGCTTCCCGGTGTCCTCCCTCCCTCTCTCCCTTGCCCCCCCCCCTCAGTCAGCAATCCCATTTCCCCTGCCCGCTTCCTTCTCCTCTTGTGGGTCCCCGCCTGCCACTGCTCCTCTTCCTTCCTCCCAGGCCTGGCCACCACGGCCTCCTTTGAGGTTACTCTTGCTTTGCATCGTGGCGCAGGGGTTAAATGCCTGCACTGCAGCTAAAACTGTGCTCAACACTTGGGGTTCAATCCCAGATAGCAGGCTCAAGGTTGACTCAGCCTTCCATCCTTCCGAGGTCGGTAAAATGAGTACCCAGTTTGATGTTGGTGGTGGTGGGGGGCAATGTGTAGCCTGCATAATTAAACTGTAAACCACCCAGAGAGTACTTGAAGTGGTATGGGGCGGTATATAAGCAGAACACTTTGCTTTTTTTGCTTTGTATCATCTCTTTACTATTTACATGGGAAGGCAGAGCTCTGCTTCAAGTTAAACACGTTGGTATCCATCCTGATTGCTGCTATACTCGTGCAGAACTGGCTCAACAAGGGCCGGGCTTTCTTCGTTTAGTTAAGCTGTGTGGTTGCCTGGCAGCTTGTTGATTCATTCGGCTTCTCCAATGATGGCTAGAATTATATTCAATAGGGTTAGAATTGGTTTATTGGCTGGTGATGTCAAAAGGCACTGAACTCTCAATAGACCAGCCAATTTGTCTTTTCCTTTCTTCTCTATGTCTCTAAAAGGTACAAAGATACTCAAGCAGATTTTAATGACAGGTATATGAGGAAGGGGCTTGGTGGCTCAGCGGGCTAAAGCGCTTAAAACTGTCGGCTGGAAAGTTGGCAGCTCGGCAGTTCGAATCCTGGGTGCCACGCAGCGGAGTGAGCCCCTGCAATTCACCCCAGCTCCCGCCAACCTAGCAGTTCAAAAACATGTAAGTGCAAGTAGATAAATAGGTACTGCCGTAAAAAGCGGGAAGGTAAACAATATTCTGTGTGCAGAAATGAGTTCATCTATGCCGGCCACATGGCCATGGACTTGCACAACACTGGCTCTTCCGCTTGGAAACAGAGCTGCACCCCTGGAGGCGGGCAGAACTAGCATGCACGCGCAAGTGTGTGTGTGTGGGGGGGGGGGGAATCTTTACCTTTACCTTTTCCTATGAGGATCACAGAGACTAAACTCAGCCTATGAGTGTCTTCCTCCACAGAGTTTTCTAACAGTAACTCTCCTTCCTGGCCAGGGAAATCAGTTCCAGGAAAAGCAGAGATTGGAGGAATTAGAAAATGGAATATGATACAGACATTCAGTAAAAGGATGATACAAATTTGTAATAAGAGTGTGCTTGCCCTCTGTACCCATGAAAACTAGATGCATGAAACTTGGAATGCATTCATTCTAAGGGGGTCCCAAGGATGTGTGCATCTTGGGATTATTTTATTTACAACATGAGCTAACTTCAGCCATCTCACTTCAGAATGAATATGGGCATGTGTATGTGTTCAATTTCCTAGCAGTTACTGCCATATCCTAACAAGAAACAGAAGCCTTTCGACAGCCGCTCAGGACTTCAGCAAGCCCACAACGGTTTGCCTTTTTTGTTCTTGCATAGCCATAGGCCTCATTAGATAGATCACAGATGCCCAATTTCACATTAGCGGGACACATCGTCATGTTTGTTATGCTGACCTAACAGCAAAACAGTAGAACACAAAATGGTGGATTCAACTGTTCAGTGTGGAAACAGCTGAAACAATAAAACAAATCAAGTTTCCAATAGCTAAAACCTGCTCTTTACTGTATCGTAAAAAAACTTGGAAACCAATTCCATAATGTGCCAAATAAGCAATAAGAAACATAGAATTGTCTTCTTTACCCAGAAAGTTAGAGAAAAGTGGAATAATTATTTCCAATTCAAACTGATAAAAATTATGTACAAGGATTTTTGAAGCCAAATCTGTAAATGGAAGAGATTGTGTCACATAAATATTATGATACACAACAATTATCTACCCAGAAAGCTAGAGAAACAAGAATAACAACTGAAATGGAGCAAAACACATAACGGAATCCTCAGAATCACAGGCAGAACTGCCGCCCTCACTGGCAGACTGTCTACTGAACCTTCATGAGAAGAAGGCAGGAGGCAGGAGGCGTTTGGACCTAATATTTTGGCTTTTCACAGCCACCTAATTAAATCTGGGGTTAAGGATATTCCATAAGTATACGTGAAAGTGTATATTTACGAAATGCCCTGAAATACTAGCCTGAAACTTAGATGATGGAGGACACGCAAGGCCAAAAAGGAAGGGGATGAAATGCCATGGCAACGGGACCCTGAAGATCAACACCACAGCCTATCATCCTCGGAAAGACCACGTTTCAGTCCTTGCCTTACTCAAACACAGGCTCCAACAGAGGAAGTTCTAACGACATCAGGTGGAAATGGACCGTCTTAAGCCAAGTATAACGAGCACCGTTCCCTCTAATTTGTGCTAGTGCTGCGTGAGGCTCAACCCCTGCCCTCCGCATGTGGGGTTCCGTCCATAACTAGAAGCAAATGAGCAGTGACATTGATTGTGCTGCATGTGATCAATGTGGTGCTGGTAGACACACGTGCGCATGCGCACGCACACACACACACACACACACACACACACACACACACACACACACACACACACACACACACACACACACACACAGAGAGAGAGAGAGAGAGAGAGAGAGAGAGAGAGAGAGAGAGAGAGAGAGAGAGAGCGCTTAGAGGGAATGCTGATTACAAGTCATATTAAACCACAGCAAACAAACTGGAATCCCAATTCCTAATACAATTTAACCCCCACCTGGAAAGATTTGAAGGCTGACATGCAGCTACAGATCAATAAAGTTACCTGAAGCAGAGTTAGTCTACGTACCCACTGTCACTGAAGAGAAATTCCAAATGTGTCATGTAAACTTCCCAGAGTGGGACACTGTAACGCTGAGCCAAGGAAAGAGCAATCCTGTACACATTTTCTTCAAGTGTTCTGAATAGGGAGGAAATTGGAAAATAAATGAGAACAAAAAAAGTTTTGTTCGGCAGCTGCCACATGTTTATACATGGCAAAAAACAAAAGGCAAATAAAAACAATGAAGACAAAAATGCTGTGGTACCTTAAAGACTGACTACTGTGTATTCTCAAAGGCTTTCGCAGCCGGGATCTGATAGTTAATGTGAGTTTTTCAGACTGTTTGGCCATGTTCTGGAAGTTTTTCCAGAGTACGGCTAAAGAGGCTGAAAAACTCACAATTAACTATTATATTTTAATGTGCTCTTTCGTGGACATGTCTATATCCTCAGAATTCAGATTGGGAATGCATGGCATATATTTATAGGGTGTCTCCCTCCCCCAGGTACTACCATTCTAATTAAAGATGGGCACGACCAGGAAAAATGACGTTTCAAGTTGTTTGTTGGGACGGGTCTGTTTCGGGTCATTTCCGTTTGTCAAGGAAATTTTCAAAAATTTGTCGTTTCCGTTTGTCGTTTGTGTTGGGGTTGGGGTAAGTGGGCTCTTGGAGGCACCTCTCTGGGTGCCTCTGACGTCTGACCCAGTAAGAAGGGAAGGGAAGGGAAGGGAAGCATTTCGCGTTGACGCCGCATACCATACATTACATTATGTTAGGGTTGGGGGGTAAGTGGCAGAGGCACCTCTCTGGGTGCCTCTGACTCACTAAGAAGGAAAGCATACTGGCGTACTGGCGTACAGGTTAGGGGTAGGCGTAGGGGTAGGGGTAGTGGGCTCTGGCTGGGAGGCACCTCTCTGGGTGCCTCTACTCTGACCCACTAAGAAGGGAAGCGTACTTGCGTACGGATCTGGGTTAGATCTGGGTTACAGTTAAGGTTAGGGGGGTTAGTGGGCTGCACCTCTGGGTGCCTGTGACCCACTAAGTTAGTGTACTGGTGTATGGGTTAGGGTTAGGGTTAGGGTTAGGGTTAGTGGGCTTTTTATGCCCTCTGGCACATCCAGAAGTCTCAGTCAAAACCTGGCCATGCGATTGGTGGAATGGGTCAAAAATTTGCATGGTCCCATCCCATGGCCAGCCCATCATTGCGCAGGTGTAAAAAAATAAAAATAAAATAAAATAAAATAAAATAAAATCAATGGAGACGTTTTATTGCAAGAAAAACCCACTGCTGCTACTATAAAAAATCAGGCATTTAAAATACCTAATTTTCAAATGTTTCTGTGGTGCTTTGGTGGGTTTTTGGACCATGATTTAAAAATAAATATTGTGGTCGCCATTTTGGATTCCCCCCCCCACCGCATGGCAAATGGAGACGCCGAGGATGCCCCCCTAGCCTGGTACCAGCAGCCCAGGACAGGAGAGGGGGGGAGGCCGGGGACCCCCCCAGAAACCACCCCTCTCTGGTAGGTGCCCTCACTGAGGCAGGCATATTTTCGCCTGCTTTTTTGGCCATGAATCGGTTTTTTTAAAAACTTTTTTTCTGTGCTGCTTGGCATCGCGCGATCGCCGCAATGCCATGAACGACAACGAAAAATCAGACCCAATTTTTCTTTTTCGGTTCGGGTTCGAGCTGGAGCGGAGTAATTCTCATTACCGTTACGTAACGATAACGAGAACCGAAAACAGAAACGAGATTTTCGCCGCTCCGTGCTCATGTCTAACTCTAATACTTGAGGAAGTGGACATGAAAACAAAAACTTGCATTAAAATACAGCAGTTAGCCTTTAAGGCGCAGCCACGTTTTTGTCGTTGTCTTTTTTTAAAAAACTTTTTTTCTCAAAAGGATTTAACTGTTGTCACTCATTCTGTTATGAAAAGATGCCGGGAGCATATCTGGTAGTGATGAGCCTGATGGATTCAGCAATGCAATTACTATAACCCAAGTAAGCCCTTTGTTTTTACACACTGGTCCTGAAATAACCTGAAGGCACCTTGATGCATGAAGAATTTATTCCCAAAACAAGTGACACGCGGACCCTCACTGTGTAAGCTATTTAATATAGTTCCACTATGATCTGAATCTCCTTAAATGTGGGTTCTGTCGTCTCAATGCTCCACACCCAACCTATAGCTTAGGAACCTTTTTCAGTACCAGAAAACCTATACAGAAGCCCTAAATAAATATGTAAAAATGAAGAAGCAATATATTGTTTCTCTTGTGTCTATTTTTAGCCTGTAATTCTCCTATGGTCCCCTCACTCTCTGTTAAGCGCCATGCATTTAGATTTATTAATAATATTTATCTTGTAAGATACTGGGAGTGGGCAGAAGGCTACTGCCTACTGGACCAAACATTTTAACACCCTTCTCGTGAGTCTCTATCACATTGCATGGAGTGTGTCCGTGGGTGGGTGGGGGAGGGTGTTTTTTTCTAAAGATAGTTTAGAATGTGTGTGTGAGCCCAAGGGTCCTAAATTCCAATGAAGGGTATGATTAGTTGCTAGGGAAGAAGAAGCAGGATAAAAGTCTCTTCTCTATTAATATCCTGTGTATTTATTGATCCACTCAGCTGGACAAAACACTTCGTCTGGCCAGAATGCACTTGGCGGGAGGGGGGGGGTGAATCCATTAACGGCAACCTTACAAAGCGAGAGATGACTAATATGTCTCTCTAAAGGTCAGTGCAGCTGAAAATATACTTTCCTGGTGCGCATGTTAAACGTGTCAAGCTATAAGACAACAAAAACAAAGACAGCCGCAGTGCTACTTACTCTGCCAAGCCTAAGATGGTCTCCCTCTTGTACTGGCCGTCGGCTGTGAACCTCTGGACGTCCACCCCTTTGCCGAGGCCCTGGAGAATCTGGGCCTGCGTGAAGTCCAGCAGCCGCTCGTTGTAGTAACGCAGGTGCTTGATCAGGGCGGCAATCTCGTCCGGCCAGTCGGCACCCGAAGCCTGGGACACGTGCTCCGTCACCCTCCGAATCAACTCTTTCGGGTCAGCCTGGGGGATGGATGCATTTTAAAACATATTGATATTTACAACGGTCAAGCCTAGCTGACCCCCTGAAGCTCTTCTAAACTCCCTCTCCCAAACTTTACAACCTAGTTTCAGCTTGGCCATATAGCTTTAGCCGTTATCCTATACAGTGGTCCCCCACCCGTTTGCGGTTCAAATACTGCGGTCCCACTATAACGTGGGGCCGCAGTATATGAAAAAAGGCCCCCTGGGGTAAAGGGCGGGGGGGGGAAGGCTTGTTTCAGGCCTCCCGAACTTACCCCAGGACTGGCGCTGCCCCAAACGGGCCTTCCCGGGCCTTCTGGAGGCCCCAAAATGGCTTCCCTGTAAACTGGAAGTGACTTCCGGTTTGCAGAAAAACATTTCGGAGGCCGCCAAGGGTCTTTCTAGGCCTGTCGGAAGCCTCAGAAATGATTTTCAGCGATCCGGAAGTCACTTCCGGTTTGGAGGGAGGCCGGGAAGGCCCTCCTCGCAGGCCCGGTCATGGCAGCGCCAGGCTGGGATTAAGCACAAGGGCCCCCAGCTAGGCCCCCCCAGGCCCGACCCGAAGGGCATCCACATGTGGTGGATTTTCAATGGTCACAGGCCGGGTCAGGTCCCTGACCCCCACAATAGGTGTGTGTGTGTGTAGGGGGTCACTGTATTTCCATTCTCAGTTCTTCTCCCACAAGGGACTGGACCAAGGAGCTGCCTTCTGAGAAGGAAGTGCTCCTGAATATAAGAACATAAGAAGAGCCCTGCTGGATCAGGCCAAAGGCCCATCTAGTCCAGCTTCCTGTATCTCACAGTGGCCCCACCAGATGTGTCTGGGAGCGCATGAGACTAGATATCTGTCTCCTGATACCACTCCCCTGCATCTGGCCCTTGAACTACCCTGGTTTTAAGCCTGGAGATTACACATCTCCATCATGGATTGTAACCTGTGATGGACTTTTCCTCCAGGAATCTGTCCAATCCCCTTTTGAAGGCATCCAGGCCAGATGCCATCACCACCTCCTGTGGCAGGGAGTTCCACAGACTAACAACGCGCTGGGTGAAAAAATATTTTCTTTTGTCAGTTCTTACTCTCCCAGCCCTCAATTTGAGTGTATGTCCCCTAGTTCTGGCATTTTGGGAGAGGGAGAAGAGCTTCCCTCTACCCACTTTACTCATGCCCTGCATTATTTTGTATGTCTTCCCCTGCCCCCGCCCCCACCCCAGGTCCACTTTTTCCCTGCCTTGAACACTGCTTGCTTGCTTGCTTTATTTATTTCTTTAAATGTTTACCCTTCTCGTCTAGTAGCCAGGCTAATACTTTGGGCCACTTACAGTATTACGACCTAGACATAAAATAAACCATGGGGAAAAAGAAAGCTGCAATAATAATCAAATTAAAAGCTCAAACAAAGGAAGGCCAAATGACTAATCACTTTCTATAGAAATAACGAATACAAAAGATGCAGAACATGGCGACAAAAAAGAGGCCATTAATCCAAATTATCAGAATATCAGTAATGAGAGACGAAATTATTCAGGGTTAAGACTGCGAAAGGCCTGTAGAAGCAGCCAGGAAGCTGTTCCCTTGTTGCCTAAAGCCCGGGAGGGAAGGGATCTGGAGAACTTCCCCTGGGAGAGACTTCCACAGTGAGCACTATCCCCCTCAACCTTCCTTCTTCCATGGAACATGTCAAAAGACTAGAAGGATGGTCAGGGGAGTGACAGAACGGGAGAAGTCCATCTCCATTCATCCAGAGGCCCTGTCTCAGTTACTCTGAATCTTCCTCTGCCGTCTTTCCTCTTTGCAAGCAGGAGGCGTCTGTATTTTGCAGATATGTTTCTATATACTGTAGTTTTTTCTGGATCTGTTGAGTTTCTCCCCCCCAAACTGGCATTCCATTATCCTGCTTTCCTTATCCAACAGATCCATGGGAACATGGAAAGGAAAGGACTCATTGCCACAGGACCACTGGCCCATTATAATTCTCAAGAAGATCAAGCCCCAAAACACTGGGATACAGTCTCGATATAAAAAGGTAAAGGTTCCCTCTGCACATGCATGCTAGTCATGTCCAACTCTAGAGGGCGGTGCTCATCTCCGTATTCAAGACAAAGAGCCAGTGTTGTGTAAGTCCATGGCCAAGTGGCCGGCAGGGCTGAAAGGAAACACTATTTTACCTTCCCACTTTTTATAGCAGTACCTATTTTTCTACTTGCATTTACATGGTTTCAAACTGCCAGATTGACAGGAGCTGGGGTTATCAGCGGGAACTCACTCTGGTGAGTGGAACCTGGGATTCGAACCATCGAGCTGCCGACTTTGCAGCCGACTTCTTTCAGTACTCTAGTCCGATGAGCCACCACAACCTTATACGCTCGATATAACCCATTCATTAATGTCACAGCTAAAACATGCCAACTCACAGGGAGACACACTGTTTGAAATGCGTGCCCATCACCGAGCTGCCATGAGGCAACCGGCCATCCACTACTATGGAGATACCCCCACCAAGCCTGATGTACCTCCCCAAGGAATATGATTTCTCCAGTCATTCCCAATGCAAACCAGCCCACGACAAGCATCCAAACATTACAAGGGGTGGGGGAACGGCATTAGCAGGCCAGCAGACAAGAAAAGACGGCTTCACTTCTCTTCTGTATCCGGGACAGAAGCGTAATAAAATGCTCCAGAGGAAGAACTGCACCTCATCTATCTATTTGGAATAGAAGGTACAGAATATCCGATCACAAATGAGGGGGAAGGTGACCGAGTGCAGGAAGGGAGGTTCTGCCCTTTAAATCTGGCTTGTCCTTTGTTTGGCCAACAGGCCCCCAGCTGCCTAGATCTGGCGGTTGGTTTCCTTTCGGAGTGACAAAAGGGTCCCAATTTTACAAAGTCTACAGAGTTAACAGGAATAACAAGTGTATATGCTATATGGTGCAAAAATGGATAGATTTGCACCAAAAGAAACTCATCAGTTATTTTTTAAAAAGAGTGGGGGGGGGAATCTTGATCAGAGAAAGTCATTAAAGTCACTATTTGTTTTACATGGCACATTTGGGGAAATAGAAAAGAGATTAACCAATCTCCAAGGTAACCTTTAAAAACAGAATAATAGCTCATTTGTGATCAGGTATTCCCTACCTTATATTCCAAACAGATAGATAAGGTACAACTCAAATATTATTGTTCTTTCTCCAACCCATTCCAAAGTATGTCTGCCAGTGTCTTATTTTTCTCAAGGGCAACTTATGATTTAATTGCCTTCAGCATCCAAAAATCCATTTTAGGAAAATGAAGAAAAATTAACATCAAGGACAAATAAGGGATATACTGTATATTGTAGCAAGATGGGGAAAGGAAATTAATTAGCTAGCGACGTGCTAAATTAGTTCACTGGAAGAAAAACCTATGTGCTAATTTAAATTTTGAGGGCCTAACTTCAAGCAGGAATAAAACAGAATGACTGTGTGCCATTTATTTAAGTGCTGAGAAACGACACACTTTGAAAGTATTAATTTCTGTTGGTTGCTTCTTCTTAACATTTATTGGTACTCCTAAAAACTCTTCCCCCCAAGCTGTGGTAATCTAACAAGAAACAAGACAAGTACAAGACAAGTACTGGCAATTATATAGGGAAAATGCACTCCTTAATATTACAAATCACATTTTAGCTGGAGGGTTACGTGCATGTATTATCAGGATTTGCCATGCTCCCGTTTTTTTAATTTTGTTTATTTTGTTTAATCCAGGGGTCCTCAAAGTTTTCAAACAGCGGGCCGGTTCACCACCACCCAGACACCACTGGGGGCCGGATCACAGTCCAAAATCAGCTGTGGAGGTTGGCTTGCTCACAAAACAGGGGGTAGGTGGGGGGGGTTGCAATTGATCCCAGGGGCCAGATTCAGGACCTTGGGGGCCGCATCCGGCCCTGGGGCCTTAGGTTGAGGACCCCTGGTTTAAACACATTTTGTTTAAACACATTCACAAAGACGTCTTAGGGCATGATCGGACAGGGGAAGTTGGAGTGATCCAGTTTGCAATTGATCTATTTTATCTCACACTTGAAAGATTCTTTCATACACACGAGAAATGTTCTTCTCCTGCAAGAAAGATCCAGGGAAGCTCTTTGGGTTGCTCCAATTTGTCCCCATTTCAATTACTGACATCCTCCTCCCTGACCCCTCTCCATCTTTTTGTTGGGTCTGTCTCTGGTGCGGCTCTGGAATTCATGGAATCCATGACCTCCACGAACCTATCTCAGCATGTTGATTGCCCCAACCATAGAGCAGGCCATACCCTGGACCTGGTTTTTACCTCCATGTCGTCAGAGTCTTGTTTGAGGGTTCAGGGTATTTCACCCCTGCCTGTGTCATGGTCGGACCATCATCTGCTAAAATTTTCCCTGTTGATCACCACCCCGCCCCGTGGGGAGCGACAGCGCTACATCTGGGCCCACTCCCGTAGGCTCCTGAACCCTGATAGGTTCATGGAAGCCTTTGGGGAGCTTTCTGGCAGTCTAGCAGACGATCCCATTGATGCCTTGGTGGAGAGGTGGTATGAGGGTGCCATCGGGGCGGTAGACCGGATCGCCCCTAAGCGTCTCCTGCGGTTTGGAGACTGCACTTTGCCATGGTATACAGCTGAGTTGCGGTCGATGAAACAAGAACGCAGGAGACTGGAGGTCATTTGGAGGACACATCGGATGGCAGTGAGTAGGGCTGCACTTACTCTTTTAGTGTACACCGCCCCGAGTTCCGGCTCGGATGATGGGGCGGTATATAAATAAATAAATAAATAAATAAATAAATAAATAAATAAATAAATAAATAAATAAATAAGCAGCTGACTGGCCGCTATGTTCGCGCAATCAGGGACGCTAGAACATCCTGTGTCTCCCTGAGAATTGGTGAGGCCTCGAACCGCCAGGTGGAGCTCTTCCGGGTGGTTCGGGACCTCTCCAATCCTGGTCAGCTGGGGCCTCCTCCTAGTGAGTTCACTAGTGAGCAGTTTGCAGCCTATTTTAGATCTAAAATTGAGGCCATCTGTTCCGATCTGCCCTCCGGTTGCTCTAGTTCAGGGGTCCTCAACCTAAGGCCCCGGGGCCGGATGGGGCCCCCCAAGGTCCTGAATCCGGCCCCTGGGACCAATTGCAACCCCCCCACCTACCCCCTGTTTTGTGAGAAAGCCAGCCTCCGCAGCTGCTTTTGGACTGTAATCTGGCCCCCAGTGGTGTCTGGGTGGTGGTGGACCGGCCCGCTGTTTGAAAACTTTGAGGACCCCTGCTCTAGTTCATCCCCTGAGATCCCTGGGGCCTCACCCCCTCCATCCCCTCGTCTGGTGGAGTTTGGGCCGGTGTTTCCAGCGGAGGCCTCCAGAGTTATGGCTTACTGCCGGCCGGCTGCTACCTCTTTCGACCCTTGCCCAGCTTGGCTTGTTAAATCAGCCAGAGGGAACATGCCGGAGTGGGTTTCGGCTATTGCCACGGCCTCCTTTAGGAGGGGTTACTTTCCCTTCCCGTTTGAAGGAGACCATGGTGAAACCCACTTTGAAAAAGCCCGGCATGGTATCAGATGATTTATCCAGCTATCGTCCGATTGCCACTGTTCCCTTCCTGGGCAACGTTGTTGAGAGGGCAGCTGCCGTCCGACTCCAGTCATACCTGGAGGAAAATCGTATCCTGGATCCCTTCCAGTCTGGGTTCAGGCCACTTCGTGGGACCGAGACTGCCCTGGTCGCTCTGCAGGATGATCTCCTCAGGGAGGCTGGCAGGGGATGTTCCTCCCTGTTGGTTCTCCTTGATCTGTCAGCTGCCTTTGATACCGTCGACCACAGTAACCTGCTGGGCCAGCTTGCAGAGGCGGGAATTGTGGGCCTTGCATTGTCCTGGCTCCATTCCTTCCTTGGCGGCCGGTCTCAGCGGGTTCAGCTGGGGGAGGACTTGTCGACTCCTTGGACTCTCCCTTGTGGGGTGCCCCAGGGGTCGGCAATCTCACCCATGCTGTTCAATGTTTATATGAGGCTGCTGGCAGAGATCATCAGGAGATTTGGAGTTTGCTGTCACCAGTACACTGATGACACGCAGCTCTATCTCTCCTTTTCTTCTTCTGCAGAGGAGGCAGTTTGCTCCCTTGACCTGTGCCTGGAGGCGGTCCTGGAATGGACCAGGACCAACCGACTCAAGCTGAACCTGGAGAAGACGGAGGTTCTCTTCTTCAGGGCGCCTCGTCTGGGTACAATGGCCCCCTCCCTAGACTGGGGGGTGTTTCCCTCCAGCCTACAGACAGGGCCAGGAATCTGGGTGTGGTCCTGGACTCAGCCCTCTCCCTGGAAGCCCAGGTGACAGCGGTCTCCAGGGCCACTTTTATCCACCTCCGCAGGATCGCCCAGATCCGACAGTACCTGGATGAGTCCTCCCTGAGGACAGTCGTGCAGGCCCTCGTGATTTCGAGGATTGACTATTGCAATGCCCTCTTCGTGGGGTTGCCCTTGACCCTTGTCCAGAGGCTCCAGCGGGTGCAGAATGCGGCAGCCAGACTGGTGGTGGGTGCTCGTAGATTCGAGCACATCACCCCAGTTCTGGTCCGCCTGCATTGGCTACCCATTGTCCTCCGGATTAGGTTCAAGGTCTTGGTTTTGATTTTCAAAGCCCTCCATGGCTTGGGACCAGAGTACCTGTCAGAGCGTATCTCTCAGAGGTCAACTGGGACCAGACCCACGAGAATGGCGCAGGCGCGCTCACTTAGGGTGGCTACACCCAGAGAGGCGCGGAAATCGCTTACACGCAACCGCACCTTCTCTGTGGTGGGCCCTACGCTTTGGAATCAGCTACCTAGTGAGTTGCACCTTGCAGCGTCCCTGCCCGCCTTTAAAAAAGCCTTGAAAACGCATCTCTTCAAGGAGGCATTTGGCAACCTTTTTATTTAATTTTCCTTCCCCCCCTTTTTTTCTTTTTGGTTGTTACTGCCCTTGCCATCCTTTGTGGAGGGTATTGTAACCCCCTATTTTTATTAGTTGTTTGCCCCCTGACTTTTATGCTTGTTGCTGCTGTTTGCTCTTTTTTTAGTGTACACCACCCAGAGTTCCGTTTCGGAACATGGGGCAGTATATAAATGTAATAATAAATAAATAAATAATTCCATGGATGGCTCTCCCCTCATTCCTGTGAAATTAAATAAATTACATAGCGCTACAGCAATGTGTCAATCTAGAACGGTATACACATTATGCACATTGTACTGAAAGATACCTCCAGTGTATCTGAATTGCTGGGCTTCAGCTAGAGAAATATTTAGAAACAGATGCATACAAACTTATCAAGAAGTGAGACATACACACAAATTTAATCACGATTAGCACTGGTAAACAATACATTTACAGAACGGAGGATTTCTTTGTCCTCTTTTTAAACAACCCAGGGTTATCCCAGGCTCAGATATCACTGCCCACAGCATTATTTGAATGCAAATGAACCAATGGCATGGGCTACAGAATGAGATAGTCAGGAGAGCTCCCCATTGCACCAAATAAACTGCAGCCCTGGCATTGTGCCAGGCAGCAACAGGGCATCTTGTAAAAGGGGGAAGGATGGGTTGCTCTTATTGAAAACACATGTGACCACCAGAACATAGGACGAACCAAACCACACCGAAATTGGGCCAAATAGCAAGCCATGTATGCCCTTTCCAATCATCCTCTTACTTTTACCAAATGTTTTGCCTGCTCTTCACAGCTCCCCCCCCCCCATCCTTCATCTTTAGCTTTCCCTCCTCCTGAAGACTAGGCATCATCACAGCTATACTGAATTTGGAGAAAGCAAATCTGGAACAATCATGCTGAGTAGCAGGCAAACTATTCTCCGAGAGGCTCCGGGAGGTAGGTACTTCTTCTCCTCCCTGCACTTCCAGAATCCTGCACAGTCTCTATCTTAGTAGCTAACGGCCTGGCTTCCTTTCCACCAGCTGACCTAACTGGAATCCAGGAAATGAGAAGCTAGAAGTCCATTCCATCTACCACAGAACTGGACGGCCTGAAAGGTCAATAATGTATTGGCTATTCTCTGCCATGTTGTTGCTCTGCCTGTTAAACTTTGAGTTCTGTTCTTCTGGTAGTTTACTACAAGGTGCCCTTGACAGCAGTATGCTGCGAAAACATGGAGGTTTTCCTAAACCCTACAGCAGGAAAAGATAACATTGCTGTATTTTTTGCATATAACAGAGCAGGGATGGGTCTATTCTGATGTGTTTTTTGGGGGGTAGGGTGGGGATGGTGAAAATCAGGGTTTATTACGCTTGTACGCTTGTAGCCGTGGGGTTAGTCGGTTGAGAAGAACACGGGTCAGGCAACTTGTGCCTGTCCCTCGTTCTGACCCCCCGGCTCCCTGTCACGTGTCCAGGAGTCACAGCGCCCCGGCCTTTCCTGTCTCCTGTTGAATGCCAGGTCAGTCCACAATAAGATCCCCGTCATATATGATGTCATCTCTGATGGGCGGGCTGACCTGGCCTTCATTACCGAGACCTGGGTGGGTGATGATGGGGGCTTCGCTCTCCCAGCTTTGCCCGCCTGGGTATCTGGTTCAGGGGGTGGGAAGGTCGGGGGACAGAGGGGGGGGGGTCGCCATCATCCATCGGGATTCTTTACATGTTAGCAGGACCTCGACATTGGTTAGCCAGGGTTTAGAATGCCTTCACCTGTCAGTGGGGCAGCGGGACAGATTTGGCATTGTGCTGGGCTACCGTGCTCCCGCAACCCAGCCCAATCCCTACCAGAGCTCGCAGTTCATCGCGGCTGCACTTTTTGAGGTCCCCGCGCCTTTTGGTGGCGGGTGACTTCAATGTGCATGTTGGCGGTGGACTCTCCAGCGCAGCTCTGGAATTCATGGAAACCATGGCTTCCATGGGTCTGTCCCAGCATGTTGTATGTCCCACCCACAGGTCAGGCCATACCCTGGATCTGGTGTTTTCCTCCATGTCGGGGGCCTCGAGTCTGGAGGTGGGGGATTTTATCTCCTTACCTGTGTCATGGTCGGACCACCACCTGCTCTCTTTTTCCCTGGCGATCACGGCCCCCCCTCGCGGGGACCAGTGGCCTTCTGTTTTGGCCCGCCCCCGTAGACTGATGGACCCCCAGCGGTTCCAGGAGGTCTTCGGGGAGCTTTCTGGTGGACTGACTGGCGCTCCGGCCGAGGTTATGGCCAACCATTGGTTTGAAACAGCTGCCAATACCATAGACCGGATCGCCCCTAAGCGCCTTCTCCCGGTGCCGAGCCCGGCGCTCACCGTGGTTTACGGGGGAGCTCCGGGCAATGAAGCAGGTGAGGAGAAGGTTAGAGCGCAGCTGGAGAAAAACCCGGACGGCAAGTAGTAAGGCTGCCGTTGATTCCCAGACTAGTCGCTATTCCAACGCGATCACGGAGGCCAAGTCATCGTTTTTCTCCGTGAGAATTGGTGAGGCCTCTAACCGCCAGGCGGAGCTCTTCCGGGTGGTTCGAGACCTCACCAATCCTAGTCTGGCTAGGCCTCCTCCTACTGATTTCAGTAGTGAGAATTTCGCAGCCTTTTTAGATCCAAGATTGAGGCCATCCGTGCCAGTAGCACTGCCCCGCATCCCGGTTGCTGGTCCGCCTTCGTCGCCTCGGTTGGAAGCTTGGGCCTGTTTCCGCTGTCGAGGCCTCCAGGGCTATGGCGCATTGCCGCCGGCGTCCACTCATCCCTTGCCCCTCCTGGCTCATTAAAGCTGCCAGCGGGACCATGGCTGAATGGGCTTCTGCCATCGCCACTGCCTCTTTCAGCGAGGGGTTTTTCCTCTCGTCTGAAGGAGACGGTGGTCAAGCCCATCCTTAAGAAGCTGGCCTTGCGGCCTAACGGGGCAACTATCGTCCGATCGCTAATGTCCTGCTCATGGGCAAGGTCATCGAGAGGGTGGCGGCGGTCCGGCTGCAGTCCCTTGAGGATCGGCAGTGCCTCGATCCATGCCAGTCGGGTTCAGGCCCCGTCGGGGACTGAAACAGCTTTGGTCGCCCTGCAAGATGACCTGCTCCGGGCGGCCGACAGGGGTTGCTCTACCCTGTTGGTTCTCCTGGATCTGTCAGCGGCCTTTGATACCGTCGACCACGGTATCTTACTGGATCGGCTCTCTGAGGTTGGAATCGGGGGCACTGCTTGCAGTTGGCTCCGATCCTTCCTGGAGGGCCGTCCCCAGTATGTTCAGCATGGGGGAGCTGTCGGCCCCGTGGGTTCTCCCTTGTGGGGTCCCGCACCTCTCGCCGTTGCTGTTTAACATCTATGTAAGGCCGTTGGCTGGGGTCATTAGGAGTTTTGGAGTGTGCAGTCATCAGTACGCTGATGACACGCAGCTCTATCTCTCCTTTCCACCTCTGCAGTGGAAGCTGTGCAGGTCCTCGATGGGTGCCTGGATGCCGTGCTGGCTTGGACCGGGGCGAACAGGCTTAAGCTCAACCCCGGGAAGACGGAGGTTATGTTCTTTGGGGGCTCGCCGTCTGGGTACGGTGGCCCTTTTCCCTCTCTGGGGAGTTTCCCTCCGCCTGTGGAAAGGGCGCGGAATCTGGGAGTGGTCCTGGACCCGGCGCTGACCATGGAGGCCCAGGTGGCGTCGGTTACCAGGGCCGCGTATTACCATCTTCGCCAGATCTCCCAGATCCGCCCGTACCTGGACGGTGACTCTCTGAGAACAGTGGTCCAGGTACTGGTGATCTCGAGGCTGGACTACTGCAACGCCCTCTACATGGGGTTGCCCTTGACTCTTCTCCGGCGCCTGCAGCGGGTGCAGAATGCGGCGGCCAGGCTGGTGGCTGGTGTGCGTGTTACGACCACATCACCCCAGTCCTGGCCCGCTTGCACTGTGCCCGTTTAGATTCAAGGTCTTGGTTTTAGTTTATAAAACCCTCCATGGCTTGGGACCGGACTACCTGACAGAGCGTATCGCTCAGCGATCCACCTCGGCCCGACCTGTTCGCAGGTGCGAGCGCACTGCTGTTTTTGCCTCGAGAAGCCCGAAATCGGTCACCCGGAACCGGGCTTTCTTGGCAGCCCCCTCCCTTTGGAATTCCATCCCTAGCGAAGTGCGCTCTGCAGAGTCCCTGCTGGCCTTTCGAAAAGCTGTAAAACCTATTTATTTCGAGAGGCCTTTGGCGAGCCCTGAATTCTCTCTCTCTCTCTCTTTTTTTTTTTTCTCGGTCCCGCCATCTTTAATGCCCAAGCAACCATGTTAAGTGTCTTACGTTATGTGTGTGCTTGGTTGATAGCTTTTATATTGCCGGGTTTGGATGCACCGGGTTTTAATGGTTTAGTTATTTGTTGTAAATTTATAATTATTGTTTGTGTTTATTGGCGCTTGTTCGCCCGTGTAAAGAGTTTCAAAGATAAGCGGGGTATAAATATAATAATAAATAAATAAATAAATAAATATTAAGACTTGAGCCATGAAATTAATGCAAAAACTAAGTAACACATCTCTAGACTACATCTTTGTTATGCACGCCTTCTTATGGGGACACTGAGGCAAATAGGTGGGTTGCACATTACTCTGAGATGATTGTTTTCATGTAGTGTAAATGTCTCTGAATTTAAAGATGTTTGTTTTCATTCAACTGTTTTCTGGTGTTGTTTTTGTAAAACATTTCATTGTCAGCCCCAAGACCCAGCTAAGTCTACTAAACGAATAAAATAATAAGTAACTTAAAGAATTCTGAAGCACTTGGTTTTAGTTTCTGTCACAGTCCATAAAATAAGTGTCGAAAACAAAAGAATGCCAGAAATTCCCCGTCCTAGCCAACCCAAAGAATTCACTTGTTAAAGTGTAGCGCAAGAGAAGAAAAACATATTTTAAAAATCTGGGAGAATGCAAAGGAACAATTTATCTGTGGCAGAAATATGTGAAGTGAGCAGAGGCTCCGTAAATTATCCCTAGAACTAACATTCTATGGATTTAAACAAGAACAACAAAAATCCCTATGGGCCATACCAGACTTTGGGTAGATTTCTTCCACTTACTTATTATGCATTGTAAAGCTCTGCGATAAACACGGGGGGGGGGGAGGCCCCTAAGGGTACTTATAAAGAGATGGGTCAAAAACCCAATATCCCATTTCCAGCTCAGGACGGCCAGCATTGCTGGAAGTCGATTTCTAAGACATTCACAAAACTCCAAATCTCATGTTTCCTCCCAGCATTAATAAGAGCGATGGTTTTGAATGTGGAGGTTCAATTCACCCCTCATTTTTGACAGGTCATCCCAGAATGATCCCAATTCTTTGTTTAATAAATAAATAAATCTGACCTCACAGAAGGGTAGTGCACTCTGTAACCTGCTTCTGTATCCTCTGAGACAATTCACGTAGGAATTCTGCAGGGATGGACCTTCACAAGTGTCGGCATGTGAAAGGAGTGAAGGGAGCTGCACTGCAACAAATATCTAGGCACCCACACATTTCCCCACCCTTGAGCTATCGAGTTCCACCTTCCTATTTCTCAGGCAGCCAATTAACTGCCTAGGAAGCCAACCCACTCCAGCCATCTGGAATTTGGAGGTAGGCGGTCACTGGTCCAAGAGGCAACCCATGAGGGAAGCTTTGGTGACATGGATTTGGCTGACCCTCTTTTAAAGTTACTTCAGTTCCTGGATCACTACATTATGTGGAATTAAACAGCCTAATTACAAGGCATCAAACTCTTACTTCCAAAGGTCTGTTTTGAACTCATGAATTAAACTGGGTGACCAGGATTTGCAAAGGGGGGGGGCGGAGTCAGAGACAGTTCATTCTAGGCATTATTTCCTGAGCATTCGTAAGCTTTTCGAACTTAATGTTTTTAACCTTTCCATGTCAAGAAGTGGATTCTTGTCATTTAAAAAAAACATTTTATTTTATGCCCCCTATTTTCCCCAGTTCTAGCATACATATTTGGAAATCAGATAATGAAAACTGTATTCAGCTTCCCATTCCAGTCTGACATTAAACCAATGTGCTGACTTTGTGCTTCAAAATGCTTAATTCTAGCTTTAATATGTTTTTGGCAGTTAACATGAAAGAAAAATCAAGCTGACAAGGCTCTGCAGTGTTTTAAAACACTGGTTTTCTATTGAATATCCTTCAATCCCTTCATTAGGAGGTCAATTTTTATCCCCACATAGCAAAATAAGATAAAACTCATGATCATCTTTTAAAAATGAAAATAGCTATTTTTAAAAAAAAGTCAAACCTCTGGGTTATATGCATTAAAATACATAATCTATATTAAATTTATCTATTTGTTCTTTTATAGAACACTAGATAAAGCAGTGACACACAACCTGTGGCTCAGTGGACGAAGGCTTCCGAAAACTGTCGGCTGCAAAGTTGGCAGTTCGAATCCCGGGTGCCACGCAGCGGAGTGAGCTCCCGCTGTTAACCCCAGCTCCTGCCAATCAAGTAGTTTGAAACCATGTAAAATGCATGTAGATAAATAGGACCCGCCATAAAAAGTGGGAAGGTAAAAACAGTGTTTCCTTGCAGCCATGCCGGCCACGTGGCCATGGACTTGCACAACACTGGCTGTTTGAACTGAATATGGAGATGAGCACCGCCCTCTAGAGTTGGACACAACTAGCACGCATGTGCTGGGAAGGGGACCTTTACCTTTACCTTTATAGCAGCCATGTCCAAATTTTTGCCCTCCAGATGTTTTGGACCACAACTCCCACAATCCTTTGCTTTTGGAAATACAGGCTTGGAATTCTGGGAGTTGTGGTCCAAAACATCAGGAGGGCCGAAGTTTGGACATGCCTGCTTTATAACAAAGTTTTGGGGTTGTATATTAATAGGGGGAGTCTTAGAAACTGACCCTGTAGAGGGGGTGGCATTCGTCCTTGAAACACGGGGCCAAATGAGCATAGATTTGCAGGCTATAGTAATAACTTGCCAGCTGGAGCGATAAAGCCGAAGGAGCCTGTTTTTCAAAGCACTTGTTGGCATCAACCACCTAGGAAGAAAGAGGAGAAACCGGGAGAATGGAGTGAGCTCAAACAACATCACAAAAATAGGTAGCACGTCGTCCTGTCGGCTCTGAGGCTGATCCTGAACGATGATCTGGAAATAGTGGCGCCAAAGCATACATTCAGCTTAAAGGGGAGGGAGGGACGGTAGGCAGAGTTTTTAAACCCATCTCTTCAGAAAACGAAATATTTCCCTTCTGTTCTTCTTTCTGGCACTTAACGTTTCTTTGCCTTTTCCACTCGGGGGCCAAAGTACACAGTAAGAGAAATCCCTTATCCAGAAAAGAGTGCGACCTCCAGTGATAAGCACCTGAAAAGGAGGAGCGCAAGAGTCCTCTGGATTACCCCTGGCATCCACGCAGTGCCTTCCTCTGCCTGTCTGGCCCTGGCGGGACACACACACAGGGACACAGCCGACTGTCCTCTAGATATCAGTGGTCCACGGCTGTGAACTCGTACAGGGGCCCTCGGGCCCATTTCATGCTGGACGGCTGCATTCCCTGGTCACTTGGTCAGCTCTGGAGATTTGTTTGACGGGAGATTTCAGATCATTCTATTCAGGTCCTCCTTTCCAACCCTTCATCCACATATCTCGAATCAGCCACGGAGAAGAGCAAGTGGCACGACAGAAAGATCAGCAATGAAAATAGGCTATCCGGTTCCCGGTTCCTTAAATCGGTCAGGGAAATCATCCTTGGCCCCAGATATCTATTTCACAATGGGGATCTTGATGATGGGGGCCACCATCAGGAGCAGCCAGGTGGCATGACCCAAACCAAGTAGGGTAGGGACCGCGCCCGATATTTCTTCAGCACATCACAGCTTCACAGATTAAACGATGCATGGCTAGACTCGATTCAAGATGTGAACAAAAAGGAAGGAGCTGTTTACCTGCCTAATATCCTGTCGACAAATTAAAAACTTATTAACAGAGCAGGCGGCTCTGCGGGCCAGGCGGCCTCTGCACAGGCAGGCGGCTCTGGTGGCTCCGTGCGGAGGCAGCTGCTTTTCTGGCTCCACCACAGCCTAGTGAGGCTCACCTGGCTGCCATTCAAAGGTGAGCCTTCTCCACTATGATGGATGGTCTCCCCATGGAGATTCTGCAGCCTCCTGGTCCTCAATGTTTCTGCTGGCTACTAAAGGCTGGTCTGTCTGGCCAGGCGTTTTCCTGATGATTCCCCCCACCAGCCATCCTGATGTTTAATGATGCATTTTGAAAGCAAAGCAAAACAAAGTGTTCTGCTTATATACCACCCCATACCACTTCAAGTAGTCTCTGGGAGGTTTACAGTTTAATTACACTATGCAGGGTACACATTGGCAACCCCCTCCTCGAGCAAGTTGGGAACTCATTTTACTGACCTCGGAAGGATGGAAGGCTGAGTCCACCATGAGCCGGCTGCTACCTGGGATTGAACCCCAGGTCGTGAGCACAGTTTTACCTGCAGGACAGGCATTTAACCACTGCGCCATGAGACTTAGTGAGCCTATTCTTCTGTTTATACCATTTTGTTATTTTTTCCAGCTATTGTTTATTTCTTTGTTTGTTTGTTTCATTTCTAGGCCACCTTTCTCTCGGCTAGTGGCTCACAATGGTTGAAATCACAATAAATTACATTGTTAAAACACAATTAACATATAATAATGATGGAAAAGATTATTTAAACATTTAAAAGCTCCAAAACAACAACAACACATAAAATGGACACACGGCCAGAATTCAAGAGGGACTCAGTGTGAGCTGCTAAAGGCCCACCTAATAAGGCAGGTTTTTAACTGTGGCTGAAAGGATAAAGCAGATGGGGGCAATCCATTTTCCTGTGGGTGAGCCCAGGAAGCAGCCACGTTGGAATCCTTCTCCTGTGTCCCCATCAAACACCCCTGTGATGGCCACAGGACTAAGAAAAGGGTGTCATCTGAAGATGTTACTACTCGGATTGCAATGGAGGAAACAGGCAAGACACTGGATCAGTCAAATAAGAATAAGCATGTCCCTGGTGCGCACCTACCTGTGGTAATGCCAGGAGGTAGGCAAGCGCCAAGGTCATGTCATTGGGTAGAGCGTCACTGGCCAGCTGTAACATGACTGCAAGACAGAACGGGAAATAAAAGAAAACTTCAACTGATGTCTCTTCGGCTCTTCATACATACCAAGATTGGTGTTTTCCGCACCAACCATATTTATCTAGATTTAAATGTCCTGCACTTTTCCCGTTAAGCACTAATCAGTGTAGCCCAATCCAGATAATGTTTAATTAAACTGCCAGAAAGCTTTAGCTTAACTTCAAGCCAGAGAGTTTTATGCGTTATCAGAACAAGACGAAACAGTGCAATGACAGCTGTTAAGCTGAAGGAATAAAACATCTCATGCTGATTTATGGCACCTAAATCTGTTGGCTGTAAAACCAAGGCAAGAGTATAAGTTATGAACATTTAGGAAAACAGGCAGTGGGAGAGCATGAAATACACCACTCCTTACAGCCCAAACACCTGTGTTTCTTATCATATGCTTTTTACGAAGCACAAGACTCCATTATTAATCAGCTGTTTATCATGAAAGAGAAAGCAGGCAGCCTGTCACCATTTTACAAACCATCGCTATGATGGAAGTTATATATAGGACAATACTGTTAAAATGCCCCAGCAGGTTAAAAGGCTAAGTCTTCCTGAAGAGAGAGGAGTAATATCAGCTTGGCAACAACTTCCAAGCAATGTTGCCCGTGGGAGGCTGCTCTAGGCAGATTCAGACTCTTGGTCCCTCTAGGTAAACACTCCATCATAAGGACATAAGAACAGCCCTGCTGCTGGAACAGGCCATCACAGCCCGTCCGGTCCCGCATTCTGTCTCACACAGCGGTGGCTCACCATTGGCTTCAGGATATTCCCAAGCAGATGTCTTCACCTGCTTATGATTCCCCACAAATGGCATTGAGAGATATCCTTCCTCTCTCTCCAAACATGACTTAAGTCAAACGAACGTTTCCCATAGAAAGTAATGGGAAGGTGGATTAATCCGTTCCAGATGATGAAAAAGACCCCCGAAAACAGCAATTTAAAACAAATTTGACTGGGATAGGATATTCCTTCTGGGGATGTAAATGAAATGTCTCTTCAAAGAGAGGAGGAGGCAGTGGAATTATAGTCCACAAATTATACGCCTCCACTTTTTAATGGCCATAGCAACAATGTCTAACATTTAAGTTTTACTGATTTTTAACCTGACGTTCCAAGTTCTGAACAACACTATCCTTACCATTAGAGTCCCACAACTGTACAGCTCCCCAACTAAAATGCTTCCATTGTGGACCAGACTTCTGCAGCCAGATTTTTTACAAGACTGAGCCGACTGTCTAACCAGCGAGGCCAGCCCCAAGCTCCCGGCCCTTCTTCTCCTCCGGCAGCAGCGGCGGCTTCGGCAAGGCCGAGGACCAGCTCCAGGTGCTCTGAGCTGGCCTCGCCGAAGCCGCCACTGCCAGAGGAGGGGAAGAAGGCAGGAGCAGTTTGGAGGCGGCAGCCGCGATGCTGGGTTGTGGCTGCCACCCAATTCCGGTGCCTTGCGCTGGGGCTCCGAGATGTAAGTCAAAGCCTGCGACTCAAGTCAAACAGGCCCCTTCTTGCTGCAAGTCAAATATGATGCAAGTCAAGCAGTATGTAAGTCAAGGTTCCACTATATATATTGCTTCTCTCCTATTGTGTTACCAATTCATTCACAGTTTCCCCCAACATTTGAGCACAGTATAATTTATATCTCCTTTCCCAGCTTAAATGAGCATACTTTCATACTTAAATTTCCTTACTATCTCATCCCTATTCTATCTAACTTTACTTACATCTATTTTTGAATACAGAGCATATAGCCTATCTAATCTCAACCATCTATTCAATCTTGTTAAGGCCACCTTCCAAGCTAGCTCCAGTCCTCAGCTGGACTTAATAATAACTTATTTTGTTTATTTATTTATTTATTATTTATTATATTTATAAACCGCCCCATCTTCCAAGATGGAACTCGGGGCGGTGTACACTAAAAAAGAATAAAAACAAGTGCAAGTTGAAAAACTTTTTTCCAGAACATTATAAGAGAATGATCTGACAGTGTCGTTGGCAAATTTGGATAGTTTGCTATTTAATCCTACTTCTAGATCATTTATGAAGGGGTTGAAAAGCAGGGTGTCCCAGTACTGAACCTTGGGGGACCCAACTCTTTACCTCCCTCCACTTGGAGAAGTGTCTATTTAGTGCTACTCTCTGTTTCCTGTCCTTTAGCCAGTTGCTGATGCAGGACAAGACCTGTCCCTTGATTCCATGACTGGCAAGTTTATTCAGGAGCCTTTGGTGCGGGACCTTGTCAAAAGCCTTCTGAAAGTCCAGATAAACAATGTCAACTGGATCTTCCTTATCCCCATCACAACTTATGGGGCCCAAGCATCGACATTGATGTGCTGAGGCCAGAAGTGCCTGCATACCCATTCCTTCTGACACAAGATGTGCCTCCTTATTCTGAACAAGGCATGTGTATCACCTTTTAAAGGAGATTTGTTGCTTCTAGTGACGTTGGAGAGTAGAGATGGGCACGACCAGGAAAAATGAAGTTTCGTGTTGTCGTGTGTCGGAGCCGGCCCGTTTCGGCTTGTTTCCGTTTGTCGTGAAATTTTTCAAAAAATTGCCGTTTCGTTTGTCATCTGTCGTTAGTACTGGTTTGGGGGGGGTAGGGTAGCGGGCTCCTGGAGGCACCTCTCTGGGGTGGGTGCCTCCTCTGGCCCGCTACGAAAGCAAGGCATTTAGCAGGCTCCTGGAGGCACCTCTCTGGGGTGGATGCCTCCTCTGGCCCCCTACAAAGGGAAAAGGAAGGGTACATGACCATGTAGCCATTGCGTACCAAGTGGCACTGGCAGAGGCACTTCTCTTTTGGGTGCCTTTAGCTCACTAAGAAGGACAGCATACTGGCGTACAGGTTTGGATTTTTTTGGAACTTTGGACTGGTGAGCGAGGTGAGAGAAGAATGCCTCTGCTGGGCGCCCTCTGACTCACTAAGAAGGAGAGTGTACTTGCGTGTAGTGCAATGTGAGTACAGATCTGGCTTAGGGTTGGGATTAGGGCAAGGGCTAGGCTTAGGGTTATTACGGGTAAGGTTAGGGTGAGTTAGTGGGCTGCACCTCTGGGTGCCTCTGACCCACTAAGAAGGACAGTGTACTGGCGTATGGGTTAGGGTTAGGGTTAGGGTTAGGGCTAGGGTTGTAGTGGGCTTTTTATGCCCGACTGGCACATCCCAGAAGTCTCAGTCAAAACCTGGCCAAGTGGCCATGCGATTGGTGGAATGGCTCCAAAAATTTGCATGGTCCCATCCCATGGCCAGCCCATCATTGCGCAGGTGTAAAAAAATAAAAATAAAAATAAAATAAAATAAAATCAATGGGATTGGAGACAGACGTTTATTGCAAGAAAAACCCACTGCTGCTACTGTAAAAATTCAGGCAGTTAAAATACCTAATTTTCGCATGTTTCTGTGTGGTGCTTTGGTGGGTTTTTGGACCACGATTTCAAAAAAAAAATATTGCGGTTGCCATTTTGGATCCCCCCGCACCGCATGGCATGGCAAGACGACGAGGATGCCCCCCACCAGAGCAGCCCAGGACAGGAGGGGGGGGGAGGCCAGGGACCCCCCCCCCAGAAACCATCCCTCTGGTAGGTGCCCTCACTCAGGCAGGCATATTTTCGCCTGCTTTTTTGGCCGGGAATCAGGTTTTTTTTTTAACTTTTTTTCTGTGCCGCTTGTCATCGCGCGATCGCCGCGATGCCATGAACGACAACGACAAATCAGACCCAATTTTTCTTTTATCGGTTCGAGTTTGAGTTCTGACGGCTTAATTGTCGTTACCGTTTCCGTTGCGTAACGGAAACGAGGAACGGAACGGAAACGAGAATTTCGCCAAGTCGTGCCCATGTCTATTGGAGAGTACTAACTCTTTTCTTTTCCTTGAAAGTGTTGGAGGATGTTAGGAAATGCCACAAAAACACACAGCCACAGCACACAGATTTCCTTTGCAGGTCCAAGCGGACTGTCTTCCAGGGTTTCTAGCAGAGGCATTTCCCAGGCTGACCTCAAATGTTGGTGTTTAAAAGGAAATATGTGTTCTTTCACTGCTCTGTGGGGGCCTTCCTAGGGTCAGCTGGAGAACACAGAGCTAGAAATTCTGCAGAAAGGCCACTATTGAACATTTGTTGTGGGTTTCATTATGTGATGTGACCGAAGCGAAAGAGACAGTTAGTAGCCACATGTCCTGCTGCTGCCCCTTTCCATCCTTCCTCCACCAGACCAGAGGAAGTACTTCCGGCAGTATTTCACCTCAGGTTTTGAAGGGAACGCTAGGAACTTGGATGTCTTGATAGATATGAGCCAGAAAGGCTCCTATTACTGATTGGAAAAGAACACCCTTTTATCCTCCCAGCATAGAATGTCAGTTGCCTTCTGGGAAAGAGCCCCACCTCTGTGGCAGACGCTACACATTTTGCAACCAAAAGGCCCAACATTCAATCTAGGACGTCCAGGCAGAAGTGCTTGCAACCCCCCGTGGAGCCACCACCAGTCATGGTAGAAAATATGGAGCATGATGGACCTACGGCCTTCAGTACAGAAGAGCTTCCAAGGTTCACGTGGTTCAACAAGGCAATATAATTGTCCTTATCTTTCCCTCAAATGAAAGAAAAGTCAGGATATTTTGTGGGACTACTTCAAACCACAGAATGCCTGTTTGTAGTAGAACCATGCAAGGGTTTAGTTTGGAATTACGCTCTGGATTTCTAGGCAGCTAAGAAGTCCCACTTCCTGGATACCAATGGAATAGTAGTGCTGACGATGATGATAACACTTAGGTTCTGCCAAGTCAATTCTGATCTATGGCTGGTGTTTCCCAAATATAAAATACTGTACTCAGAAGGTGTTTTGCTAGTCTCTTCCTTTGAGAGTTGCTCTGGGACTGCCCAGTTTGCCTCTCTCAATCTGGTCTGTGCTGTATACTTGTCATACATGGTACTGCCTGAGTGAGTGAAGAACTCGACAGGTTCAAGATGACTCAGCAGAAAATTGATAAGGGAATTCAGTGAGTCACAGGGCAGTGGTAAAGGGCTATCCATTCGTATTCCAACAGTAAACAGGTACAGAGATATGTGTTGAGTTTTTGAGGAGGCAGGAAGTACCCACGTCTAGTACGGCACAGGGAAGTAAAACATGCAGGGCAAGGAAATGACTTTTGCTCAAATGAAGATTTCTGAAGCATGAGGACATTGATGCTTGATTTAATATTTACTTTTTAAACTCCGTAAAAAATCTTATAAAACATTTCCAGGTTTTAAATGACTAGAAGGAAGGAAGGAAGGAAGGAAGGAAGGAAGGAAGGAAGGAAGGAAGGAAGGAAGGAAGGAAGGAAGGAAAGAAAGAAAGAAAGAAAGAAAGAAAGAAAGAAAGAAAGAAAGAAAGAAAGAAAGAAAGAAAGAAAGAAAGAAAGAAAATGCTGTTTACTGATGCATGAAATCTTGTCTTCATATGGCTTAAGTTCCCAACCTTCACCATCTTATCACACTGATAAGGAAATAATTCCTGTTATCTCTTTCGTGTTTACTGAGGGCAAACTGAAACTATTAAATAGGCAAACACATTTATAAATTGCCAATGTGGTGAATACATGTTGACATTTCAACTCAAACACATCTGGGACCCAAATTTACAAAGTGGTGACTACTCCTTCATTTAGTGAAGTTTAGAGTTAATGACAATTTGGGAATTCAAAACTAATTAAAAACTACATGTTCACAATGAGCAAGGTAATCTTCTACATATGAATTCAGAAGTAAGTCACACCATGTTGTTATTCCTGAGGGGTGTTGAAGATTGAAATCTGAGAAGAATACCTGAACAGTATCCCCTGTAGCACATCACTAACATTATCTGGAAATAATACACACCTCAGTGATATTATGAACTATTTAAATCCAAACCAAAAAAATCACACCGCCTACACAAGGAAAAGCTTACCTTCTGTAGCAGGAAACAGATCCTGTCCCTCACTCTTCGCCTCTGCCAGTTTTCCTGTTCGTAGTAACACCTCCGCAAAGCTTTCCAAAGGATTGTGATCGTACGCAGTATAGGTAACTTCATTCTAAAGAATGTAAGTACATGTAACTCGTTTTTAATATATGCGAGAATTGTTTTATCTTCCTTCATAATAACTGTGTGCTGTCTAATCTGTTTTATGTCAATCCCTTTTTTTTTGGAGTTTTCTAGGTAGAGAATATTCGGAAGTGGTTGACTAATCCCTTCTTCTGAGAGGGACATCTGGTCCAAGACCACACAGGATGGCTGATTCACCAGGAGGCGCAGTGGAGAAACTCCACTCCCAAACCCTGGATCTGTTGCGAGGTATCTTCCTTATCTGCTTTTCTAAACCACCTGTCACCCAGTGACTGCTCAACTTCATGCCCAGCAGATCTGATCTGGATAATTAAATATTTAGTCAAGACTATTATTTAAACACCTCTGGGGGCAACTACACACTAGGAAAAAAAGTGAAGAGATCTGCTGTGAAGTTGTACTTGGAAGTTAGGTTTCTCTGAATGAATTTGTCAGGTATTAGTTAGTGAAACTATGTATTAGACAGGTGTATAAATAAATGGTCTGTATGTATTTAACTGATTTCTAAGATGGAGTCTGCAAATGTGCAAAGTCACAGTGATTCAGTCTAAAGGTTTTTTTTCTATGAGACTGCATGTAAAAAGAATGGGCTTAAATGGGTTTGGCTAGTGAAAGGTAATGTGTTCCCTCCCCTCCGCCCACCCTAGTTATCCGCCGGCTACCTTCACCTCGCTTCTCTGCCTGTGGTTCCCGGGCGGTGGCTCGGCCGCCGGCGTTCTGCTCGCCCTCGGGGGACTCGGGCGGCATGTCGGCCGCCGGCGTCTTCCTTCCTTCGCCCCGCCCGGGGGACCTAGGAGGCTGTTCTCTTCTCTCCGTCTCTTCTCTTACCTCTGGCTCTCGGGCGGCAGCTCGGCCGTCGGCGTACCGCTCGCCCTCTGGGGGCTCGGGCGGCATGTCGGCCGCCGGTGCCTGCCTTCCATCGCCCCGCCCGAAGGACCTAGGAGGCTCTCTTCCTTTCCCTGTCCCTCCTCTGGTTCTCGGGCGGCAGCTCGGCCGCCGGCGCACCGCTCGCCCTCTGGAGACCTGGGCGGCTTGTCGCCGCCGGCGCCCGTCTTCCATCGTCCCGCCCAGAGGACCGAGGTGGTTCCTTTCCCTCCTTGCCTTTTCCCTTCGCCGGAGGTTCTCGGGCGGCAGCTCAGCCGCCGGCGTGCAGCACGCACTCTCGGTGACTCGGGCGGCATGCCGGCCGCCGGTGGCTGCCTTTCATCTCCCTTGGGGGGCACTTGGTGGTCATCCTCCTTTGTTATTCTGGCAGCTGGGGGTTCCCAGGTGGCAGTTTGTGTTGACTGCTGGCGCCATTCCCTCCTGTGGAGGGCTGAAGGACTGGGACTTGGAGTGTCTGACCAACGGTGGAGTTGGGGTATGATGAGGGCGAACTTTCTGTCGGGGTCTCCGAGTTCGAACTCGGACCTTGGGTTTCACCTTAATTTCTTGCAGTCTGACTTGGCATGTCTTGCCATCGTTACATGCCTGATTTTCCTCCTAGCTGCAGTGACCTTGTAATTAACCATCTGAGCCACGATCACCTGGCCCCTCTCTTCCCCCCCCCTCCCAGGTGTTTTACATCTTCTCCTGGCGCTTTGCCCATTATGTTATGTATCGTTCATTTAGTTGCTTTGTTGGTAATTACTTTATTATCTGTTATTTTTTTCTTTTTTTTTTATTGTTATTGTTATTGTCATTGTTATTATAGTTTTTGCATTGTATTTTTACTCAGTTGTAGCTTGCACGGTTTTTGTGCTTTGGTTATTGTCAATTGTATTTCATTTGTTCCTTTTTTTTCCTTTCTTTTTCCTCCCCTTCTCCCTTAGGCCACCATGTCGGCAGGGACTCTCATCTCTGTGGTGTCTGGCCGTGGGAGGTACGCTCCGGACGGAGGGATCGGTCGGGTAAGAAGAACCAGGGTCCGGCATTTAATGCCTGTCCCCCGTTCTGATCCCCTCGTCCACCGCCATCTACCTGGGTGCCATCCCGCCAGCGCCTCCGATCTGACCTGCCTGCTGATTAACGCCAGGTCGGTGCACAATAAGACCCCGCTCATCCTCGATTCTATCCTGGATGAGCGCGCCGACCTGGCGTGTATTACCGAGACCTGGGTGGGCGCGGAGGGCGGGGCTTCTCTCTCTCTCCTGTGCCCACCCGGGTTTCAGGTTCAGTGGGCAGGCAGATCGGAGGGTAGGGGGGGTGGGGTGGCCATCGTTTTCAGGGAATCCCTTCACGTTAGCAGGTCCGCGACGATGGTGTGTTCTGGGGTGGAATGCCTCCATCTATCTGTGGGTCAGCGAGATAAGTTTGGCATTGTGCTGGTGTACCGTGCTCCCGCAACCCAGCACAATCCCTACCAGAGATCGCCGAGTTCATCTCGGCTGCTTCGTTGAGGTCGCCCCGCCTTTTGGTGGTTGGGGACCTCAACTTGCATGCCGAGTGGAACTCTCTGGTGCGGCTCTGGAATTCATGGAATCCATGGCTTCCATGAACTTATCTCAGCATGTTTTATGCCCCACCCATAGAGCTGGCCACACCCTAGACCTGGTCTTTTCCTCCATGTCGCCGGATTCGTGTCTGGGGTTGGGGACATTTTGCCCCTGCCCGTGTCATGGTCGGACCATTACCTGCTAAAATTTTCCCTGTCGATCGCCCCCCACCCCGCGGGAGCGCCCTCTTACACCTGGGCTCGCCCCGTAGGCTCCTGGACCCTACAAGGTTCATGGAGGCCTTCGGGAGCTTTCTGGCGGTCTGGCAGACGATCCGGTTGATGCCCTGGTGGAAAGGTGGTATGTTGGCGCCACCGGGCGGTGGGCCGGATCGCCCCTAAGCGTCTCCTACGATGTCGAGGCCGCTCCTCCCGTGGTTCACGGAGGAGCTGCGGTCGATGAAGCAAGAACGTAGGAGACTGGAGGTCATATGGAGGGCGGACCGGACGGAAGTGAATAGGGCTGCCCTTAAACAGCTGACTGGCCGCTATCTTCGCGCAATCAGGGACGCTAGAAGATCTTATGCCTCCCTGAGAATTGGGGAGGCCTCGAGCCGCCAGGCGGAGTTATTCCGGGTGGTTCGGGACCTCTCCAATCCCAGTCAGCTGCGGCCTCCTCCTAGTGATTTCACTAGTGAGCAATTTGCAGCCCATTTTAGATCAAAAATTGAGGCCATCCGTTCCGACTTGCCCCCCAGTTGCTCTAGTCCATCCTTTGGGTCTTCCAGTGCCTCACCCCTCCGTTCTCCCCTCCTGGATGAGTTTGGGCCGGTCTCTTCAGCGGAGGCCTCCAGAGCTATGGCTCGTTGAGCCGGCCGGCGGCCACTCCCTTTGACCCTTGCCCAGCTTGGCTTATAAAATCTGCCGAGGGGAACATGCCAGAGTGGTTTTCTTCCATCGCCACGGCCTCCTTTCGGGAGGGTTGTTTCCCTTCCCGCCTGAAGGAGACCGTGGTAAAACCCATTCTTAAGAAACCTGGCTTGGCGACGGACGATCTCTCCAACTTCCGTCCGATCGCCATTGTTCCCTTCCTGGGCAAGGTTGTTGAGGGGTGGCTGCTGTCCGGCTCCAGTCATACCTGGAGTTAAACCATATCCTGGATCCCTTCCAGTCTGGATTCAGGCCTCTTCGCGGAACCGAGACCGCCCTGGTCGCTCTGCAGGATGACCTCCTCAGGGAGGCCGACAGGGGGTGTTCCTCCTGCTCGTCCTCCTTGATCTCTCAGCAGCCTTTGATACCGTCGACCACGGTAACCTTCTGGCCCGGCTCGCTGAGGCGGGGTTGGTGGTCAGGCCTTGGCCTGGCTCCGTTCCTTCCTTGGCGGCCGGACCCAGAGGGTACAGCTGGGGGATGTCTTGTCGGCTCCTTGGGCTCTCCCTTGTGGGGTGCCCCAGGGGTCGGCAATCTCCCGTGCTGTTCAATGTTTATATGAGGCCGCTGGGGGAGGTCATCAGGAGATATGGAGTTCGCTGTCATCAGTACGCTGATGACACGCAGCTCTATATCTCCTTTTCTATGTCTGCAGAGGAGGCGGTTCGCTCCCTCGATCTGTGCCTGGAGGCCGTTCTGGAATGGACCAGAGATAACCGGCTCAAGCTTAATCCGGAGAAGACGGAGGTTCTGTTCTTAGGGCGCCTTCGCCTCGGTACTATGGCCCCCTCCCTAGACTGGGGGTACTTCCTCCAGCCTACAGACAGGGCCAGGAATCTGGGCGTGGTCCTGGATTCGGCCCTCTCCCTGGAAGCCCAGGTGATGGCCGTCTCCAGGGCCGCTTTTTTCCATCTCCGCAGGATCGCCCAGATCCGCCAGTACCTTGACGAGTCCTCCCTGAGGACAGTCGTGCAGGCCCTGGTGATCTCGAGGATCGACTATTGCAATGCCCTCTACGTGGGGTTGCCCTTGACCCTGGTCCGGAGGTTACAGCGGGTGCAGAATGCGGCGGCCAGGCTGGTGGTGGGTGCTCGTAGATTCGAGCACATCACCCCAGTCCTGGTCCGCCTGCATTGGCTTCCCGTTGTCTTCCGGATCAGGTTCAAGGTCCTGGTCTTGGTTTTCAAGGCCCTCCACGGCTTGGGACCAGGATACCTGGTGGAGCACATCTCCCTGAGGGCATCCGGATCCAGACCCACGAGATCATCGCAGGCGCGCTCCTTGAGAGTGGCCACACCCAGAGAGGCGCGGAAAACGCATACGCGGAACCGCGCCTTCTGTGGTGGGGCCCTCGCTCTGGAACCATCTGCCTCTTGAGCTGCGCCTGCTGGAGTCCCTGCCCGCCTTTAAGAGGGCTTTGAAGACCTTCCTCTTCAAGGAAGCATATGGTGACCTTATTAGTTAGTGTTTTTTTTGTTTTGTTTTGTGTTTTTTTTTGTTTGTTTTTGCCTCATCGTTTGCCGCCATCTTGTCCTCCGCCGCCCTTGCTTGGTGGCCTGGTTATTTTCAGCTTTTTAGCCTTTTTGCTTTTAGCCTTTTGTGTTGTTAGCCGCCCAGAGTTCCCGTTGGGAAGATGGAGCGGGATATAAGTATTTAAATAAATAAATAATAAATAATATAAATAAATAATGCAATAGCCATGATGCAATGTGTTACCTGTTTGGACAGACAAATGTATATAAGTCCTCGGTTAATCAGTGTTCAATGGGCCTTTTGTGAGTAAGGCACCCATTCTTGTCTCTCTATGCCATGTGCTAATTATGTATGCCATGTACGATGAAATGCTGTTATGCTGATGATTTGTCTCCATGTAACTTATCTGTGTATATATGTAATATAGCTGTTTGCTGATTTTAAGTAAGCTCTGACTTTGTCTGATTCTGCTTCTGTCTATGTAATTGCTCAACAAGTATTTGCTTCCGCTGATAGAACAAACTGCAAAATACTCTGACAGAATTCACTTCAGTAGATCACAAAGGAGGTAGCAGAGAGTGCATAGGAAATTGCCAGCCTGCATATTTTAGCACCTTCTTACGGTCGCCTTGACTGCAGCCACCCTGATTTGGAGGAAGCGTGGCTAGAGGAGCGTTACCTTAACAAGCTGCAAACAAGGGCTGGCTCCCTAATTCCCTCCTCTCTGCCAGTTTCCTCCTCGCTCACTGTGGCAGGGGAGGGGTTACTGCTGTTGGCCTACTCTCGCTGCTCTAGGACACCAGTTCTGGCCTCAAGCCTTTATAAAAATAAACAATTAGTTGAGTGGAATCAATAACCCCCATGAGCGCTCCTTTGCTTTTCATCTTAAAACTAGAACAGCTGCTAGCTTCTTGTGACCAACTGCCTTAGCTCAAGTGGTCACACCCTCTGGACCAATGCAAATGCATTCAATTCTTTAGAGAGAGAGAGAGAGAGAGAGAGAGAGAGAGAGAGAGAGAGAGAGAGAGTCCCAGCAGCCAAGGGAAAAATATGGATAATGGGGGTGGCGCTCTGATTTACATTGACTTATATGTCATATAGACAACAGAAAACAATGAGAATCTTACTCCCAATCCTATAGCTTTTCCCACCTTATTGGTCGATGCAGCCACCCTGCAGTCTCAACATTCAGCGACTACTGTTGATAAAACAGCCTTAAACGTATGGTTTGAGAATGTTTCAGGCTGTGAAAGTGTGCTTAAACTTACTTCTGCAAGGTATGGATTCTCTATCAGAGATTCATAGAACGGATGACAGCCTTGCTTTTCTATCGCTGCATTTCCACCCGGGGTAGTTTTTAAGGCATCTCCAAATTCCTGGCCCTTTGAGGAACGAAACACAGAAAAGCTCAGATTTTAAAATGGTGCCATCTTGATAGCAAAATTCTCACAATTTGTCAATTGTTTTAAAAGGTGGTATCACAATTCAGGAATGATGGCAAATGAGAAGCTGGGCTACAGTACTAAAAAAAATAATAACAATAATGCAGATTTATGGTCCCCCTCATGTACACTGTGCATCTGTGTGTTTCCTGTTCACCTACAGGACTCACAACAGAGAGTCCCAGCAGAGAACAAATTGTTTCTTTAAATTACCTAGGTTAAGCCAAACAATTAGCAAACGGTTATTTCTTACCTGTAGTGGCCGAAGGTAAGTCAGTGACTTTTCCACCACTGTCGATCACTGACGGCATGCAGCACAGCTTTTGTGGTCAGAGTGGTGTTTGAAAGAACCTTCATGGTTTTAGCTGTCGTCCACTGCAGGAGGTCAGCGGGTTGGCTAGTGGGAACGCGCGGGTCCACCTGTGAGTTTACACAACACACAACCCAGAGGCATTTTTTTAATTTTTTTTAATTTTTTTATTTTTTTTATTTTTATTTTATTGAACATAAAAAAAGACAAAATAACAATGATAAACAATTATATAAAAAAACAATAATAGACAATCATAAACAGTACAAAGTGCCCCCCACCCCCAAGAAACCGTCCAGTATTCTTGCATCTTCTCTTTCTTCTTCATCTTTTTTTTTTCTTTTTCTTCCAATAGGCTTCTTAAGGTCCTTTACGCCAGAACTGTGTTGGGTTATAAGTTGGTTGTATCCCTTTCCCTTTTAATAGTACATGATCTATAAATTTCCCCCAAACATCATAGAAAGTATCTTTTTTTATATCACCTCTCAAAACTTTTATATTACAAGATAGTTTATCATTTAGTGCTATGTCCCACACTTCCTTATACCATTCAGCAATTTTAAGGTCTGATTTCAGTTTCCAGTTCCTAGCAATAATCAGTCTAGCTCCTGTCATAAGATTTGCTATTAATTCTTTAGTTTTCACATCATATTCATTGATAGATGGTAATGATAATGATAACAAAGCAATTTCCGTACACATTTAATATCAGTTTGTAGTATTTCTCTTATCTCCTCAATAATCTCTTGCCAAAACTTTTGAACTATTTCACATTCCCACCATAAATGAAAATAGGTACCTATCTTTTTTTTTCATTTCCAGCAGAGCTTGGAATATTTTGGATTCATTCTATTCATTCTGACTGGAGTCATATACCATCTTAAAACTAGTTTGAAATAGTTTTCTTTTATTCTGACTGATAATGACCGTAAAATCCTCAAATTCCAAATTCTTTTCCATTCATCATTATTTATTTATTTCTCTATGTCTTGTTTCCATAGCTCTCTTATTGTGTCCTGTTCCCTATTCTCAAATGAATCTTGAATTATTTTATATAATTTGCCAACTGTTCCTTTCCCTGTATTTCCTTTCTCTGATTCATATGTTGTCAAAAATTGCTCAAATTTTGTATATCCTCTAAGTTGTGTATTTCTCCTAATCCATTCTTTCGTCCAGCTTTCTAACTGGGCGTAATTCAACCACGACAATTCCTGAGTTTGCAGAATACGTTTAATTTCTTGTTTTGATGTCATCTTTTTAATCCAATCTTTTAGTCTTGCCACTTTCCTTAATTTAAATAAGTCTCCCAATTTCTTCATGTTCGTGGGGAAATTTATCTGATCGATCACCGCACCAAGCGGGGAACCTTCCTGTATCAATTTCTTTCCATACTTTTTCCAAGTGAGCAATAGGGAACTTAGAAGAGGATTTTTAATTGGGTAACTTTTCCTTTTTTTGGGGAAACTAAACACATATTTATTTATGTCTTCATTTAGTTCCTCTGATTGAAGTTCCCACCATATTAGTTTTTGAGGTTTAAATAGTATTTCCCCCAGGGAGCTAAGCTGATTAGCTATGTAATACATTCTAAGATTAGGTATGCCTATACCTCCCTCTTTTTGAGATCTGTACCATAAGCTTTTATTTATTCTTGCTTTTTTTCCACCATTGCAGAATTTATTTAAAAGATCTTGATAAACTTTAATTTCAATTTCTGTGTATTGAATAGGTAACATTCTAAAAAGAAAATTTATTTTAGGAAGTATTTTCATTTTTACCATTGCTATTCTACCAAACCATGATAAATTTAATTTGGAGTAATTTTGTAATTTATTTCTAATCTCTTCCTTTATTTTTGTGTAATTTCGTTCTTTCGTTTTACTAATATCTTTATCTAAAAGTATCCCTAGATATTTTATACATTTACAAACTTTCAGTTCATGATTGGAGATCTCTTCCATGTCTCGATTATCCTGATTGAAAAGCATAATTTCTGATTTCTGCCAGTTGACACATAATCCGGTTGTTTCACCAAATTCCTTTAGGTGTGCTTTTATTCTTAATATATTTTCTACCGGATTTTTATTGTTAACAAAGCGTCGTCCACAAATAAACTAATTTTTATCTTGCCTTCCTTACCCATACCTTTAATAAGTTGGTCCTCCCTTATTGCATTAGCTAGTAGCTCTATCACTATGCAAAACAGAACTGGCGATAAAGGACATCCCTGTCTTGTTCCTCGGCCTAGGGTAATTTTTTTGTCATCCCATCATTGACAATGATTGATGAGGTGCTATGAGAATAGAGTTGGTTTATTACACTTAGAAATTTTTCGCCAAATCCCCATTTCACTAATAAAAGTTTTAACGCAGGCCATTGGACACAATCAAAGGCTTTAAATAAATCTAGAGACAAAATGCATGCTTTGTCCTGTGATCTTCCCATCTCATAAAGAACATTCAAAACTCTTCTTACAGTGTCTGACATTTGTCTACCTTTGATAAAGCCCGTTTGGTCTTCTTTAATATATTTGTCTATAAATGTATACATTCTTTTGGCTAGAATTGCTGTAAAAATCTTGGCATCTTGATTTATAAGTGATATTGGTCTGTAAGATCCAACATCTATTGGATCTTTATTAGGCTTGAGAATTAAAATAGTTAAAGTATGTTTCCAGGAGGAAGGAACTTGCTCGCCCTCCAATATCTCATTATAAAGCTTCTTTAACTTAGGAATTAACATTGATTTGAATACCTTGTAAAATTCTGGTCCCAATCCGTCATCTCCTGGAGTTTTGGCATTCTTTAGCTTATTTATAACATCCTCTATCTCCTCCTCTTTAATAGCTTTTTCCATTTCAAGCCTGTCTTCTTCCGCTAGTCTTACTTTTAGGTTTTTGTCAATATATTGTTCCATAACTTCCTTACTACTTCTATTGGCTGTATATAAGTTTTGATAAAATTCTTGAATAGCTTTTAATTTTTCTTTCATTTGAGTAGATATATTGCCGCTTAAATCCTTTATCCTTCCTATCATGCTTTTTTCTTTCCTTTTCTGTGCTAATTTTTAGTTTTATTTTGTTTATATTTTGACTTGCCCGTCCCATAATTCTCCACTCCCTTCCTGTTCCTTATCCCTTATCCCTTATTCTTTCTTAGCATATATTTCCTTTTCCCCTCTATTTTTTTTATATTTTTTTATTTTTTCATTTTTCTATTTTTTTTATTTTTTTATTATTATTTTTTTATTTTTTATTATTTTTTTATAATTTTTTTTGGTCTTTTTTGGGGGGGGACTGAGGGAGGAAAAGAGGAGGATAGAAGGATCTTAAGATTCACATTATCATGTTATCTTTTTATTACATTCTTTCTTTTCAACTTTTCACGTATATAACTGTAAGCAAGACTAGACAGTGCCAACGCTAATTTAGAGCTTCTGAATCATTATTAGCCATCAGGAAGTGTACGGGTGCCTTCCCCCTCCCTCCTATAAGGGCGCATACAGGTTGTGTATGAGAGCCAAGAGGACGGGAGAACAGAAAATAAATGTAGGTGGTAGGGTTTGGGTAATCATTGTTTTTTTCTTTATTATATGTAATGTTTGTTTGTATATATGCACAAAGAGACCGTTCCAGATCGATAATAGAATGAAAATATGGGTAGACTGTTGAAATTAGCTACATTGAATGCCAGGGGTCTAGGAACTGTCACAAAGAGAAACAGAATAGAGTCATTAATTAAGAAGAATAAACCGGACATCGTCTTTCTTCAAGAAACACACCAAGCGAAAGAGGGCCAAAACGAACTGAAACTACCCAACATCAACATCTATGAGAAAAGTTTTGGTACATCTAAAGCAAGGGGGGTAGCAATCTTAATATCAAAGCACTGTGATTGTATTGTTGAAAAAACTGTGAAAGATTTGGAAGGTAGATATATTATTCTCCAGGCCACAATTGGTCTAGAACAATATACACTGATAAATGTTTATGCACCAAATGCTAATCACAACCTGTTTTACAAAGAGATATGGGAGCAGATAGAAAAGGTACAGAAAGGACATGTGATTTTGGCAGGAGATTTCAACATGGTTATGGACAAAATAAAAGATAAAACAATGACTAGGAAGGTAGACTGGAGGGCTAGACATACAATCTTAACAAAATTCATCGCAAATACAGGATTAAAGGATGTTTGGAGAGAATTAAAGGGCGATGAAAGAAAATTTACTTTTTATTCATCAGCCCATAAAGCTTACTCGAGAATAGATTTTATATTTGTCTCACAAAGTTTGTTATCTAAAGTTGTAAATACAAATATAGAATTGATAAAAACTTCTGATCATGCTCTAATGTTTGTTGAAATAGAAAATAAGAAGAATTATAAGGAAGCTAGAAGGTGGACAATAAACTCTAGAATTTTTCAAACCCCAGATACAGTACAAAAAATACAAAGAGAATGGCTAGAAACCTGGAATATCAATGAAGAAGGTGGTGGTCAAATAGGAGTTATCTGGGACACTCTGAAGGCAGCGGCTAGAGGTTACATAATAAAAGAAAGTGCTATTATAAAAAGTCGAGATCAGCAAAATAAAAAAAAATTGGAGGCTACTATAGCAGACCTTGAATCTCAATTTTTTTTAACCAAAGACAAAAAAATTTTAATTCAGGTTGAGGCCAGGAAAAGGGAATTAGAAGATATAGATCTACAACAAACCCAAAGAAATCTACTATATTTGAAAAGAAACTTTTTCGAATACAGTAATAAAAACTCCAAGATGCTAGCAGAGGCATTAAATGCAAAGCTGTCAAGCACCGGACTTCTAATTCAAATGGGTGTAAGACATGCATAAAACGGCCTTTGGAGCCCCTGAGCCTAATGTCTCAGAGTAGGCATGTTCCGTGCAAGTACGCATTTGGCCCGAGGCTGGCGTGACTTGGCATTTGGACACAAGGCAATTGAAGACACCTTAGTGCACAGATATCAGAGCCAGTGCTGGGAATATGTTTAACAGTGCTCTTCCTCACTCGAATTAAAACATTAGCACTCTGGTTAACCACCTCTTATGTTTTAGACGGAGGTAACATCCAGGTTTAAGGCAGTATCTTATTGATTCATAAAAGGCTAAATGAATGTTCAAGCTGAAGGTATTATTAGAGCTTTGCTTCATCGACAACGGCCGGGAAGAAGTTAGAATACAAAGTTAGAAGCCACTAAAAGAAGAAAAGTTTGATTCTCAACACTTTCATCCTGTTACAACCCCTTGACACTATAAATCCAAATTGGTACCACGGGTATTAAACAGATCTGTGCTTGATAAAAGGTCTGTAGCAACTGCTTACTTACTCACTGAAGATTGTATTTTTCTAGTTATTTGAGATTTTCCCCCCTCACAATCATTGTAAAGATTCCTTAAAGACTCCAGGATGTCATTCTGAGCACTTCCTTTTCCCAGGATCCTCTGAATACTGAGCTCATCAGAATGGATTATTGGCTATCACAAAGTCTTAGAAATGGACTCAACTCCCTCTATTCACAAATGTCCATAAAATAGGACTTCTATTTCCTTAACCCCTTCCAACATCCTTCTACAAAATCTTGCTCTTTCTCCAAACACAGACAGATCAAAAAAAAAAGCTGGTGTATTTTTTAATAAAACTACCCTTAAAAAAGGAAAAACAAAGCCAAAAAAAGTGGGTCTTAAAAAAAGGCTCTCCCACCCTTAAGAACAGGTAAATAAAAAAAGTGAATGAACAATCAAGGTATCATCCCCTTTCCATATTTACTGGTACTTGCCATCACCTTTGTTCATAAGCAAACACTGACCTAAATTGCTCAGTTGAGTACCAGATCTTAATCAGGAGGTAAATCAAGGAGAGAGGACTAAATCCATTATTCACATCTTTTGTTGGAAAATTAGGGTCATGTGCTGTCCTTGACTAATCTGGAAGGCAAGGGCCTCCTTGGTCCCTGCTCATATACAGTACGTCCTTGACAGGAGTGAAGCAATGCATCATTTACAGTGAAAAGGTGCTACTAGCAAGCACGTCCAAACTTCAGCCCTCCTGATGTTTACCACAACTCCAAGAATTTTAAGCTCAGATTACTAGTAGCAAAGGACTGTGGGAGCTATGGTCCAAAACATCTGGAGGGCCGAAGTTTGGACATGCCAGAAGGTCCATTGAATCAGTGCAGCTCATGGAGGAGTTGACTTACCAGATACCCAGGAGTTCAACGGGCTTATCCTTGTCTCAGGTTACTACTGGATTTCAGCTGCAATGCTGACAAACTGGCAGAAAAGCCATGGCAAGTGGGATCTTTAAAAGTAGGAACTCAAAATGCACCTTTTGATACCATTTAACTACATATTAAATGACTTTCTTAGGAAATCACATATTAGTAAACACTGTCTCACTTGCTTACAATGTTTATTTGAATAGGATAAGCAGAGATGTGATCTTTCAGAAGCTCTTGTTCTCAGCAACTTCCAAGACTATCCACTTAGATTTCACTTTGAACCAGTTAGATGCAGTTCCCATTAAACAAGAGTTCTGTTTTCTTCCCCACCCCCCTTCCCATTTTGGGGAAGGGAGTGGTCAAATTTGGCACAGCTGAATTCCAGCAAAGCCTACAAGAGAGATAAACTATTCTACACAAAAATATAACAAGTCCTGTGCCATTTGGTGTTTGTTCTATTTTTTCCCCAGGTACATCCTATGCAGGAAAGTTACTAGAGTGGGTAGGAATTATTATAACAAACAAACAAAGTCTCTTCCAAAAAAACCCTATAGACTTTCATGAGCGAGAGCAGCAGGGAGTTTCTGCAGACAACTCTTGTGCAGAAAGAGTTAATCCTTTTCATTTTAACAGTGCAAAGCTACGGGATGTACATTCCTAATATTAATTGCTAAATAAATAAATAAATAAATAAATAAATAAATAAATAAATAAATAAATAAATAAATAAATGATCTGATGTTCTGAAGTTATGGAGAAGAAATGCACTAACTAAAATATGCCATTATCATTATTATTTTTTCTTTTAACGAAGTAACACTTCTACGTGCAGCAGTGAGAAGCTTCACAGTATTAATAGCAATAAAAGGACATAAAGAGAGGACCTCCTGCCAACCACTGAATAATCATTTGGAAATTTCAGTTCTTGCTTCCCCAGCGGAAGGACTGCATGCTGAGCAAAAAGAAAAGAAAGCTCCATCGACCACTCTGCTTGGAAAATAAATGCCAAGAAAGAGGCACTGAGCTGTAGTTAAAGGAGGGGGGCAGAATCCAACCCCCTTTGGATCTCATTTTATACACTTGGGGGGGAGGAGAGCGGGGGGGGGGAAGGCTTGTGAAAATGAAGTCAGGGTTGACTTGCTTAGACTACGCGCTATTTGGCCAGTACTGCAAAAAACAGAATGCTGACTCAAAGTCTTTTCTTTACTGGAACTGCAGAGACAGTTTTTGTGGTCAGTCTTTCAGAAGCAAGCAATGTCCGGTCGTCTCCTAGGTCTTCTTTTGAGAGGCTGTTCCGCCGGTTTCCTTACTTCTCTTGCTGGGTGCGGAGGTGGTGGTGGTGGTGGGGAGTCAGAGGGGAAGAGTTCTGGGAAAGGGCTGGGGCTGGGTGGGCTGGGTTCCAGAATCAGAGCTAGGATGGGCGCGATCATGTCTTAGGTTTTTTCAGATCCGTTTCTCTTGCTACTCCTCGAGAAATGTTTTTGCAACTGGACACCCTGGACAGAGCAATGAAGCCCCCGGGGAGCCTAGAGCCCTTTCCTACACCTCTGCAGAAACCCCGTCACCATCAAGACCACAAATGGAAGGGATGAAGCTGACGACCAGTTTTGAGGAATGCTATTGGCAGCAAGTACCTGAGTGCAAACTGATGCGATGGATTAATTAACCATCTCACTTGAAACAACGTTTTGCTGGGGTGAGCATGTGGCCTCTTATGCAAAGACCCATTCACACCTATCGTACATAAGGGACACCTAACGCATCAGTCCAACAAGCTGCTGACAGCATCTTCCAAAAGAGCAAAAATTCCTCATCTTTATTGCTTTTCCCAGCAACTATTTCATTGGGAGGAAGAGACTATTGGTGTATTATATATTTTCATTATAGAAGAACCGCCAAAAGAAAACAAGCTGCAATTTTTATCAGTATAGTATTTGAAAGCAAGCATTTGTTTAAAAACAACTAAATAAATCACATATTTAAAGGCAGTGGATATATTCTGTCATTTGTTAAGTGCCTTCTTGTGCCCAGTAATTAAATTCCCAAATCACCATAATAAATAAAATTCTCATTTTTAAATAAAAAGATACACAAGTATCAAGGAGTAAAGCTTTAAATTTATGTCACAATCTACTACAGTTATTCATTTTACCATTAATGAACAGTAACATTTCAAAACACTTCTAAAGACAGATATAACCACTTTTTTGAAAAATTGAATTTTTGTTTTTATGCAATTAGATATTGAAATAATTTCAACACATGGCAGTGGCTGAAGTTCAGTCACTGAAAGATGCAGCTTTGTTTAACGTACATACATACATACATACATACATACATACATACATACATACATACATACATACATACATACATACATACATACATACATACATACATACAAAAACATAGCTGAATATCTGACTGAAATCCCTCCTATCCCCATCTCAAAACACAATCATCTGCCTGGGAAAAGAGCAGCCTGATGGATTAAATCTGGATGAGTGGCATCTTACTATGTAGCTTCATTCTTCACTTTAAAAAAAAATTAAATTTGTTTGCAGCTGAAATAGCTGGCCTGATCACTTGATCCATGAAGACAAGGAGCACTCTACCCACTTACTGACTACTGTTACAACGAACCAATTAGCTTAATGTGCGTCCAGTGTGGACTTGGCCTGAAAAGACCTGGGTTCAAACCGCCACTTCGCTACGGAAACTCGCATGAGGGAGGTGAGGGATGGAACTGGGAAGATCATTAAACAGTGGTACCTTGTATAAAGGAATTAATTTGTTCCAAGTGAAATGATGTTAAGCAAACGTTCCTTTATACAAATTTCCCATAGAAATGCAGTGAAAACAGAGTAATCCCTAATCGCGACCGTTTTTATGTCGTACGGATTTGCCCCATAGGGGATCCTGTTCAGCAAATTTCCCCTATCTCCGGAATGTTTTATGTCGTACACATTTTATGCTATACAAACCGTTTGTTATACGAGGGTCCACTGTAATTGTATCTCACTTATGTTGAAAGTATTCCTTACGCATCTCCCTTCCCTTGAAAGGCCTCCTAGGGTGGTTTTAAGTTGCCTCTGACTTGATGCCATGTCAACCCTCTTGCTTTGTACTGGACCCTGCGCTAGAGCCGGCCCACGGAACCAGCAGGGATTTGAGGCACCCGTTTTCCTCTGTAAGCGGCACTGATGGAAAGGGGCTTTACTCGAGTGGAGAGGAGAGTTCAACATAGAGTAAGTCCCCATTCGAATAGGCCCCTAGGAGTCAACGGGACTTGCAAAGGAATCACCGCACCAAATCCCTCTTGATTCAGCGGGGCCCGAGGCTGGCGTGACTTGCTAGGCAGAGCAACAAGGGCTCCGCAAATACGCAGGCAAAAAATATGGATGATTCTGCTGTGTTGGTTAAGCTATAATAGACTACTGGGAGGTAGAGCAAAAAAGTAAACAAATCCCAAATGCCATTTAATCTTAAGCAAATAAAAAACATAAGTCTTCTGAGCAGTGCTTTCTCCAAGATTTACCTGACCGGCCCACACTGGTGGTCAGTCAAATAAAGGACTTCACTGGTAATTTGTTTGCCTTTTTAACTGCAACAATTGGAAAATGGCAGAACAGCAGCATTTCAGGAGACCCACCCATTCCGTACAGGAAACAAGGCACCGTTTTATTCCCCTTCGCAACAATTAAGACTGTACAGCAAGAGTTGTCGATCTTTCCTAACCAGCAGTCGGAGATTCCAGCAGCTATCTAACCAATTATGAGTTCTCTGTTCCTGCCAAAATATCCCATTACATCAAGGTTCTAAATCCTGGGCGATTCCTTTGGTACAAAACAGGTGCCATTTTTTGAGGTCTTCCTCTCCAATATATGGAGAATCAGGCACGGCTTCATTGTTCCACGCCTGAGGTTTTCTCAGCTTGCCAGGAGTGGGCCTGGCAGCACAGAGAGGGGCGGGCAGCTGCAGTCAGGATGAGGGTAAGGATGCCTTCTACTGATGCTGGATTCAACAGCGCAGCATGCCCATAAAAAGCAAGAGATAAGAGACTCCAGAAGCAAGGTGGGTGAGAGAAAGGCATGAAGTCCATAACAAGCTGAGAAAGATGAAACGGAAAGGAAAAGATCTGGAGAAGTCGTGGAAACAAGGGCAGAGAGGAGAAAGGAAAACATGAACAATTAGAACACTGTACCTCCCCTCAGGTCTATGTTTGGGTTAACTCTTTAACTCCAAAAGTCCAAGAGAAGTAGAAAAACACCCACCGTCCCAGCAGCAATATCATTAACAACGATAATCCTTACCTCTGGAGGAGTCTCTACTCGGACTCCAGGGGAGGATCTGGAGGTACTGATGCTCTCTGCTTTTTCTGATGGCCGTATCTTGTAGTTGACTGCATGATAAAGAATCTAAGGAGTAAATAACATTATATCTGTCATTTATTTTGTGCATTCCATGATGCACGGTGTCCCCTACAGTGCTTATTTAAAGGTAGTTCACCTCACCTGAAGGACACTATAAAGGTTACAAAGAGTTCTCTTTTCTCACAGTTTTGCATTTTGAATAAAATTAAAAAGAATTCCAACTCCTGCAACAGGGGGGGAGAGAGAGAGAGAGAGAGAGAGAGAGAGAGAGTACACACACACACACACACACACACACACACACACACACACACACACAACACACACACACACACACACACACACACACACACACACACACACAAAGAGTATAGGTTAGGGAGGTAAATATTTGCTTACTTTGTTATTTCAGCTCAGAACAAAAACTATCACAAGTTTTCTCCCCACTGGGAAAGGGTTTCAGAGTTTTATGCCTTTATTTACTTATTTTGCATTTTAGCACATTTTTGCAAAAGTAGACTTTGTAAAAAATCTATTCCAAGAGATTTGAGACAAAATCCAAAAGGTGTTTTCTGTTGTTCTTTTTTTTAAGACACAACAAACAAGTCTTCTAATGCACCCTTTAAGGTTTTCCCACTGGGGGCTGTTCTTTAATGCTGCTAGCAGGAAAAGGTGCTGACCTTTTCACTCTTTAGCAGGGGTGAAAGCTCTCATAAAGATTTACTTTTTGATTTCTTCCATGTGATGTCTTCATGCATCAAGGCACCCGTCTGCACTGAGCAGGAGACGTTGGGTGAGCATTTTACAGGCTTAGCATGGACCGTGTCGAAGAGCTAGCAATCAGAGACTGCACTGTTCCTCTAAACAGGGCAGATGAATACCGAGGGAGGAGTGTGGAATACACCCCTTGAACTGCATCAGCGGAATGACATTTTTACAGAGCAGGAGAAAACAACAAGGGTTACAATGGAAGAGTATAATCCTCACTGGAAACAGTCAACTAAATCTCTAAAACATCTGCAGCTAACTGGGCAAATACTGTGTTTGTGCTATGAACTATCTACAGTCAACTAGTTGCCGGAGATGTGTAGGACACACGGAGGACTACTTGGGGGACAGTGCATCTGACTGGCACACTAAGAATGATGCTGCAGGGAATTAGATGCTCACCATTCGACAGGTGACAATAGCCAGCAGAGACATCGGGGGCTGTCATCGGGAGGGGGGAATATAAGTTTAAAAGTACACTCTTACCCCCCACCCCCATGGGGTGGGGGTGGGGAGCAGGCTTTTAGTGCCCATCAGCTGTTTGGTGCTGGCTTCAGGCCAGCATAGATCAGCTGCTAGGCACTTGAAATCTTTCCCATAGGAATGTATTGCTAATGCATTCCTTTGGGAAAACGAAAAATGAAGCAGAAATTTCCTCTCCATTTCGTTTCATTTTTCTGTGATGGGTCAGTTTGTTATTCGTTTTGTTCCCTAATGAATCAAATAACGAATAACAAAACAAATAATAAATTTGTTTCGTGCCCATCTCTATATATAACCTTCCCCCCCCCCATGGATCTGCTTTTCCTCTCAACATTAACCCCTAATATGCATTTTTCCTTCAGACTCTTCTTGCTGAAAAGCAATAATATAAGGCCCAACCAATTCCCCCCCCCCCAATTTCCCCTCACTGTCTGACTTGAACTATTTCTGAGGACCGATAGAAGAAGATCTGAATTATGGTGCAATAAAACCATTATTGGTGGGCAAAAAACAACTAAATACAGAATCTGTGGCTAAAGTTTTTGCTTCCGTGGTCAAGTTTAAAAATAAGCAATGTCTCAGTTATGCTACTGATTTCCCTTAGCACTGGGTCTTACGGTTCTCTGCATTTTTAACACGTCCTGGTTTTAGCTTGTATTTTAACATTTTTTTTTATTACAAATTGGTTTTATTTATTTGTTTTTACCAATTTTCCTTCTGTGTTCTTAAATCGGGTCTATGACCGCATAATAAAGAATGAATGAATGGTATTAATTAAAAACAACAGAACTATGTTTGAGAAGTAAAACGAAAAGGGAGGTATAATTTGGGCCCAGTTCTATCACTCAGGTGTATACTTAAAAATCAAATGTGCCTACGTAGACCTTCCAGTGGGACAAAGATTTTATGGTAGGGCAGCCAGTTTTTTTTTTCCTTTAAAAAAGGAAAATAAAAATGAGCGCAAGGCTTGGAAAATAAAGAAAGAAAAAGGGTTCAGGAATGCAAGACACACCTCGGTTTGCAGAGCACTGCTTGCCGCCAGGAGGGGCTCGATGGCTCCCGGGGGGCAATGTGTCAACGCGTAGGCTAGAAGTTCCTGCCGCACTGCCGTGTCCTGGTAACCTTCCGATTGCCCCAGCTGGCTGCAGACGTCCCAGCTTTTCAAATACCCTGACGAGAAGGTGACAGAGGAGCTTGTTACTCAAATACCTAAAGAATGGACATTAAGACTAGAGAATACATGACCATGGTTACATTTCCACAGTGAGAAGTGCCAAATGTAGGTTTCCACTTGAAACCTCTGGTTACCAAAGCTTCTCCCCCTTCTGCAATGGTAACATTTATTCTGTGCATCAAGAATATATTTTAAAAGCCAGAAACTAGACCACATCTGTGTATTAACTGCACATAAGGCCAGTTCAGCCCCATATTTATTCTTTCTGGATCATACCTAGCTATACAACACCCATATATATCCCATCTTGGAGAGATGGCTCCGCAGGGTACCATGGCTGATGGTATTTAAAATCGCTGTGAGGTCCAGCAGAATTCATAGGGCAAGCTCCCACTGTCCAGCCTCTGGCATTGCTTATACACCAAGGCCACCAAAGCAGTCTGCATCCCATAACCAGGCCTGAAGCCAGACTGAAAGGGATCTAAATATTCCATGTCGCACACGGGGCTGCTGGAGATGAGAAGCAATAGCTCCGTCTAGCGCCTGGTCCAAAATGGAATGTCAGCGACTGGCCAATAATTATCCAGTACTGTGGGATCCAAGGTGGATGTTTCAGGAAAGGTCTTACTTTTGCCTAAGACTTTATAAGCCAGGAAAGACAAGGGTCCAGCAGACAGGTGGGTCACCTTTACCTTTTATAAGCCAGGAAAGACAAGGCTCCAGCAGACAGGTGGGTCACCTTTACCTCTCCAACGGGTCCGTACCATCATTAACACAGGACACACAGCGGCCGTACATTCACAGGACCTGTATCAACTACAGCATCCTGGCAATCTTGCCTCTGTGCAGAGACAATGGTAGCAGAGATGAATGACTTCTTTGCCACTACCACTGCCATGAAACAGGCCTTCCAATGGGCCCCAGCCTGTGTTTGGTCACCCTACAGCATACATATTAATCTCTGAAACCCAAATACAATGTTGATTTGGATAAATAATAATAATAATGCTTCAATAAACAACCACCAATCACCAAAACCACTTAGCTTTGCTATGTTTGTGAAATATCTGAGACCAACAGCAAGTTCACATAACTTTAAACTCTATTTTCTATTGGCCAAAATGCAGGAGAAAATCAGGAGATACCAGAATATTCATGACATCATTTTTGATGTAAGAGTGATATACTTCACCTGAAGCCATAAGTTCCTGGCAATGCATATTTGCTGCTTTGTAATCTTGAAATTTGAGAGCTTGTTCCACTAATAGAATTAATACCTGTCCTTTTCTTTCCATCTGGTCATCACCTAAAAGATAAAATGTATGTTTAAATGTACAGTAAATGTAAATGTAAATAAATGTAAATGTAAAAGTTAGAAAAATATTGAAAAAGTGCAATTAAATTACAAAAGCAGAAGTCATAAAAACATGCTGTTTATTACAAGCTAACATGCTCAAAACTCATATTTTCTCATATTTTCTCATTTCACTGAGTTGACACCACATAAATGAGTGATCCCAAATAGGCAATAAATAAATAAATCTCTTTGTTGTTCAGTCGTTCAGTCGTTCAGTCCGACTCTTCGTGACCCCATGGACCAGAGCTTGGCAGGTCTTCTTGTCCTCCACTGCCTCCCGGAGTTTTGTCAAATCCATATTGGTTGCTTCGATGACACCGTCCAACCATCTCATTCTCTGTCGTCCTCTTTTCCTTTTGCCTTCGATTTTTCCCAGCATCAGGGACTTTTCCAGGGAGTCCTCTCTTCTCATGAGGTGGCCAAAGTACTGGAGCCTCAGCTTCAAAATCTGTCCTTCCAGTGAACATTCGGGGTGGATTTCTTTCAGGATGGAGAGGTTTGATCTCCTTGCAGTCCAGGGGACTCTCAAGACTCTCCTCCATAAATCTCTAGCTTTACACAAAAACACACGGTTGAAGTTATAACCCCCAAAGGAAAGAAATTCCGGCCACCGATGACTTGCCCTTCACGCAAAACTCTGGCTCACTGATGCACCCTCCTGTACCACAGCTTAAAACTATAGCAGAATCCCACTTGCCACTCTACTGCCCATAGAGCACCTCCCATCAGTGTGGAAAAGGGGGAAAAAACATGGCACTCGTAGGCGGCTTTTTAAAACTCCAAATCCTCAGAATTCTTCAGGCAGAATTCTGGAGATTTCCACCTCCACAAGGCTGAGGCCTTCCTGGCCTTCCTCTCTAAGTATCCATCCCCCCCCCTCCCTGACTGCAACCCTTCCTGGGGCTGAGGGTTTCTGGAGCATGCCATCTTAAACACTGGGGATCCGTTGCAAGGGAATGGGCTCCTGAAATGGATCTTCCTTGGCTACTAATTTAATCATTAATGATTGCCCCATATTTGGCACTTGGCCAGCCCTTTCTTCGGTTTGTTTACTTCGACAGTTCCTTCATAGCCCTCTTCTATTTCGTTGTCCAAGAAGCAGCCATGGTGGCGGCTCTCTCCCTGGCAGACGACTCCATGTCACCTTTCTTTCTTTTCTTCTGGCTATGACGGAGTTGCCAGATACATTTTTTCCACCCAAAAGATGCTTCTAAAGTGATTTTTTTTAATACAGAACGAACTAGACCAGTGTTGGTGAACCTACAGCACGGGTGCCAAAGGTGGCCCTTGGAGCCCTTTCTGTGGGCACCCGACATCACCCCTTCACAGCCACCTGCATTCAGGTTAAATGGCTGTACTGGCACTTTCCGAAAAAAAATAGTGGGTCTTGAATCATAGTTTTGGGCATTGGGTCTCTAAAAGGTTCGCCACCACTGAGTTAGACTGTCTGTGCAGCCATGGATGTTTTTCTAAGAACTGAAGGAGGCACAATCGAATCTGAGGACTTAATCTATTCTTCTAATAATTGTTCTTTAGGTACCCACAAAGGCAGTAAATCAAAGGCCAATTATTCCCATTTGAAAGACACGAGGGCATAGATGGCTATGGGAGAAATGTCCCCCCCCCTTAATTGAGTCTGAGCGGTGGCTCAAGGTAATTTAGCATACGTGAGACTTCTTTCCATCTGCATATTTTACATATGCTCAGGTAGCACAAGTATTGGAATCATTCTGGCAGCCTCCAACTTCTATCCCATTCTCTCATGCCACCTCTTGTTACATGGATGTTCACCAATACATGAAAGAGTAACTGTCAATTCCAGCTTAACTAGTGAAGCTTCCACAACGTACAACTTGAACCATTACCCACCACCAAACTGCACTATATTTAACAAAGGAGTCCTGTCAACTCCGACCCCCTGTAGATTTCAAGGACCACTTTTTATTCTTCCACTTAAGCAACCGCGCTGGCAGTCTCACAGCAATTGGTTGGGGAAGTAGAAATTGACGGGTTATAAAAGTGAAATTGATGCCTAATGATATGCTCTCCGCTTGCAATGCCTGGCACACCGTTTAGGAAGTTAAACTGCCCTATTAAAAGTGTGTGTGTGTGTGTGTGTGTGTGTGTGTGTGTGTGTGTGTGTGTGTGTGTGTGTGTGTGTGTGTGTGTGTGTGTGTGTGTGTGTGTGCCTTAACCAATGAAATAGTCTTCCCCTTCTTCGTTATCTCTGCTGTGTAACACAGGCCATGAGAAAGCCATAATTAGCCGTTCCTGGAACCAGGACAATCAGTGCTATTTCCCACCCACTTCACCCTGACACATGGCTACCAGCCCCTCCTCGGTCACCCCCCAACCCTAACCCCAACACCCCAGCCACAAGGAAAGCAAGTTTCTACTAGTTTAAAAAAAACAAGAAGTGAAAGGGAGCAGGAGGTATTAACCTTTTATTTCCCTTACTTAACTTTTCCCCTCCCTGCCATTCATTTTCAATAGATTCACCTCCAGACTTCAATAAATTTGTTCCCTCTAGATGTTGGTGCCCTGAGGCAGAGCTCTGATTGTTCCGCCTTGTTTATGGCCCCAAACCATCAACCCCAACCTGTCTGTTCTTTGAAGGGCATTGACCCTCAAATATCTGCTTTGGGAGGGCCTTTGCGCCTCACCTTGGACAGCTAGCTCTTCATCAGCTCCTGCAGCTGGAATGCTGCCTTCAAATATACATTAAACAAGAAATGGGCTACTATTCCGATTTCTTGATTCTGGGAATGAAGAACGTAACGAGGTAAAAGGAAGCCCTTCTACCGCTGTTGCTGTTTGCAAGGTGGTGACTAGAGATGGGCACGAAATGAGCAATTTTTCGTTTTCATTTTCATTTTTTCGTTTTGTTATGTAACGAAACGAAAAACAAATTTTGTCTCCAATATGAAATGAAACGAAACGAAACAACAGAAATTTTGTCATGCATTTCGTTTTCGTTGCGGCAAATATATTGAACTGTAATGAATGCTAACGAAACAGCAATTTTTCATTTCGTTGCGTAACAAAACGAAAATGAATTTTTTTGCAAAAAATTCACAAAAAACGAAAACGAACTGAAATGGACCCCCTAAACGACAAACGAAACACCATTTTTTGAGTCGTGCCCATCTCTAGTGGTGACACTTGTTCAGTTCACTCCACTACAGAAGCGCAGGAAAAAGATGGGAGATGAACTGTGTTTCTTATTCGATAGGCAACTCCCTGTAGCCATATAGAACCTAACTAGTATGTAAACTAGAAAAAAGAAAAGTGCTACACGATAGAATATTGCCATTTGGATATGGGAAAAGACACCCTCCACACAATAGAGGGGAATAAATGTAGATGTATCAAAACCAAGACTAACTTTGCCTTTAAAACTCCCAAGCCCAAAACTTTCTTAGCAATAGGGATAATCTCTTAATATATTATAAATAATAAAATGTCTGCCTTTAAATTCTGAGAAACCTTCCTTTAATTATGGGCACAATGCTGAACTAATTTTATTCCACTCTATTCTGCTCTGGTCAGACCCCACCTGGAGTCCTGTGTCCATTTCTGTGTGCCTCAGTTTAAAAAGGATGTTGACAAAGGAGGGCGACCAGGATGGCTGAAGGTCTGGAAGAGATGTCTTACAAGGAACAGCTTAGGGAACTGGGAATGTTTAGCCTTACAAAAAGAAGACAGAGAGGGGATATGATAGCTATGTTTAAATATTTGAAAGGATGTCATATTGAAGAGGGAACAGGCTTGTTTCCCATGGCTTCAGAGACTTAGGACTTGGGGCAATGGTTTCAAACTGCAGGAAAAGAGATTCAATTTAAACATTAGAAAGATTTTCATGACAGTTAATGCTGTTAGGCAATGGAAGGTGCTGCCCCAAAGGAGGGTGGTGGAGTCTCCTTCTTTGGAGGTTTTTAAGCAGAGGCTGGGTGGCCATCTGTCAGGGTTACTGTGATGGGGTTCCTGCATGGCAGGGGGTTGGCCTAGATGGCCCTTGAGGTCTCTTCCAACTCTTATGATTCTATGATTCCCATGAATGTCACTGTGATTTTGAACTTAAAAAAACCCCAAAATCCCTAAAATGAATGGTTCAAATGCCACCTTCTGAGCTTGTGGCAGCCCTGAATACTATCCATGACTGGCCTGTCAGACACTTGGAGTTAATAAAGAAGCAGTGATTAGGTGTCTGAGAGGAGGACTGCGCCATCAAAAAGGCCCAAGCACAAGCAAGGCTAGATTCTGCGCATCCTTGAGGCTGTCATAAAAAAAAAATACATTCATTTTATATCCATAACAAAAGTAACCAATTTAAATGTTTTAGGGAAAATACAGCACCTTTTTTATATTATTGATGAAGAAATGGCATGGTAGGTCAAGGGCCTGCCATGAATAATCCTTAACCTAAATACTTTTATACTTTGAACTACCCATCTCTCATCCATTACCAAGACAGGGAAGATTATTGTTCTTAATAATAGTAATAGTATAGAACAAAGAGGCCTGAAGTTCACAGGAAGCAAGCTTCCAGCAATTTGGTTTTGATTTTTTAAAATTCTTTCATGCTCATTTTGGGGGCAACAATGGCACTCCGTGGGGCCTTGCGACAGAAAACTACTCTCCTCAATAAAGACCACAGATTAGGATGCTCTTGGGTTTAGTTCTCATAAATAAGAGATGCAATGCAGGGTCCTTGAGAAGAACCACGTATATTGGGCTGAGGTCACTGGGGTGGGGGGGCGGTGGGGGGTGGAATAGGATATTAATGTAAGTAATAAAAAAGAAGAGATTTAAATAGATCAATAGAAACCTAATGCAACATATACTGGCAATTTGATTTGATAGGTGGCAAGCAAATTTTTAAGATTGTCACATAGGATGGGACAGAAATTTGGTTAGAAAATGCATACATGCCAAATAAAAGGTCTTCACCCCGTCAGCTTGAAAAGACGTAAGAACAGCCTTGCTGGGACAGGCCACAGCCCATCTAGTCCAGCATTCTGTTTCACACAGGGCGCTTTTACACGACCCCTAAAATCCGAGGCAAAGGGCTCCCACATGTGGAGCTTAAAGTTGTTTTCCCACCAGCTGCGCACTTAAAAAAATTAAGTACGACCACGCCCACCTAAGTGTGCCCCAGCGCATTTTAAAAGTACCTGGTCTCCGGAGGTAAAAAAAAATTCTGATGTGGATTGTAAAGCAGTGAGTGCCAGGCTGTCCTCGCCTTGTTTGGTGTTTTTTTTTGCCCCCACCCCTTTAAGAGACTGGAATGCTTCCGGGGCTGCTCCTGACGTCAGAGCGGAGGTGAGCCTGCATTATTTTCTCCCCCCTCACACAGACAGGAGGGGTGGGAACACTGCAAGAGGAGCAAACCCCCAAGATCTCTGGTCCGAATTTAAGTTGCCAGCAGATCTTAGGGGTTGTGTAAAAGCGCCCACAGTGGCTCACCATTTGCTTCAGGGTATTCCCAAGCAGATGTCTTCACTTGCTTATGATTCCCTGCAAATGGCATTGAGAGATATCCTGCCTCTTTCTCCAACCTGGAGGTTGTCCTTAGGCATCCTTCATGATAGCCATTGATAGGATTTGTCCAATAGCCATTGATAGGATTTGTCCAATCCTTTCTTAAAGCCTTTCCAAGGCTGACAGCTGTCACCACTACTTCTGGCAGGGAGTTCCACAGACCCGTGAACGTCTGGGTGAAAAAGTACTTTCTCTTATTTGTTTGAGATCTAGCACCCAAAAGTTTCATGGAGTGCCCCCTAGTTCTAGTTTTGTGTGATAGGAAAACGGCTTTTCCTTATTTACTTTGTCCACACCGTGTATGATTTTATAAACTTCAATGAGGTCCCCTCTTAGGCGCCGTCATTCAAGAGTGAAGAGGCCCAGCTGTTGCAGCCTCAGATAGTAAGGAAGGTGTTCCAGTCCCCTGAATCATTCTGGTTGCCCTCCTCTGCACTTTTTCCACTTCCATAATATCCTTCTGGAGGTATGATGACCAGAACTGTATATAGTACTGCAGATGGGGCCTCACCGTAGATTTATAAAGAGGCAAAATGACACTTGCTGACTTATTTTCATAAGCCAGTTCAAGTCTCCTCACATTCAAAAATCATCAGGATGGCGAAAGGATATATTTTGTGAGCTTCAGGAAAAGCCCATCAAAATGTTTAGGGAAGAGATGCAATGATGCTTATGGAGGACTTCTCAAATACCTGGATATGACGTCTGGGATTGCTGCCAGGCTAGGGTTGACGGAGCAGCTGCTAGTTCCATTTTAAAACTCTGCATATTTTGTATGAGGATGCACTTAAGAGCATGCCTTCCTCAACACTTAAATTATCTTTTTTTTTTTTTTTTTCTTTATCAAGTCATAAAGGAAGAAGGTAGAGACTCAAATCATGGAAAACATAAAGAAGCTTCCCTCCAACCTTTTTATATAAATAGGATTGCCTTTCTTTTAATCTGGGCGTAAAGCATAACATTTTACCTTTCAAGAGTGCAACTACCTAAATTGGTTAATACGCTCTTGTAGCACAGAGCATCTTCTAGAAATGCTGACAAAGCTTTACCTACATTGTGTAACCATTTGTGCAACCTCCAATAAAACTTAATGATATCTATACAATATATATAGTCCCACTAAAATATATCAAGCAATATTAGTTTTTTTATGATTTGATGACAGAAGAATATTAGTCCCTTCTAAAGGGTCCTTCCAGCTCTGCAGTTTTAAGATGATGATTATTATTATTATCATCCTCTTTAAAAAAATATCAAAGATACAGTGGACCCTCGTATAACAAACAGCTTGTATAACATAAAATTTGTACAACATAAAAAATTCCAGAGATAGGGGAAATTTGCTTAACATAATCGCTTATGGGGAGAATCTGTACAACATAAAAATAGGATCACTCAGTTTTCAATGCATTCCTATGGGAAATTTGTATAAAGGAAAATTTGCTTAACATAATTTCATTTAGAACGAATTAATTCCTTTATACAAGGTACCACTGTATGTATTTTCATAGGATAAGATGTAAGCTAAAGCGTCATTTGGACATATAAGGAGCCGAGGTTAGGAGCTTTTCATCTCCTGATTAAAAGGAATACTCTGAAAGATAAGAGGGAATCTTTTTCCAGGATGTCCTTCCATAGCTGGGGCTTCAGCCAGGACTCCATGAGGTCTGGTGGGGTGTGGCTTCCCCTCAAAACCGCCGCACGTGATGTGGTCAGAAGCGACGGATGGAGCTGCTCCAGGCAGCCTTTTGGCGAGGGCAGTTTTGCTGCGGCCACTTCTTGGAGATCAGGCGAGACACACGCGGGAGTCCCATCACTTAGGCTGCACTGGGTCTAGAAGGGCTGCTCGAGGCGTGCAGGGCTCAAGTCCAGCCCCACACCTTTGTTGACGCTCGGGAACGTGGGGTGAGCAAAGCACGGGTCCACGGGTCCTACAGAAGCGCAATGGAAAGTGTTGCCAAATGTCAGAACACGAGGGTGAGGGTGCTGGCTGGGGCCAGCTTTGTTGATTCATACGTTAATGTTACTGTGAGTTATAGTGGTTCCCCATTCATTTAGGGCACACTGCCAGGTATTGGTGGATTACAGTTTATAAATATGCAACAGAATATAATATAATATAATATAATATGTTTATTTTAGTATTTTTAAGCTACCATTAAGTTCAGAATGCTTTTTAATTATCCCCTGTGGCTTAAGCTTGGGGTGGTGTTGGTCCTCCTCCTGTATCTTTTAGCTCTGTATCATCACATTTTATTATAATTATTGCACGTCATCTTGTCTTCTCAAGCACGCTGCCATGGGGGTTTTGCTGCTGAAAGGTGCACAAAAGAACAATAAATGTGGTTTGGAATTACTGCAGAAGCATCTTATCCTCACAGGCTGGCAGATGGAGGGGCAAGGGCGTAAAGAAAACTTTTTGATTGACTCGGTGAATAACATAACTAAATAAACACACCAACAAAAAAACCCTCCCTCATTTCTAATCCTTACAATCCATGAAACAATGCATGAATTGCAATATAGTTCACAATAGGCCTTCACCAAGTAACTATTACAACATTGCTAGCTGCTTGCTAGAGTAGAAGAAACTGGAAGATGTATAAGCTTCTGGTGTTGAACATGGTTTTTAACTGGATTTTAATATGTTTATATTAGCATTTTTGTAAGCTACCATTAAGTTCAGAGTGCAGGCAAGCTATAGTTCAATTAAGTGTTCTAAATAAGCCAATAAGAATAAGTAAGTTTTCAAAAACTGTTCTATACTTTTTAGAACATATACAGTAATACCTTGGTTTATGAATGTTTTGAAAGACAAGCAAACATTTCTGATAATGTTGCCTTGATCAACAAGCAATGTCTTGCAATAGGAGCACTGGAGAAGGGCACATGATCACGTGAACCACTGGTGGCTGTTCCTGCTGGATTGTGGAGGATTATCTGGAGGTCTGTTTTCAAAGGGGAGTGCAGGTTAGGGGGTTGTTTTATTTTTTCTTTATACAGTGGCACCTCGACTTACGGTTGCTTTGGCAACCGAATTATTCGACTTATGAATGCTGCTCTGTGCTCTGCATGACGGGTCCGACCTGACAAAAGTCACCTGTTGTGTAGAGCGGAGAGCAGCATCCTTCTTCTTGGTTGCTTCCATCTCTGAAAAGATCTGAGAAGAGATCGAAGCAACCAAGAAGAAGGAGAGAAGGTGGCCATCACACCTCCCTTCCAAACTGCCCAGGGTGCCTGATGTTGCATCCTTCCCAGGGAACAATGCCACTTTGGAAAGCGCTTGCCTCTGGTTAAGCACTTACCTGGACACAAGTGCTTCCCGTCCAAGGCTCCGGGGTAGCCTTCGGCTGCTTTCTGCTTTCCCGCCACACATATGACTTTGACAGAGCCGACCTGGCAAAGTCATATGTTTGGCAGGAAAGCAGAAAGCAGCTGAAGGTTGCCCCGGAGCCCTGGACGGGAAGCGCTTACCTCCTGGTAAGTGCTTAATCAGAGGTAAGTGCTTCCCTTCCAAACCACCTGGGCTTCTCGGTCAAGGGCAGCCGAAGGCGGCTCTCCGCAACCCTCACCCCAGAGCTGATTTTGACAGGTCGGACCTCTCAAAGTCAGCTGTCTGGTGGGAAATCGGGGGTTGGGACAGCCTTCCCATAGGAATGCATTTAAAACCTATTAATCCGTTCCCTTCAGAATGGATTAATCAGTTTTCAATGAATTTCTATGGGAAACCACTGTTCAACTTACAAATTGTTTGACTTCCAAAGGAGCCTCCAGAACGGATTAAAAACATAAGTAGAGATACCACTGTATTTTTCTTTAATGTGTTTCCAACATCCTTTCTTATTTTTTCAAACCATTTTAGTGGGGCAAGCTAGTCAAGTCTGTATAGGCCTAGAAATTGAATTTTATTATTGTCACATTAAAAACACAGAGTAAAACCCAGCTGTTCTCCCCAAGCAGAGCAGGTTCCATTCCACAGCCAGGTACCTAAACCATGGTGTGGACGTGGACTTCTAGCCAACTTCTTTTTGTGAATTTTGGCATTTTGTGTGTACACTATATGGAGGCGACAGAGATCAACACTTTCTCCCAGAGGTGGGCCTTCAGCGGCATGGAGCACAACTGTCACTCCAGTTTCAAACCAGAACCCTATCTCACCCTCATTGTTTTTTCTCCTTGCAGTACAATCTCTCTGTGCATGCACAAGGCTGTTTGGGGGTGGGGAGGATAATAACACAATTTCTCCCAATTTATCTGTGCATTTTGGCACAAGGCACGATGCGCCCAGAATTCTTCTGTGTGATGGTATCCAACCCACGTCTGCCCCTCCTTCTAAAGAGTCCTTCTGCAGTAGAAGCACGAAATGTCTTATTCTTCTACTGCCTTCTGCGTGAAAAAGAGGTCTTGCTAATACAAGGCAGCAGGTTCCTCTACCTTGCAGGGGCTAGAGAACGGTGTTCTTGAAAGCTCTATCTCCCTCCCCCCCGCGCAAAAACAACCATCCCGTTTACAGACTGTTCCTTTGACCTTCACAACAATCCTGTTGAGTGTTCGGAGGAACTGCTTGATTTTGCACAGCATGGTGTGTTTTCTCTGTAGAAAATTACCTCCCCCCCCAAAAAAAAAAGAAAAAGAAAAAGGCGGGGGAGAGAAAATGAGACTTCTCTCTCTTGTGGCAGCAACAAGAAATCTCATGAGAACAGGAGGCATTTTGACTGGAAAAAACTCACCAGACTTGGCACAGCAAAACAGGGAAACTGAGAAGAAAACATTATCAATTATTCATTACATCCCAGACAGAATTCCAAGAGTGGTTGCAGCACAGATTTCTAAGCGGGCCGCGTTACAGGGGCAGTTTTATTTTCATCGTTTTAAAATCAAACTTGGCAAAGAATTCCCCTTTTTCATACCAGTTATGCAGTAGGGGCAACATTTTTCATCGGGCTTTTCGATGCCATGCCAGGAGTATACGAATTCATTAGCATACAGTCAGAAGCCTGTGGTATGAAGTGCAATGATTTTTCATAAAAGATCAGACCTGTCACATTGGCAACAGTACCTCCCCCTTACAGACTTAAGCTACTCACCCACAGGAAAACTTCCATCTCTGTGGTTTTAAGATTATTATTATTACTACTACAATTACTGTTTGCAAATTCAAACTACAAGCAAACAAATTCTCATTTTCGTCTGCACACTAAACTACCTGCCTATGCATCCACTGTATTCTTGCATTTTCCATTGTACAAAACCCTCTTTCCCACCCCTACCCCCACCCCCACCCCTTTCTCCGGCATTCAAATTCATACATGTCAAATTTCCTGGGCTTTAATTAGCCCCCTTCCTTGTAGGGATTCCAAAATATTTACTTGCATTAGAATAGAACAACTTTGATTATAAGACCCTAACAGCAAAAAGGCCAGCATTTTGCCAGTTTGAGATCACCCCAAAATCACAGTCGTCTGCCTTGTGTAGAAGTTAAGTAGCAGCATAAAAAAGCAAAGCAACGAACAACGGGAAAAGTCACACAAATAAATAGTGCTGCAATAAAAACAAGAGGGAAGAACAGAAACTAGCATGGCGAACCATTCAAAATGGAAACAAACCCAAACAAACCACAAGCAGAAGTCAAAGGCAAAGTCCTAGAAAGCATTATTATTATTATTATTATTATTATTATTATTATTATTATTATTATTATTATTATTATTATTATTATTATTATTATTATTATTATTATTATTATTATTATTATTAACCACACAGCTAACTACGCTGGATTTTGTATTACCAATCACTAGTCGAACGCATTCCCAAGCATTTAGGACTATGTGATGTATCGGCGATTTATGCGAGCAGATCCCAGTAAGGTGGCTTTCTGCAGCTGACTGATGGTGACTTTGTCAACTCCAATTTCTTCTAAATACTTGCTTAGCTCTTTAGGCACCACACCCAGCATGCCGATGACTACTGGGACCACCTGTGCAGAGTCTCTGAAGTTCAATTTTCAGATCCTGATATCAGGTAATTTTTTTCAAGTTGTTTCTCGGTGACTCTACTATCACCTGGTATAGCAACATCAATGATCCACACTTTTTTCTTCTCCGCAATCACAATATCCAGGGTATTATGCTCCAAAACCCTGTCTGTCTGTTCTTAACCTCCAATAATGCTGGCTCTGTACTATTTTTTACATAATCTGCCAACGCATGCTTCTCTTCTTCAACTGTCTGCTTCACTTGCAGAAGACCTCTACCACCTAATTTTCTAGGTAAATACAGCCTGTCAACATCACTCCATGGATGTAATGCATAGTGATTGGTCATAAGTTTTCTTGTTTTCCTATCCAGACTATCTAGCACCTTCTGAGTCCAGTTTATAATGTCAGTGGTATACCTGATGACTGGTATAGCCCAGCTATTAATGGCCTTGATGGTGTTACCACCATTCATTATTATATTTAAAAAGGAGAATAAAAAGGCCTTCATTTTTGGCCGAAAGGCTACACAAAGTAGGCCCTGAGAGAGTTTTCCAGGAAGAGAGGAGACAGGAAGCCAGGACTAAGAAGGCCCCTTTGGTTACCACCTACCATATTTTCATTAGGGCAGGGCACAGGGAGAACAACTCAGGGCCTAGATATGACAGGAGACATCTGCATTGCCTGGCACGCCACTACATTAAGACACCACACTGACAGCGCTGTGGCTCAAGCTGACTTAGTGATATCTGAAACATGATGTCACATCAGAAGCTCTGTGCATTAGGACAACAGCTCACAATAACAGAAACCTTACTAATAACAGCCCAAATTTAACTTTGGTCATTACTTTTTAAAATCCCTACTGCTCACAAGTAATTTAACACAGCAAGGTTTTATTCGATGTTTCCTTTTAAAAATTATTTTCAGATCTCGGTGGGGCCCCCTGGAATTTATTTATTTATTTATTTATTTATTTATTATTGAATTTATATCCCGCCCATCTTCCCAACGGGAACTCTGGGCTCAGGAATACAAACAATTGGGTACAGTAAATCTCAATGGGACATAATCAGAAGAATCAACATGGATTAATAAAAACATAATAAGAAAACTGCAGCAGGGCGCACCCTTTAGTTCAAACCTCACCGCTATAAATGTATGACCTATGACTGATTTTGTCCATACCTGGCCTGTAAATGTGAATGACTAGTTGGCAAGCATTTTGGAAGCCTTAACAGCAGTGCTCAAAACAACCAGTAGAGTGGACGCAAGCTGCGATGTAATGCATTGTAATGCACTGTTCAAAAGCCTGCTGGTTGGGAATTATGCCCCTGGCAGTGATAGACTGGCCCTACTTGAAGGCTTCCATGTGTGATTTCGGGGAGCACATAGCAGAGCTGTGAAACAGGATTTCAGCCATCATGAGTGAAGCTGTAACTTTTTACTTCTCATTTCTTACCACTGATACGCACAGTACGGGTGCTCTTAAAGCAGAGCCGCAAATAAATCTATATTAAGCCTACCACCTTTAAAGAAGGCAATATAAAGGCTCTGCGCAAAGGACCAGGAAAACAAGAGATTGCCTTGGGGGGGGGGCAGAATACTAACAAATGGCCACCAGTCATAAAAGGACTTTAACTGATGTGAATTCTGCTGACGACAGATGGACGGAGAGAGAGAGAGCAAAAAGAACTCCGTTTGCATTTTATGTAGAAGAGAATGGCACAATCCATAAGGACATGCCTGGCTTCTCTGAAGACAATTTAGGATCTCTGAACAAGCCCTTGAATAAATCCCCTATAAAACTGGAAAATGTTCAACATAAAATACGGATGCCTTTCATCACACTTTTATTTTACCTGCAACCTTCAGCAAATTTGCAAGTCCCAAGAGCTTGGCAGATTGCTTATAGTTTGTCGGCAGCTGCGAGAGGCACTCCTTGATCAGACTGAGTCGATCACTGCACAGACGAACTGGTGAGGAAATAACATTACGTTAAGCAGGGCGACTACAGAAGGCAATGCATCTTTGACTGAGGGAGATCTTAGCTAAGCCCACATCAGACAGGTTAGGACGGCTCTTTTTATGAGCGAGTTGATGGGGAGAATGGCAAGCCCCTCCAAGGCAGAACAGCAGAGCAAAAGGAAATGCATCTAGTCACTAGGAGACGTGTTGACAAAGTTTTAGGTGTCTCGGACATTTTAAGAGAGCTCATAGTAGACTTTTTTAAATTTAAGGAGGGAAATAGCCTCCTTAATTTAATTTATAAAACCCTCCATGGCCTGGGACCTGACCAGCTGGCAGAGCGGATCCCCCAGCGGTCATCTTCGGCCAGACCAACTAGGATGTCGCGGGCGCACTCGCTGCGGGTGGCCACGCCCAGGAGGCTCGAGAAACGTCTACTCGGAGCCGAGCCTTCTCTGTGGCTGGCCCTGCCTTATGGAACCATCTCCCCAGCGAAGTGCGCCTTGCACAGTCCCTGCCAGCCTTTAGGAAAGCATTAAAGACCTTGCTTTTCTGTGAGGCGTTTGGTGACTTTTAGGTTGTTGGGTTTGTTTGTTTTTTTGCCTGCCATATGTCTTTTTGTCTTTTTACTATGTGTTAAATTGTTTTAAATTGTTTTGTTATTTGTTCACACGGCTGTATTTGATTGTTTGCTGTTTTTTGCTTTGTTTTTGTGAACCGCCCGGAGTTCCTTCGGGAAGACAGGTGGTATATAAGCCTTTAAAAAAAGAAAAAAAGAAAAAAAAAGAAAATCCAGCAATTCCAATGTAAGCTGAAACCAATGTACTGTTTGAACATGTAGGTGATACAATTTGTAATGGTTGAAAATGGTTTACAAGATAAGGTATTTTGGCATAAGGGCCTTCTTTGTTATTTTTCACTTATATTGTGAGCCTGTGAGGCTAAAAGAAGACTGCATTTCCTCCAACAGAAGGAAAGATGAAAATACCATGATGATTACAATCTAACATGATGGAGTTCCTGTTAAGAACTAGCAGTGGTTCTCAACCTGTGGGGTCCCCAGATGTTCCTAGACGGCAACTCCCAGAAGCCTCCACCACTTGCTGTGCTGGAAGGGGTTTCTGGGAGTTGCAGTCCAGGAACATCTGGGGACCCCACAGGTTGAGAACCACTGGGCTAGAGGCACAATAGTTAATCGTGCACTTCACACTTTAAAGTTGCCGAACCATTTAAAAAGGTCTTCTATAAAGCTCCATAGGCTTTAAGAACTCATGTGTGTGTTCTCTGCCATCAAGTCAGAACTAACTTATGGTGGCCCTAACAGGTAAGTGAGATATTTGAAGGAGTGGATTAACCAGTTCCACTCCCCAAAGAGCCTCCATGGCAAGTGGGGATTCAAACTCTCAATTCCAGAGTCCTAGTCTGTCACTATGTCCACTATACCACACTGGGCATCCTTTAATCATTTAATTCATAATTGTATTTTAAAAACTGCACCATTCTCCCAGTTTCTAGCAGAGAGAGAGAGAGAGAGAGAGAGAGAGAGAGAGAGAGAGAGAGAGAGAGAGAGAGAGAGTATTAAAAACAACAGAAAGGTCATTGTAAGTGAGTGAAATATTACAACAGTCAGCGATCAAAGTATTATGATTTTTAAAAACAAGGATAAAATTTATTGGGCAGTAAAGCATGAAACTAAGAAAGATCAATAAAATTAAGTTATACAGGCTGAAATTCACAAAGGCACATTCAAACAGCAATAAAATGCTCCTAGCACGGTTACTGCAGACACCTGACGGAACTGGGTTTTCTTATGGCCAAAGTTAACCATTTTGTCTCCCTGGGGGGAATAAGCTGTGGGGCTGGGCGTGGGAGGCCAAGGCAGTCACTTCCTAGAAATAAAAGGATGATGATTTGCATCACCAGGCTGCCGAGAAGATGAAGGCTGAACCCAGGGGCTAAACTCCAACTGCTAGTTCCAAGCAGACGACACCTCTTCAAACGTTTGTGTAAAATCCCACTGATTCAAGGGGGTCGACCTCATCTGGGGATTACTGACTGGACGGGGACCTAGGCTGGGAGCACTTCACTTGCTCAGAGGGAAAAGCAGCATAGTAGAAATGCAAAAAGTTGCTGTAGGCCAGCATACAGCCATGGCACGCTCTCCATCCACACAGGGAGACGGGTACAGCTGGCTGAGATAGCGAAGAATGGGAACCTCCTTGCTGAGGAGGGCCTCCATCGGCATGTTGCCCTTTGACATTTAGCCAGGCTCTCCGCTCTGATCATTTGCTTTGATAAAGGAATGTTTTCAAGCCAATGCCATTTGTTCCGCTTGATTTTGGGAGTGCGAGGTCCACAGGGCTTCAGCTTTTCTTCTCTTTAAAAAAATCCAGCATCATCCCCCATATAAACATGGCTTGATTCACATTGTTTCCATTTGGCAAAAAATAATATCTATCTATCTATCTATCTATCTATCTATCTATCTATCTATCTATCTATCTATCTATCTATCTATCTAATAGTAATTGCATTTTCAGATAGTGAATGAATTAAGGTGCCACAAAGATTAGCCAATTATGTTGGTGCAATCCATCCCCCATAAAGCACATTTAGTTCCCATTGATTTAACTTGGAGAATTAGTAGGGACAGCTCTCTTCCACTGAACTGAATTAACCTTAACATGCTTCTCTCTTCATGGGGCACAATCCAGAAAATCAATCACCCTAACAAAATCACGACTTAGTACAGTGGTACCCTGTTTCACGAAGTTTATCCATTCCCCGGGATGTTTCATAAACCGGACCAGAACCGCACACAGGGTGCAATGCATCCTGGGAAACAAAGTCATTTGAAAATAATTGTAAACTGGGGTTTTCCGATCTTTTTGAGGAGGGGGGGATTGTAAACAGAGGCATTATTTTCAATTGACTTCTTTTCGTAAACCGAAAATTATGTTAACCAAAGCTTTTGTAAACCGGGGTACCACTGTATAAGAAAAAGTAGTGGCCATGTGATGAATTGGCTTATTATTTGCATTGATATGAAACTGTACAGCTGATATTCCAGGCATTTTAAGGGAGAACTAAAAACTGCCACATACAGAACACAGCTAGCATCTCATACCTTGCAGTGGCAAGATTTTCACTCCAAATTCCTCAAGGTAGCCAAGAGCACGAATTAGATCCAATTCCTCTTGAACAATGGGTGGACAGTCTGTTATGAGCTGTAGGCAGGATCTTTAAAAAAAGAGGAACACATTTTGCAGGCATTCATTTGTCTCTATCATATAAATACAGTACAGAATAACACAGAGGAGGGTCAAATGGGATGCCCAGCTCCAGTTCAAGGTCAAAGGCAGAACAAAAGGCTTGCTTACCTGCTCCATGACACAGCTGCTGGGAAACTAGTAACATTTGCTGCAACTAAATATGATTTTTTGTGATGGCTAAATCTAACATTCTGAGTAATCACCACAACATTTAAGGGGAGGGGCAAACAACATGTGAACTATAGGTAGCCCCCCCTCCCATTGTTTCTGAATATCCTACTTCAACATATCATTGAAAAAACAAGGCTAGTGAGGAAAGTGCACTTTCTGTTTGAACTGGACTGTATTTCAGGATGCTTTTGGGGTTGCGATTCAACCTAAAACCAAACACTGCAATCTGTAAGAAGTACAATTAAAGGATTCTCTCTCTCTCTCTCTCTCTCTCTCTCTCTCTCTCTCTCTCTCTGTGTGTGTGTGTGTGTGTGTGTGTGTGTGTGTGTGTGTGTGTGTGTGTGTGTGTGTGTGTGTGTGTGTGTGTGTGTGTGTGTGTGTGTGTGTGTGAGAGAGAGAGAGAGAGAGAGAGAGAGAAAGTCCACTTTGTGGGTGAGGAAAATAAAATCACACGCTGTGACAAACAGATGCCTCTCTCTGTTTCAGGGGCCACCTCTTGGAAGCACGTGCTACCTTATCATCTGGAGAGAAAGAAACCACCACCACCCCCAAAAATCTGAAGGGAAGGGGGAAATTTCTGGAAAACAAGGGTAAGGTAAAAGATACATAGACAGAAAAAGGGTACACAGAAATATCTCATTCCCTGGATCAGAATTTGGAGGGGGGGACCTTTTTGGACTACAATTCTCAGAATCTGCCCATCTGAATTCTGGGAGGCCCAGCCCAATTGCAAAAGCTCGGGTCTATATGGACGGCAAGCTTCCATTAAATATGGAGAAAATTATTTGAAACAGTGGCAAAATTGCACGGGTGACCAGCGAGCACAGGGATGCAATTACAAGCTCTTCAGCCATGAAAACAGGAAAGTTTGTAGTATCAGGAAAACGATAACTTATTAACAGTTTCACTATACCACCTGAATTATTCAATTAAAATCACTTTTTTGAGTTCCCTGCAAAAATAGATAAGGACACCAAGTAATGATTTGAGCTAAACAGAGCTCTTAGAATATATATGGGAAGGGAAGGTGGCAATTTACTTCATACTATTTTTGTCCTTTCTCCAAAACTTTATTATTATTTTTTAAATTTCTGTTGTGATTTGATTTCAAATAGAAAAAGAAACCCTTCTGGGATAATTTCCACTTAAGTAAGAAGGTCACCAGGCTAGAGAACTGCTAATGTTAGATAATGATTCAGATGTTTCATTTGACGCTGTGACGATGTGGGGTGCGCATATCGATAATTGTTTTTTTGAGAGGGGAGGAAAGAAAATTGTTTTCTCTTCTATTTTCAAAATGCAGCCTTGGCCCATTTTGGATATTTTAACACTGTGCCCTATGGAAACAGAAGTCTGCATGGTACAGAAACAAAAAACAAAATATAGTAGCACCCCATATCCGCTGATTCGCCATCGGTGGATTAAGTTATCCACAGTTGGCATAAGAACATAAAAACATAAGAAGAGCCATGCTGGATTAGGCCAAGAAGGGCCCATCTAGTCCAGCTTCCTGTATCTCACTGTGGCCCCACCAGATGCCTCTGGGAGAGCATGAGACTAGATGTCTGTCTCCTGATACCACTCCCCTGCATCTAGTACCGTGTTTTTTAAGCCTGGAGACTACACATCTCCATCATGGTTTGTAACCTGTGATGGACTTTTCCTCCAGGAATCTGTCCAATCCCCTTTTGAAGGCATCCAGGCCAGATGCCAGCACCACATCCTGTGGCAGGGAGTTCCACACCGGCCCAAACTCAACCAGGTGAGGAGACCGAGGGGGTGAGGCCCCAGGGACATCAGAGGATGAACTAGAGCAACCGGGGGGCAGATCGGAATGGATGGCCTCAATTTTAGATCTAAAATAGGCTGCAAATTGCTCACTAGTGAACTCACTAGGAGCAGGCCCCAGCTGTCCAGGATTGGAGACGTCTCGAACCACCCGGAACAACTCTGCCTGGCGGTTCGAGGCCTCGCCAATTCTCAGGGAGACATAGGCTGTTCTAGTGTCCCTGATCGCGCGAACATAGTGGCCGGTCAACTGCTTAAGTGCAGCCTTGTTCACTGCCGTCCAATCCGTCCTCCAAATGACCTCAAGCCTCCTGCATTCTTGTTCCATCGATCACAACTCAGCTGTGTACCACGGCGAGGAGCCGTCTCCAAAGCGCAGGAGGTGCTTGGGGGCGATCCGGTCAACAGCCCCAGTGGCACCCTCATACCACCTATCCACCAGGGTTTCAACTGGATTGTCTGCCAGACCACCGGAGAGCTCCCCGAAGGCCTCCATGAACCTAACAGGGTTCAGGAGCATACGGGGGCGGGCCCACATGAAGGGCCGATGCTCCCCGTGGGGCGGGGTGGCGATCGACAGGGAACATTTTAGCAGATGATGATCCGACCATGACACAGGTAGGGGTGAAATACCCCTAACCCTCAGGCAAGAGTCTGTCGACATGGAGGTAAAAACCAGGTCCAGGGTATGGCCTGCTCTATGGTTGGGGCAAGCAACATGCTGAGATAGATTCATGGAAGTTATGGATTCCATGAATTCCACAGCCGCACCAAAAAGTTCCCCCTCGGGATGCACGTTGAAGTCCCCAACCACCAGTAGGCGGGGGGACTTCAACAGGGCAGCCGAGACGATCTCCGAGATCTCTGGAAAGGATTGTGCTGGGTTGCAGGGAGCACGGTACACCAGCACAATACCAAACTTATCTCCCTGACCCACTGATAGATGCATGCATTCAACCCCGGGACACACCAATGCCGCAGATCTCCTAACATAAAGGGATTCCCTGTAAACTATGGCCACCCCCCCAACCCTCCGACCCGCCGGCCCACTGGACCTGAAACCCGGGGGGGGGGGGGCAGAAGGGAGAGGGAGCCCCTCCCTCTGGGCCCACCCAGGTCTCAGTGATACAAGCCAGGTCGGCTTGCACATCCACAATAGCATCGTGGATGATGGGTGTCTTATTATGAACCGACCTGGCATTAACCAGGAGGCAAGACAGGCTGGAGGCGCTGGCGGAATGGCACCCAGGTACGTGACAGTGAGCAGGGGGATCAGAACGGGGGACAGGCATCAGCTGCCTGACCCGAGTTCTGCTAACCCGACTAATCCCCCCGCCCAGAGCGTACCTCCCACGGCCAGACGCCACGGGAAGTCCCTGCCAGCATGGTGACAAAAAAAAATCAACCAAGAAACAATAGAACAAAATATAGAATACAAAATACAAAAATCACCGTAACAATGTAATGCAATGCAAAAAAGAAAAAAAGCAAGAGTAAAATAAAACAATTTAAGAGCTGGAAAGCCAGTGGTCCAAGATGATAAAAGGGGGCGGGAGGAGAGGGGGCAGGGGGAAATAAACACCGTGGAATATTGTTACATAATATTGCTATTATGTTCTACTTAAGCCTTTCAGAATGCACCAAAAGGAAAGATTAAAGGATACTATTACACCTCCAACACGTTACAAGTTTCAGCAGCGCCAGAAAGGCTAAATAATGATTACTCAATATGTCTTTACCTGGAAGTTGAGTCATGGCAATTGGACTTCTTTTCTTGTGGGATTGAAACATTTCGCTGCTCATCCAAGTAGCATCTTCAGTCTGAGAAAAGTTGATGGGAGGCTTCCAATTTATGGTTCACCTTGGTCTGAACATGCTCGTTAGGTGGACAATGGCCTCAATAGCTTGTTAGATGTACAATGGTCTGGGTGTGACTGTCAAAACATTTTGATCCCACAAGAAAAGAAATCTTGCTCTTATCAGCAGTTTTCTGTATCTGCAGGAGTCCAAGAACCAATCCCCGCGGATACAGGGTCATACTGTATTTTTATTTACCTTGTTGTAGTGGTATATTTGACCCTTTCTAGTACACCGTGGCACCTCGATTTACAGACATCTTAACTTAAGAAAAATTGACTTAAGAATAGAAATCTGTGGGTATAAGAAAAATTTGACTTATGAAAAAAGCCTGGTTTTTGTTTTTTCAAGTTGGGAAAGAGAAAAGGAAAGATTTCTGTTCAAAATGGCTCCTGCTTGTTTGCAATAGCAATACTGCCATCTTGTGGCCACCTGACTCCAGAGCTGCAATTAGGAAGAAGGAGCCATTTTGAACAGGAAAGCTGAGAACCAGGACTACTAGTTTTTTTAATGACTTTTTCAAACTGGACGTTTTGGATATATATTTTAGGGACTTTTTGGAACTTTTGCAAAAGATGTTGAAAGGTAGGAAGCTGAGCTTCTGTCATTTGCATGCCTGTTAGTGGTTTTTTTTTTTTTTTCATTTGGGGGGGATTTCCCACTTGGAACAGATGAATCTATTTCCAATGCATTTTTATGGGAAACTTTTGACTTAAGAAAATTTCAACTTAAGAAAATGCATTTGGAATTGATTAATTTCATAACTAGAGGTACCACTTAGATCCTTTTCAAGGAAAAAGGCAAGGGAAAACTATTTTAAAAGAACAAGCAAAGAGAGAAAGAAAATGATAGCTGTAGAGCAGAATAAATCCCATCTTGGACCCCTCAAGTCTGCCAAGACCACCCCACAACCTTCATATATACTCCAGGAGATCCTCAGGAGGTGGGGGGGGGTTTACCTGGCCAAATCCATGCAAGGATCTGTGAGACTGGTTGAAGAATTGAAGTATTCTCTGCTAGCTGCCAAAACCAATTCAATGCTTTTCTCATAGCAGACTCTATACTGTGGTTTTCCTTTGGAAGCAATATTCACCGGGGGATCTATTGACCAAACATTGCAATGCATCATTTGCCCAGCTAACCGGATATTCTCTTGACGGCTCGAGCACAGAAGACTTTCCGTGAAAATCTACAAAATAAAAAGAGAGGCCATAAAGACGGATGTTATGAGGGTCAGCTAACATGTTTCATCTGTTTGACTGTAGTAGCTCGACAGTAGATGCTTCACATATCAATGCATTATTCAGCAGGCACCCCGTCTGCCATGTAAACACACAAAACCATGATTTGGTATCTAGATGCACACGGAGAGAGTAGCGATTGCCCTGAGAGCTATTTTGGAAGACACGTGTTCAACACATGTTAATCAGCATAACATGAATGAGTTTTTAACCATTGGGGTGGGTGGGGGAGGAATCTGAAATTTATGAGGGTTGTTTATGATGCCACCGTGAAACCACTGAAAATGATTGCTGTATCATCCAAGCATGCACTGCTGTCAAGCCTAACCCTAAACTCCAGCTCTAAACTCATTCCTTCCTATGACCCTCACAATGCCTTTTGCAGCTGGCACTTCACCCTATTTATTTATTTATTTATTTATTTATTTATTTATTTATTTATTTATTTATTGCACTTTTAACCTGCCCATCTTCTGAAACGGAACTCTGGGCGGCTTACAGAACTGAACAAGTCAGCAACCAATACAATAGAGCAACAAACAAGTTAAAACAACAACAACAATATAAGAACAACGTAATAAAATGGCTTAGGCATCATCATATCTTGACATAATAGTCACAAGCTCAGCAGCAACACTAGTCGTTGAGCATAAGATGGCGGGGGGGGGGGAAGAAAAAACACTAAACAGAACCGCCAAAGGCCTCGCTGAAGAGGAGAGTTTTTAGTGCTCGGCGGAAGGCCAACAGGGACTCTGCAGAGCGCACTTCGACTGGTAAGCTGTTCCAAAGAGAGGGGCCAGCCACTGAGAAGGCCCGGTTACGGGTGATGGATTTTCGGGCCTCTCTAGGTGTGGAGACCCGCAGCAAGTGCGCTCGCGACTGCCGAACTGGATGGGCCGAGGTTGATCGCTGGACGATACGCTCTGACAGGTAGTCCGGGCCCCGGCCATGGAGGGTTTTATAAACTAAAACCAGGACCTTGAATCTGATCCGGGATGCAACGGCAACCAGTGCAGGCGAGCCAGGACCGGGGTGATATGGTCATGGCGACGCACACCTGCCACCAGCTGGGCTCCCGCATTTTGTACCCGCTGCAAACGCCGGAGGAGAGTCAAGGGCAACCCCATGTAGAGAGCATTACAGGAGTCCAACCTCGAGATCACCAGTGCTTGCACCACTGTTCTCAGGGAGTCACCATCTAGGTATGGGCGGATCTGGGCAATTTGTCAGAGGTAGTAAAAGGCAGATCTGGACAAGGCAGCCACCTGGGCCTCCAAGGCGAGCGCCGGATCCAGAACCACGCCCAGATTCCGAACCCTATCCACCAGCTGGAGGAAACTCCCTCCAAACTGGGGAGAGGGCCTCCAAATCAGATGGGGAACCCCCGAAGAACATAACCTCGGTCTTCTCGGGGTTGAGCCTGAGCCTGTTCGCCCTGGTCCATGTCAAGACCGCATCCAGGCAATGGTCGAGAGTCCAGACAGCTTCCACTGCAGAGGTGGAAAAGGAGAGATAGAGCTGCGTGTCATCAGCGTACTGATGACAGCAGACTCCAAATCTCCTAATGACCCCAGCCAGTGGCCTCACATAGATGTTGAACAGCATGGGGGAGAGAGACGAGCCCTGCGGAACCCCACAGGGCTGACAACTCTCCACCATGTTGCACATACTGGGGACGGCCCTCCAGGAAGGACCGGAGCCAACTGCGAGCAGTGCCTCCGATTCACACCTCGGAGAGCCAGTCCAGCAGGATACTGTGGTCAACGGTATCGAAGGCCGCTGACAAATCCAGGAGAACCAACAGGGTAGAGGAACCCCTGTTGGCCGCCCGGATTAGGTCATCTTGCAGCGCGACCACAGCTGTCTCGGTCCTCCGGGCAGGCCTGAACCCGGATTGGCATGGGTCAAGGCGCTGCTGTTCCTCCAGATAGGACTATATCCGAACTGCGGCCACCCTCTCGATAACCTTGCCCATAAAAGGGATGTTGGCAATCGGACAATAATTCGCCAATTGGTCCGATGCCATGCCTGGTTTTTTTAAGAATGGGCTTAACCACCATCTCCTTCAAGCGGGAGGGAAAGACCCCTCGCTGAAGGAGGCAGTGGCGATGGCAGATGCCCATTCCGGCATCGTCCCTCAGGCAGCTTTTATTAGCCAAGAGGGGCAAGGATCGAAGGGGGTGGACGTGGGCTGGCAGTGGGCGATCGCCCTGGAGGCCTCCAAAGAGGAAACAGGCCCAAGCTCATCCAAATGAGGAGAATGAGGGAGTGCAGCATCAGGAGATGGCGGGGGAGGGCCACTGGAAGCGGAGTCAAAGCCGGCATGGATGGCCTCTCTTTTACAGTAAAGAAGACTGCAAAGTTCTCACTACTGAACTCAGTAGGAGGAGGCCCTGCCAGACTAGGATTGGTGAGGTCCCGAACCACCCGGAAGAGCTCTGCCTGGCGGTTCGAGGCCTCACCAATTCTCAGGGAGTAATAGGATGTTTTGGCCTCCCTGATCGCAAAACACAATCAGCAAACAAACCTATAAACACCCTAGAGTAAAACCAGCGCCTAGTCTGGATAGCTACTGCAGCCTTGTTAAGTGCCGTCCGGCTCTGTCCCCAGATGCTCTCCAGCCTTCTCTGTTCCTGCTTCATCGCTCTCAACTCCGCTGTAAACCATGGCGAAGATCGAGCTTTGCTACGGAGAAGGCGCCTGGGGGCGATCCGGTCGACCGCGTGGGCAGCTGTTTCGAACCATAGGTCAGCCGCGGCATCGACCGGAGCGTCAGCCAGGCCACCAGGAAGCTCCCCAAAATCGTCACGGAACCGTGCTGGGTCCAGAAGCCTCCGGGGGCGGGCCAACACAGAAGGCCCGAGGTCCCCACGAGGAGGGGCTGCAACCAACAGGGAAAAAGACAGCAGGTGATGGTCTGACCATGACACAGGTAGAGAGACAATGTTCCTACCTCCAGAGAAAAATTCCCCAACATGGAGGAACAGACCAGGTCAAGGATGTGCCCTGATCTGTGGGTGGGGCATAAAACATGCTGGGATAGACCCATGGAGATCATGGACTCCATGAATTCCAGAGCTGCACCAGAAAATCCACTGCCAGCATGCACATTGAAGTCCCCAATCACCAGAAGGCGTGGGGACTTCAAAAGAACCACCGAGATGAACTCCGAGAGCTCTGGCAGGGATTGCGCTGGGTTGCGGGGAGCACGGTAACCCAGCACAATGCCAAATCTATCCCGCTGTCCCACCAACAGGTGAAGGCATTCTAACCCTTGACTTACCATGACGCAGGACTTGGAAGGCAACCTTTATGAAAATGGTGACATACTGTAGGCCAGTGATGGTAAACCTTTCAGAGACCGAGTGCCCAAACTGTGATTCAAAACCTACTAATGTTTCCGCAAAGTGCAAATAAAAGCAATTTTACATGAGTCCAGGTGGCCGTGAAGAGGCAACGTCGGGTGCCCACAGAAAGGGCTCCGAGGGCCACCTTTGGCACCCGTGTGCCAGAGGTTCACCAACGCTGCTGTAGGCAGAGGCAAAGCAATGGAGAAAGAAGACAGACACACTGATTTCCTACCTGAAGAATCAATGAAGCAATTTTTATACCGGAATAAATTTTTGAGCGGGAAGGGGAGGGGTGATACATTGAAAAATAAGATGCCACCTCAAAGAGAAAACTCAGAGGTTTTGATTGCTATTCTATGCTTGAATTTATTTTTCTTTTTTAAAAAAGTTAACGAGTTGTGAGTAAGGAGGCAAAACCTTCCAGCAAGTAACAATGTTTGGGACAGGTTTCAGGTGAATGTAGATCTGTAGTTCCGAAGGGCTCTGCCACCACACTTTAAGTAGGGTGCCAACAAACTGGAGTTAAGTTCAGAGGAGGGCAACAAGAAGGATCGGGAGTGGGAAACCAAGGAGGAAAACCTGAAAGAACTGGAATAGAAGGCTGAGGAGAGAGATGATAGCCCTTTTCATATACTTGAAAGGATCTCATACAGAGGAGGGACAGGATCCGTTCTCAGTCACCCCAGAGTTCAGGACAGAGAATAATAGGTTCAAATAATAGGAAGCCAGAGGTAGGGTGAATAATAGGGGAAACGTTTTAACTGTTAGAGCAGCACGGCAACGGAACCAATTGCCTCAGGAGGAGGAGGAGGAGGAGGAGGCGAGCGCTCCAATGCTAGTGGCAGTCAAGGTAAAAATGGACAACATCTGTCAGATCCGCTATAATCTGGATTTCTGCCTTGAGGAGGAGGTTGAGTTCAGTGGCCTTAGATGCCCTTTCCAACTCAATTATTTTAAGTGTCTATGAAGATAATGTTAACTCGGAGTTTCCAGAGGCCCTGAACAGGACCCATGTGTGCTAGGGTTGCTGAGAGTTGTCGTCTAACATCTGGGGAGTAACGCTTGGGAGCCATCGGTCTAGATAGAACAATATAAGTAGATCCAAAAGACCTGAAAGGGGAACGGTTTAATACACAGACCACAAGGAACACTTTTGTATGTCAAAGAAGTACTAGCAAAACAGAGCATCGATTCATCTTGGTCTCCAGGGGTTCTAGAAGGGTTCCTTTTCCAACTGGTCTGGAAGTACCAATGATCGAATCTGGGACCTACTAGAAGTAAAATTCTAACACTGAGCTACAGCCCCCTACTACTACCAGATGACTGCAAAGTCCACACATGTTGTAAGGCGGTGGTCCCCAACCCCCAGGCCGCGGACCGGTGCCGGTCCATGGACCAGTCGGCACCGGGCCGCCTGGGGAGGCCGGGGAGGCTCCTCCCCTTTTCCTCCGCCGCCCTCCTCCTCCTCCTCTTCTCTCCCCGCGGGCGGCCGGTGGAGGAGGAAGGCTGGAGGAGCACAGGAGGAGCCGCCGCCGCCGCCTTTGCCTCCCTCCTCTGCCCGCCACCGCCGCCGGCGCCTCCTCCTCCTCCTCCGCCCCCCTCCTCCTCGCCCTCCACCACCACCACCACCAGCAGCAGCCACGGCGGCGGCGGCGCGTCCTCCTCCTCCTCCTCCGCCCTCCTCCTCCTCCTCCTCTTCTCTACCATGGGCAGCAAATGGAAGAAGAAGGCTGGAGGAACACAGGAGGAGCCGCCCGCCGCCCGAGGGACAGAGAGCGCGATCATGCGGCTGCTGCCCCGGGCACCTCCGCCACCTTTGCCTTCGCCCCCGCCGCCGCCGCTGCGCTTCACCCTGGCCTCCTCCTCGTCCCCGTCATCATGCTCCCTGGTGGCCTCAGGACGGTGGGGGGTTGGGTTGGGAGGAGGCGAGGAGGGGCGAGCGGGCCAAACGGGGTTCGGAGAAAGGAGAGCCCCCCTCCCCCTTCCCCCTTCTTGGCTGGGCTTCGGGTCCTCCGGCGCCTCCTTCCCTCTCGCGAGAGACCCGGGACGATACTTGGCGAAGTGGGTGTTGGGGGAAGGGAAAGGAGCCGCGGGCCGGGAGGAGGGGAGGGGAGAGGGAGGGGGCAAAGGGAGGGGGCGCCTCATAAGAGGGGAGGGGGCGGCAGAGCGGCTGAAAGCAGCTGGGCAGGCAGAGCATCTTCCACACACACGCGTGCGCGCACGCCCCCTCCCCTCCAGACCCCCGTTCCACCCCCCCGGGGGCGCCTCCTCCTCCTCCTCATCAGCCCTCTTCAGCCCTGCTGAAGGAAGGGGGGGCGCGCGCGCATGCGGGCGGAGGTTTCGCCGGCTCTGCCTTCTCGCCTCGCCCGGCCCGGCGGCGCTTGACAGGCGGCGGACGGAGGGAAAACGGAGGGGGCGGCGCCGGCAACTGACGCTGGTGGTGCTGGTGGTGCGCGCCAGGGCATCCTCCTCCTCTTCCTCTTCCTCCTCCTCAGCGCCGGCCGCCCTTTCTCCTGAGGGGGAGGCAGAAGTAAGCGGGTGGGCGCGTGCACGCGTGTGTGTGTGTGGGGAGCTTCTGAGGCACGTGCGGGGGGTGCGGGGGTGGGACTGCACAGCGGTGGGCGAAGGCTCGGCCGCGTCCAGGCGGAGGAGGTGGAGGAGGAGGATGTGCCTGGCCGACTAACAGTCCCCTTTGGCTCCCTCACTCTCTCCCCCCGCTCACGCCTCCCCCCCACCTGCCCCTCCCTCGACCCGCCTCCTCCTCCTCCTCCCCCCCTCGGCCAGGCTCTTCTCCGCCCGCTGCCTCCTGCCCGCCGCCTTCTTCTCCTTCGCCTTCCCTCTCTCGCGTCCTCCAGCGGCGCCCAGCCCCGATGACCTGCGAGCCCGCAGCCGGAGAGGGCGGCCCGAGTCCCCCAGCAGCCCGTGGCTAGCCGGCCGGGCACCGCCTCCTCCTCCTCCTCCTCCTCCTTCTCGGCCGCCCGAGTTACAGAGAGCGCGGTCATGCGGCTGCTGCCCCGGGTGCCTCCGACGCCTCCGCCTTCGCCCCCGCCACCGCTGCGGCGCTTCGCCGTGGCCGACAGGAGGAGGAGGCGGGGGCCCGCCCGCCCAGGAGCCCCGGGCTCCCCCCCACCCCACCCGTGCGCGTGCAGTCAAAGAAGTACTAGCCCCCAACAGAGCATCGCCGCATCTTGGTCTCCCCCACAAGGCACTAGAAGGGCCCCTTTTCCCTCCTCCCTCCCCCATCCCCCACCCCCACACACCCTCTCCTGCCCCCCCGACCGACCCCCTGAAGTAAAATCTCTAACACTGAGCCCCAGCCCCGGCCTCATCAAATATTTTCCAGATGACTGCAAAGTCCACAGCACTGTTGTAAGGAATCGTCAGATAAATATGGCGGTCCTATCACTGTATCACGGCTGGTTGAGCCAAGCCGTTGTGCTGTGAAGTATAGCCTTGGTCCAGAAGGAGATAAAAGGCTTGAAAATAACAGAAGAAGAATATAAACTGCAGGCATACGCAGATGATGAAGTTTTCACATTGGGGGATCCAAATACCTCAGTGGAAGTACTGTTGAAAGTGATAGAGGACTTTGGAGAAATGGCGGAATTTAAAATAAATCAGGAAGAAACAAAAGGATTGACAAATACATGGAAATGGACAAGATAATAACATTGAGACAACTGTCCAATTTTAAAGCAGAAAAATCTATATCATACTTGGGAATAAAAATAACTAAAAAAAGGAAGCACAGTATTTCAAGATAATTACTTGAAAGTAATGAAGAAAATACAAACGGACCTGAAAAAATTGAATAGGATGCAATTAAGAAGGCTTTTAAGAAGGTGTTGAAAACTCACCTCTTTAGGGAGGTGTTTGGCGACCTTTCTATTTAGTTTTTTTTTAATTTGTTTTTTTGCCTGCCCGCGCCATCCCTGCCGGAGGGTCCCGCCTCCCCTCATTTTTATTTTTATTTTGTAATTTATTGTTGTTGTTTTATTTTATTGTTCTGTTTCGTAAGCCGCCCAGAGTTCCTATTTGGAAGATGGGCGGGGTATAAATGCAATAATAAATAAATAAATAAATAAATAAATAAGAATAAAGGTAAAGGTTCCATTCTGCTTCCAGTGCTCATCCCATTTCCAAGCTAAAGAGCCAGTTTGTGCAAGTCCGGAGACATAAATCACAAACTAACTTCCTGCTTTCTATGGTCAAAATGAATATGCTACCAAAAATGTTGTTTCTATTCCAGATGATACCACTGATTTTGAAAAGAACATTTTTCATAGTCCTGGAAAAAGTAATATCAAAATTTGTATGGCAAGGGAAGAAGCCAAGGATTAAGAGGAAGGCATTACAAGGTGGCCTCGGTTTACCAGACTGGGGACTTTATTATAGAGCATGCGCCCTGGGATGGGGAAGAGAATGGATTCTCTTAGACTAGAATCAAAGGACTTGGAAACTAGAAGGCCTTGACTTAAGCCTGGGCCAGCATGCTTTTGTGTGGTATAAAAGAGCAGAAGAACCAAAATAAAAAATAAAAAATCAGTAATCACATGATTAGGAAGGCATTATTGTGGGTGTGGGTAAATATTCAGAAACAAGTGTACAGAAAGATACCAGGATGGGTATTTTTACACAGCCAAACCTGATTACTATTAATAAGTTGGTGAGACGCGGAGACATGCTAAGGAATAAGAGGGAATTAAAGACAGGAAGAATTTGAAAACCAAAATGTAACATTAGACTGGTGGGCGAGATCACAATTGAACTTGAGGTTTAGCAAAGACAAAAAAGAAGGTTTTTTTATGAACAGAAAACTGATTTTGATATATTGCTGTTAGGAGGTGAAGGTAAACTTATTAAGAAAATGTATAAATATATGTTGGGGCTTAAGACTGAAGATGAAATTGTGAAAGACTGTATGATTAACTGGGCACAAAATATAAGACAAAATATGGAATTAGTACACTGGATGCAGCCATGGGAAAGTAACGTAAAATATTCAAAGGTGGTGAGCCTGAAAGAAAATGTATATAAAATGTTTTATAGATGGTATATGACACCACAAAAATTAGCGAAAATGTATGAAAATGTGTTGGATAGATGCTGGAAATGTAAATATAAAGAAGGGACTTTTTATCATTTGTGGCAGACATGTGATGAGGTAAAGTGATACTGGAAATTGGTGCATGAGATGTTACAAAAGACTGAAGTCTTATGATATGTTGAAAGAGAAGTTAACAGGCTGGTTTCAGTACCATCAACTAAATGACATTTTTCAGAAAGATAGAAAGGTGTCTGGGTTTGGAGAGAAGGAATCTAAGTTCCAAACCATAATCACGGGCCCAAAAAAGAAATTGTTGACTAGATTATATAATTTTTTGTTGGAGTTGAATCTAAAAGATGAACAAGTTAAAGAATGTATGGTAAAATGGGCTATGGATCTGGGTCATAATATTGAGTTAGATGTGTGGGAAAGACTGTGGAAAAAGAATATGAAGTTTACCGCATGTACTTTGATAAAAGAAAATCTGTTGAAAATGATGTATAGGTGGTATATATTACCCCAACGAAGTTAGCAAAGATGTATAGGATGAAAGATGACCACTGCTGGAAATGTAAAGAGAAACAAGGTGATTTTTATCATATGTGGTGGACTTGTGAGAAAGTGAAAGAGTACTGGGCATTGATATATGATGAACTCAAAAAGATGTTAAAGTGTACATTCCCAAAACGACCTGAATTTTTTTCTGTTAGGGTTGGTGGATAATGAAATTAAAGGAGCAGACAGGACTCTATTTCTATATGCAACAGCAGCGGTACGAATGCTCCTGGCACAGAATTGGAAGACAACGTATATACCATCTTTGGATGAATGGAGGGAAAATATTGGACTTTGCAGAGATGGCCAGACTGACGTGCAGACTGAGGGATCAAGACAACCAGAAGTTCCAGACTGGCAAAAATTTAAGAACTACATGGAGATTCATTGCAAGGAATTAAAGACTCTTACCGGATTAGGATAGAGCTCGAAGGATTACTACTTATTTTTCAAATCTTTTTATAAGTATATAAAGGGGTTTGTCTGAAAGGAAGGCTAGGAGATGAATAACGCTAAAACCACGGGAAGAACAGAGGGAAGCCAAATTTTAGTGGTAGACTGATTTTGTATTGCTAATGTTTTGAACTTGACTTTTTTTTTGTATACTAAAATTTTCTAATAAAAACGTATTTTAAAAAAAAAGAGATGTTACAAAAAGGTTGAAATTTATTTTATTTATTTTTATTTTTTACAACTTATATGCTACCCACTACCCAGCAGTAAAACTGAGGTATTTTTGTTAAATATTATGCCAGAAATGAAGGATGTTTAAAAAAGAAACATTTACTGATGCATATGATAGCCATAGCAAGAATTTCTTACGCCAAATATTGGAAATCAGCAGTAATATTGAAGTGTCAAGAACGCTTGGGAAAATATCTTGAAGCGGCAGAGATGGACAGACTGTCAGAACTGCTCAGAGAGAAAGACTTACAAGAGAAAGCTGGAGGCCACTCTGCAATTATTATGTGAAAGAAGCCCATAATTAATAATACTCCAATAGCAGATTAGATCTACAACTCTGTGTCAATATTAAAATTGGAAATGATGGAGCCTACCATCTAACACTTTCCCTTTTTACCTGTAGAACCCTCAACCCACTACCCGTACCCCATAGTTACCCTGGTCCTGGAAAATAAATAAAATCTTTAATTAATTGATTGATTGATTGATTGATTGATTGATTGATTGATTAAATAATTAAATAATAATAATAATAATAATAATAATAATAAGAATAAGAAGAAGAAGAAGAAGAAGAAGAAGAAGAAGAAGAAGAAGAAGAAGAAGAAGAAGAAGAAGAAGAAGAAGAAGAAGAAGTATAGCTTTGGCTCTCGCCCGTACACGAAGGGTAGGAGAAACGTAGAATTGAAAACAGAGAATTGCCAGGGTACAATGCACTGCCTTACTACTTTACCAGGAGTGCACCATAGTAGAAACTGTCAGAAAGACAGAAGTCAAACAGGAAGACAAAAATCCTAAATGAAAATAGCTTTTGGGTTTTGGACCAGCCAAGCAGCTTTCGCAGCAGAAGAATATACAATAAATGCAATTGGCCATACACTACAAGGCACAGTGACAGGACAATTAATGTCCAATTTTAGTTATTTCTGTTATTTCAAAACAGCTCTAACCATAACATCCTTGTTCTAACATGGTGTGTGTGTGTGAGAGTGTGTGTGTGTGAGCCATGAAATAATTTTCAATTTAAACCCAGATGTTAGTTTCATTGTGTGTGTTTTTCAAAAGTGTTTTAATTTGCTCTCAAAAACCTTTTAGCAGTCCTAGAAATTAGCAACTATGAGGAGTGAAGCTTTCAAGTTATCCTAATAAGGCTGACAATAACATGAACATGTTAAAAATGTCAATTTTATGAACAAAAATGTTCATGTAGAAAGGCTTGCTTGAATGCTACACAACAGAATAAAGAGCATTCACCACTAAACATGGCATAATGAAAAAGCAATGTTTCATTGTAGCTCGTAAAGCTTAGTGACAAGTTTCTCTTGAATACATATATACAATTTTCTGTACAAAACTGAATTTTGCATTTCCCTTTAAATGCAAACAGGAAAACATCTATTGACATTCTATACATACTTTGAGTGACAGTTTCTGCTCAGTGAACCATTTAATGAACTTAATGGAGATACAAAAGGCTATTTACCTAAACAAGCAATTCTGTTTTGAAGTTTCTATTTGCTACGTTCAAGCCTCTCATCTATATGTCTTATATTCGTAATTTAGTGGTGGCATATTCTGTATATACTTGAGTATAAGCCTAGTTTTTCAGCCCTAATTTTGGGCTGAAAAAAGGGGTCCTCGGCTTATATGCAGGTCAATACTTTTAGCCACTGAGGCAAGTTTGGGTCAGTGGCTAAACGTCATTTTAAACATTGTACAACACTTCTCCTGACCCCCCCATGTTTAAAATGACTTTTTAAAAGGTCATTTTAAAACAATGTTTAAAATGACTTTTAGCCACCAACTCAAGCACTTTCCTCGGTGGCTAAAAGTCATTTTAAACATCACACACACACCCAGCTCACAAAGGAGGAGTTGCCAGGCCCTGCTGCATTTCCCACCCTAGGCTTATACTTGAGTCAATAAATTTTCCCAGGTTTGGGGGTTTAAATTAAGGGCCCTGGCTTATACTTGGGCTGGCTAATACTTGAGAATATACGGTAATTGCCTATTTAGATAGCAAAAACAAAAACAACCCCCACCCACAAAAAAACCCTTTCAGCTTCATGTTTTTAAAAGGATCCTTAAAATCTAATCCACAAGAATCTTCTAGCAAGCCAGCAGTTTTCATCTTTTCCTTATTTTTATCCTACCAGGAAGAATGGGAAATTAGTAGGAGAAATGGCGAACGCCCAAAGTTACACACAGAGTAACGAAAGGTCACCAGAGGAATACATCTGTGGTAGGTAGAAGGAGTAGGGGACAAGTCTGGGAAGATTCTCAATCATCCAGGTGAGTTTATCTGGAAGATGAGTCACGGCAACTGGATTTATATTGCCGCCCAGTTGTCGTGACTCATCTTCCAGAGAGTAGGGGACACGTCACGCTTGGCAGAAGCACGGACCAAGGAACAGTGAACGCTCAGAAACTGTTCTGAAAAAAACAGTGTCCCACCTGGACAATTTCTGCCAACTACTAAGCAACATTGTCCTGTGCGGCTGAAACAGCCTTATGGCGCTTTGAGAAACACAGATATCAGGCTTTAAGGTCAAGCTCTGGTGCGGGGCTGGTCGCTGAAATACAGGCAGAGAGGAGGCAAGAGTAGCATGTTCTCCTGAGGCATGGCTGAACCAACAGGAGATGGGATGGGCGCACACGCCTGCCCTCCCTTGCCTACTTCTCTTTCTCGTGTGAGTTACCTCAAGAGGGACGGTGACCACTGACGGGCACCGGCTCCACTGCTCCCCTGTCCATCCGCCACACACACTCCCTCTCCGACAGTCTGCTGCAAGGACAACTTCAGTTTTTGCTCTCTGTCAGCAATTCAAAGATTCCAAATGCTTGAACGTTGGCCTATCCTAAGTCCCTGCCCTGGGAGTTAATAAGGACTATTTATTTATTTATTTATTTTGAATATTTTTACCCCACCCTTCTCCTTGGAAAAGGACCCAAGGCGGCTTACAATGATGAGGGACATTATGCAGCCCAGAACATTTTAAGACGCATTCAAGCTAAGAACAAGGAGTTGGAAGAGGCATCTTGGAACATTAAAAGGTGGCCACTTATTTGACAGTGGCCATTTTGGCTGTGGCTTATCACAGGTCATGGCAGGCAAAGCCCCCCCCCTTCCTTAGGGTGACTTTCCCAGCAGACGTCATCAGCTCCTGTCCAGATGACGAAGCCATTCAGGAGGAGAGGGAACATGGACTTCCTTCCATTTTTAACACCACAAACCCCGAGAATGTCTGCTGTCTCGAACTGGCTCCTTACCCAACAGCCAAGGAAACTTCCCAGCACTATCTTTCAAAGGCACCAAAATATACACTAACTGGAATTCTACTGGCATTCACACCAAGTCCCTGTAACTTTGCTGTGGCCCTATTGAGGCTAATTGATGAGGGGCCAGAGGGCGTCTTGGGCACCTTGCCAATTAGCTGCAAGTTCTATTAGCTATTTTTTTCCATTTGTTCTTATTTTGAATTGTCAAATCATTTTGATTTATTGTATTTGTGCTTATTTGCTTATTTGTTCTTTTTATTATTATGAGTTGATTATTGGTCTGATTGATGTAAACTGCCCAGAGTAGGTTTTCTGCTAGATGATTGTGGTATATAAATAAAATCAAATAAATAAATAAATAAAAAATGCACGACACTTATGTGAGCAGCAGGAGGATTCCAGCCGCTTGACAGCGCTTGCATAGCCTACACAATATAATGGCACCAGATGGGCCGTAAAGTGTGTGTGTTCGTCGCAGACTGAAACGGGGGTGGGGGAATCACCTCATAGCAAGCGTCTGGTTCTAAGCAGGTGTAGACGTTCTGCTGCATTTCCAGCATATCTTGCAACAATCCCATCCAGTGAGCTTCATTCACAGGAGGCTGCCTGTTAAAAGAGACCAAAAAGAGGGTCCACCGTCAACAAAGAGGTCCCAGCGAAAGAGACGCAGCGGAAAACATACACTCCCTCTCAAAAGCTCTAGAAAGATCACCCCACCCCCGCCAAGGAGGGAACACCGCCATGCTTGCAGAAACAAACGTTCATGCTAAAGGTTTCACATAACTATTAATACAGAGATCCAGAAACTAATATTCCCCTTTGCTCTCCACCATTTGTAGGGCGCTGCTTCTCACCATATGGGCCTTTTTTTCTCCTCACTTTTAGCCTTTCTGGCATCACCCTGCACACCATTTTATTTCTGAAGGCCACTCACCCCCAAGCCCTAGACTTGCAACAGGAAATTATATCCTTGCTAATGGGTGCATTTCTTGGGGAAGCAATCAAATCAGTTGGCTTCTAAATAGTGAGGTGCTAAAGAGGCTTCAGGGGCGTGGCGGCTCAGAACTGTAGGCTGCGAAGTTGGCAGCTCGGCAGTTCGAATCCCGGATGCCACGCGGCGGAGTGAGCTCCCGCTGTTCACCCCAGCTCCTGCCAACCTAGCAGTTTGAAAGCATGTAAATGCAAGGAGATAAATAGGTAGCGCCGTGAAAAGCAGGAAGATAGAAACCAGTGTTTCCTGGCAGCCATGCCAGCCACGTGGCCATGGACTTGCACAACACTGGCTCTTCGGCTTGAATACGGAGATGAGCACTGCCCCCTAGAGTCGGCCACGACTAGCACGCATGTGGTTGGGGGGGGACCTTTACCTTTTTAAAGGGGCTTCAAGAAATCAAGTCCATTGTTTCCTCAGAAATCAATCCCACAGAGCTCTCTCTGCCTACTTTCCTTGCCTAAGAAAATATATCCAATTGCTCAGGTTTTTGACCCCAGTGGAAATTATGCAGAATACTGTATTTCACCTGTTAACATGTGTAGTAACACAAATCTAAACATTTGGACCCGAAATTTTTAGAAAGACTTTTCAGTATTTAAGCTACATTCAACGAACCTCATGGACCCTTCACGGTGCAGGGACTCTAAAATGCACTCTTGGAGTGAAGTCTCTGCTCGTGACCTGAGTTCAATCTATGGCTCCAGTAATTGCCAGGAAACGGATCTTTTTGGTCTCTGCAGGGGAATGGATTCCCCTTTGCTCTAGACAGCAAACTTTGTTACTCACTTGCGGCCTGTGTGTCTTGTCAACCTGATCATCAGCTTCTGGGCTTCTTCTGGGCTGTTCTGTGTATCTTTTACAAATGATACGGGTTTCTGAAGCCCATGCTTCTCCAGAAGTTCTGATACACTGAAATAACGATGACAAGCATGATGTGGCCCCTGGCCAAAATCAAAATCAGCTGGCCACCCTCAGTTCTATCGCCGACAGACCCAGAGAGGACCTCAGAGGCTTAAGAAATGAAATGCAGTAGAGCAAGAAGGCCTTTCTCTCTCAGGGCAAGCAGCGTCTGGGATGTCATTTCTGTGAGTTGTTGCATCAGGCCATCCTGGAAGGTTTGAGCAGCTTACCATAAAAGTCAAGAGATACATAAACTCAACGCTCAATGTTCTACAAAAATCAACAATAAAGGAAACCTTCTGCCTTTCCCTTTTTTTTTTGCCCGCCATCTTACTCCTTTTTCACTTGCTCTGTGTTTGCTTGTTATCTGTTTTCTTTTATTTTCTTTTATTTTTATTGTAAGCCGCCCAGAGTTTCCTTTGGGAAGATGGGCGGAGTATAAGATTAATAAATAATAACAATAAATAAATAAGACCCAGAACAGTGAACCATACATTCTGCAAAAGACATTAGAAGTGAAGAAATCTGTTCTGCATACCAGTCAATTAAGTCTCACACAGGCAGAAATTCCAAAAGTCTGCCTAGGACACTATGGGTGTTGTGGTCCTTAAACACAAACCTGCACACCTCTACTGCAACTGACATAAACTTTAGCACATGGCACTTCCCCCCTCCCCAAGAATGCCTGTAGCCTTGAATCCTGTTGCTCTATGATGATGATGATGGAGGAGGAGGAGGAGGAGGAGGAGGAGGAGGAAAGCAGAAGAAGAAGAAGAAGAAGAAGAAGAAGAAGAAGAAGAAGAAGAAGAAGAAGAAGAAGAAGAAGAAGAAGAAGAAGAAGAAGAAGAAACAGAAGAAGAAGAAGAAGAAGAAGCAGAAGAAGCAGAAGCAGAAGAAGCAGAAGAAGCAGAAGAAGAAGAAGAAGAAGAAGAAGAAGAAGAAGAAACAGAAGAAACAGAAGAGAAGCAGAAGAGAAGAGAAGAAGAAGAGGAGGAAGAAGAAGAAGGAAGAAGAAGAAAAGAGAAGAAGAAGAAGCAGAAGCAGAAGAAGAAGAAGAAGAAGAAGAAGAAGAAGAAGAAGAAGAAGAAGAAGAAGAAGAAGAAGAAGAAGAAGAAGAAGAAGAAGAAGAAGAAGAAGAAGAAGAAGAAGAAGAAACAGAAGAAGCAGAAGCAGAAGCAGAAGAAGCAGAAGAAGCAGAAGCAGAAGAAGCAGAAGAAGCAGAAGAAGCAGAAGAAGAAGAAGAAGAAGAAGAAGAAACAGAAGAAACAGAAGCAGAAGAAGAAGAAGAAGAAGAAGAAGAAGAAGAAGAAGAAGAAGAAGAAGAAGAAGAAGAAGAAGAAGAAAGAAGAAGAAGAAGAAGAAGAAGAAGAAGAAACAGAAGAAACAGAAGAAAGAAGAAGCAGAAGCAGAAGAAAGAAGAAGAAGAAGAAGAAGAAGAAGAAGAAGAAGAAGAAGAAGAAGAAGAAGAAGAAGAAGAAGAAGAAGAAGAAGAAGAAGAAGAAGAAGAAGAAGAAGACCACCCTACTAACCAGGGTCTGGTTACTAGTAGTATGGGTCCTTGTGCTATTCTACAGGCATGACAGATGTCCCTGTTGGTAGATGGGAACAAAAGCATTTGTAATAGGTGATGCCACTTCTCCCATCACTGAACTGGAGTGTTTCCTACTGTCATCCACCATGCACCCTAGAAAATTGTTCTGAAGAGCTAGGCAGCCGATTTTATTGACTGACTGACTGACTGGCTTTCTATCCCACCCATCGACCCAAATGGTCCTTCTCAAGAGTGCCCAGGAACAGAGGGTGTGAAAGTGGGTCTTGCTGTGGAAGCGCAGACTTGCCTTTGCTCCTATTAAAGTGAGGGTTCCCTATTTTATTCCAGCTTCTTCCAAGACAGTAATCTCATAAATACTAGAAAGGACAAGGAACTGATTTATGTGTCATCTGAGGAAACACTACCTTTCTGGGTGCGACTTCACTGCTGATCAATTCACTCCCCCCCACCCCGGCTGTGTAGCTGCTCCCTGAGCTCTACCTCTCCACACTCAAAACTCAACATTAAAAGTGTGTGTGTGTGAGAGAGATGTTCTATTTATTCATCATACCGCTTAAATTACCAAGGAAACATTTTTCTGTGTAGTATTTCAACTCTACAAAACTTGTAATGTTTTCAAAAATCTACAGTGAATGATCCCAAGAAAAAAAGTTATAAAATAAAGACTATATACTTAAGCCTTTTTTTAAAGGCAGTGTCTTCTTTCTTCCTCTCTTCGTTAACTACATTGCCCCAACATTATATAAGCCTTCACAATCCCTTCACAATCCCACATGGGATGAAAACCTTAGGATACCAACTTCTGCTTATGAAAAGGCCAAGGTCTTCTAGAACATAATTTCCACTTAGCTTATAGTAATTCTTGAGCTATAAACCCTCTTTCATAACCATAATCCTGACATCTTGAACTGCAAGACATAATACAGTGGTAATAAAGGTAAACATATTGTGAGAAACGAAGGGTGCCTGTCAGAAGCTCCTCACCTCAGAATTTGTTCCAATTCATCAACTTTATCGTGAAGACTGTTTGTAATGTCTGTTTCAGGACTGGAAAGGATGGAAAACATTTGAATATATAACAGAGGCATAATAAGTCACAATTTGGAAATGCAATTGTAACCTTAAACACGTTTCTCATTTCACACACAAATACACACACAGTGAGAACACCTCTGAAAACACCATACTATCACATTTGGCGTGACTTTGATTGTTAAGATATAATATTTTGTAGTGCTATCACCCACTGAGGATGGAGAGAATAACATATCCGACCAGTCCGTGATCAAAGTGTCCTGCCTGTGGAAAGAGAAGGGGTGCTGGATTCCTGGGGTTGAACATATAGGAAGAGTCAGGCTATTAGTCCATCTCTCTTCCTTAATGCCTACACGGACAGCCAGGAGGTCTCCTGACCTTCAGACAATGAGGGGCTTCCCAGCCCCATTCGCTCTTAACGGTGAGAGAGCCTGTCTGTATTCTGCATATAGAATCTGTGCTCTGCCACTGAGCAGTGGCCTTCCCCACATGGCATTCTCCCCATAGGACACCTCCCCTAATTATGGGCAGCAATACAAATTTCAGTCTCCAGACAGGGTTTATATGGTGCGGGATACCAACCCCTGGCCTCTTATACAAAGGGCTTTTTTTTCCAACTTAAAGGAAGCAACCTGCAAATAAGAGATATAAAATGGGGAGCCTATCCTTTTATATGCTACATTAAACATTGGAAATAAATGGGAAAATAAATGAATTCCAGAAATATCTCTGTTGCCGCTGTTTTACGACACATCCATTTCTTATGTAGATGAGGTAGAACAATATATGAAATGGAAAGAAAGGGGGAATTTATGGAGACCTTTATGAAAATGAAGTCCTCTTTACGGTAGTACAATTAAAAGAAAAACTGCAGGGAGTATGAATGAATTGGACCCTCTCCCATCTTCGACACTACCTAATTATGAATTCCTCAGTAATGCAAAGTAGGTATACGACAACATTTGGATGTATCCTAATGGAACAGTTGAATAATACAAACTGATTAGTTTCTAAAATGTATTCACATTTAATTGAAACAAACAAATGAACAAATATGAAGATGTATTCACATTTAACTGAAATCAATACAAGTAATTCAAATGGATTGAAAGCCATCTGGGAAGATGATATTGGGATAAAAATAGAACACATGGAACACGCTATGGATGACTCAATCAAGGAAAACTATATAATCAATTCCCAGGGAAAACTATTACACCAAAGGTAGACTAGACTAGTACAGTGTTGGCGAACCTATGGCACATGGGTGCCAAAAGTAGCCCTCGGAGCCCTTCCTGTGGGCATCCGACATCACCCCCTTCACAACCACCTGTATCCAGGTGAAACTGCTGTATGGGTACTTTGTGGAAAATTAGTGGGTTTTGAATCACAGTTTGGGCACTCAGACACTAAAACATTCGCCATCACTGTCCTAGTACAGCTTGGAAAAAATCTTCAAACACAAGCAAGACAAGATGTTGGAGAAAATCTAACCAGCCATGTGCATGGATTTGCCTGTAATGGTAATGTCCTAGTGTCACCTTTTTGGGAAACAAATATATATAGAAATGAAAAAGATTATATGTCAAGCTATTCATGCTACACCAGCATTAATTTTGTTAACCATTAGGGAGACCAAAGTTTAAAAGTGACATCCAGAGGATTAATGGTGTTGTTAGAATATCATTGCAGGGCGTGGTGGCTCAGCAGGCTAGAGCACTAAAAAAATGTCGGCTGCAAAGTCGGCAGCTCGACTGTTCGAATCCCGGGTTCCACACAGCAGAGTGAGCTCCTGCTGTTTACCCCCAGCTCCTGCCAACCTAGCAGTTTGAAAGCATGTAAAATGCAAGTAGATAAATAGGTACTGCTGTAAAAAGTGGGAAGGTAAAACATTCTTCCATGCACAGAAATGGCCACATGGCCATGGACCTGCACAACACTGGCTCTTTAGCTTAGAAATGGAGATGAGCACTGCCCTTAGAGTTGGATATGACTAGCATGCATGGGCGGGGGGCTTTACTTTTACCTTAGAATACCACAAAACGTTTAACATTAAACCTCTGGTGCTCAAAACTGTGGCCAATTGCTAGGAAAGGGGGGGAAATGGCACATCGGTTTAAAGAAGGTAGAGCCAAAATATCAGATACTATCAGGTCTTGTTATATTTTACATAAAAATCTAAAAGATACCCAATATCTGTCAAAGCCCTTCCTGGACCTATGGAAAATTGTAAATTACAAAGTATAATATAAATAAATACTGTATAAAGAAAATCCCCAGGCCATTAATGAATTTCTATCATATTTGTAATGGCAAGATAAATTGGGGGGAAACACCCTCATTAAATAATGACCGCTCTGTCAGTAACTAAATTACAGTTTTATGCATCTGCATGTTTAATCTTTTGTGGTTTTTAAAAAGGTTCTTCTCTGTCTTTGTGCTTTGGTTATCGTTTTGGGTTAAAATGTAATCCAATGTTTTAAAAGGGATTTAGGGACCTGCACACTTCAATGTATTGCTATTCATTTCTGAGGGTTGCACAAATAAACTCTTACATCATTCTTTTAGATGGTGGATGGGGATAGCAGAATTCAAAGCAGTATTGGTAGCCAATCTTTTTGTTGTTAGCTCCTATGATGACTGCAGAGTCAGTAGGAAATGGCATGAAGAATAAAAACGTATAGATTTTGCTGCATAGGGAGCCCTGTCCAATCGGTGGGGATCTGAGGAGTCAACTCCTCTATGGGTTTCGCTGATTCCATGCTACTAAGTCACAAATGGAGTAGGACCATTTGAACCAATGGAACCTTGGAGTCCCCACTCATTCAATGGACCTCTTCTACCGGAACTCACTCGACTAAGTAATGGGATTTCAGCCACTATGTCACATTGTGTCAGCCACTGTGCCGGGGATAGGAAAGCGTCGTCTTCTTGAATTTAGTATAGTTTGGAGGTAGACAAGCAACCTGGCAGTGTCAAGGGACCCCTTTACCTGTTGTGCAGAGCACAGTTTAACTGAATGCAAGCATCTTCCACGCTCTGGCAAGGAACTCCTGCAGCGTCTGACCTACCTATTGCTTACTTTTTCTCTGCAGCCTGATTTGATTCTGGAAACTTCTGGAAGGGGAGAGGACTTGGCCTTGCCATTGTGTCCTTGGGTCCCTGTCACAAGGCTGAGTGTGAATAGGGTGTGAATTATTATGCCACAGCAGGGGAACGTGACAATACTCACCCATAACCTCTCTGGGGGAGGCATTCTAAGATATCATAACACAGAGACAGTTGGTCATCCCGTTTGCAAGTATAGATGCATTCCAGCGCAATCATCATCAACAAGTCCTGATCGGAAATGATCTTTTGCTGACACTAGGAGGAAAAGAGAAGTCCACAGCCATGGCTGTTCGTGTATGACAACATTTTCTCAACTTGTAGTTTGCTTCTCTGCTATCTCTGTGCAACAGCCAATTGAATCAAACAAGACAACTGCAACGGTACAGCCAATTTAGTTATTTTTGTTAATTACAGGGGCTTTCCGAGCTTTGTAATAATTCTCAATTAAATATTATAAGTACGGAACCTGCAACAAAAGCTCATTGGTAACCAGTAAGCACAGCAGCTCTCTGGAACAGCAAGCTATTTCCAGACTCATTTTTTAAAATAACAATATCCCATAACAATGTTTTTCAGACAATGTATTCAGATGATGTATTAAAATTGTTAATTTTTTGTAATTCTAAAGCTTTTTAGCTTGGCTACATTGTGTGATTTCCTTGATCCGCTCATAAATAGCTTCTGTGTTCTTTAAAGTATTCATTTCTTTTGACTTGTTTACAGCCCAGCCTCTCCAGGACATGGCCACAAAAAAGTAAGGAATTAATGAATATCTAATGAGGTGCCACTAAGACTCAGGGATGTGAATTTAGTCTGGGCCTGCAGCTATAAAGCAATGCCCCAAGAAGGCAAAAGTTTCTACAAATGTATGTCAAGACCTCATTAATCTTTCTTACAAATACTCCTTCCTCTCCCCTATTTCACATTTCAGTAATTAAAGCCAGGGCTTTCGTAAAATAATGTGTTAGAGACCGACAATGCAGCTCTATGCAAGTTTGCTCATAAGTCACCCTGAATTCCACAGTGCTTGCTCCTAAGTAAAAAAGGAGTAGAATTCCCCAGTCTTTTCTATTCCCTCTTTCAGAGGCATGAGCACACAGAATGATAAACTTTGGGCCATCACAGAACAACGTGAGTGGTATCCGACAGACATCCTGTTAGAGCAGGCATGTCCAAACTTTGGCACTCCTGATGTTTTGGACCACAACTCCCAGAATTCCAAGCCTGTATTTCCAATGGCAAAGGACTGTGGGAGTTGCAGTCCAAAACATCTGGAAGGTCAAAGTTTGGACATGCCTGTGTTAGAGGAAGGCCAGAGGGTGGTCTTTGGCAATTCCTCATCCATCTCTGCCTGATGCCAACGGAAGATGGTTCGACTCAATAGTCATCCAAAACTTGTGTCTGAAAAATATGCTGAAGGCATTTTAAATCTATTGCATCCCAGCCAGCTTCTGGGAGCTTTGATTCAAGCTATGAATGGTACCCAATATTACTTCTCGGCTATACGAACAGTAACAACCCCTTGAATGGAGAACTCCCATATTTGTCAGGCAAATATTTATAGCAAAGGCAGAGACACCTCGAACAAAGCCCTGTCCCCTCCAAAGGGGGGGGGGAGCTTAGCAGTGGCACATTGGTGCAGACCAAAATATACAAGATGGCACCGTAGACTGTCAAAGTGTGAAGTGTGAAAGGAAGAGCTTTCAAAGACAAAGATCGAATAGCACTGAAGAAGAGCATCGGAGTGACAGGAAGAGTGCTAAAATTACCCTCTCTGCTGGTTAGGTTTAAAGTGATTAATGGTCAAAGCTGTATTTTGACATCCTGATAGAGATTATTTAGCAGTGTATTAGAAATTCCATTTTAACCTTGTTTAGAAAACAAGGGTTGGTACCGAAAAGACAAATGTTTAGCAGAGAAATGTAGTACAAGTGGCAGCTATCTCCAAAAAGGATCGGTGAAACAAGGTACACTATTAAATGTGCTAGGCAATGCAAAATGGGATAGAGAGCAAAGCGATCCAGGTGCATACATCTACAAATAATAACCCGAGCGAACTTACTGCTGGCTTGGAATGCTCAAAGATTTTCAAAGGGAAGGTCAGATCTCCCTTTGCCAGAGTCACCAGATACTCTTTCAAAAGTTTATTAGCAGTGCCCATCGACTCCTTTTCACAGCGATGCAGAAACGGGACCATCCACTGGTAGGCGTCTTTCACATACTTGTCCTCTGTCGACTAGAACAGGGTACAAATTAAAGAAAGATTAACAACCCCCCCTCCCTTTAAGAGCACGGCTAAGTTTTTAAAAGTTGTACAGTGCCTACAATGGGAAACAAATCTGAGACCATGGCTGAAACCCCATTGCTGATTTACACGGGCGGAGGGCAAAACAAGTAACGTCCAGTCACTTCTAGCTGGTGATGAATGAGTTCCAAATGGGGCTGCTGCTTCCAATTGGTCAGCTAGAAGCAGCTGGACATTACACTGTTTGCTGTCCACATATGTAATTATTAGAGGTGGGAATGAAACAGAAAACCAATGGTTCGGTTCGTTCTGTTTCGGGCCTACCCTCGGTTCAGTTCGGTTCATATGAATTTTTAAAACAAAAATTCGTATGATCCGAACAGAGCCGAATTGGTTCGGCTTCCCTGGATGGTGGCAGCGGCGGCAATCCCAGTGGCCCGAAAGGCTCTGGCAGTGGCTGCGCCGGATGGCGGGAGGCCTTGCCAGGCAGCAGAAGGCCTCACTGCTGCCTCCGGAGCCCCGGCCACGCCGGGCAGTGGTGGACTGCCCCACCGCTGCCTCCGGAGGCCCAGCTCCTCACCGACACCTTCACCCTGGATGTCAGGTAAGAGACACTGGTGGGGTGGGGAGAACGAAAAACAAATGGAAAGAAATGGAAATTTCCATTTCATTTCGTTTTCCTTAGAGGGGGTTATTTGTTATTCATTTTGTTACCTAACAAAACGAATAACGAATAATGAAATAAATTTTTTATTCATTTTGTGCCCATCTCTAGTAATTATGCAGTGAGATTTTAGCGAATACAATTATAATTTTTAAATATACGTATGTATTATTTTATTTTTTGCTGACCTCCACATGCGACTGTAGAACAGGTACATGACGCAAGCTGGACTGTTGCAAAACCTTTTGCAAAAACTGAACAAATAGGCAGTACTAGAATATTTCTACTTCTCTGTCCAGAACACGAAGCACAGCTATTGGCACCATTATATCGCAGTCACCTCACAGCCGAGGCGACACCACGCCCCGGTGGACTGAGAATCAATCACACAGGATCTGAATCATAAGACTTCTGCTTTTTCACAGAGAATACTTGACCAGTATAAGGAATGGCCATGTGAAAGTGGGCTCTGTGCTGCTCATATATATATGTACAGAGGAGAGAGAAAAAATTCTGATGGAAAATATTCCTTTTTATATTTTCAACCCCAGAAACCCCCTCAAAACCATTAAGTGCTTCTTCCAGAACAGGTGGAGTAGCTCACGATGGTCAATCATCCCAGGACGTAAGATTTCGTTTTCTAGCAGAAACACCCCCTTCCCACCCGATCCCACCCATCACAGCACAGAAAACCCCACGTACGTTTGACATCAACAGCCTCAGCTTCTCAATGTCTTTCATCTGCTGGAGCTCCTTCAAACTCAGAGTGATGTCACATCCAGTCTCGTAAACGAGAGTCTCCAGTGTAACCAGGTTGTCACAGAGAGAATGGAGACCGGGTATGTTCCTCTCCATCCCAAGGCGAACCAGAGAGAGGGCACAATCCACCTATTTTGAGAGACACAACCAGTTCCAACCCAGTGCGTCAATTCATGAACATGGTTGTTGGTGTTGTTTTGTTCAGGTTCATCAGGTCCATTCCCTTTATTGCTCTTGTCTTGCTTCCAATATACTTTATACAGAAGTATCAAAATTTTACTCAAACTGCAGCATAAATGTGATAAATGCTCAATTTTACTTCCAACAGAGCCCAAACCAACATCATTCAGCTATCAAATGCTACAACTTCCAATACTTCATCAAGAATATTTCATAACTGAATGGACAGAATTTACTTTCTTTCTTATTTTCTTTGTACATTGTTCTTCTCTCCAAGGAGACCCAGAACACCACACGACATAAAAACAGTATGCATTATATTATATTAATTTATTTAAAATATTTTACCGCATCTTTTTTCTAAAAAAAAGACCCAAAACAACTTAGATAAACTACAATCAATCCTAGTTAACAATGTAAACAGTAATATATATACATATATAAAGACAGTAGAATAAGCCTCTGAAGGTCTAACTTTAAAAAGAAGCTGATTGGCACTGCCACTTTGGAAGCCCCCTCCAAGTGGGGTGGTCGGCGGTTGGGGGGGACAATAAACAAAAAAGAATGAAATGAAAATTTGTTTCATTTTGTTTTGTTTTCCTTTGAGGGGGTGGTTCGTTATTTGTTTCGATATATAACGAAACGAATAACGAATAACAAAACAAACAAAAAATTCGTTTTGTGCTCCTCTCTACTATGCAGTCCTTGGTGCTCACAACACCAAGATATCTAACACTGCAGGATATGCTGCCCTTCAGGGGTGAAGCTTATCTCCACATGCTCATGCCCAGCCCACGTTAAAACCTGTCCATCATCAGATAAACATTCGAACAGGGTGAGTGTCTTGAGTCAACTTGATGTATGATTGTGGCCATACTGGTGTTCAGTTGAATAGGGCTACAATGTGACACAATAAGTCTCCCCACAACCTGTTTCTCTCCGGATGGGTTGAACTATCAGTCATTCAGTGTCACTGGAGTCACTAGTGAGACCGACTGGGGACAATGGTGGTTGTAGCCCAACATGTCTAGAAGCATCAGGGGAGAAGAAACTGCTTTCTATATCACAGACCGACTGCCTATGGACCAGAAGAGACAGCTGCGGTAGGAACAAGAGAAAGTATCTGCAGACTGAGCACCAGCCCCAAGGATTTCTACCCATATGAAAAACAGCTATTTAGGACTGTGACACAATATACATCTATCTGAAGTCTCGTATTTACCTGCATTGAGTAGTTTTCAACCTCCTCTGCTCGCTTACAGTACCAGTCGGTGACCAGACTTATGGAAGGGTCCACAGTTCTGTACTTCAACCATTCAGGGTGAGAGTCGTATAAAAAACCACCTTCATCTTGAAGAGCTGGTTCAACAATCAGCCTGAGTGTAACAAATGCGAAAATGTAGACAACTGTTCCTGTAAAATGACTTTACATAAAGTTAGCAGTGATAAAGTCAAGAAGTGAACCTTAAAATTGGCATTGGGGTGGTTCTTTATAAATTGCCAATGCACCATTGATGGTTCATCAAAATTGCCACGCTGAGTTAGTTATATAGCAAAAGGTTTATTAAGGACAGATAGAGATACAACACAGAACACATACAGTACAGAAAATAGGTTAGTAGACATCTTAGCTTAAGGGTCCAAGAGCCCCTTAAGGTTCCAAGACATGGCACAGGCACATCTGCCCTGCTGTCCTGGACCAAAAGACTAAATGGCTTCTGATGATGGTTATATACTCTTTTGCATGGTGTATGATCTAAGACAGACATATTTTGTACGCCCCTACAAGTGCCTACATGTGCCTGTTCATTAGCTCATGTTCTTGGCTTATAGCCATTTGGCCATCAAAGCCTAGAATGACCTGACCCTATTTTCCTAGTTCAAAGTTGGTTCCTTATTCCTGGCTATCCGCCATATGTTGCTCTCAGCAAAATGACACCTCCGCACTATAAGAGATGCCAATAGTCTTAGAGGATGGGCCACCGTGACCATAGTCTTGTCTCCTACTTCCTAGCTTGGCTTCATTCATAGACTGGCACCCACGCACTGTAAGAGATGGTGCCAAGTCTTAGAGGATGGGTTATGCCAAGTTTGCTGGGTCATTTTGACCTATACCTTGTCAGCATATTTGGGTCTGTTAATGCTTATAATATATTTTGATTTTTCTCATGTTTGTAAATCCTTATCAGCAGTTAAAATGAAAATATATTGTATGCATTAAACTGGAACCCATATAGATCAATGAAAAGATGCAGAATAGATGTGCTTCAAGATGATGGGTATAAAAGCTTTCTTTTTAAAGGAAAAAAAAAAGAACTTTTCTCATATGAAACAATGCTAGGAGCCCTGTGATGCTGTGGCCGAACTGCTGTACTGCTACCAAAACTGTGCTCAAGGCTTGGGTTTCAATCCCAGGGAGTCGGCTCAAGGTTCACTCAGACTTCCAAGGTCAGTAAAATGAATACCCAACCAGGGGGGAGGGGCAATGTGTACCCTGCATAATTAAATTGTAAATTGGCCAGAGAGGACCTTAAGTGCTCATCATAGGCATCATTCAGTCTCAAGAAACTATGGTAACTGCTCTATATAGAAGTTCTAAAGCAGTGATGGCAAACCTATGGCACGGGTGCCAAAGGTGGCCCTCGGAGCCCTTTCTGTGGGCACCCGACATCAGCTCTTCATAGCCACCTGTATTCAGGTTAAATTAGTGTATTTGCACATTGCAAAAAAATTAGTGGGTTTTGAATCGCAGTTTGGACACTCGGTCTCTAAAAGGTTCGCCATCACTGTCCTAAAGCAACCTCTGGTGTGGCTAGAAAGGCCAATCCGAGAGTGACAATCCCTTCTACATTGAGGACAAATGCAGTCTGTCCCTTACCCAGCCCGCAGATTTTGCTGGTTTTGGGACTGTCTCTTTTCCTCAACCAGTTGAACAAGTGCACCTTCAAATGGTAGAAGGCCATGCTGTATTTTTTTCCTCCAGGCTGACCCATTGGAAGTCAAGGTTTCCCATATGTTAAGGTCCAAGGCCTTCACAGGCTCTTAAATGCTATGGGGCAGTATATAAGCAGCACACTTTGATTTTTGCTTTGTTAGCTCAAGGCGGTCTAATCTTTGAGCTGGGTTTGTCCGGGTGCTTGTCCTCTGAGAACCAAATTAAATGAAACATGATGGGGGTTAGGGACCCAACCCACAATAAAGGGAAATCCACGCTATGGGGATGCTGGTTGGGTCAGGACTGAGGGGGGCTATTTGGGGCCTCCTGCTCTTACCCCATGCCTGGCGCTTCCCCGGATGGGCCTCCTGGGCGTGTCAGAGGCCCTAGAAGTGGTTTCTGGTGAACTGGAAGTAACTCCTGGTTTTTCAGAAGTCACTTTCAGAAGTGCAGGAGGCCCCAAACAGGCCCACGTGGCTTCCCCCAGGAGCCCTTGCCTTCCTTCACAATCGACCAGGACTGCAGTATATGAACCACAATACAGTGGGGGATGACTGTAGTTCTATTCCAAGTAACTTTTAAAAACAGCTGTAGGAAGATGCTGGACCTTTAGCAGGATAAGGTATTTGAACCCTTCCATACACCAAGAATTTAATTATCCATACCAAAAATGGTATGCATAAATGGGGCAAACCTAGATAGCATGCTAAAGAGCAGAAACATCACTTTGCCAGCTAAGGTCAGGATAGTTAAAGCTATGGTTTTTCCAGTAGTGATGTATGGAAGTGACAGCTGGACTATAAAGAAGGCTGATCGCCGCAGAATTGATGCGTTTGAGCTGTGGTGCTGGAGGAGAGTCTTGAGAGTCCCCTGGACGGCAAGGAGATCAAACCAATCCATTCTGAAAGAAATCAACCCCGAATGTTCACTGGAAGGACAGATTTTGAAGCTGAGGCTCCAGTACTTTGGCCACCTCATGAGAAGAGAGGACTCCTTGGAAAAGTCCCTGATGCTGGGAAAAATCGAAGGCAAAAGGAAAAGAGGACGACAGAGAATGAGATGGTTGGACGGTGTCATCGATGCAACCAAAATGAATTTGACAAGACTCCGGGAGGCAATGGAGGATAGGAAGGCCTGGCGAGCTCTGGTCCATGGGGTCACGAAGAGTCAGACACAAATGAATGACTGAACAACAACAAACCAAAAAATGCCATCTCTTCCTGAGTAATTAACTGTATTGCTGGATCAACCAGTGTTTGCAAACATTTAGTACAGTGCTTTAAGTGAATAAGCCATATTTCATCATGAAAAGCCTTGCAAAGTACAACAATCTTTTTAAAGGCACCAACATCTGCCTCTCCAAGCAGAAAAGGCTCTGTAAACACACCTGGCCAATTCACTTTTGGAAACAAGAGAGACTGGGGGGGGCTGCGTAGCTCATTTCCTTTGTAGTGACAAAACAGTCAATGGAAAGGTCCTAACTGCCGGTACCTGAGGCCAACTTCTAACCTTCCCCATGACCACAGCTGGTGGTTCAAACAAAGGAGCTTCTCCCAGAGGTCAGCTTCGTCCCGACCGACCAGAGCCTCGCTCTCCCTTTCGCTCCGGGTGGCCACTCCGAGGGAGGCCCGAAGGGTGTTTACCTGGAATCGGGACTTCTCAGTGGCCGCCCCGGCACTTTGGAATACCCTGCCAAAGGAGATAAGGCTGGCGGAGTCTCTGCTGGCCTTCAGGAGAGCGCTAAAACCTGACTCTTCAGGAAAAGCTTTGGTGAGCGCTGAGTGCCCGATGGTATTTGGTTCATTGGCCTATTTGTTTGTCCCAGCTTTATCTTGCCGGAGTCTATGATGCTTGTTTGTATGGATGCTGTCAGCTGCCTAGATGCCCTAAAAGCACATCCGATCTCGCCTGATTTTGGAAGCTAAGCAGGGCTGGCCCTGGTTAGTACTTGGATGGGAGACCACCAGGGAACACCAGGTGCTGTAGGTGCCTGGAGTAGGAACTGGCAAGCCCCTCCAGGATTCCTGCCCAGAAAACTCCATGGACATGGGGTCACTAAGAGTCAGTCACGACTGTAATGACACAACACACACGGATGCTGTTGCTGTGTCTTGATTTTTTTTTTTTTTTTTTTTTTTTTTTTGTTCACGGGTTGTTTTCTTTGTGGGCAAGTTGTTCTCCCCACCACCACAATATGTTGCACAGGTATAAACAAACAAACTCCACATCTATTTCCCGTAAAGCCTATACATGGGTAGGTACGTGGGCGCTGTTCTACAGAACTAGGTATGTGATCATTTCCTGTGTGCGTTTATACCACTTTCTTCCCACTGGGCATGCCCAGAATGTACCACCCAGATGGGGCACTTCACATTTTGCCACCTCCTGTTCTGTCCAGGAAGAAGAGAAATGCTCTCCCACACATGGCACGGGGCAAAGAAGACAAGGAGAGACCTGCACACGACGGACTTCTCCTCCCGGAGCACAACTGAGGTGCTCCACCGTTGTTCACCAACATATACAACCAGGTGGGCTCCTAAGGAGGCCCCCACGTGCACAAATCACATCGACCTACCGGCAGGGTGGCCTCTCGCACCAGTCTTCTTCCCTGTGTTTCCTCTCGTTCCATGGGAGAATCTTCAGCACCCCATCACGGTAGCTGTTAGAAAGACAACACATGACTCAACACCCCCCGCCTCCAGGTCAGAAAGTATTGAGAAGCCTGCTAATTCGTTTCACAGTACTGGATTAAATCAATGTGGTGTTAGGGAGCAATACTATTTCCCCCTACACATGAGCCTTTCCGATAGCCGGCGTTTCACACCAAGTAAGAAATAAATAAAATAACTGCTGCCTAAAAAAAAAACACATTAAAGGTAGGTGGATTTCCTCGGAACATCACACGCTTAGGAGACTGCAGCATCTGCAATCAGAACTTCAGGAGAAGGGCTGTCTATGCCAATTTGATCCCTTCTGTCTTACGAGTATGTCTGGCTCTTGAACTTATCACCTCCTTAAGGCACACCGTGCCCTGTTTTGCTTTGTGTTAGTTCAAGAGCACAGCCCTGCTCAAAGGAAAGCCCTTAAGTCAAATGCTGGCCTCCCACTTTGTGTAGCCCCCATGCATGAAATTCAGAATGCCTTCCACTTTCCTTTTGATCGTGGAAGGGTGGGGCTGTCAAGTACACCCCCGAACGCCTGTGGCTAGCAAGCAAGCTGCGTCTCACCTAATTGAGAAATTCAATGCAGGCGGGGTTATCTCGACACCTGGTGAACATAACGCAGGGCTGTAGTGAGCTAGATGGTTCACAGATTACGTGTGGTCATTATTAGTGTAGACCTGCAATGTACAAATGCTACACAGAGGAATGCGTAGCACATGGGCTGCACACTTATCGTCTTAGAGATGGCATCTAAGGCAGAAGCAAGGAGACTCCTACCATTAGCCCCAACCGAAGTTTCCATGCCGTCTTCCTATAGAAATGGCCAGTACCGTTGATTCAAGTGGAAGTACAAAAACAATTGCAACATGGTTAAGATAGATCAGATCAATCAGGACACAGAACAAAGGATCCATATTGTATTTTTCTGCAGAAAGATGAAAAGGTAACCCCAACCCTTGCTTTAACTTGCCAAGAAGGTCACCGGCGATCAGTATGAACAAGTAGGTAGCAGATTTGTCACAATGAAGACAGGGAGGGAGAGACGTTCAAGGTTCCCCCGTCACTGTGCCTTGCTGAATAGCAAGCAATGAGTTCATCAGCTATTATTGAGGATAACTTTACACAGACTCCAATACTAGCGGTGGTCTCCTACAAGATCCTAATCACTGGTGAAGACAACCTACAGGATGTGGTTCCGAAGACATTCAAAGATTATTTATTTTTCTGGACCACATCTAACAAAATCATACTGCCAGCATAGGCCATGCAAGCTGAAGGATGGGGGGTGGGACGGACTGTAATGTACTCTTATAATGTTTTCTATCTCTGACAAGCACCTATTGCTTTTGAACTTCCCACAGGGGTCGAGCTGGTGTTGGTTTTCATCTGGAAAGGCCCTGATGCTTCAACAAATGGTGAGACCACATTTGGGCATTTGTCACATCAATTATTTTGTACGCGTGGGCCATATTTCCACTTCAGATTCAAGAGGGTTTCTCTCGCTTCCACAGCAAGATTTCAGATTTCACTGCTGCAAATCCTTTAAATTAACAGCACGAGAGAAAATGACATCTGCAGATTCTCTTAAGTAATAGGATTTGGTATCAAGTTATGTACAAATCGTACTGTGTCGAGATCCCCCCCGCTGCACTGAATTTCTCAATTAGGTTAGACGCAGCTTGCTTGCTAGCCACAGGAGTTCGGGGGTGAAATATTTCCTATGGTAACGAAAAAATCTACAGAAAGTGGACCTGCCAGTTAACAAACAGATTAACAACAACAACAAGAGTTATTACTAGACTGATTCGTTATAGCTTTTAAGGCATCTTTGCCGTGACATCTGCAGGATTTTGAAGCACCATTCAAAAGCTTGTTAGCAGAAAAAAGAATTTGTAAAAGGCCTATGGACAAGCTTATCCCATGTTAACAAACCATCACTGCAACAATGCCATTCTCTCTTATCAACTCGAGAACAGCATTATTTGACTTCTTCTAACTCACATTCTAGAAGGCACGAAGAGAAATGGGGGGGGGGATAACACCAAGTCTTTTTCATTCACAGGTACATGACAGGGCTTAAGCTAAATTTATCAGACATCAGAACTTGCCCTAAAAACATGTTTTCCATTCAGAGCTCAGTCCTGGAATATTTAAATAATGAAGCAGGTCACTGGGAATGCAAGGTGCCCTTCCTTTTGTAGTGGACAGCAGACACTGACAACTGATATGCACATCCAGTGGAACCTCTTAAAGACAAATGCCTCATAAGTCCCCCCCCCAAAAAAAATGGAAGAAAAAAAAATCCAGAAATAGGCATGATTCGCATGACAAAAAAATTCCCTATGGGATGCTTCACAGGACAAAAAAGTGTTCCACGTGTACCCAGGAAACACACACACACACATACGGTTATTTTTATCTTTATTCTAGTCTCTGGAATGAATTAATCCATTCCCAATGCATTCCTATGGGAAATCGCATTTTGTAAGACAATTTTTTTGTAAAACTAAGCGACCCATAGCCTCCAGAACGGATTAATCCATTTTCAATGCATTCCTATGGAAACTTGCATTTCATAATGTAATCTTGTGGTTCAGTGCTTCAAAAATAGACTAAGTCAGAAAAGCTCAAAAGTGAGACTAAGTGAAAAGAGGTCAAAATAAGTGAAATATTTTTGAGTCAAGTTGGAGATTTCCCAAGAATGAAACTAAGTCAGACAAAAAGGAGAATTTCTTCAGCGCTGAGTTTATTGAGCAGAAGCAAAGTGCAGAACAGAGAACCTTTGTGGAATACACAAAGGGGTCCCCCTCACAGTCAAGAAGGGACCTCGAACATACATTTCCAATTAAATTTATTTTACGAGGTATCCTTGTAGTATTAAACAGATATCTGCATCCAACCCACAGGTTCTTTTCTTTTACAAGAGAAATGACACAAATTGCACTGTATCTCTCGGTGTGTGCGCAAGATAGTGTGTCCTCACCACACAGAAATAGCACCTTGCTACCGCTTTAACAGTCCAGTTAGTATCCTGGGGCTTCTGGGTCTGTGAGGTACTCACTGGCCTTTTCCAAACCCTGCTCTCACATGCAGAGAGTATACGAAAGCAAACCAATGGAAAGCGCAACTATTCGTGCTGAAGGAAGTGCTGTTTGTATTTAATAGATTTATTAGACTGGGGGATAGGTGTTTAAGAACCTGATTTTTTATTATTACTATAGCCTATAATAAGAATTATATTATTTATGTTTACAGCAACACATTTGCAGGCATGGAATGAGAGGGCGTGCATTTGTTCTCACTAAACTGACCCCTGTTGCTCTCCATGGGTAGGGAAGGTGACCTTCTGCATTGCTTTCTATGGGGAGCCTCCCTGTTCCAAAAGTTCCACTTTCTCAACATGAGCCTGGAAGGTGAGTCATGACAACTGGACTTCTTTTTCTTGAGAGACTGAAACGTTTTGCTGCTCCTCCAAACAGTATTGTCAGTCTGAGGAAGGCTAGTTGCGAGTCCTCCATTTTATAGTCCCCCTTGAACTCATGTCCCCTTGGTCTGAAATAGGCTCATCAAATGAACAATGGCCTGAATAGGCTCGTTAGGTGACCAATAGTCTCAACAGGCCTTTAGGTGAACCTAACAAGCCTATTCAGGCCATTGTTCATGTGATGAGCCTATTTCAGACCAGGGGGACAAGAGGTCAAAGTGAGCTATAAAATGGAGGACTCGCAACTAGCTTTCCTCAGACAGACAAATCTATTTGGATGAGCAGTGAAACATTTCAATCTCTCAAGAAAAAGAAGTCCAGCTGCCATGACTCAGCTTCCAGATAAACTCCCCTGGATGACTGAGAATCTTCACAGACATATTCTCAACATGAGGGAGAAAAGCAGGAGATGGGGACATAACAACAGGGAGAAGGCAAGCTGGCTCCTCCTTTCCCTTTCATACAAAGTTAAACTTGGGGCTGGAATCATCCCAACAATCAGAACCGGGACCGAGTCTTTGAGCAGTGGCTGCAGTAATGAGAGAGCAACGGCTCACAGAGGATCCAAGCTGTAAACCATTCCTCTTTATTATGTTAGTTTCTCGGTTTTGCATATTTATAATAGGCTTAATCCAGTAAAATTTAAAATGTGCAACAGAAAGATCGCTGATATAAGAGAATGTATGGACAGACCTCCAGGCCATGTGACGTAACGTCATTTCAGTGACTTTTGTTGAATATCAAAACAATTGCAGCACGGATCTACATAGTCCATGGTTCCAACTGGACTCCTTTCTGCAGCAGATGAATCCCTAACATAAATACATGATATTGTCTGAGGAGTTAATCCTATCCATACAGAATTCCAGAAACCGTTTTAATCCCTTCTACAAATATGTTGTTTTGCACTTATGTTGGAACAACTTGTGCTTTACACAACACTGCCTGAATGTAAGAGATAGCAGCTGGCAGTACCTTTAACACAAGCCAGGATACTGAAAGGATACTGTTAAGTGCTTGTCAAACGTTATTATAGAATTGTTAGAACTTAACAAATCCACCTTGGATTTTAGACATTTAAGTTGGCACCTCTTCTTTTCCTCTTAATATATAAACAACTGAACAGACTTGCAGCTGCTTCTTCACAAGCAGAGCCTTCAGAGTACACAAAAATAGAAATAAATCTAGCGGGCGAATGTTTCATTGCCATTTTAAATGTCAATGGATACTTGTTGGCAAAAGTTTCTTTCTTGCGCTGGAAGCTTAATAAAGCTGTGGAAGTCGATGCGTGCATATGTAAACGCGCTGTGTGGATGGTGTTTATCAATTCAGAAAATAATCAGAGAAGTTAATAGCATCCCCTTGTGGATGAATGAACATCAGTGCAGACCCTTTTTACTGCCTTCGCTGTCCTTCCTTTTGTGGTGGGACGCTGACAGAGAGAGATGAAGGCATCCTGAGTTCCTAAGCTAGGTTAGGGTTTGTGAGACTCCACACCATTACGTAAAGCTCAAAACTGAGGGAGTTTTAAGGGTTTAGAGGCCCTAAACTCTACTTTAATTAGACAACACGTAAATCATACTCCGAACACGGAACTTGACAGAACTTCTCTGAAACTGATTCTAGCAACTATATCAGCGCAAGAGCATCAGAGACAGCAAATGTAGTAAGTTAGGCTCAAGAGCCTAGGGCCTGGTCAAGAAGAAGCTCACAGCTCTGATGAAGACACCTTCCACTTTTTTGAGACAAAGAAAGAAAGAAAGAAAGAAAGAAAGAAAGAAAGAAAGAAAGAAAGAAAGAAAGAAAGAAAGAAAGAAAGAAAGAAAGAAAGAAAGAAAGAAAGAAAGAAAGAAAGAAAGAAAAGACTCGGCATAAAATTCAACATCCCTGTATATCGAATTTTATTTTAGAGAGGAAAAGAAAGAACTGTAGGTACCAAAGGTTTATGAATTCTTATTACAGCACAGATCATTGTCTATGTGAGAGAGGTATCTCCAAAGACAACTGTGAAAGAACTGCTACTTTTGAAGGTGGAGGCTTCCTCAAAACTCAGAGGCTCAGACTTATACAGAAAAATCAAGGAAAGCAAATACGTCAGGAAATTACAGTTTTAACCATGACAGATATCACTTTGACACATGTCAAGCACATTTTCACATCTCACGACCTTGTATCACTGGCAAGAATTCCTCCAAGATTTAAGAAAGTAAGTCTTCCTGACATCTGAGGCACAATCATTCAAAAAGCTCCAAGGCTTTTCTATTCTATTACTTCTTAAATGGAACATCTGAAATTATTGCTAGGTCCAACAAATAATAATTAGGCTGCACTTTGAATTAACTGACTGATGTGTGATTGCTCTTACTGAGTTTTCTATTCTATATATTTATTGCTCCACTTTCAAGCTTTTTGGAAAAATACTCTACTTAAGGCCTACTTTGTTATGCTCACATTTGACACCTGACTGTCTCTTACAAATAATTGGTGATGGTTGCAGGAATTAAAGGTTGTTAGCTGCCTAGATGCCCTAAAAGCACATCCAATCTCTCCTGATTTCGGAAGCTAACCAGGGTCAGCCCTGGCTAGTACTTGGATGGGAGACCACCAGGGAATACCAGGGGCTGTAGGTGCCTGGAGCAGGAACTGGCAAGCCACTCCAGTATTCCTGCCAAGAAAACTCTATGGACATGGGGTCATGAAGGGTCGGTCATGACTGTAATGACACAAAACACACACACACACACACACACACACACACACACACACACACACACACACACACACACATGAAGCGAAAGTGCTCAGAGCTGGGGATGGAAGCAGGTGAAGCCAGAGAGATATCTCTTGGATGGAGATTCGAAAGACAGAAGGGTCGATAAGCCCCGCTGGAAGCAGGTGGTAAAGGGAGTGAGGAGTGCTTTTGCACCACCCCCTTTAGACCAACCTTTGTATGCCAACCTGACATGACAGCAGCCACCTACAGTATATCTTAGTCACGCTGAGTCTTGCCTACGCCTCTGATGCCGCCTCAACCCCAAGTGAAATGAATCTGGCTTATTCCTTTCTTCACGCAATGCTTCCTGCTGGTTGTCCACCAGCCTCTCTATCAACTTGACCAAGAATGGAATATTGGCAAAGGGCCTGTAGTTATTACAACCATCCATTGTTCAGTTTGGTTTCTTTGGGATAGGCCCTAAAATGGTTTTCTTTAAATGGGAGGAGATCTGACCCTCCCGCTGAGATGCATTAACAACGGACGCAGTTTTGCTTTCATGAAGTCCCACCTTATGGACACCTCAATTGTGCTCACCTAGCCAGAAAGCCCAGCTGCCCGGGTTCTGGCCTAGAAGGGGCATAACTTCCTGCTGGAAAAGGAAGCTGCCCTGGGAAGGACTCTAAGGTCTGGGCCTTGCAGGTGGGGTTTCTAAAAAGGAAAATTGTGGCAATTGTAGACCTTAAAAATCCAAAATGAAGAAGAAGGTTTGGATACAGGTTGCTGCTTAAATTCAGATTCATCAAACAAGACAGTTGGAACAATAGAACTATCTCCCGGTTCTTTGCTATCATTGGGTCCAAACTGCGTCACTCTTCATACCCTCCGTAAAGTCCTGGGCTGGTCTACACTCAAGTCCTCCTCTTGCACCATGGGCGCAACAGTTCCAAAGTCCCTAAGAGTTTCAGCGAATGCCCTGGGCATGGACCTTTCTAGCAATGTTGCCCACTAGGCAGCTCTCAAAGGCGTGAGGTGGGATCCAGGCGTCAGGATGGAAGGGAGGGGGGATCTCTTCGATGCCGCCCCATGGGTAAAGAGACATTTCCATCGTTCTTTCTCTCTGCTGCCTCCACCTCTCCTGTGCCTCTGCCCGTTTCCGTTCTGTCCGTTCATCAATCTGCCCCTAGAACGGAGCCTTCCACGCCTTCTTACTTTTCCACTCCCTTTCAGCTGCTTCACGAGGTAGTCGGAATGAGACCCACTCTCCGGTCGACGGATCCTCCTGGACTACCTCTCGTACAGCTCTTCCTCTCTCGTTTGCAGCACAACCTTTCTTTCTTTCCTCCACCACCTCGGTCTCCACCTGCCCTGTCCCTAACTGCCCGACCTCTCCCGCCTCCTCCCTTTTATCCTCCTCCACTCCCTTCCTAATTGCTGTGTGTGTGTCCCCCCCCCCCATTGGTGGGTTGGGTTGGAGAGGAGGGCACACCTTCTCTTGCGCCTTGCTCACAATACCCCTCCACTGTTGAAATGCCCCTTAGAACTACGTTCTCCAAGGAAGACAAGGACTCATCAAGCCCAGCTAAACCAGCCATCACATTTGCCTTAGAAGCCCCCATTTAGAAGCACACAGATGGCCAGCTCTCTCCTCCTCACAGGTGACATTCTGGGCTTTCAACTGCATTTCCCCCCTTCTCCCAGCAGATAGAAGGTTTTACACTTGGTGTTTGAAGGGTTTGAAGTTTCAAAGGGCCTAGGAATTGGTATCTGTTCTCTGCCAGAAAAGAAAAAAAGTGTGCCATCTAAAATTAAGCACAAAACTCCAAAGTGCCACTCCAAAGAATGTATTGAAGAGCAGATTAAATATAACTCAGGCACTTGAAAGCTAGAAAAATCTCTCAACATACCAAAAATTCCTCATTGGCCTACGCATTTGCTGTTTCCATGAGATGATTTGTAAAGTGGTATCTCTAAATATAAAATTAATTAAACCTTCGTATCATGAAAAGTTTGTAGCTAGAAGTGCGGTTTCCCATAGGAATGCACTGAAAACCAATGAGTCCGTTCCGGAGGTCAGAAAACAGTCCAAAAAAAGGAAACAGATTAACTGGTTTTCGATGCATTCCTATGGGAAACCGCGTTTTGGGATCCCCACTCTGGTGCATTTGGCTCAATCCCGCCAACCTCCTTTTGGGTGCTCCGAAGCCAAAGGAAACACAGCGGGGGGGGGGAGGCTAGTCCCTGTAGGGTTGCCTCCGGCTTTCAGGTGCCTGAAAAAGAGGCTGGTGGCAGGAGCAGAAGCCTCTGGGGGAGAGACAGTCCACGTGCCTGAAAGCAGAAAGCACATTCTGCATTCGGGCATGGAGCGTCTTTCCCCCAGCGGCTTCTGCTCCTGCCAGCAACCTCCTTGGGAAACTAAGGTACTGTTCACACACAGTATTATGCGTTTATATGTAAAATGAACATGCGTAAAAGAAGCATGTGTATATCCAGAGAAGCCAATATTCTACTGTATAGCTCCATGTGCAGAATGGGAAAGATCTCTAGCTGTGAAAGATTCAGGATTATTTATTTATTTATTTATTTATTTATTTATTTATTTATTTATTTATTTATTTAAACTGCAATTAACAGCAGTCTGCCACTGCCAGTGACATTCCTTTCATTATGCAGTCAGAGCTGCACAGCAGGAAAATGCCATTTTATATAGATCAGGAGTAAGGAGTGGCAGTGCATGCAACTTCGTTGGCCCGCACCTCTTGGGATGGTCTCAGCACTGAAATTGCCTTTGCGAGCGACTCTTGAGGGTCCCTGCTTTCAAAGACAGGCAGACATCCTCTTCCACAAAATGGCCTCAAAGCTGATGTGAACTCAGTCGCTCTGTAGATAATGGGATATCCTTAAACTAAAATATAAACAAATCCTCAAAATGACGCCTTATGGTTTATCATTTCAATCCTAAAAAAGAAGGCTCTGAGTTATCCGTGACGGATCAGGAAAGAGATCTTGGTGTGTTGGTGGACAGCTCCATGAAGGTGTCTCCCCAATGTGTGGCAGCGGTGAAGAAGGCCAATTCCATGCTAGGGATTATCAAAAAGGGGATTGAAAATAAAACAGCCAACATTATAATGCCATTATACAAAACAATAGTAAGGCCCCACCTGAAGTATTGTGTACAATTCTGGTCACCGCATCTCAAGAAAGACATAGTGGAACTGGAAAAGGTGCAGAAGAGAGTGACTAAAATGATTACTGGGCTGGGGCACCTCCCTTATGAAGAAAGGCTAAAACATTTGGGGCTCTTTAGTCTGGAAAAAAGGCGCTTGAGGGGGGATATGATTGAGACATACAAAATAATGCAGGGTATGAGTAAAGTGGATAGAGGGAAGCTCTTCTCCCTCTCTCAAAATACCAGAACTAGGGGACATACACTCAAATTGAGTGCTGGGAGAGTAAGAACTGACAAAAGAAAATATTTTTCACCCAGCCGTTGTAAGTTTATGGAACTCCCTGCCACACAATGTGGTGATGGCATCTGGCCTGGATGCCTTCAAAAGGGGATTGGACAGATTCCTAGAGGAAAAGTCCATCACGGGTTACAATGGAGATATGTAATCTCTAGGCTTTAAACCAGGGTAGTTCAAGGGCCAGATGCAGGGGAGTGGTATCAGGAGACAGATATCTTCTCATGCATCTGGTGGGGCCGCTGTGAGATACAGGAAGCTGGACTAGATGGGCCTTTGGCCTGATCCAGCATGGCTCTTCTTATGTTCTTATGTTCTTATGTAAGACCTTCCTAGGGGAACAGCTTGTATTTGAAAAAAGAAAAAAAAAGTGCAAATGTCTCATTCTACATCAGGCTTAGTCTGTTGCAGGGTGTGTTTTTGATTTACAGCAAGTTCAGGACACCCACACCCTCCTCTGACATGATCGATAGCAAACAAAAGGTAAAGATGAAAACAAGCTTACTCTTAAGCAAAAATCCAGTCTACAGGGAAATGCAAAAGTGCGACCATGTCTGCCCAAGTTTAATTAGCAGCACGTTCAAGCTTAGATTTAGGCACATTCAACACAGCTGGAACACATTCAACACAGCCCACCAGATCATTTCTCATCCAAGACACTGCCACCCGGGGGGATCGCTCACCTTTCTCCCTCTCATTATCACACCATAAAAATAAAGATGATGATGGTGGTGGTGGTGGTGGTGGTGGTGGTGATGATGATGATGATGATGATGATGATGATGATCATCATCATCATCATCATCATCATCATCATCATCATCATCATCATCATCAGCTCTTTTAGCACCGCACCCAGCATGCCGATGACCACTGGGACCACCTGTACTGGTTTGTGCCAGAGTCTCTGAAGTTCAATTTTCAGATCCTGATATCGGGCCATTTTTTTTCAAGCTGTTTCTCGGTGACTTACTATCACCTGGTATAGCAACATCAATGATCCACACTTTTTTCTTCTTCTCACAATATCTGGGGTATAATGCTCCAAAACCCTGTCTGTCTGTATTCAGAAGTCCCAAAGAAATTTTGCATGCTCATTTTCAATCACTTTTATTATTATTATTATTATTATTATTATTATTATTATTATTATTATTATTATTATTATTATTATTATTATTATTATTATTCCATTCAGAATATTTTATGAACCCCCTATGTATCTTTTGGAGAGGCTGCTGGGAGGAAAAGGGGGAGGTCTGCTTCTCCAAGACCTTTCGTAGGTGTGCCCTGAATCCAAATTCAGTTTTGTGAGTATTTATTACTGACATTAACTGTATACTTTTACGCTACTTCATCTGTTTGTTCTGATTTACAGTTCAAGGGACCTACTCTCTGTTTCAGCTTCCATTGCTGGCTTCCTAATGAGCTTCCTAATGAGCTCCCCTCAAGCAATCATCTCTCCCTTCCCTTGCCAAGACCTCCTACATCTTGGATTTAACAACTATGATAATAATAAAAATAAATATTTTGATATAAAGAAGGACTGAAGTAGTAAACCAGCTTTACTCGGTAATGCAATTTGTAAACCACAGACAACTGAGCCACTCTTTAAGGTCAGCATTAATTTAACTTTTAAGAACTCTCTCGTGGCAATCTACGGAGATAGATGGTGCAATACTCTATTCAAGAAGCTGCTTAACCACCTGATCAACATCCTCTACAGCAAACAGAGGACAATACAAAAGGATATTGCAACTCTTGAACGCCATATACAGCACCACCCCTCTGCAAGAGACTCTAAACAAATATTCAACACTACAAGGCAACATATCTATAAAACACACCTCACTTCACTAAAAGAAATGAAGAACAAGAAACTGGAAAATCTACTACACAGTCACCTGACTCACAACAATGACAACATGGACTTACAAAATAACATCATAAATTTATCCAGCTACAAACTAAGCCAACCAGAAGAATCCGTCCTTATTTGCGGTCTGTCCTTCTGTCCCACCAAACCCACACAGAAGATACAGCTCTGTGGAGATCCAGAAGCCTATTTCCGCAGACTAAGACTCAAAGAATTTTCCCACAACAATGACAAAAACCAGAATGAAAATGCTGCAGCTGAACCCCAATACACACAACAAGATGTGGAAATATCCCAATAACATGAGGATACCACTACAACTCCACCTGAACAACAATACCACAAAAAGAATTCCATTTGGACTCCCCCAGAAGGCCGCATCAAAGAACTTGACCTCTACATTGAATGTTTCCGCCACCGGGCCAGGACTGAGATCATCAACAAGGAACCACACTTAACATATAACCTCACAAAAACTGAACGTGATGCTATACACAGCCTCAGGAGCAATCCCAACATAGTGATCAAAGAAGCTGACAAGGGTGGAGCTGTGGTCATCATGGACAAATCAAGCTACAGACAGGAAGCCCAAAGACAACTATCTAACACCAAATTCTACCAGCCACTAACTACAGATCCAACCACCAAATGCCAAAAGGAATCACAGAATCTCATGAAAGACCTCCCTGGAAATGTATGTGAACAAATCCTGCAGGATACACCACAAGAACCTCAACCAGCAACCTTCTACTTTTTACCAAAAATACATAAACAAGGTAACCCGGGTCGACCAATTGTATCAAGCATCAACACCATCACAGTGGGAATATCTGGATACTTGGACAACGTCCTCAAACCCTATGCTCCCAATGCACCCAGTTATGTAAGGGACACCACAGACTTTCTAAGGAAACTTCGGTCTACACAGAACATTCCAGATCATACCATCCTAGATACAATGGGTGTAGAAGCTCTCTATGCCAACATACCACACAAAGATGGACTACAAGCTATCACAAACACCATCCGAAACAAGGAAGAATCCAACATAATCACCACCCTCTGTGACTTTGTGCTCACACACAACTATTTCTCTTTTGACAATAAAAACTACCTCCAGATCAATGGAACTGCAACGGGCACTCACATGGCCCCACAATATGCTAACATATTCATGGCTGACCTGGAACAACACTTTCTTAGCCACTGGACCCAGAAACCACTTCTCTATTTGAGATACATTGATGCACATTTTTCTGATCTGGATCCATGGAGAGGAATCTCTAAAAAAATTCCACCAGGACTTCAATGGTTTTCACCCAAACATCAACCTCGCCCTGGAACAATCCACACAACAGGTGAACTTTCTGGACACCACTGCCTGAAACTACAGCACGGGCATCTTAGTACCACACTGTACCGGAAACCAACTGACCGATACACCTATCTGCATTCTTCAAACTTCCATCCTGAACGCACAACTAAATCAATCGTATATAGCCAAGCGCTTAGATAGAACCGCATCTGCTCTGACCCACAGGATAGAGACTCCAAACTCAAGGATCTACAAAATGCTTTCCTCAGACTACAGTACCCACCTCGCATGGTTAAGGAACAAATCAGCAAAGCAAGACACATACCCAGAGATAAGCTGCTACAATGTTTGTGTCTTTTGTTTTGTTTTGTTTTGTTCTTCTTTGATTTTTGCCTGAAATGCTTTGAAAAAGGGAGCTTGCTCCCGAAAGTTTTATTTATTTATTTATTTATTTATTTATTTATTTAAAATAAATAAATAAATAAATAAATAAATAAATAAATAAATAAATAAATAAATAAATAAATAAATAAGATATATCCAAAGGGCCAAATGACAGAACACCACTGTTTGTCACTTACAGTCCACAAGTGAAACCACTCACACGCATCGTGAATGATCTCCAGACTATTCTTGACAAGAACACAACACTCTCCAAAGCTCTTGGTGGGAGACCCGTACTTGCCAAGAGACAACCTCCCAACCTCAAACAAATATTAATGCACAGAAAAATTAGAAAACAGCAACATGGACAGTGGAACGAAACCTTGCCCCAAACCCCAATGCCAACTCTGCCCACACATCTACTCGGGCAACACAATCACAGGACCCAACAATGTTGAATACAGTATCAAGGGCAACTTCACCTGCTCTTCAACTAATGTGACCCATGCCATCTTTTGGCAGCAATGCCCATCTGCACTCTACATTGGACAAACAGAACAATCTCTAAGAAAACGCATCAATGGACACAAGTTTGACATAAGAAACCACGATACACAGAAACCTGTCTCAAATCACTTCAGTTTACCTGGACACTCCTTGAAGGACCTTGAAGGACCTGAAGGTCACCGTTTTGGAACAGAATTATTACAGATTAAGAATACAAAGGGAAACAGCTGAAATAAGATTTATATCCATGATGGACACACACAATAAGGGACTGAACATTAGTTGGGGGTTCTTGAGTCATTTTCAAATGTAGTATTACCAGATTGCCACTTTCTTATGGACTGTAAGGTAAAAACTCTACATTATCATTCTTTTCATGGACTGGAACTTTAAAACTTAAATTTTCTCTCTGCCCCCACCACCATCACCCCATCTTTTCCACCACCCCTCTGACCTGATCTGGTTTCTGTCACTTGAGAAATTTACTTCCCACACTTTAAACATAACATAGGCTGGTGTGAGCCATAAAACCATAAAACTATACAGCTCTAACTCACCATTTAATGTTCTCACCAGTTCTACCCTCCTCTTCTCCCCCTCCCCTCCTCTATCCACCCCCCCCCACACACACACACCTCTATATGCTACAGCCAATGATATCTAGGCTACAGTCAATTAGCTGCTATGAAATGTATATCTCAGCTCATATTATATCTCACACCTCATTCTGCTGCTATATATGTCTGAAGAAGTGCACATGTGCACGAAACGTTACATTAAAATATGAAAGTTAGCCTTTAAGGTGCCACATGTTTGTGTCTTTTGTTTTGTTTTGTTTTGTTCTGTTCTTCTTTGATTTTTGCCTGAAATGCTTTGAAAAAGGGAGCTTGCACCCGAAAGTTCAGCAACTGTTTTATTTTTTTCTTCTAGCAGCCGATGAAGGTCTCACCCATAGTCTAGTTTTGCTTTTGTTATAATGGCTGCATGGCTCCAAACCTCTTTTTAACTGCTCAAAGCTTCCTTCTGATCACAAAAAGAAAGACAGGGTGTATATTTTCACAGAACACGGCACTAACTATGGCATGCAGTCTGCATCTTACCTTTTCTTTATTCTCATATCTGGATGGCAGGGGGGCAAGTGTTGACACACAGAATCCCATCAAGAAGACCCATGGACTCTTAACATCGAAGGAGGAGAACGGCAATCACTACCTAAGACCATTTTGGCTTTAATCTGACTTGAAACAGCTAACCCTAATGAGTTTACTACGTAATCACCCCATATTTTACTACATATCTTGACTGCCGCTAGAATAGCTTGGGCCCAAAAGAAAACATACCTAAGGAGGAACAAATTATACAAAAAAATATTAGACTGTGCTGAGATGGACAGAATGACATTGAGAATTAAAGAAAAAGTGGACTCTGTGTATTACTAGGCTATATATCTACATAAGAACATAAGAAGAGCCATGCTGGATCAGGCCAAAGGCCCATCTAGTCCAGCTTCCTGTATCTCACAGTGGCCCCACCAGATGCGTCTGGGAGCGCACGAGATTAGATATCTGTCTCCTGATACCACTCCCTTTCATCTGGTCCTTCAGGTACCCCAGTTTTAAGCTTGGAGATGATACATCTCCCTCATGGTTTGTAACCTGTGATGGACTTTTCCTCCAGGAATCTGTCCAATCCCCTTTTGAAGGCATCCAGGCCAGATGCCATCACCACCTCCTGTGGCAGGGGTTTCCACGGACTAACAGCACACTGGGTGAAAAAAATATTTTCTTTTGTCTGTTCTTACTCTCCCAGCCCTCAATTTGAGTGTATGTCCCCTAGTTCTGGTATTTTGGGAGAGGGAGAAGAGCTTCCCTCTATCCACCTTACTCATGCCCTGCATTATTTTGTATGTCTCAATCATATCCCCCCTCAGGCGCCTTTTTTCCAGACTAAAGAGGCCCAATTGCTTTAGCCTATCTTCATAAGGGAGGTGCCCCAGCCCATTAATCATTTTAGTCACTCTCTTCTGCACCTTTTCCAGTTCCACTATGTCCTTCTTGAGATGCGGAGACCAGAAGTGTACACAATACTCCAGGTGGGGCCTTACTATTGTTTTGTATAATGGCATTATAATGTTGGCTGTTTTATTTTCAATCCCCTTTTTGATAATCCCTAGCATGGAATTGGCCTTCTTCACCGCTGCCACACATTGGGGAGACACCTTCATGGAGCTGTCCACCAACACACCAAGATCTCTTTCCTGATCCGTCACAGATAACTCAGAGCCCATGAGTTGATAGATGAAGTTTGGATTTTTTGCCCCAATATGCATTACTTTACATTTGGTTACATTAAAACACATTTGCCATTTCGTAGCCCATTCCCCCAGTTTGGAGAGATCCTTCTGGAGCTCTTCACAATCTTCTCTGGTTTTTACCACACGGAAAAGTTTCATGTCATCTGCAAACTTGGCCACCTCACTGCTTATCCCTGTCTCCAGGTCATTTATGAACAGATTGAAAAGCACCGGTCCCAGGACCGAGCCCTGGGGCTCACCGCTTTTCACTTCTCTCCATTGTGAAAATTTCCCATTGACACCTACTCTTTGTTTCCTGGATTTCAACCACCTCACTCCTCCGAAGGCTGCCTAGCTGGCCTGTGGTGGCAACGGAAGGCATCAGCGGCGGCAAGTTTTTTTTTAAATTTTCCCCTTCTTTGCTGACCCCCCCCCCCCGATCACTAACCGAGGGTAACTGAATCTGCAGATAGCGAATCAGCAGATAAGGGGGTTGTACTGTACTTGCTATTTGATAAGATGCTATAAGGATTTTAATCTGGAGTAACAAATCACAGCTAAAGAACAAAGTCTCCATCAGGGGCCTAGTCACAAACTTGGTTGCATAACAGGCACACAACTATCTATTAATTAGCAGCAGTTTGCTACCACAACTTACATAATATCCTGTGCTTCAATGGTCAGGAGTCTCTCTGAACCCTATGTGATTAGAATCCAGGGCATACTTTTTTAGGATAGCCCTTCCTTAAAATCCAAAATTATTTGATTAAAATGACAAGACCCCAACCAAACCATGCTAAAACAAACAAGCAAGCAAGCAGGAAAAAAACCTTTCCAAGCATTTAAAAAACACAGTATCTGAGGCACTTGGGGCTGTCAGCCTTGGCTGCTACTTCCCTGCTGTGCAAAATTTACTGACAAGCCGTTTGAAGGCAACTCAGCTTCAGGGAAAGATTTAAACAAAAGCAAACATACAGTCAAATATGGCATTTAAGAAGAAAAGCATCTTTAACTATATGGTACTGGCAGTGAAGACTTTCAAACATCAATAACATTTCAAAGAGCAAAAGTTTGGAAAAGCATGATTTTCTGTGTGAACAGAAATCTTTCTGAAGGAGAGGGGATGGCAAGCCAGAACTGGCTGAATAGGATGAGATGCCGGCCACAAGATTCAGAATTATTTCATTTTCATTGGCATGGAAAAAGCAAACGATAGAACCATATCCTGCCTTGATCAGAAGAGGGACCCTTCTGAAGAAGAGGCAACTGTGCAATTTGTTGAGATCTACTTGTATTATGATACTCAAAGGGGCCTTGCAAACAGCCGTCCCCGTTACATAAGCATATTCTATTCACAGTCAACACTTAGCCTTGAGGAACGAAGGCCGAGAGGAGATAGAATAGCACTTTTAAAATACTTAAATTTTCAAATACCATAAAGAGGAGGGGCTGGATCTGGTTTTGATCATTCCAGAGTGCAGGAAACATAATCATGGGCTCAAGCTACTGGAAGCTGTTAGATTCAGGCTGAATATCAGGAACATTTTCTTAACTGTTAGAGCAGTACGACAACAAAACAAATTACATAATCAGGTGGTGAGCACTCCAACCGTGAAAGCACTCCAGGGAAAACTGGACAACTATCTGTCGGATCTGCTTTGACTTGGATTACAGTGGTACTTCTAAAGATGTGTTTAATTCATTCCATGGGTCATTTCTTTTTATGAAAAATCCATCCTACAAAACGTGCTTTAACAGTTTCCCAGACGAATGCATTGAATTTGTCTTGCAAAGGGATCCTATAGACAAAATTTGTCTTAAGAATTTTGCCTATTCCTGGAAATTTAATTTGTCTTTTGAGTTTTTTGTCTTATAGGGTATTCGTCTTCAGGTGTGGGGAGGGCAAGGGGGTGGGGCATCCCGGACGCAGCAATTAGGGGGTGCCAAATCGCTTTGGCTACTCATGAGGAGGAGAGAGGAGTCCTTGGAAAAGTCCCTGATGTTGGGAAAGATGGAAGGCAAAAGGAAAAGAGGACGGCAGAGATTGAGATGGTTGGACGGTGTCATCGATGCAAGAAATATGGATTTGACCAAACTCCGGGAGGAAGTGGAAGACAGGAAGACCCATGGGGTCACGAAGAGTTGGACACGACTGAACGACTGAACGACAACAAAATTGCCTACCGCCCCCCCGCCCGCCATCTCCAAGTCCAGCTGTAGGCAGGCAGGCAGGCAGGCGTGCGAGAGCAGTGGCTGCAGCAACCTCCTCCTCCTCCTCCTCCAACTCTTTGTTGCCACACGTGGGAAAGGTAAGGCATGCACGCACGCCAGCCCCACGCCTGCAGGATTGCTGGGTGGATGGGATGGGAGTTAGGAAGGGCCAGAGGGGCACAAAAAACCACTTTGGCCCCAGGTGTCCCAAAACCTTGCTACGCCGCTGTTCGTCTTAAGAGGTACCACTGTATTTTCTTGCTAGCCATATACGTTAGCATATACGTTCAAATCAATGTCTCCATGGGTTCTCCTGTTTGAGAGTGTCGCGCATGGACCTCCTTATTGTATAGGCTGCAGAACTGTTCACATCACTCATCTTTGTCTGGAGACTTGGGAGTCAGCTGGGCAGAAGGAAGAAAGATCCCACTCAAAGCCTGCAAACCCCATTTCAATCGCTGCTGAGCCCACCAACGACGCTATCACTGCCACTCACAACAGAGGCTTGACAATAAGGGAGGAAGTGCCGTGAGAGAGAGCCTGAAAAGAAACAGCCTAGGAGGAAAATCTGAAAATGACAGAGAAGACAGACATGAACTGCCATCTTAAAATGCGATCTCCTCCCTTCTTTTTACTGCCACCGTAATGCGCTCCTCAGGAAAGTTACTACTGTTAAGGGAGTCATTTATTTGAATTTCCTGACTTTTGGGAGACTAATACATTGGCTATAACGCAGCAGTATTGCAGCTTAATGCATTGCAAACAAAAACAGGAAATTACAACGCCTGGATGATGCACATTTCTAATGCTGGCGCCTGGCATTATTTTCCCGAGAAATTAACTCTTAAATTTAAATGGCCGTAATGCCCACAATAAACCAAAAGTTCCAATGGTGTCCCTGTTAAAGGAGAGAAATAAGAAAAATGAACATAAGCAAAAGAAGTGACAGACTGTCCCTCCTGTCTCCACATCTCAACAACGTATTGCCTTCTGCCAAGTCCTCTTTCCCTTTCAAGGTAGGGACACACTCTGAACAGAGCGGGCGCGTCAAGTGTTTATCTAAGATATGAAATTACTGCCTTCTGATGATTCCCAGCAGCTCACTGATAAGGTTATTAGTCATGGGGGGGGAGGCTAAAAGGGAGACGCAGGTATCGATGACAACAGGCTGACAGCCAAAGGCTGTAGTTAGATGAGACATTGCTGGCCACGTTGAATTCCAAGCTTCTCCCTCCTCGGTTCTTGATCTGCTCGCAAGCGCCTTCCTTCTCTCCTCCTGCTCCATTCTGGAAGATTCTGGCACGCTCTTCCACGGAGCCAGAAGGCCCACGGAGATTTCTTTGTCCACGGAAGAGTCTTTGGTCCAGGGGCGGCTTCTGGCAGTGACGGGGGAGAGAGACCCCCTTTAGATGGTTTCCCCTCCCCCCCCAAAAAAAGGGCCTCTCAAGCCACCTCGCTTGCTGTTGGCCAAGGGTCTCCCAACCCTCTGGAGAAAACGGGAATGCAGGCTACGAAACCTTACCGGGAGGGGGGAGCGGGCGATCTCTCCTCGGTCTCGTCTTGAGATTTTCCTTCAGCCAATGACTGGATGTGGCTGGCGCCTGGCGGTCATCCCACCCCACCTCACCCCACCCCCAAAAAAACCCAAAAAGATTCTGGCGACCCTGATACTGGCCATGCCCTGCAGTCAAAAGCCACCGGAACCCACTTGGGAGAGCAGAACAGCAGGGTGAGTTAGGATATAATCATAATACAGCAGGAAAGGGGCGTGTCCGGTCACTTTGGAAAGCCTTGTTTTGCAGGGAGCCCTCTCCCTTCAAGTGACCCCCTTCCATCTGTCAGGGAACGGCCCCCACCCCATCCCACCCCCCAAGCCCGATAGCCTACAGATGGACCGTAAAGGACCAGCTTCAGCACCGACCAGATTTCTATTGGAGTGTTTTGTCCTTATACATCATGTAATTACAGGGAGACAAGACTGCACCAGACCACTCCACAAAAAGTCCCAAATTAGGACCTCTTTCTTCAACTGATCACGCTCTCTGAAAACAGAACAGACCGCAGAGAACTGACTCATGAGATGCAGGCAGGGAAACCGTCTCAGCTACGCCCAGCAGGCCTGGTGAGAGTCATTCATTCATAATCTGCCTGTCCTTCTCTTTTGGTAGCAAAATTCTTTCGCAGATTAATTCCCAACCCAGTTATATTTGTGCAAGTAGGAGCCACCAGATATCTCAGTCTCAAATTCATCAGAGCTTCCACAACTCTGGCTAAAATGGTATGGAATCATTGCCCAACGTTGAAGCCACAGAGCACGGGGTTCACAGAAACCACAAAGAACATTAAGGAAATCAGAACATAAGAAGAGCCATCATGCTGGATCAGGCCAACGGCCCATCTAGTCCAGCTTCCTGTATCTCACAGTGTCCCCACCAGATGCCTCTGGGAGTGCACGCGACTAGATCTCTGTCTCCTGATACCACTCCCCTGCATCTGGACCTTGAAGTACCCCGGTTTTAAGCCTGGAGATTATTACACATCTTGTAAACTGTGATGGGCTTTTCCTCCAGGAATCTGTCCAATCCCCTTTTGAAGTCATCCAGGCTAGATGCCATCACCACCTCCTGTGGCAGGGAGTTCCACAGACTAACAACACACAGGATAAAGAAGTATTTTGTGTTATCTGTTCTCAGTCTCCCAGCTCTCACTGTGGTTCCTTAAAGATGAATATGTTCTATTTGGCAGAAGTTTTCACAGACTGCATGGAATTTGATGGGCTGATTGACTGAAGGCAAATCACCTTCATCACATGCATGGAAAGAGATCTCTGCAGTCTCATTACTTGGATGTGAAATGTAAGAGAAATGGAAAAGGTGGCAACATGGTGGTTATCTCATGGCGCAGTGGTGAAATGCCTGTACTGCAGCTATAACTGTGCTCACGACCTGGGGTTCAATCCCAAGTAGCTGGCTCAAGGTTCACTCAGCCTTCCATCTTTCTGAGGTCGGTAAAATGAGTCTCCAGCTTGCTGGGGGTGGGGGTGGGGAATGTGTAGCTTGCATAATTAAATTGTAAACCACCCTGAGAGTGCTCAAAGTGCTATGGGGCTGTACCGTAAATAAGCAGAACACTTTGCTTTTGCTTTGCTTATCTGTCTTCATTTATGGCCATCAAGAATGACATTCGATGGCAGTTTACAGGTGATGAATACACCCAAGCGTTGAAAAGGAGAGGAAGGCAGTGATGGTGCAGAGAAATCTACATCTAAGAAGTAAAGACGCTTCTATCAAGTGCAGAATCTACAAACCCTCTGGGGACCAGAAGAGGAGGGACACACAAAGGAGACTGCAAGGAACAGCGGAAATCGGTCAAAACAACCTCCTCTCATCCGCCTCCCCCCCCAGCAGAAGTCAGGGAAAGGAACTTAATTCAGGGGGCCTCAGTTCCAAAACTGCATTTCCAGCTATCAGCCAGAAAGCTTTCAGATTACCCTTAAGCTTGGGGTGACTTGATGGGTAAGAGATTTGCACGATGATGATGACAGTACTGCCTCAAAAGTTTTTAAAAATAATAATCAGGAGGTGTCTTGTGTGCAGTGCAATCTTAAAAGCTTCCAAGGAATGAACTGCACTTTCAGAAGGCAAGATTTCGATCTGGTTGTCTAATCAGCTTTTCACTTTTATGAGAAAAAAGGAAATCATCTTATGCTTCTTGACAAAATGACAAAAGCCGATGAACTGCTATCTCCGTATTTGTCTACTTGATACACAGCATACTAAAGCCCTTGTATGTGACAATACTGCCATCCAAGATTTAGAAAGATGGTTTTTAAAAGTCCATTAAACTTATTTTTTAAAAGATTCTTAACACAATAAGAAGCAGCCAACTACCATGCTCTGAATTAGGTAATATATAATCTAATAAAATCCCATAATTTAAGCTAGCAAATGCCATTTTCTCCCAAAGGTTAATAATATTTTTAAAATGTGTTATCGATTAAAGCCTTCATATTCTTCCAGGGAACTGGGTGGGAAAGAAAGGTTTGGAAATAAGGATTTTATTCTGAGCCATCATAAGCACTAAGAATTACAACATACTCCACCGGCACCTAATGTGTCACTATAAGTGCCTTATTATTCTGTTGTGGGAAAGAGAGAGTGAAATAAAAACTGTTTAAGAATATATCAGAATTAGGGCTCAGACAGCAAGTTATTGTAATTTTTTCGTTTCCTTTGATGGGTGGAAACAGTCCAAAAACTGTCTCTATCGCACCGCCCTAGCAATCCACATGTTTCCCTACTAAGGTCTGTTTAGAGTTCCGGGGGGGGGGGAATTCACAGCAACTGACACTGGGTGGTTGAGTTGTTAAAAATCAATCCTGCCGTCTTTACGAGAGAGAGAGAGAGAGAGAGAGAGAGAGAGAGAGAGAGAGAGAGAGAGAGAGAGAGATGTGACAAAGGAAACAGAATGTTTTCCACTCCTGGGGATGGAGTGAGTAGTACAAGGAGGAGACAGTAACACAATCAAACGTATAATAAGCAAGAAAACGCTGCTACCAAATTCCAGTGGTCCCTACCTGCAGTGCAGCTGGCCCGTGTTATAGTTCCAAGTCAAGCTTGCAAGGTCAACGCCTGCAGAATGACACGGGGGGACAGCATCACCTAAACCCACAGGAAATCAGGCCATCCATCCCATCATGACTCCTGCTCACAATTTTAGGCGGCCCTGTGATACAGGCTGAGTTTTTGTTTTTGGCATCTGCTGAACGTGGAAGCAGAGCGACCAAGGCACCTCTCCTTGGAATTATATGAAGGGACCCCACAAAATGACCTTTAACCAAAAAAAAAAAAAAACAAACAAACCCACATCCCAGAATGTGAATGACCAGCTTCAATGGGGAAAAGATTTACCAGCACAATCTGTATTTCCAAGTACAGCACGTGGTCAGTGGCAATGAGGGAAGAGGTGGGGTTGCCTTCCAGTTATGAATGTGATGCAAAAACAACGGGGTTTCTTCACAGCTCATTGGGGGTGCTCTTGCAGTTCTTAAACTGCTTGCTAAAAACTAAAAAAAAAATAATAATCATCTTCACAGGTGATTAAGTTGTGAATGTGCAGCCTCCAAATTCTAAAAACTGAAAAAGGCTTCACATTCTGGTGAAATGGGAGCCAAGTGTAATTATGTTGGCCAACAAACTCAGCAATATTCAACGTGTTCCGTAGCGAAGGTCTTCCTTCTCTCCACCCCCGGGAAACCCACATGCCCTCCCTAAAGAGGACACTCCTTCCCTCCACCAGTCCAGAAGCTGGGGGGGTTGGCGGTTCAGTCCCTCTCTCCTCAAACCCTCCATTCTCAGCGAGGTCTCTCCCGAACACAACTGCTATCACTCTACTAACTTCCCACAACCACGGGAAATACCTTTAAATCCTAACTTCTTCAAGACCTTCCTATTGCTTCCAATGCCGCACATGCCACGTTAGAGAGCAAGGCTGTGGTGGAACGCCCATCCAAATTCAGCGGGGGTCGTTCAATGACGCAGTCTTCCATGAAGACCAATTCTTGGGGAGCAAAGAGGGAACGAGGAAGCCTTTGTCTGGCACCGAAGGTAGACCAATGAGGCTTCAACACGCCGTCCCTCGTGGACAAAAGCCCAGCGGCTTCAGCGCCAACACAGAAGTCAGCGTGAGCAACAACTGCCTCCTTCTGTTCAATGGAAGAAACGCGCTTTGGTTTTACAATTCTCCCGCATGTCCCACGCATATTCCTCTCTCTCTCTCTCTCTCTCTCTCTCTCACACACACACACACACACACACACACACACACACACACACACGAAAAACATCCAACTCTCCAGTTCTGATCGCCAACAGTTTCCAGTAAAGCTTCCAAAGGGCAAGAGCCTAGAAAGCTCAGCCTGTGTTGAGGAAGATGGGCTTGACTTGGTCCAAAGTGACCAGACCTGGAGAAGTACTGAGAAGAATGGAACAACTCTTGGTTACGCAGGACGCCTATGTGCTGGCTAGAGCTCTCTGGAGCATTGGCCTGAACCATTTAAGTTGTTTAGTTCAGCTTCCACAAAGTATATCAACCCAACATATCAGGAGATTTAAATGGAGCATGCCAGGCTAGAAACGTAACTAAGCATCACCCAAGATCAAATTCAAGACATAAGAAACAGTCCATGTACCAGAATCCACTTTCCTTATTACTGCTATAGTCTTATACTGCATTATGTCTTTGTGCGAGACACTGGTAGCGAATAGGTTCATAACACTGACGTACAGATAGGAACAGTTGGTGCAAGAACCAATTTTCTTTCATCTCAACTGTGATAGTGCATCCATCCTTTTTTTTTTTTGAAAAGGGAAAGGGTTGTGTGGGAGACATTTCAATGTGTATGCAAGTATCAGATTAATGATGCACCTCCTAAGAATGCTGGATCCCAAATGTCAATATAAATATCTACCAATCTCTTTTGCCAAGAGAAGACAGCAGACGTGTCTGAAGTAAAGCAGTGTGACCCACGGCGGAATATGCTGTCATAAGAGAGGCGCTCTACCCTGAACAGGCAGGTTTGTTAATGGATTCTTTATCGTGGCGGTTGGCATGACCCTTGCAGGCTCAGAGACCGACTGCCAGGGAGGCAGGGAGAAACAACAGGGGAAAGGCATTGCTTCTGCAGCGACTGAGTTTATGATGGTTAGTCCCAGCATAGTCTCACTGCTTTATCTTATGCACTCTATGTGGAAGGATATATATATATCCCCCAATTACCATTTTAAATAACACACAAAAACTGTGGGAGCTGTAATTCAAAATGGAAGCTTTCTCATTTGTGCACTGAGGATCTAAGGAGTGAGCTGCTTAATGCTGAGGAAACGACTGTACAGTGGTACCTCCACTTAAAGACATCTCGACTTAAGAAAAATTCAACTGAAGAATAGAAATCCATCACCCCAGTCCTGAGTTTAGGGGGAATTGAGATAAGAAAAAATCTCCCTGAATCCGGATCCAGACCCACGAGTCTTTTTGAGTTACAAAAGGGAAAAGGAAAGGGAACCATTCTTAAAAGTTCACTTGGCAAAGGTGGACGTTCTTACCGGCTTCTTCTTGGAAGGCACGAGAGTTCCCGTTGGGAAGATGGAGCAGCAAATAAATAATAAATAAATAAAGTCCATGGAATAGAAATCCGTGGGTTTAGGGGGGAGAATTGAGATAAGAAAAAGTCTGGTTACTTCTTAAAAGTTCACTTGGCAAGGTGGACGCCAGGCTTCTTCTTGGAAGGCACGAAGCAGCATGGTCCATGGACAGCTGGACTTTTACGAACTCTCTCCTGGCAAAATACATCTCTTGTCATGCCTGGACATTTAAACCTGCTTTGAAAAAGGGAGCTTGCTCCCGAAAGCTCAGCAACTTTTCTTTAGCAACGTTTTAAAATCTTTCCAGCAGCGTAGGAAGGTATCACCCAGAGTCTAGATTCCCTTTAGTACAGTACTGTATACTACCCAGCTGCTGTCTCGGGAACATGGCCAACCTCTCTGTAACTGACCACTTAACAGTGGAGAAAAGAAGAGAGCAGAGGAGGCAACGAAGCCAGGAAGGAGGAAACGGAGCCTCTCCTCCCTTCAAGTGAGCCATGACGAAACCCAGCAACCCCCAACTAAGCAGAGTTTCCCATTTGGGACACAAGTACGGTGGCAAGCAGTTGAATATTCAACCAAATCCTTGCCACCGCTGTTCCCCTCTAGAATGCTCTGGATGTGGCTTTGTGCAAACATAAGAACCCTGAGAGATTATGGGGATGGACTCTACTTTCTCTTTACAGAGAAAAAACCCTATGACACTTCAGGGGGGGGTACATACGTCACATGACCCTCCGGACTTTACCTTTTGAAACAAAACATTCCAGACGGTTAGAGCAGTCTTGGGGGGGGGGAGGCACCTTTTCTTTTGGACTCTTTAATTATGGATACTTTTTTTAATAAAGAAAAACCTCAGCATTTTTTCAAAAGAAGAAGAATGTGACTACGGCATTGATATTTCAGCACATATGCACTTACCAAGCTTCAGGCAGCAAAAAGGAATATTCATGTGGAGAGGTGGTCTCGGGGAAATTAGACAGAAGAACCAAGCGATGGGGAAGCAAGTCGGATCCATGGTAGGTGAACAAGATCTCTAGGGCTCTGACATTGCTTTCCTGCACGAAAAGTTCACACTTAATATTCAGGAAAGAGCCTATAAACCCTTCTCTTTAATAAGCAGCCATTTCCTAAAATTATGGAAACTTCCTCTCTCTCCATCTCTCTCTCTCTCTCTCTCTCTCTCTCTCTCTCTCTCTCTCTCTCTCTCTCTGTGTGTGTGTGTGTGTGTGTGTGTGTGTGTGTGCAAGGTTACTTGCAACCTTACTTGCATTATAAACAAACATATTGTGACATGTTTTTATTTATGACAAACAATGTGGCAAAAAAACCCTTCATTTTCTTCCCTTAAAAAACCTATTGAAATGCTACAGATGTTTTTAAAAGAAAGAAGATTGTGAGCAATGAAGTGTTATTACTTTGCGCTTTTTCTGGAGATAATACTTTTTAAAAAAAACCCTGCTCCATAAAGACATGCTCTCCTTCCGACGGATCCCTGCTGGCCCCAACGCTGCTAGTCAGTCAGAAAACATGAGCAGGGTCTCAGCCTCTCTAACTGGCTTTGCGTTAGCGGAGAGAGAGGTGTGACACGGGCAAAAAGCGACAGAGATCTCGGACTGCAGCTCCCAGAAGCCTCCGCCACCAGCGGCGCTGCCTGGGGTCTCTGGGAGTTGCAGTCCCGGAACATCTGGGTGACGCAAGGCTGGCAACCACTGGGCCTGTCTCTTCCGGAGGATTAGACTTTTGTCTGAACCCCACGTTGGTTCTTTGTGTCAGCAAAAGTTTAGCTCTAGGGTACAGCTGCCCAGACAGGGATCATATGTTTTACCATTCCGTCCCTCTGCTGAACATACTGTTGTTCACTCCTAAAGCTATTGTTTTAAAGAGAGGCGGCTCACAAGTTTTCCCCTGGCTCCAAATAGCCTGACTGGGTTTGAATGTTTAATTTCTCCAAAAATATATATTAATTGCCATCAATGCTATCCAGAACCATTTTTTTTTCTCAGACATTAAGATTACAATTCCACGCCCCTTCCCCTGTGGCTTTCTTCCTTGGAATGATACTGATTTGAGAAATGTAGAGCCAACTTTTTATTGGTGGGGGGGTGAGGGAAAGACTGGACTGATTGTGGGATATACTGTATTTCTGACCTGAAGCAAGAATTTTGAAAATTTTCAGCATTTCAAGTCCATGTACGAGCTACCTTTTGAAGTGACAAGGCCATATCTACAATTACAATACCTTTGGCTATCCACATATAGAACTTCCTATCAAACTGGCACATACAATTCCCCGTAAATGTATAAAGACAGCGTACAATTTGTGCGACGGCAACAGTTAATATTCATCCAAAACTGAACCGTGTGCCATCCCTTTGCTAACTCAGTTTCAAAAGAAGAACATACCCGTGCGTACGTCCTTGCAGAAAGAACAATATTTTGATTTCGGAATTTCTTGAAAAACTCTGCATCGTATCTCTGCTCAGCGGCATGAGGTCCCCCGAGGATCTCCTGAGGAAGGAAAATGGGGCAAAAGATATTCAGAGCACATGACACGTGAACAGCGACCATCTCAAATCATACATAAGCCAGGCATGGCTCTGAATCTAGTATAGACAGTATGGACATATCAACTGCAAATCCGGTCAGGGAACAATAATGAGCTTGGACTGAAAACAGAATCCATTAGAGGAAGGAGCTGGTCAGAGGAGCACAGAACAAAGGGCAGAGCTAACTTCTTCTTTTTGCAGGAGCAAGGGGCGGAGTTTTAGCTTTAAATAGCTGCTACCAGCAGTCCCTCAGTCCTTTTCTGGCAGAGCAGCAGAGAGGAAGGAGCTGGTCAGAGGAGCACAGAACAAAGGGCAGAGCTAACTTCTTCTTTTTGCAGGAGCAAGGGGCGGAGTTTTAGCTTTAAATAGCTGCTTCTGGCAGAGCAGCAGAGAGGAAGGAGCTGGTCAGAGGAGCACACGAACAAAGGGCACACGAAACTAAAAAAAAAAAAATACTGCATTTAATTGAGTTCCCAAGCCAAGCAACTCCTCAGGAGATCCTACACTTCCTGACGTGCTTGTAGTTGGAGTAGAGGTGCTTTAGTGGCCCCTACACTGTTAGATTTTGACTAAACAATAAAAGAAGTAAAGAGTCTTACTAGATTAAAAAAAAAAGTGCAAGTTTACATTTTTGAGACCTTGAATACATTTTATTGTAATAGTTAAAATGGAGTTGGAGGGAGCAGCTGTAGTTACCTGCAGTACTTGTGCCATGTTTGTTATTTTGACAGAGCGTGTGCAGAACTACATCTGCTGCAAGTGCAAGCTGGTAGCGCTATTGGAAGAGAAGGTCCAGCAGCTAGAGGCTCGCATAGTGGACCAGCAACATATTAAGGAGCTTGAGCAGTTCCTGGACAGAGCGGAAGAGACTATCCAGGTCCAAGAAGAGACAGGGCACACTTCAGAGGAGGAAGTCACTCCCCCAACTCAGGAGGTGGATGGGTGGAGGAATGTGACTCAAAGGAGCAGAAGGCCAAGGCATCCCTCAGAGAGTCTCATCTTGCACAATCAATTTGAAGCTCTTTCCCTCAGCACACCTCATGAGGCACACATAGAGGAAGAAGTGGTTCCGCCGGAGGATCTCTCCCTCATCACTATTGATGAGATACAAGATCAGGTACATGTTGATGAGCAGGCTGCAGGAGAGAAGCTCATTGTGCTAGGGGATTCTATCATTAGAAATACGGAGGGATGGATTTGTGAGGAGCATGATAACCGGATGGTCACTTGCCTGCCGGGTGCAAAGGTTGCAGACATCACCAGAAATATAGATAGCTTGTTAGAGAGAACTGGGAAGGAGCCAGTGGTCATGGTACACGTCGGTACCAATGATGTCGGGAAGGCCAAGCGGTCAGTCTTGGAAGCCAAATTCAGGTTGCTAGGAAGAAGATTGAAGTCCCGGGCTTCCAAGGTAGCATTTTCAGAAGTGCTACCTGTTCCTCGTGCAGGTCCCGCCAGGCAGGCAGAACTCAGAAGCCTCAATGCGTGGATGAGGTGATGGTGTCGAGATGAGGGCTTTAGATTTGTCAGGAACTGGAGAACATTTTGGGACAAGCCAAACCTGTTCAGGAGGGATGGGTTGCACTTGAATCATGATGGGACCAGATTGCTGGCACTCAACCTCAAAAAGGCAGCAGAGCAGCTTTTAAACTGATAACTGGGGAAAGCCGACAGGAGCTGTGTGGCATCCGGTTGAACACCTCATCCTCGGGGAATGAGGTTGGAGAGGGTAGAGAATCACATAGAGATAGCATAGCAAGTATTAACACTGGCAGAATAGTGGAATGTGACAGTTCGTCTACTGAAAATAAAAGCTGTGGGGGGAGAAGAACAAGGCAGCAGCTGTTGCGGGACCCACTGTACAAGTGCTTCTACGCCAATGCTCGAAGCCTCCGAGCAAAGATGGGAGAACTTGAACATCTGGCAGCTAGGGATAACATTGATATAATAGCCATAACAGAAACCTGGTGGAATGTGGAGAACCAGTGGGACACAGCAATCCCAGGCTATAAACTCTATAGAAGGGATAAAGAGGGGCGGGTTGGAGGAGGAGTGGCCATTTATGTCAAAGAAGGCATAAAATCCAGCAGAATGGAGATTGACAGAGGGTCTGACTCCGCCATAGAATCACTGTGGGTTAAACTACCAGGTCCAAAGAGTGATATGATAGTTGGAGTATTCTATCGTCCACCAGATCAAAAACTTGAGGGGGACCTTGAAATGAGGAGAGAAATCATGGAGGTGGCTAAGAGGGATAGGATAGTAATCATGGGGGACTTTAATTATCCCCACATTGACTGGGCCAATGCGAGCTCCGGGCAAGAAAGAGAAACTGGGTTTCTCGACTTGCTGAATGACTGTGCCTTAGAGCAACTTGTCATGGAGCCCACCCGAGAACAGGCAACTCTAGATCTAATATTGTGTGATACTCAGGACCTCGTCAGGATGTGAATGTCACTGAGCCTCTGGGGAACAGTGACCATGCTGCAATTACCTTTGCCATGCATGTCGGAGGAAGAGTGTCAACCAAATCAGACATAAAACCCTTGATTTTCGAAGGGCAAACTTCCCTCAGATGAGGAAACTAGTTAGAGAGAAACTGAAGGGGAGGGTTAGAAGAATCCAATCTCTTCAGAGTGCATGGAGCCTGTTTAAAACAACAATAATAGAGGCCCAGCACAAGTGCATACCACAAAGAAAGAAGAGCTCATTTAAGTCCAAGAGGACACCGGCATGGTTAACGAGTGGAGTTAGAGAGGCTCTAAAGCACAAGGAGAGGTCCTTCTGTAAATGGAAATCCTCCCAAATGAGGAAAATAAAAAGGAACACAAACTCTGGCAAAAGAAATGTAAAAAGATGATAAGGGAGGCAAAGAAAGACTTTGAGGAACGCATGGCTAGCAATATAAAGGGTAATAATAAAAGCTTCTTTAAATATGTTAGAAGTAGAAAACCTGCCAGAGAACCAATTGGGCCTCTGGATGGTGAGAGAGGAAAAGGGGAGGTTAAGGAGGACTTGGACATTGCAGAGAAATTGAACGAGTTCTTTGCGTCTGTCTTCACGACAGAGGACCTTGAGCGGATTCCGCTGCCTGAGCCGCCCCTCTTGACTAAAGAATTAAATCAAATACAGGTTAAAAGAGAGGAGGTTTTAGGACTAATTGATAAATTGAGGATTAACAAGTCACCGGGCCCAGATGGCATCCACCCAAGGGTTATTAGGGAACTGAGAAATGAAATTGCAGATCTCTTAACGGTAATATGCAACTTGTCTCTTCAAACGGCCACAGTGCCGGAGGACTGGAGGATAGCGGATGTCACACCAATTTTTAAAAAAGGAAGGAGGGGGGACCCAGGAAACTACAGGCCGGTTAGCCTTACATCTGTCCCAGGGAAGATTGTGGAAGGCCTCATCCAAGAGAAAATCTTAAAACACATAAAAGAACAAACCTTGCTGAGAGAAAATCAGCATGGCTTCTGTAAGGGTAAATCTTGTCTTACAAACCTCTTAGAATTTTTTGAAAAGGTCAACGGGCATGTGGATTTGGGTGAACCGGTGGATATAGTCTATCTGGATTTTCAAAAGGCTTTTGACACAGTCCCTCACCAAAGGCTGCTGAGAAAATTGCATAGTCAGGGGATAAGAGGGCAGGTCCTCTTATGGATTGAGAACTGGTTGAGATCCCGGAAACAAAGAGTAGGTGTCAATGGGAAATTTTCACAATGGAGAGAAGTGAAAAGCGGTGTGCCCCAGGGCTTGGTCCTGGGACCGGTGCTTTTCAATCTGTTCATAAATGACCTGGAGACAGGGATAAACAGTGTGGTGGCCAAGTTTGCAGATGACACAAAACTTTTCCATGTGGTAAAAACCAGAGAAGATTGTGAAGAGCTCCAGAAGGATCTCTCCAAACTGGGGGAGTGGGCTGAGAAATGGCAAATGCGTTTTAATGTAACCAAATGTAAAGTAATGCATATTGGGGCAAAAAATCCAAACTTCATCTATCAACTCATGGGCTCTGAGTTATCCGTGACGGATCAGGAAAGAGATCTTGGTGTGTTGGTGGACAGCTCCATGAAGGTGTCTCCCCAATGTGTGGCAGCAGTGAAGAAGGCCAATTCCATGCTACGGATTATCAAAAGGGGATTGAAAATAAAACAGCCAACATTATAATGCCGTTATACAAAACAATAGTAAGGCCCCACCTGGAGTATTGTGTACAATTCTGGTCACCGCATCTCAAGAAAGACATAGTGGAACTGGAAAAGGTGCAGAAGAGAGCGACTAAAATGATTACTGGGCTGGGGCACCTCCCTTATGAAGAAAGGCTAAAACAATTGGGCCTCTTCAGTCTGGAAAAAGGCGCTTGAGGGGGATATGATTGAGACATACAAAATAATGCAGGGTATGAGTAAAGTGGATAGAGGGAAGCTCTTCTCCCTCTCTCAAAATACCAGAACTAGGGACATACACTCAAATTGAGTGCTGGGAGAGTAAGAACTGACAAAAGAAAATATTTTTTCACCCAGCGCGTTGTAAGTCTATGGAACTCCCTGCCACAGGATGTGGTGATGGCATCTGGCCTGGATGCCTTCAAAAGGGGATTGGACAGATTCCTAGAGGAAAAGTCCATCACGGGTTACAAACCATGATGGAGATGTGTAATCTCTAGGCTTTAAACCAGGGTACTTCAAGGGCCAGATGCAGGGGAGTGGTATCAGGAGACAGATATCTAGTCTCATGCGCTCCCAAACGCATCTGGTGGGGCCGCTGTGAGATACAGGAAGCTGGACTAGATGGGCCTTTGGCCTGATCCAGCATGGCTCTTCTTATGTTCTTATGTTCTTATGAAGCTCGGGAACCACTGTCCTAAAGGGAGAAATGCATCTTGTTCTTGCATTGGAGAGTTCAGTTTGTAACTTAGGACTTGCTTGTCCTCAGTGCACAGAAATTAGTATAATCTGATACTATGAATATTTTTTTAGAAATGATTTGGTAAATATTAGAACACCCTGACCTGATTTCATTCATCATGTTAAAATAAAACATTCCATAATCATTTTTTCTTTTTTCAAATTTTCCAATTTTTCACACAAAAAAAACCCAAAAGGATTCCGGGAAAATAATGGGGGGGAGGGGCGGGTTTTATTTATTTATTTATTTATTTATTTATTTTTACAGCTTATATGCCGCCCACTACCCAAAGGTCTGTGGGCGGCTTACAACAAGGAATTAAAACAGTTAAGACATAAAATATCAATAAATAATTAAAACAACAGCAAAACCTTATACTAAAATCATCACTTAAATTGCCATCAAAGGACCCCAGTCTATGTTGTATCAATTAAAAAACTTCTGGAACAGGAAGGTTTTTACCTGGCGCCGAAATGTCATCAATGTTGGCGCCAGGCGGATCTCACTTGGGAGGGCATTCCATAACTTGGGGGCAGCTGCCGAGAAGGCCCTTTGTCTACAAGCCATCCCTCTCACCTCCTTGAGGGATGGCTCTTTCAAGAGGGCCCCCTGGCTAGATCTTAATTGCCGGGTAGGTTCATATGGAAGGAGGCGGTCCTTCAGGTATCTAGGTCCCAAGCCGTTTAGGGCTTTATATGTCAAGACAAGCACTTTGAATTGGGCTCGGGCAGCAACTGGTAACCAATGCAGGTTACGTAGAAACGGCGTGATGTGATCTCTGGCGGCCCCACCACTCACCAGCCGCGCCGCACGATTCTGAACCAGTTGCAATCGCCGGACCGTCTTCAAAGGCAGCCCCACGTAAAGCGCATTGCAGTAATCAATACGGGATGTTACCAGCGCATGCGTAACTGTCATGAGGCTCTGCTCGTCTAGGTAGGGGCGGAGCTGGTATATTTTCCGCAGCTGAAGGAAGGCGCCCCTGGCCACCGAATCCACCTGGGCTTCCAGAGTTAGACCAGGGTCCAGAAGCACCCCCAAGCTGCGGACCCTGTCCCTTAGGGGGAGTGCAACCCCGTCTAAGACAGGGAAGTGACCCTCTAACCTGTCCGGCGAAGCACCCACTAACAGCACTTCCGTCTTGTCTGGATTGAGTTTCAATTTATTAACCCTCATCCAGTCCATTATCTGGCTCAGACACGAGTTCAGGACAGAAACCGCCTCACCTGGATTGGTGGAGAATGAGAGGTAGAGCTGAGTATCGTCAGCATATTGCTGACTCCTCAGCCCAAACCTCCTGATGACCTCTCCCAGTGGTTCCATGTAGATGTTAAACAGCATGGGAGACAGTATTGAGCCCTGAGGAACCCCATGACGTAAACGCCACGGGGCGGAGCAACTGTCCCCCAGCACCACCTTCTGGACACGGTCAGCCAGGAAGGAGCGGAACCACTGCAAAACAGTGCCTCCAACTCCCAACCTGGCCAGCCTATCCAGAAGGACACCATGGTCGATGGTGTCGAAAGCCGCCGAGAGGTCCAGGAGTATCAACAGGGTTGCACTCCCCTGTCTCTCTCCCGGCAAAGGTCATCGTACAGGGCGACCAAGGCAGTCTCTGTTCCAAAACCCAGCCTGAAACCAGATTGAAATGGATCCAGAAAATCCGTTTCATCCAGCAGCGCCTGGAGCTGTCCGGCCACCACCCGCTCCAACACCTTGCCCAAATAAGGGAGGTTCGCTACTGGCCGGTAGTTACCCACCAGCCCTGGGTCCAGGTTGGTTTTTTTTAGGAGTGGCCTAATTACTGCCTCCTTTAAGGCAGCAGGGACCACTCCCTCTCTTAATGAGGCATTTACAGCTTCCTGGACCCAGGTGCGAACCCCCCTGGCAGATCTTTCAATTAGCCAGGAAGGGCAAGGGTCGAGCAGAGTGGTGGTAGAACGGACAGATCCAAGCACCCTGTCCACATCCTCGGGTCTCAATAATTGAAACTCATCCAATAATACTGGACCTAAGCACGGCGCACTGGACACATCCCTTGATTCTGCACCAATAGTGGAGTCCAATTCCCTGCGAATCTGAGCGATTTTTCCCTCAAAGTGAACAGCAAACTCGTCACAACGGGCTGCCGAGTGGTCCAGAACCTCCATCGTATTTCTCGGTTGAAGAAGGTCCTGGACCACCCGAAACAGCTCTGCTGGACGGCACTCTGAGGAAGCAATACGGTTTGCGAAATATTGCCTTTTCGCCAACCGTATTGCCACAGAATAGGCCCGATAATGGGCTCTAAGCTGTGTTCGATTGGACTCACAGCGGTATTTTCTCCACTTGCGCTCCAGCTGTCTCCCCTCCTGCTTCATTGCCCGCAGCTCAGATGTATACCAAGGAGCCGTCTGGGCTCTGCGCAAGGGGAGAGGGCGCTTAGGTGCGATCGTGTCAACTGCCCGGGACATCTCCCTATTCCATAGGGTGACCTGAGCTTCGACAGGAGCACTGACCATATCAGACGGATAATCCCCCAGAGCTTTCAAGAAACCATCTGGATCCATCAGTCTCCGAGGGCGGATCATCTTAATAGATCCCCCACCCTTGCAGAGGGTTGGAGTAGCTAATAGCCTAAACTTGACCAGGAAGTGGTCTGACCATGACAATGGAGTCAGGACCAACCTTTTCCCCGATTTTTTCTGGTTTTGTTCCAGGCCTTCACATCTCTAGCTACTAGACCAGGGGTGTCCAAACTTCGGCCCTCCAGATGTTTTGGACTACCGCTCCCAGAATTCCAAGCCTGTACTGCCAATGACAAAGGACTGTGGGAGTTGTGATCCAAAAACATCTGCGGGGCCAAAGTTTGGACACCACTGTACTAGACAAACGATAAAATATAGAAGCAGCTGTGTAAACAGTAGGAACATCCTGGAGTGCGACCAGGTTATGGGCCTGTATTGTTATGTGGAAAACCCGAAAGACTTCCAAGGGAGATGAATGCAAAAGCAACATGGTAAGAATGAAAGGGAATGGAGTCATTATCTAGGAACCCATTAGCCAGCAAGCACGATCCACAATGGAAGAACCACCACATTTACCTCGTACGTTGCTAAACGGTCCAAATAGGTGAGGAGCTTCAGCCTGCTGCGGCAAAGTTCTTTCTGCTCCAAAGTCAACCTGTTTTTAACAAGGCAGTGGGAACGGGGTGAGGGGGAGAGAAAAACTAGACATTTTTAAACAAACAAGCTAGACAGGCAGACAGAGAACCTGCCCGCGGGACTTAGGACACAACTTTAGACAACGAAAACAGCTCTCACAAATAAGCTTTGTTGACTTTGCAATCACACTGAAATGTATCTGGAACCAAAACTCGGGGAATGCATGGAGGAAACATCGGTGGTGAGGCATCGAGTTGTCTCATGCGCTCCCAGAGGCCTCTGGTGGGGCCACCGTGAGACGCAGGAAGCTAGACTGGATGGGCCCTTCTTGGCCTGATCCAGCAGGGATCTCCTTATGTGCTTGCCTCCTGATCCAACGGGAGTGATTAAAAACAGACACCCTTCCCTTGGAGACTCTGTGTGTGTGTGTGTGTGTGTGTGTGTGTGTGTGTGTGTGTGTGTGTGTGTGTGTGTGTGTGTGTGTGCGCGTGCGTGTGCGTGTGCATGTGTGTGTGTGCGCGCGTGTGTGCGTGTGTATGTGCGTGTACACACTGAGCCTGGTGTTTCACTTACTCGGAGAAGTTCACGGACTGAAGGAGCTCCTGGCGTCTCATGGCTTCCCGCTCCTTCCTGCTCTCTGCTTCCTCCTCAGGAGTCAAAAACTCTTCATAAAGAAGTCCCTCAAGGTCGACATCACCTGGCAAGATAAATCTGGGACAAGAACCACCACCAATGAATGGGGAAAACCCTTTCATTTCGGTCAAGAGAGCTCTCTTCTGAATCCTCCTCTCTCAATGGCAACAGATGCCTTTTACAGGGAACGTCTTAGATTCTTACAAGTCCTTCTGTTCTTTTTAGAAAATAAGCATTACTCTCCTCCAGAAATATAGCATGGTTTCCCTTAGTTAAGGATCAACAAAAGCCTATAATCAATATGAATTGTGCTGTGCAAATATTTTAAGGGTTATGAATGTATGGGCACAGAAAATCGAAAGAGTAAATTTAACACCATCCTCTAAGGAAGTCATTGTTACTTAGACAGTGCAATCTCCCTACCCACACCATCATAGCCATGGATTCCCTGTCGGCTGAAAATATTAAACGGCTAACTTGAAGAAAAGGATTATACCCGAAGAAACGAGAGCTGATTTGTTTACAACGGAATCTGGTTGGAGCGTGGTGGAAGCTAAGCCATAACTCTCCTTCGTGATACAAATTGAGCCGTGCGGTGGGGGTGGAGAGATACCCCTTCATTTACGAAGTGAGTTTGAGCTATTATTATCTACATTGAAGTGGTGAGAAAATATGGGACTTGGGGAGTCTTGACCGAAATCTGCAATTCAGAACTGGTGTTTGTAGTCACCCCCTCTTTTTTTCTTTGCGAAAGGACTGAGTGAATAAAGAAGAACGCGGGGGGGGGGGCGGAGGGGACAGCTTCTTTTTTGAATACATTTCAAAGGACAGTGGTGCTTGGAGTTATTTTACATTTCCAAAGACCTCGGAGAACTGACTTTTGGAGTAACCTCCTCCCCTTTTTTCTTTTTTCCTTTTGTGAAAGGATTAAATACTTAAGAAGAATTTGGGAGACAGACTAAGAGGGGAATTTGTTTGGTTTTATATTCCAAAAGACTTTATTAGAGCTGGTGTTTCGAGTTACCCCCCCTCTTTTTTGGGGGGGGAGCTACCTTCGTTACTTTGGATTACTCAGTGCTCTCTTTTCTATTTTTGGGGGTGCTTCTGTGAGCAACTTTGGAGATATTGCTATTTGATTTTGGAATCTGTAAGAACTTTCCCTTCAGAGGCTCTCGTGAACAGGGACCTGCATTTTCTCCTATTTGAGAACTGTGTGGATTACGCCTTTGGAAGAAAGCTGAAGCTATCCCTTTAATTCTTTCCCTTAATTTTTAATTATTAAGGGTTTTTTGTGGGTTTCTGCTTGTGCATTTGGCTGCAGCGGAACTGAAACCAAGTCATTATCTGTTGTTTTTCTGAGGCTGGAAGGTCGCATGGTAGTCAAAACAAGATTATTCTTCGCTGCAGCTGTGAAGGCGACTGGAATGTTCATCTCTTAGGTTGGAGTGCCATCTGGTGGATTATAAAAATTAATGCATCTGACACTGGTTAAGAAATTCATTTCTTATGTTGGAGCGCCATCTAGTGGATTTTGAAAATTATTGCATGTAAAATTCAGTTTAAACGCTGTTTGGGGTGGGAGAATGTTTGTTTACATAGAAAAATTTACAAAATTTGATAAATTGTTATTAATTTGATATGTGGGTAATTTTAAGTTAGAAAGGACAAAAGGAAGTTTGATTAAGCAAATCGAATATTGATGGTAAATAGGTGATTATTAATTATTGGAGTATTAATTGGTTAATTTGACTGGTTGAAGCTTATTATTATTTATTGATTGAATCAATTTGAATCAATGTTAATTGGTGATTAAATTTATGAAAATTGTGCTCCATTGGAATAGAAGTTAATTAAAACTGAGATGGCAGAGAAGAAAAAGATGACACCTTTAACACAGAGAAGAGACTCCAGAGAGGAGGGCAAAGAATGGGAAGGATTAATGATACATATAAGGAGAGAATTTGAAAAAAGCGAAGAAAGTATGGACAGGAAATTATCAGAACTAAAGGAAGATATGCAGAAACAAATTAAAGAGGCAGTTGGAGAACTATCAGCTCAAGTGAAGGATTTAACAGTGAAAACAAAGAGCATAGAAGTCAAAGTGAAGAAAGTGCAGACAGAGGTTAAACAATGCAGAGAAGAAACAGAGAGGAATAAATCAGGTGTGACAGAAGTAATGACCACACAAACGAAATTGGCTGAGGAGCTTGCTTTTCTTGAAATGAGGCAACGGCAACAGAATCTTCGTTTTTGCTTGATACCATGGGAGGAAGGAGAAGATATTAAGGCCAAAGTAATAACTGAACTTGCGAAGTGGCTTGGGTGGCAAGAAGAAGAAGTAGCTGGTGCAATCTCCCAAGTGTTTAGAATAACAGTCAGAGCAAAGAAATTGAGAGCGAAAAAGACACCAGGTGATGTTATTGTGTCAATGACATCTATGGACGTGAGAGATAGAATTCTGAAACATAGTTACGACAACAGATTAGTGATTGAAGGACAACAGATCTTGATATATAAGGAGATCCCTCTTTATTTTTTGAGAAGAAGAGGAAGTTATAAACCTCTGGCTGAAACATTGAGAAGAAACAGTCTGAGATTCCGTTGGGAGTTTCCGGAAGGCCTATCTTTTATGTACAAAATGAAGAGGTTTAAAATAACATCAGAGTCGGAGATAGGTAAATTTCTGAGAAAATATGGAGAAGAGCTTGGGTACAGGAAACCATTGAAGGAGGGGGATAGACTACCTGAGGAGAAGGTGGACCAAGGTTCAAGAAGAGGTGAGGGTGAAGAAGAAGAAGAAGAAGAGGAAGAGGAGTTAGATCTCTCTGATGAAGAGGAAGGCAAAGCTGACTTAGCTATGGCCAATATTTGAATAGAGACTGATAAAATATATTTAATTTGAAATCTACAATGGCATTGAGAGTATTAACTTGGAATGTTAATGGTTTGAATGAAAAGACCAAGAGAAACAGAATTACGCATTTACTGAAGAAAGAAAACTTGGATCTGATTTGTCTGCAAGAAACACATGTTGCAATGAAACATACGAAGATTCTAAAAAACAAAATTTGGGGACAAGAATTTGTATCGTCTGATAAATTGAAGAAAAGAGGAGTTGTGATATATGCAAAACAAAAATTAGAACCTAAGTTGATAATGAAAGATGAAGAGGGAAGATTCTTGATGGTGCAAATTACTTGGCAATCTAAAAAATTCTTCATCGTAGGAATTTATGCGCCAAATGAAAGGAAATCAGAATTTTACAGAGACTTAGAACAAAGACTGCTAGATTATATGGACGAAAAACTCTTCTTGATGGGAGATTGTAATGGAGTAATGATGCCGGATCTGGATAGATCCCAGAAAAAGAAAGGCTCAGAAGGGAAATTACCAAAATCTTTTTTTGACTTAGTCGAAAATTTTGGATGGACGGACATTTGGAGACTGAGACACCCAATGGAGAAACAGTTTACCTTTTTTTCTGAACCAAATTGGAGTTGGGGAAGAATTGATCACATATTTGTTCCTAACGATATTTCACATAGAGTGACGAAGGTGGAAATTTTACCTAAAACGATCTCAGATCATAATGCAATGGTGATGGAAGTTAAAACAAAACTGCAAGGATTATACCGCTGGAGATTGAATGAAAGTTTATTGGATGAGACAGAAACTTTGCAAATAGCGAAAGAAACTTTTAGAGACTATTTGGAAAATAACTGGAGAAGAGAAACACCAACAAACTCTGTATGGGATGCGAGTAAAGCTGTCATGCGGGGTCTTTTTATTCAAAGAAATTCATATCAGAAGAAACAGAAAGAAAAAAAGAAATATGAGATCTTAAAAGAAATGGTGGAGACAGAGGAAAAATTGGCGGAAAAGCCAAAGGAACAGAAATGGATTCAAAAATTAAAGATGCTCCAAACCCAGTTGTCAATGGTTATCAATCAAGAAATTGAGTGGAAGGTTAAGATGATGAGACAAAGAAACTTTGAATCGGCAAACAAAGTAGGGAAACTGTTGGCTTGGCAACTTAAATGGAAGCAAAAACAAAAGGTGGTGAACAAATTAGTAGTAGATAAGAAATTAGTGGAAGAACCAAGAGAAATTGTAAAGGTGTTTCGGAATTTTTACAGAGATTTATACATGAAGAAAAAAGAGGATCCGGAACAGATTGATAGATATTTAAGAGAGAATGGATTGGAAAAAATTTCAACAAGCCAATTGTCGATATTGAGTGAGAAAATTACCCCACATGAAGTACAAAGTGCAATAGAGAGGGCGAAATCTGGAAAATCACCGGGTCCAGATGGCTTGACTGCAAAATATTATAAAAAATTGTCAGAAGAAATGTTACCAATTATGGTGGAGGTGATGAACGAAGTGCTAGAAAAAGGAGTTATACCTAACACCTGGAAGGAGGCGTATATAACATTGATTCCAAAGGAGAACTTGGATGTGACAGATGTCAAAAACTATAGGCCCATTTCCCTTTTGAATGGAGATTATAAATTATTTGCCGATGTTTTGGCTAATAGATTTAAAAGGGTTCTAAATGAAATACTACATAAAGATCAAGCGGGGTTTCTTCCTGGCAGACAGATGAAAGACAATATGAGAAATATAATTGATATAATAGAATATCTAGAAGTCAGGAAGGAGAAACAAGCTGCTTTGATATTTATTGATGCTGAAAAAGCTTTTGATAATGTCTCTTGGCAATTTATGAAGAAGAATTTGGAACATATGGGAGTGGGAACAAAGTTTTGGAATGGTGTCAATGCAATATACAATGAACAGAAAGCAAATTTATTGGTTAATAATGTGATAACAGAGAGTTTCCCGATTGGGAAAGGTACAAGACAAGGGTGCCCACTGTCTCCAATGTTATTTATTACTGTACTGGAAGTATTGTTAGTTAAACTGAGAGATATGGGGACATTTAAAGGTATAAATGTGGGGCATAAGGAATATAAACTAAAAGCATTTGCTGATGACTTGGTTTTGACATTAGAGAATCCTAAAGAAAGTATTATTGAGGTGATGAAGGTAATCGAAGAATTTGGTAATTTAGCTGGCTTTAAATTGAATAAGAGTAAGACGAAGGTCTTATTGAAAAATGCAACAAAGAAAGATTGTGAAGAATTTGAAAAACTGTCCGCTCTCTCAGTTGTGAAAAAGTTAAATATTTGGGAATTAATTTATCTCTCACGAATTTGAACCTCTTTGAGGATAACTATACTATGGTTTGGAATTCGATTAAGAGAGATTTGGAAACATGGAATAGATTGAATTTGTCATTGATGGGAAGAATTTCGGTGATAAAGATGAACGTGTTACCAAGGTTGTTATTCTTATTTCAAATGATCCCAATAATCAAAGGGACAGGCCATTTTAAGGAATGGCAGAAGATATTGTCTAAATTTGTCTGGCAAGGTAAAAGACCGAGAGTAAGGTTTAAATTATTAACAGATGCTAAGGAAAGGGGAGGATTTGCCATGCCAGACCTGAGATTGTATTATGAAGTGGCCTGTCTCGGTTGGATAAAAGATTGGATTACTTTAGTTGATGGGGATCTTTTGGACTTAGAAGGTCATGATAATAGATTTGGTTGGCACGCTTATCTTTGGTATGATAAAGTGAAAGTACATAAAAGTTTTATGAATCGTGTAATTAGAAAGTCACTACTTCAGGTCTGGGAATGGTTGAAACCTTTATTAGAGAGACACACCCCGAGGTGGTTATCCCCGATTGAAGCACTGGCGATCAAGAGGAAAGATACAGAAGGAGTGGGGATCACATATGGGGATGTGTTATTCTTCTCAGAAAAAGGTCCCAGACTGAAGTCTTATGAATTGTTAAAAGAGAAGTTAACAGGTTGGTTTCAGTACCATCAGTTACATGACATTTTTCAGAAAGACAGAAGGATGTTTGGTTTTGGAGAGAAGGAATCTAAGTTTCAAACCATAATCATGGGCCCAAAAAAGAAATTGTTGACTAGATTATATAATTTCTTGTTGGAGTTGAACTTAAAAGATGAACAAGTCAAAGAATGTATGATAAAATGGGCTATGGATTTGGGTCATAATATTGAGTTAGATGTGTGGGAAAGACTGTGGAAAAAGAACATGAAGTTTACCGCATGTACTTTGATAAAAGAAAATTTGTTGAAAATGATGTATAGATGGTATATTACTCCAACGAAATTAGCAAAGATGTATAGGATGAAAGATGATTATTGTTGGAAATGTAAAGAGAAACAAGGTGACTTTTATCATATGTGGTAGACCTGTGAGAAAGTGAAAGAATATTGGGCATGGATATATGATGAACTCAAAAAGATGCTAAAGTGTACATTCCCAAAACGATCTGAACTTTTTCTGTTAGGGTTGGTGGATAGTGAAGTTAAAGGAGCAGACAGGACTTTATTTTTATATGCAACAGCAGCGGCATGAATGCTCCTGGCACAGAACTGGAAGACAACGTATATACCATCTTTGGATGAATGGAGGGCGAAATTACTGGACTTTGCAGAGATGGCCAGACTGACATGCAGATTGAGGGATCAAGACAACCAGAGGTTCCAAAAAGACTGGCAAAAATTTAAGAACTACATGGAGACTTATTGTAAGGATTTAAAGACTCTTACCGGATTAGGGTAGAACGCGAGGGACTACTATCTACTTTTAGAACCTTTTTTATAAGTATATAAAAGGGGTTCGTTTGAAAGGAAGGCTGGGAGATGAATAACGTTAAAACCGCGCGAAGAACAGAGGGAAGCCGAACCTTGGTGATAGACTGATTCTGTATGGTTAATGTTTTGAATTTGTTGTTCTTTTGTATATTAAAATTTTCTAATAAAAATGCTTTGGAAAAAAAATATTAAACACCCCAGGAATTCTTGTTTACGTGCATTCCCAGGGTGTATTCACAGAACATGCAAGGTATAGCATTCAATGCTTTTGCATTTTTTGGCATCTGCTAGGGGAGGGGGCTTGAAACCAAAACCCCTGCAGGTGCTGTTGCAGTCCTAATGCTTTGCGTTTCATGGACAAGTTTGCACAGCTCGTTTGCATTTATTAATTAGAACTAAAACACTTTCCTAATCTAAAAGGTTTCCTTGAGAAACCTGCTCTGGCCACGGTGACACACACGTTAGTGACGTCCGGGCTTGACTACCGTAATGCGCTCTATGTGGGGCTTCTGATGAAACGTCTCACGAAACTTCAACAGGTCCAGAACGCAGCGGCCAGATTGCTGACTGGGGCAGGGTACAGAGATCACATTACACCCCTTTTAAAGCAGCTCCACTGGCTGCCAATCAGCTGTCGGGCACAATTCAAGGTGCTGACCTTGACCTACAAAGCACTCTACATCCTGGGTCCTAGCTACCGCAAAGACTGAATCTCGCAGTATGAACCGGCTCAGGTGCTAAGGTCATCAGGAGAGGCATGAACGGTCATTTCATGAACACATGACAGGGCCTTCTCTGTTGCTGCTCCCAGACTTTGGAACTCCCTCCCACTGGAGGCCAGGACTGCCCCATCTCTGATGTCTTTCCAGAAGCAGGCAAAGACCTTCCTCTTCAGGCAAGCTTTCCCCAAATGAGAGACTACCATACATATGGCTACACAGACTTGTGTTTATAATCACTTACAACGTTGTGCCTGCATCTCTCCATGGGGGATTACATTGACATTTTACCATCAATTGTTATTTCCCCATCCCTCATAACTTTTAGATAGTCTACTGTACATGATTACATGGAACGTATACTCTTTTCTTAACTGCTTGCATTCTCTTTTAGCATTAATGTTGTCTTGTAATGTTGTAACATACCCCTCAATTTCCTGTTCTGAAACTTGAATATGTCTTAATTGTACTGGGCTGTATATTGTCCCTCATTACTGGAAGCCACCTTGGATTCTTCTTCAAGGAGAAAGGCGAGGTTAAAAATATTCATAAATACAGTGGTCCCCCACCCTTTTGCGGTTCATATACTGCAGTCCCGCTATATCGCGGGACCGCAGTATATGAAAAAAGCCTCCCTGGGGTAAGGGGGAAAAGGCCTGTTTCAGGCCTCCCATACTTACGCCCAACCTGGCACTGTCCCAAATGGGCCTGCGAGGAGGGCCTTCCCAGGCCTTCTGGAGGCCCCAAAAGGTCCGCCCTGCCAACCAGAAGTGACTTCCCGTAAACCAGAATAACTTCTGGACCACCGGAAATCATTTCTGAGGCCTCCGGTAAGTACAAGAGCCCCCCAGCTAGGCACCCCAGGGCCAACCTGACCTGCATCCACATATCGTGGATTTTCAATTACTGCGGGTTGGGTTGGGTCCCTAACCCCTGCAATAGACAGGGGATCACTGTAAATAAAAATAAAAGGAAGCTGCTAATTTAAAATCTATGGCAGAAGGCATTCAATGTGGCCCAAATGGAGCAACACGGTTTGACTTTTCTCCCTTTGGGGTTAAAGCTTTCTCAGAATTGCTCAGATCCTTCTGAGCTGATCTGGGGAAGATGCAGATTGCTTTGTGGAAGGGGGAATCTTTCCCTCATCTGCAGTATTTTTCCCAAGAAGTACAAACACAGTCTTAAGGGTGGGGAGGAGGAGGAGGAGGAGGAAGAAGAAGAAGAATTAGAATTAGAATTAGAATTAGAATTAGAATTAGAAGAAGAAGAAGAAGAAGAAGAAGAAGAAGAAGAAGAAGAAGAAGAAGAAGAAGAAGAAGAAGAAGAAGAAGAAGAAGAAGAAGAAGAAGAAGAAGAAGCTTTTTCTGATATGTCATGCATGCATCATCTCAACACAGATGTAAGAAATAACACTTTGGAACATATGCAAACAGTAAGCGGCGGAAGCCACAGGGGTGGAAAAGTCCGGCGTGTGTAGGACGGAACCCCACACAGAAGCGAAGAAAATTAAGAGGGGGTATTGCAGACAACAGTTCTGAATTTGTCACAGCCAGGTTGATGGGTCGCACATTATTTCTCAGCCTAATCTACTACAAATTAATCGGGAGAAGGAGGAATCATGCAGTGCATGTTGCTGCTTGGTGGGAAAGTAATTGCACATGTACACACAGACTCTTAAACAGAGTTAACTAGATTTTCCTTTAATCAGGCCACAACCTGATGAGACCTAGATTCAAAGAACAAAAGTTTGCCAACCTTAATCTAGAATATTAAAGAGGATTTTAACAAAATCTAAGTTGCCAGATTTTGAGCATAGCTTATACCTCTTTTGTTCTCAATGAAAAAAGAGTGGTCTATTACCTGTCAAACATTTAGCTTCAAAATAGCACTGCTATCTAATATATGGAAAAAAATGGCTTAACAATGATTTATATGACTCCCAACGTGCTGTAGGGGAGCCAAAAGCAGCAAAAGAAATTAGATTTTTTCCTAATATCCCAGAGGGCATATCAACTGACCAAAAACAGTTACATGTAGTGTACGGAAAGTTACTTTGGGGGGATTACTGTTAAGCCCTCACCCCCCCCACCCCGAGAGTGCTTTAAGAGCCACGGGGTGGTACATAAGGAGCACACTTGCCTTTTTTGCTTTATCGCTGCTGTTCTGAAAAGTTACAGATTTTTTTAAAAAATACTAAAAACATGTCAACAGGCCAGAGTGCAAAAAAGCCATGCAAGAAGCGTGTTCCTGCACTGGCTTGTCCATCACCATTTTGTTTATTAAAGAGCTGGCCCAGAACCTGGCCGAGGGTATTAGGCACCGAGGGAGGCGCATTAGCCACAGACCTGCCGCCATCTTCTCCTTTCCCAATGGCCACCAGCGCTTCCAGGTCTGTTCCTTTCAAGCCGTACTGCAGGAGTTCTTTCGCAGCATCTACGTTCTCAGGAACTCTCTCCAGGCACTCGTGAAGAACCCAGGAACGCTTATTAATTTTGCTCTGTGCCCACAAACGAAAGCAGGAAGACGACACAAGGCACTCATTAGAATGTCCTCGCACTCAAGCAGGGAGAGGCCGTCGTATTCACACAGAAGAAAAACACCTGGCACCGAGTTCTGTTCTCCACCCGTCTAGCTTGGTCTTACCTACACCAGGCATGTCCAAACTTCGGCCCTCCAGATGTTTTGCACCACAACTCCCATAGTCCTTTGTTCTTGGCAATACAGGCTTGGAATTCTGGGAGTTGTGGTCCAAAACATCTTGAGGGCCAAAGTTTGGCCATGTCTGACCTACACTGACAGGGAGAGGCTCTCCAGGATTCCACACATGGTCTCTCTTGGCCAAGGCAGAACCCAGACCTTCTGCATGCACAGCGGGTGTTCCCCCATTGGGTTGCACCAGCTCCCATCCCTGTCACATTGAGGGCCAACTTCCCCCACCACCACCACCAACCCAGTCCAGATAAAGACTTATAGATCAGGGGGAACATGGGGGGAACTGGATGCCATTCCTTCTGAACGGTCGTGACAGCAGGTCATTTTTCACACCCAGTTTCGGACGATGGAGAACACAGGCCACAGAGATGCAACGATGGCTTGGACTCAAGACGTGCCTTGGTGGGACAACCCCGCTGAATACTTCCCATCTGGTGAACCATCACGAGGGTTCTCTAACCTCCAGGGGTGTCTTTTAGGGGAGAATGGGTGGGGTGGTGACTGAGCAAGAGCAGAGAAAAGCCCATCTTCCAAGTAAGGCAACCCATTGATTAACCCCTGGCTCCAATTTCTAAGAAAACATACCAGGTAATCCTGGATAGAAGCAATGCTAACAGCCGATTTCCTCCACTGTCTCTGATAGACAAGGTCAGAATCGAGGTCATAAGTTTGGGCCAGCGACAAGGCTTCTCCATATTCTTCATTGTCAATCTAAAAACAAGGCATGCACACACAACACATGACACATAGGTATTATACCGCCACTTCAAGGGAGAGTCAATAAACTATGAGAAAAAGAAATTTTATCATTTTCCAATTTGGCACCACAGGATTACTTCTTCTGAGAATCAGAACACACAGGCTACAATCCCATACGATCGTTTCGTCGATAAAAACACTGGGATGATACCTCAACGGCAAACGGTCCTGCAGCTGTATATTGTACACAAGCTCTCAAGTCTACAAACCAGCATTTGCAAAATACTGCCATTTGGTAAAAGATACCATAAGTTCAGAAAGCATATCACTTATTTATTTAACAAAAGCAGACATGGACTGGAAAAATAATCTGAAGGATTGGCTGGGTACAGTGCTTCAAATATCCCTAAGGAATTTTAAAACTCCAAAATGTGTATCGAAATAGCATACAGTATGAACAACAACACCCCCATATCTGTGGGATCAATATCTTCTAGTTCACGTACCCGCTGGCTGAAAATACTGTTAAAGAAACAAACAAAAAACCCCAGAAATACCAATTTATACATATTTCCAGAGAGTGTTTAACAGAATTGGCCACTGGAGGGAGAGGGGAACCATGCAATATATAGTGTTCATGGGGGCTTTTTTGGCATGGGGGAGGGGAGGAGCTTGGAAATGATCAACCATGGATATCAGGGTCCTACTGTAATATAGGCACTTTGAGACTGAGTCTCTCACTATCCCCCATCTTGATTTTTTTATTCAGTTACTGAACACCCTCCCTTTTCCATCTATAAAACACCATAAGGCAGGCATGCCCAAAATTCAGCCCTCCTGATGTTTTGGACCACAACTCCCAGAATCCTAAGCTTAGATTGCCAATGGCAAAGGACTGTGGGAGTTGTGGTCCAAAACATCTGGAGGGCTGAAGTTTGGGCATGCCTGCCATAAGACATTATAAGACACTATAAGAAAAACTGAATGCAGTGAATGAGCTGCTAGTCTTATATAATTAATGTGTATGGTATATGTATAGTTGTTTTGTTTATTTATGTTCTCACATTGTAAACCACCCATAGTGACCTTTGGTCAGATGGGCAGTATACAAATTAAATAAATAAATAAATAAATAAAGGGAAACAGCAAGGTCACTTTGGCTTCTGCCCCACCCCACCCTTAGGGAAAGGCTTACTTTTCTGAATAGGACCTCCCCTTAATTTTTAGTATCATGATTTTAGGGGAAAGCAGTGTTGTATACACAGAAAAAAATACAGTAAGTTTATATCGAACAAAAGGACTCAGCTGTATGAACCTCCCTGACCAAGAGTAAGACTTTTCAATACACACACACACACACACACACACACACACACACACACACCTACCTTTCTTTGGTACAACTCCTCAGGGGTGGTAGACCTCAGGTTCACGAGCCGATAGTTCTTGACGAGAGTGCGTGGACGTTTCCTTGGAGGAGCGAATCTCTCCATTTCGGTCACAAAATAGAGGCCTTGCTTGAGGTAGCCGAAATACCGGGCTCTGGCCGATGCTTCATCCTCGGAATCGGAGTCGTCCTCTCCTTCCTCTTCCTCCCCAGGCCGGCTGTCCAGGCGCAGCCTCTTCGGAGGCAACCTCACCTCACACTGCCACAAGGAAAGCAAGGCTTACTGCACAACCTCATGCATCACACTTAAGTCTCTGTCAGGCTCCTGGATGGACACAACGAAGCAAGCAGCGACTGAGAGTGAAAAGGGAGCACGGGAAACAAATTCGCTCTCAAACCGCCTGGCCGCTGCACCGGATGGGCCCTCAGCCACGCAGGAATACACAGCTTACTAAGAAGATGGGCTAGTTTTAACTAGAAAATTCTCTACTTTCTTTTACTGGTTGTGTTTCCTTTTTCATTTTAATGTTCTATGTATAGTATTATATCTTCATTGTTTCTGTAACCCTACAATTTTACAATCATGTTGGTTTTTAATGACTTATATGGTTTTATACCACAATAAAAACCTATCATCATCATCATCATCATCATCCTCAGCATATTTGTTAAGGTGCTTAGAAGGTGCTTTGTGGGATTTTTTTTTTTAAAAAAGGATTACTACAAAAGGACTCCAAAAGACAGAAGATCCTAGAGGATGGAGAACTGAGTATTACCAAGAGTATCATACATCAGTTGATGAGCTCTTCCTCAAATAAATGCTGTTAAGATAATAGCTACTGGGCTTTGTTCTAGGTACAACTACATCACATCCATAGGAAATGTGATATTGTAACAGATAACATCTGTAGGTAAGCATACTTTTCAAAGAAAAATTCACAGCAACCGTTCACAGGAATATATCGATGCTAATTAAAAACCTTCAAAATATCTACTATTATGTAACCGAGTGCACGAGGGAAATGCTACTGTGGATGCCACGCTTGTATGCGAAACCCACTGTAAAGAGACTCTTTAAAAACTTAAGACTTCCTGAGACAAATGTGTTTTTATGTCCCAAGTATTCCATATTATGGAAATTGTCTCCGCCGATTCACTATCTTATTGTGAGCGGCCGAAGTTGAAGTTTTGTCTAAAAGAAAAAAATATGACGCTATTGCACATCCAAAGTATTGGAGGGAGGAAGTGTCTAAACTAATCCAGTGAACAGAAAACCCTCATTTAAAAACACAACAGCTATGGTAAGTTGACGCAACACTTGTGGAAACCATGAACCGTTCCATGTTTGTTATTCATACTGTCAGACTCTTTGTGTTGCAGGCAAAAGTATATAAATTAGCTATCGAGAATCCATGGCTTAGGACCTCGATACCTGAAGGATCTTCTCCTTCCATAGGAACCTACCAGGCAATTAAGATCTAGCCAGGGAGCCCTCCTGAGAGAGCCATCCCTGGAGGAGGAGGAGGGATGGCTTGTAGGTCTAGGGCAGGCATGTCCGAACTTCAGACCTCCAGATGTTTTGGATCACAACTCCCACAGTCCTTTGCCACTGGCAATCTAAGCTTAGAATTCTGGGAGTTGTGGTCCAAAACATCAGGAGGTCCGAAGTTTGGACATGCCTGGTCTAGAGCCTTCTCGGCAGCTGCCCCCAGATTGTGGAATGCCCTCCCAAGTGAGATCCCCCTGGAGCCAACACGGATGACATTTCGGCGCCAGGTAAAAACCTTCCTGTTTCTCAAGTTTTTTAACTGACATAACATAGATTGTGGGTCCTGGTGTTTTGTGTTTAAATTGTTTTTAATTGTCCATAGCCTTTTTAACGTTTTAACTCAGTGGTGGCCAAACTTCGGCCCTCCAGATGTTTCAGACCACAACTCCCTCAGTCCTTTGTCACTGGCAATAGAGGTTTGGAATTCTGGGAGTTGTGGTCCAAAGCATCTGGGTGTCTGAAGTTTGGCCATCACTGTTTTAACTGTTCATTTTAATTGTAAGCCGCCCAGAGACCTTTGGGTAGTGGGCGGCATATAAGTTGTATAAATGAATAAATGAATAAATAAATAAATGAATGAATGAATAAATAAATAAATAAAGCGGCAGTGGAATATTGTCAAAGTAGCCTCAAAAGACCCAAACAAAATCCAAGATAGTTATGCCCTGAGGTGGAAAATAATTCTTCATTTATTTTTTTCCATCAAATTGTTGTTATACACTTGCTTCCCAGAACATCCATGACCCTATAGCACCACCGCAACGCGTAACAAAGACAGGAAGCTTCTGAAAAATCTTTATTAAATGCAGCCCATCGTTTCACTCATCTTTCAAATGCTTCAACACTCTTCATGGTATTCACACATTAGAGAAGCAGCCTTTCAAACTTACCATCAAGGCATCAAGTAAAAACCCTCTAAATAAATAAATAAGTGCCTTCCTACCTCCAAACTCAGGAACCCTCCATCGTGAGCAGAAGTGACCTGAGGGGAACTTTCAAACCACTCACAGGATTTGCCTAAGAGATTTTTCAAGGTCTTCACGGAGGACACCGTCAGGGCACCAGAGCAACGGCCCAAGATCACGGCGTTCTCCGACCACCAGTTCACATCTATCAGTGGGTACAATGATTCCTTGTCTGGAAGGAAGGCGGATTCAAAGTATTAGAAGGAGAGAATTTCAACTATTTCACCAATAAAATCTCTAAAAACAATATATCCACATTGGTGCCCCTATGTTCAGCATTTTATGATGACCAGGGTGTTTAGAATCGTATTTTAACACAGTCGTTTTACGTTTATTTTATTTATTTATTTATATTTATATGCCGGACAATTTTCCCAAAGGAACTCAGGGGAGTGAACAATGTTAAATACACAATAATGAGAAGAGAAAAAGAAACAAAACAGCTCCACAATAAGGAGCATACAAAAATGTCAGAACCGAATCAGATAAAAATGCAAATACAAAATACAAAGGTACAAAAATACAAAAACGCAGGATGACGGCAAATAATGTTATTGTCTTGCTGTGCTTTGATTATTGTTTGTTGTTGGCTCTGTGATGGGAACCACCCAGAGTGGCCCCACTGTCAGATCAGTGGTATACAACTTAAATAAATAAATAAATAAATAAATAAATAAATAAATAAATAAATATTCTGACTGTTTTGAATGTAATATTTTTTAGACACTGTAGCTAACCGCGTTAGGCATGAAGAATGGGGAATGGGGAAAACTGACAGGAGATGCCACTATTCCTCCACATGTGATCAGTTGCGACTCTTTTCCAGCCTGATAGACACAGTACATTTTTCATGGAATCCAGAGGAAGCTATAACCAGCCCTAACAGTTGAGGAAAACATCGTCATGACCATAGCAGAGAAGACTGTGCCAACTCCTAAGATGAACTGATTTTTATTTTAGGTTTATTCACTGTTGTCCTCATATGTCGTCATGTAAGTCACCAGCCACCCGATGGAGACTTTATGACTCAGCAGTCTCCCACATGTTCTTCTGACATCGACAGCCCTGCTGGAGCTCTTCCAATGTCAAGCCCATGGCTTCCTTTGGGGGAAGTCAACCTATCTCGTATTTGGTCTTCTGCTTCTTCTCTTCCTGGTGCCTTCCACATTTTCCAGCTATGATCTTCTCCAGAGAATCCTGCCTTCTCATGATGTACCCAAAGTAGGACAGCTTCCGTTTTAACAATTCTGCCTCCACAGAGAGAGTTCAGGCTTGATTTGATCTAGGACCCCACTGGTGAGTCTCTCTGGTCGTCCAAGGTACCTGCACAATTCCGCTCCAGCACCATAATTCAAACAAATCATGTCCCCCCCCAATTCGGTTTTCTTCATTGTCCAGCTTTCATACCCATGTAGGAGGATCAGAAATGCACGAGTATGGATCAACATAGTCGTGGTCTCTTGTGACACTGTCACTACACTTGGGGACCTTTTCTAATTTCTTAATTGCCGCCCTTCCAACTCTCAGTCTTCTTCTGTTTTTTTTGGCTGCATCACTCGTTTTAATTGAGGATTGAATCAAGGTATAAAAAACATTTAATTCTTTTAGTTTCTTCATTGCTGACATTAAAGTCGCATGGGGTTTTTTTTTTTACAGTCATGATTTCCATCTTTTTGATGTTTAACTACAGTCCTACCTTGGGCATTTACTCCATTTTCACTAAAAGCTGTTTCAAGTCATTGCTGCTTTCTAACAGTAAAATGGTGTCCTCTGCCTATTACTGATATTTCACCCACTACCTTTCACTCCTCCTTCATCTGAATCTAGTCTGGCTTTGTGTATGATGTATTCTGAATAGAGACTGACGAGATAAGCAGGTAAAATGCACCTGGGATCCGCCTGCTGTGGTATATAAAAGCACAGGCTGATTATCTGAATTGTTTGGTGTGCTCCACCAGATGTTGGCAATATGATCTCGAATATCTCTTCCTTTTAAGAATCCAGTTCCAACAGCAGGCTTTTCTCTCAATTTTTTTTTAAAAGGAGATTTGTAGAATTTAGTTCAGAATACATCTGATGAAACACTGTCTATGTTTCTGTCCCAAGAACTTGCTTATATAAAAGTTATGGCACATTAGCATGCCTTACAGAAGCAAATGAGTATTTTTATTCAGAAACAACTATGGCCTAGAATTAGACATGGATCCTACACATCTTTTCAAGCCCACCTTTCCGATGAACTCAGTGTTCAGTTGTGGATAAGTAACCATGTCTGAAGCTCAGTTGTGATAATAGAAGAGGAAAAAGTGAAGGAATTGTCACAGTTAACAGGAAAACAATAAGCCAGGGGACAATATGATATCTAATAGTCAAGTAAAATGTATTATCAGAGTTTTCTTCACATTAGATCTATACAGAAATCTAATGAAATTCCAAGTAAGGTAGATTACACTCTGGTTTGTTTAACTGTTTCTGCAAATCTGTTTTTAAGCCAATAGTCTGAAATAAAACAGGCATGTTTTTCTAAGAAACACCCACCCCTTCTCCCCAGAGAAAGGAAAAGAGATAACATAATCCATGCATGATACATACCTTTAATTTTCTTTCGCTTTTCAAGAGAAAGTCTCCATTCTGGCTTGATTTCATCATAACCTGGCTATTTAAAAAAAAAGATCACTACGATTTTTTACTGGAGAACTCAGGACACATGTAGCTCTTTATAATTTTGCAATGGCTAAAATATTGTTTATCTAGATACTACAAAGTAAAGCTGACAATGTCACCAGGCAGTGCAATTTTTTGGAAATCATTCTCCTACCTGTTCCAAACGTATGTGTCCTAAAAAGTCCCTTTTGTTCTTGAGAATTGGGGGGGGGGCAAGGGAGACATTTTTAATTCCCAAAGTTTTCCAACAATGATCAAGTTATCCCAGCAACTGCAAATTTATTTATTTATTAGACAAAGGATTTCCTCCACCCATCTCTAAGGCCCATGAGCTCCTGACCACCAAAGGGGTTCCACCAGGCTGTAGGAGCCTTGGAATAAGAGATAGAAAACTGACTGATGACCTCTCACATGAACAGGATTTGAGCCAATATTTGATATATGCATAATAATGTATTGCTCTGTTTATTTATTTATTATTTAGTTATTTTAGGGTATTTTTACCCCGCCTTTCTCCTTGGAAAAGGACCCAAGGTGGGATAATATACATCCCAGTACAATTAAGAAATATTCAGGTATTGAGAACTACAGCATCCTACAGCATCAAAAGACTATATTAAAGATACCAGAAAATGGGAGCAGTTAAAAGGAGAGTAAAATTCCATGTACAGTTATGAGTGAGGGAAACTTACATTGAGAACGTAGTGTCAATGCAATCACAAAGTCTATAAACAAAAAGTCTATGTGTTCGTGTATGATAGATTCATATAAAAGTCACATAAAGTTGGTAGACCATCATTCAGGGAAAGCTTGCCTGAAGAGCAAGGTCTTTGCATGTTGGTCGTAAGCCATCCCCAAGCTGCTAATGTAATAGGCAGGGTAAGCTGTACATCAAGAGCAGAAGGGCCAAAGTTTCCCTACTCTATATAACAGCTCCACACTTTCAAATGTTTCTGAGGGTGAGGGGAGTGATGGCTGAGGAGCACAGAACAAACAAACACACAAACACCAGCCCTGCCATGAGGGGAAGCTACTTTTGTGCTGTCCATATTTCCCTTCAGAACACATGACCATCTGTAGGTGTAATACTGTAATAGAATTCACACCATCTCAAGCAGTTCACACTGTCTAAAAGATGATCCAAAGTTTATAACATTTCGGGAAAGTTACCTTCAAACTCTCAGCTCTAGATTACTTAAACAGTGTGCCTTTAAAACCCCCATTGCAAACAAAACAAAAGACTCCTCTACTGGGAGGAACACATTAAAAAGGATGAGGCTGACATAACTCCTGGATTTCCATTCTAATTTGAATGGAGGATAATCACTAGCTCTAGGCCTTAAGTGGCACTCGCCTTTTGTTCAGCTAAGTTTACTCCCTTCTTCTGTCATTGTACAAGAATGATGCCACCCAGTTAGGTTTTAGCTGCAAAAGCTTTCAGCCAGCACTGTGCATTTGCATTACAGTGAACCGAAGTCCCCACCTTTCCATTACAAATACTAAAGAATGCAAAAGCATCCATGTACACCTAAAAAAAAGAGAGAGAACACTTTTATTTAAAAAAAAATTGCCTAGAGAAAAGGATGCCTCAAGATCTTGTCTTCAGCAGTATGTGTGTGCTGGGGGGTATCTTAATGAATATTAGAACCAGGTATCAGATGAGACCTGAAAGAAGAACCCACAAAAGCAACTCCACAGCTTGCTTGCTCAATTTGTGGCCGAAGCACCAGCAAATTATATTGACATATAAAATGCAGTACTAAAAATCACAGCTGAACATTAACAAAAATAGTAACTACAGAAAAGTTATGCATCTTTCATGTTGACAATGAAGACATGAAATTGTTACGGAGTTTCTGTACCTTCATCCCAACATAATCAAAATGGAGACAAGAAAAGAGCAGAAGGGTAAGGAACTAGAAAAGATCTTCAAGTGTACGGATGCTTTGCTAGACATTAGGGCTGAGATCATCCATAATGTTGTACACTATTCCCACCTATTGTGTACAGATGAGAAAGCTGGGAGCATCAGAAAGATAAATAAATCTTTAGGTGTATGTGTTTCAGATCAAATCAAGCCTGAGCTGCCATTAAATTCTAAAATGACTAAATGGATGTAACATCAGAATCTGTCCTTTCCCTGTTGTACTTTGGACATACAGTATCATGGCAGTACTCACTGGATAAGACAATTGTGGTAGGAAAAATGATAGGGAGTACAAAAACAGAAAGTCCTCAATAAGATGAATTGATGCAATAAAGAAAACCACAGTGCTCAGCTTGCAAAACCATGTGTAGGGATAGATGTCAAGGGCAGCACTTTTAGGAGGTCATTAATTCAGAGTCAGAAGCAATGTGATGGTAGCTAAGCCCCCAATGCCTGACTGGAATAATGCAAATTGCTTAGAGAAAGCTAAAGACTCAAAAAGGGACAAAAGAAATAAGTATGTTCTAATACTAGCACATAATTTTACTCTTCTGGGACCAGGAATAGGCAAAACAAATGGACAGGCACAAAGAAAGGCACTTTAGATTTGTCTACAAATGTTTCATTTGAAACCTTGCTATTAGAATGTCTCATTGCCCCAGGCTCTTTAGCTTTAAAACTCATTATTGGTGAACAGCAAGGTTGTCAATAAGCTTAGAAGAAAGGGGGGAATTTGTCTGTGAAGATTCTCAGTCATCCAGGTGAGTTTATCTAGAAGTTGAGTCATGGCAACTGGACTTGTTTTTGAGAGAGATTGAAACGTTTCACTGTTCATCCGAACAGCTACATCAGTCTGAGGAAAGCTAATTCTCCATTTTTGACATGAGGTCAAAGTGAACTATAAAATGGAGGACACGTAACTAGCTTTCCTCAGACTGAGGAACCTGCTTGGATGAGTAGTGAAATGTTTCAATCACTCAAGAAAAAAAGAGCATTTGCCATGACTCAACTCCCAGAAAACAGGGGAATTAAAACGTGATAAGAACATAAAAAGAGCCATGCTGGATCAGGCCAAAGGCCCATCTAGTCCAGCTTCCTGTATCTCACAGTGACCCCACCAGATGCCTCTGAGAACGCACGAGATTAGATATCTATCTCCTGATACAGCGTCCTTGCAACTGGCCCTTCAAGTACCCCGGTTTTAAGCCTGGAGATGATACATCTCCATCATGATTTGTAACCTGTGATGGACTTTTCCACCAGGAATCTGTCCAATCCCCTTTTGAAGGCATCCAGGCCAGATGCCATCACCACATCCTGTGGCAGGGAGTTCCACAGACTAACAACGCGCTGGGTGAAAAAATATTTTCTTTTGTCTGTTCTTGCTCTCCCAACCCTCAATTTGAGTGGATGTCCCCTAGTTCTGGTATTTTGTGTGAGAGAGAAGAGCTTCCCTCTATCCACTTTACTCATGCCCTGCATTATTTTGTACATTTCATTCATATCCCCCCTCAGGCGCCTTTTTTCCAGACTAAAGAGCCCCAAATGTTTTAGCCTTTCCTCATAAGGGAGGTGCCCCAGCCCAGGAATCATTTTAGTCGCTCTCTTTTGCACCTTTTCCAGTTCCACTATGTCTTTTTTGGGATGCGGAGATCAGAATTGTACACAATACTCCAGGTGCGGCCTTACTATAGTTTTGTATAATGGCATTATAATGTTGGCTGTTTTATTTTCAATCCCCTTTTTGATAATCCCTAGCATGGAATTGGCCTTCTTCACCGCTGCCACACATTGGGGAGACACCTTCATGGAGCTGTCCACCAACACATCAAGATCTCTTTCCTGATCCGTCACAGATAGCTCAGAGCCCATGAGTTGATAAATAAAGTTTGGATTTTTTGCCCCAATATGCATTACTTTATATTTGGCTACATTAAATCGCATTTGCCATTTCGCAGCCCATTCCCCCAGTTTGGAGAGATCCTTCTGGAGCTCTTCACAATCTTCTCTGGTTTTTACCACACGGAAAAGTTTTGTGTCATCCACAAACTTGGCCACCTCACTGTTTATCTCTGTCTCCAGGTCATTTATGAATAGATTGAAAAGCACCAGTCCCAGGACAGATCCCCGGGGCACACCACTTTTCATCTCTTTCCATTGTGAAAATTTCCCGTTGACACCTACTCTTTGTTTCCGGGATCTCAACCAGTTCTCAATCCATAAGAGGACCTGCCCTCTTATCCCCTGACTGTGCAATTTTCTCAACAGCCTTTGGTGAGGGACTCTGTCAAAAGCCTTCTGAAAATTCAGATAGACGATATCCACCGGTTCACCCAAATCCACATGCCTGTTGACCTTTTTAAAGAATTCTAAAATGTTTGTCAGACAAGACCTACTCTTACTGAAGCCATGCTGATTTTCTCTCAGTAAGGTTTGTTCTTCTATGTGTTTTAAAGTTTTCTCTTGTATGAGGCTTTCTACCATTTCCCATGGGACAGATGTAAGGCTGTCCTCTGACACTGTGGCCTTTTTAAAAGACTAGTTGCATATTACTGTTAAGAGATCCGCAATTTCATTTCTCAGTTCCCTAATAACCCTTGGGTGGATGCCATCTGGGCCCGGTGACTTGTTAACCTTCAATTAATCAATTAGTCCTAAAACATCCTCTCTTTTAACCTGTATTTGATTTAATTATTTAGTCAAGAGGGGGCCGTTCAGGCAACGGAATCTGCTCAAGGTCTTATGTCATTTAATCAGATGCGAAGAACTCATTTAATTTCTCTGCAATGTCCAAGTCCTCCTTAACCTCCCCTTTTCCTCCCTCACCATCCAGAGGCCCAAGTGGTTCTCTGGCAGGTTTTCTACTTCTAACATATTTAAAGAAGCTTTTATTATTACCCTTTATGTTGCTAGCCATGCGTTCCTCAAAATCTTTCTTTGCCTCTCTTATCATCTTCTTACATTTCTTTTGCCATAGTTTGTGTTCCTTTTTATTTTCCTCATTTGGGGAGGATTTCCATTTACAGAAGGACCTCTCCTTGCGCTTTAGAGCCTCTCTAAGTCCACTCGTTAACCATGCCGGTGTCCTCTTGGACTTAAATGAGCTCTTCTTTCTTTGTGGTATGCACTTGTGCTGGACCTCTATTATTGTTGTTTTAAACAGGTTCCATGCACTCTGAAGAGATTGGATTCTTCCAACCTTCCCCTTCAATTTCTTTCTAACTAGTTTCCTCAACTGAGGGAAGTTTGCCCTTCGAAAATCAAGGGCTTTTATGTCTGATTTGCTTGACACTCTTCCTCCGACATGCATGGGAAAGGTAATAGCAGTATGGTCACTGTTCCCCAGAGGCTCAGTGACATTCACATCCCTGACCAGGTCCTGAGTATCAGACAGTATTAGATCCAGAGTTGCCTGTTCTCGGGTGGGCTCCATGACAAGTTGCTCTAAGGCACAGTCATTCAGCAAGTCGAGAAACCCAGTTTCTCTTTCTTGCCCAGAGCTCGCATTGGCCCAGTCAATGTCGGGATAGTTGAAGTCCCCCATGATTACTATCCTGTCCCTCTGAGACACCTCCATGATTTCTCTCCTCATTTCAAGGTCCCCCTCAAGTTTTTGATCTGGTGGAAGATAGAATACTCCAACTATCACATCACTCCTTGGACCTGGTAGTTTAACCCAAAGTGATTCTATGGTGGAGTCAGACCCTCTGTCAATCTCCATTCTGCTGGATTTTATGCCTTCTTTGACATAGATGGCCACTCCCCCTCCAACCTGCCCCTCTCTATCCCTTCTATAGAGTTTATAGCCTGGGGTTGCTGTATCCTACTGGTTCTCCACATTCCACCAGGTTTCTGTTATGGCTATTATATCTATGTTATCCCTAGCTGCCTAGTTAACATGACTCATAACTGCACTCCTTAATAGTCCAATGAATAGTTGGCCTTGGGCGTTTTCCTGGAAAATGAAATAAAAAGGTACCTTCCTAGATTTTTTTAAACATATCAAGTGCTAAACCTTTCCATTTCTTTCACAGCAAACACTTATATTTGAAGCCATGTGACTCTTATTATAATTAATATGTCAAAGGATATACTTGATTGAGTGTGAAGAGGTGGATGAGCTTGGTTTGAGGGTATTTTTTATTATTATAACCCTTCTTTGGGAATGAGGTATCCTAGGGTCCTGACGAGGGCCTGAAACCTTTTGAGAACCACCCAAGGCTGGTCAGACATCCACATGTGTCTTGCTCCAGCCAGGGAAAATGTTATAGCAACAGCAGTCTGACAACACCAAGGAACTCTCACATTTCTCAACCCACCTGTAAATGGTCACACACCTATGGTTTGTGATACCAACAACAACCATATGCAGGTTAACAGCATATGCTACACAACAGTGCAACCCTATTACATTATAAAGTGCAATGCATCCAACCCAGGAGTATTTCAGTCACAATGCTATTGAGCTCAGGAGACATACATAATAATTTCCAAATTTCTTTGGACTCTCACTGGATTTTACATAACTTTCCTCTCCCATTTTTATAAAGAAGATAGGTCCTCCTAAGAGGCCATGTCAACCCAAAATCCCTATAACTACAACCTCCATACCTGGTCACATTGTTCCCATTCGCCTTGTTGCCTGAGGGAAGGAACTCCCCAAATGGTCAGTTTTCCTGAAAAATGAATGACTGCCAGGCGGGTGCCGTCCGGAGAAAGGCTCATCTTGAACACGCCATCCTACCGATATTTCAGTTCAGGACAACAACAAAAAAAGAGAGTAGAAAATAAGTTCACAAGCCCTATTAAACTCACCAAGTCACAATCCCATCTCTTTCTGCTGTCAAAACAGAGCATGGTTTGCCCTTACAGATCTTCTAGGCATTATCAAATATGAGAGAATCCTTCCCATTTGTTCAACCAGAGTGTAACACCACCGGTAAAGTTCACAGTGCTGTCGTTGCCTGTTAGGTGAACAGTGCAACCCTATTACGATTGGGTTAAATGCCTGTACTGCAGGAGTGTGGTGGCCCTGACGTCTGTGTAAATGTATCGACAGTGACAGACTTGGGAGAGGGAGATGATAAATCTCTGTATCTCTGGAAGTTCTCAAGGAGCACAGTCACGATTGCCAACTCCATCATCCCATAAATCCCCAGTGGTTGTTCTTTATCCTTCCACCTCCCTCCTCCTGCTGTCCTGTGAAGGGCAGGCAGGAGAAAGAGGTCCGGTTACTAAGGAAGACTATGAAACCTGCTTCACGTAAGAACAAGGGCCTTGAGGAGGCAGCCATGAACTGGGGCTGGGAACCTCTCTACATGCCGGCAACCTCTCCCTAGTGATTCCAAACTGATCTCCTCTTTCTGCAGAAAATGGTCCTCTCAATTGCGCTCTCACCCACTCTATCCATAACATCCGTTTTCACAAGCTAGAGCGCAAGTCCATCATCTCCAGCAAAGACCAAGAACAGTCGGAATCAGGAGAGCCACCATGACGGCCTTCAGCAGGCATGTTGTGGTCCCATTCCCCCTTTGGCTAGGGAATAATCAGGGCATGAAAATACTAAGTAGATGGCTGGTGATGTTTATTATTTACTAAATCTTGTAGATTAGATAGGATATCTTAAAAGTCAAATTTGCTATATTCACTCTTTGGTATTACATGAAAACAGATATAAATGTATGCTTAGATATTGAGCTAGGCAAATAGATTTTAAGCTGCTTAGTAAAATGAAAAATTATTGACATGGTTAAGACTAAATGGGCTAGCTTAATATTGCATTTTGTTATTTTCATTCTTTGTACTAGATGAAGATAGAGATAAGTAAGGATGAATATAATGATGGAAAAGAAAACATGTAAACTTGGAAATATCAAACACTTGGCCCAAAATATTGGGAAAATATTTGTATTTGAGCTATGTAACACGGAAATGCATAAGCAATGTATTTGTTTTAACCAGTTAGGTTTAGAAATTTTAATAAAATGTCAGTGCCAGTTGCTATACTCTGGGGCCTAAATCCAATTACCAGTTCCAACTCTAGCACACCCATTGCACTTCTAAGAATCTGGTGAGTCAGCATTTATGTATTCATTGATTCGGGGGGGGGGGGAGGCTCTCCTGCAATACTGCAGTGAAGACTTTGCTTGTGACCTGAGTTTGATCCCGAGCTCAGATAGCTGGCTTGAGGATGACTCCTCCTTCTAAGGTCGGTAAACAGAGTACCCAACTCCTCTCTCTCTCTCTCTCTCTCTCTCTCTCTCTCTCTCTCTCTCTCTCTCTCTCTCTTTCTCTCTCTCTGTGTGTGTGTGTGTGTGTGTGTGTGTGAATGTGACGTCTGCATAATTAAACTGTAAACCACCCAAAGAGTGCTTTAAGCACTATGGGACAGTATATGAACAGTATACACTTTGCTTTTACTCTTGTTGGCACGGGATTTAGGGCCTAGGAACAGGACGAGAATAACTCAGCTGCTTCAGTTAGCTCTTGGGAACTAAGAAGTAAGTGACTTCAACGTGGCATTTCACCAATTAGCTAGGAGGGAAAAGACTTGGGCATGCAGAAACGTTTAAGGGAGAACAACGGTTGGATGCTAAGGGAGGATATAGCTGTGGGCTCTAAATAATAATTCACATTCTTTAAAAAGTAAGGGAAATGGAATCCATTCAGAAATTCACCTTCTGTGGGAAAGACTACACTGACAAATAATGCAGGAAATAATGTGGGTTTAGAATGGTCAGACCTGGATTATTTTCCATTATCTAACATAAAAGTCAACATGAATCAAGACAAATCAGTAATTTGTCTTGAATATGAAATGCACAACAGACAAGTGAATCGTATTGCAAAGCACACTCCCCATTACCTGTTCCCTCCCTTGCCTGCTGTACAATTTGAGATTCACAATCTTGAGCAATGACCTTCTCTTGCCCTGTGGAAAAATAAAATCACACTGAATTCACTAGGCATTCTTTTTATCAAAACCCATAGCAAACATTGGAAAATGCAAGCAGGACAGTATTGCTTCTGTCAAAAGAGTGTGAAGTCTTCAAAATGCTCCTAATTAATATAGAAAGGAAGAAAGATGGGAAAATTTCTGACATATGATGACCACATAGGCCCCTTGGACTACTACATCCATTGCAGAAATAATGAAACAAAGGGAGGGAGGGAAGGAAGGAAGAAGGAAGGAAGGAAGGAAGGAAGGAAGGAAGGAAGGAAACTTGATCTTTAAAAGAGGTGCCCCCCCCAATGCTTCATGGTGTTTTTTTAAAAAGAAGATGTAGGAAGGTGCCTGGGTTATGGGGGCCACACTTGGGGGTCCGAGGGCCACGGTCAGGCCACGGTTCTCACTTTGTCCACGTGCGAGCAAGAACAGCCACTCTCACAAGAGCCTCCCTCCTTGGTCTCCCTCCCTCCTGAAGGGGCTTTGATCTCTCCAGAGCCCTGCCTCAGTCAGGGGGCTACAGATGAGGTCCACCCTCCATTTTCCAGCCTCCCCACCTCTTCTTCTTTAATGCAGAAAATTCATTCAGAAGTTAAAATGAGACAAAACCATGCACACTCTGAGTCCATGGAGCTCATAGGTTTTGGTTCTAAACTCCCGGGGACGATTCCATCCAAATGCAGATGGAGTTCCCTTTGACCAGGCGTTCTTAGAAATAAGGGAAGAGATTAAGTGCTCTGGGCAAAATGGAGCAGCAGCAACACACCACTTGAGGCTAACTCTTTTACAAATGCTGTAAATTCCCACACAACATCCAAGGTGCTTCTACTCTGTTAGATCCCCCTCCTCGAGTTGGCCTCTTCTGGCCACAGCCTGAGGGACAAATGAAGAGCCACCCATGAAACGTGTCCATCCAACGGGAGATCCTGATATAAGGGTGAAAAGAAGGCAGCCACGTTCAGCTTCTTTCTCATCCTCTCAGGGAATATTCCAATCGGGTCCTCCTTTTCCAAGTTGCACAAGCCTTCCAGGTTCATTCTTCCACACACACCCCCAAAATAAATGCGGTCACAAGACGACACACACTTCCTAAACTGCCGAAGCGTTTGTCCTGGAGGACAAATGCATCTTTGGATAACACAGAACGGTGTAGTAATTCAGCAGGTTTTTCATAGGCAGGTGGCTCTCCTTAAGCCAAGAGCTCAGAAAGTGGTCCTAAGAGCATTTAACTGGGGGTTGTGCCTGACAGCTAGGAAAAACAGTGGTACCTCGGATAACAACTGCCCCGGATAATGAATAATTTGGATAACAACTGCAAATTTCCAGGTATAGGGCTGCCTCTGATAATGAATTTTCCCTATGGGCTGCCTCAGATAACAAATCGCAATTCCTAGGTATAGGTCTGCCTTGGAGAATGAATTTTCTCTATGGGCTGCCTTGGATAACGGATCTTCCTATGGGCTGCCTCGGATAACGAATTTTTCCCTATGGACTGCCTCAGATAATGAATTTCCAGCAGTAAAAAGTTATCCCAGGTAGCATTGCATCTGTACCTTTAAAGTGCACTGTTTAAAGAGTTTTGAGCAAAAAACCAGGTGTCTGTGCCTTTTTCCTAGGCTCCAGAACAGATTAAACGGTTTCCCATTCATTCCTATGGGAAACTGCATTTCAGATAACAACATGTTTCGGATAACAACTAACCTCGGAGAACAAATTACCGTCATTATCCGAGGCACCACTGTACTTTCTCATCCCCCACCCTCCCCTCCTGTGCGTGAAAAGAGGAAACTCTCCAGGTATCACCTACACCAAATTTATGCCTTGCCCTTAATTAAATCAAGAGTTGGCCTACAGAAGGTGCACAGATGACATCAGAATGGTCTGCCCTGTGTCTACCTGTGGGAAGGACACAAGCAATAGAAGCTTGCCACCTGGACGGGCAGGAGGTGTGGATAACCCACGTGCTGGGGCTGAATCAAGAGGGGAGGGGAGGAACGTTGTTCTGTCTCACCTTGTGTATAAGACAACGTAGCAGAAATCAAAGTGAAAACACAGAACTTTTAGCCTCAACTCAAGAGAAAAGGCACAGTGCAAAGGCAAAAATAAACAAACAACAAACCCTCTGAAACATCAAGTGTTGAAACTTTAAGTGCGACTTACAGTGCCAACATCATCTTCGTAACTTGTGACTTGCTTGTAATATGGAGATCCTGAGAGCATTCGCCATGCTGTCAGGCCACAGCTACTTGCTTTAGACCCTCCGGCTCCATCATCATCCCTTTCGCAGCCACCGATAATCAAAAGCCTATTGCAAGAAGATTGCACAAAGTTTAGGAGTGAAACCCTCTGGTGTTCGAAGTCCGTTCTCTCACAAGGAGAAATTCTTGGTTTCAAAACCCTGTCGTGCTTGCTGCCAGGCACAACTTGGCAACCGTTCAACATCTAAGATGAAACCGAAACGTTAGTCCCGACTAGAGCAGAACCACTGAATTGACGCAACATATGCTACTGTTGATTTTGCCAGTCCCGTTTGTTAGGTGGATCTAGGCCAACTGGGGCAAAATAACTGGATTTAGCTCTTCATGTCTGTTGCACTCTCGACTGTTCTGTACATCAGACTTTTTTTTAAAAAAAAATCATACTTTGTATTTCCTGTTTAAAGAAAGAGGAGAGGAAATAAATACTGATTTTTTAAAAAAAAAAAGCATTGGAGGCTATAACTCATATAATCCACATACATGGGAGTAAATCCCATCCATTTAATCCACTGAGATTTTCTGCAGACATGGTTAGGATTGCATTCTGATTCACCAAGACAAGCTAGTTTTCAGATGAACTACTTGTTATGAATTTTTTTCCCTCTCCAGAATTTATCTTGAGCTACGAAAAAATATGTTGTGAGGACAGGCCACTTTCTTTTGCCTGAAGAAAAGACGGGGGGGGCCAGGCTGTGTGGCCCACCTTTGTGTTTCATCACCCGGCAAGGCATCACCCTCTAGCGGCAGAAATATATACGTTTTGGGGGGGGAGAGAATGGAGGTGGGGGTTAAATATCCCCAGAATTCCTAAACAAAATACCCATCACCCAACAACCAATGATCACCCATCCACCCACCCAAATGCAGATCCACCTCACTCAGAATAGCATGCGCTGCTTCACTGGGTCTATTATGCGTTACTACACTGGAGTCAACGCTAAAATAAAATATAATTTCTTCTTCGGATACCCAATTAGTCTTCCAGTTAGTGTGGGGATTCCATTCCCCCATATTTCTGAGCCCCAAAATTGGCCAGCACACAGAGGCAGCTGAAAGCCGGGGGGGGGGGGTCTGCATGGCCTGTATTTCCCAGCAACCCCCAGGGCCAAGCAGGTACCGGATGTGCTGAGCTAAGCCCAAGAAGGCAGCAAAACAGGATGGCAAGACCAGAGGAGAAACGGGATATCAGGACATCAGGGCCATCTGCTCTGTGACCCTTGACCCCATAGCTTCCTTCCCTGGGTCTTCATCAATAACAAGCCAATATGGTCTTCGAGATAGGCGTGCATTTCCCTCCCACCGAGGAAGGTCTTCCTGTGACCATTGTTCTTCTCTTATTAATAAAAGACTGGTCTTTCAGGCAGTATTATCACACCATCACACACGCTCACACAACCATGCACGCAGCCCAGAGAGAGAGAGAAATAGATGCTGCCTGAAGACCAGACATTTGCACCCTGAAACTCTGTGTCTGCGTAATCCATAACGCAACAGATGGTGACTCCGACGTGATTCCCCTAAGGCAACGCAGACGTGATTCCCCCAAGGCAACGCAGACATTATCTCCTGAAGCAAGGCAGATGTACAGGAACCACTGAGTCGCAAGGAACAAGCTCCAGGCCAGAAGGCACGGAATGTGGCTCATCCCCATCTCACTTCGCCCGTAAAGGGCTTCGAGGCGCACCCAGACATCCTCCAAAAGGATCCCATAGGTGAGATGGGAGCGTTCTTCTGGGTTGAAGAGAGAAAAGAATTCAGAGAGCCAATTAATTTTCAGAGCCAAGGAATGCCTTGTGCCAGCCATGAGCTCCAAACAGAGCCTTGGCAGTCACAACAGCCCCTGGATTGGGAACCAGTAGTAGGAAGAGATCTGCAGGCAGAAACTTCCAGGGTTGGCAACCAGAACGCAGGTGATAGAGCAGGGCAACAATGGGGACGAATGGAGATGCCTTTTTCACTCATTCCTCCAGAATTCCAGATTCCCCTACCAATAATTTTTCCACCTAGTGACCTGCAGTTAGGAACAGTGTCCCAGAATCAGGAATTGGGTGAGCAAAAAAGGGAATCCCAAGGGGATTTAGAAAAGCCAGCAACAGAACATCTGGAAGGGTTAAAATCAGATCCTTCCGTCGAGACCAATCCCAGCAAAGGGCAAAATGACACTCAGGAAGCAGGTCTCATCAAATCCCAGAAGCAGGAGGGAAAAAATCTTGCCCTACCAGAAAATTTACCTCCAAAAAGCAAGGAAATGCCCCAAAGGCATGCACTAGAGTTAGCTCAGTCACGCAGCAAAGAGCCAAGCTATGGGGAAGGGTTTCCCAAAGCAATGCAGAGAGGCCACAATTTTGGCCACGTATCAGTGACACAAGCCCTGGGATCATTTAAGACTCAGGATTCCATTTCCCAGGGAAAGCACCTCGAGTCAGAAGCTGCAGGCTTCTATGCAGAGTTCCACTCTGGGCTGGACCAAAGCAGATTTGCCCAGAGAGGGAATCCAAAAGTTGGACCCCTTTTCCAGAAGGACAAAGTTGGCCCTTAGATCAAAGGCCAGCCTTTCAGACGCCTCAGCAGATGCAAGGCACCGCCAGTACAAATTTAGGAGAAAGGCCAAATGAAAAATCATTTTTCCCTACCTAAGAGGTTTTTCTTCCTCCAAAGCCACTGAGAATGCAATTTCCTTTCCCAGAAATCATAAGCAGCCAGAATTCCACCACTCTGTCCTTAGCAAGCCACAGGAAAATTCAGAAATCAAGATGCCCTTCTCTCTCTCTCTCTCTGCCTCTGTCACACTGCTTGGAGGCAGCTCAGAGAGAGCCGGGGGGGGGGGTTGCTGAAGAGCGAACCGTCACTAGTTGTCAGGAAGTTGCCAGGAAGATTTCCGGAGCAAAAGATTTCAAGTGCTTTAGAAAGAAAAAAATGTCCCAAAGATCTCATCTTTCAACTATTCTCATGGGGTATTCCAAGGGAATGAGACGAGTTTGGTCCATTCCACCCACACACAGGAAGCATGGGATGGCTACCAGTTTGCCAGTAGTAGCGACTTTCTTTTAGGAATGTCTTCAAGGAGTTTGTATAAACAAAACCAGATTCTTATCAGCTTCCTTCACCGCCTGGTGTAATGACAAGACAGAAAAGACAGGCAGGCCTTCAGGGCTAGAAGCATAAGAACCTAAGAAGAGCCTTGCTGGATCAGGCCAAAGGCCCATTTAGTCCAGCTTCCTGTATCTCACAGCGGCCCCACCAGATGCGTTTGGGAGCGCATGAGACTAGCTCTGTCTCCAGATAGCACTCCCCTGCATCTGGCCCTTGAAGTACCCTGGTTTTAAGCCTGGAGATTACACATCTCCATCATGGTTTGTAATCTGTGATGGACTTTTCCTCCAGGAATCTGTCCAATCCCCTTTTGAAGGCATCCAGGCCAGATGCCATCACCACATCCTGTGGCAGGGAGTTCCACAGACTAACAGCACACTGGGTGAAAAAATATTTTCTTTTGTCTGTTCTTACTCTCCCAGCCCTCAATTTGAGTGTAAGTTCCCTAGTTCTTCAATTTTGTGAGAGGGAGAAGAGCTTCCCTCTATCCACTTTACTCATGCCCTGCATTATTTTGTACGTCTCAATCATATCCCCCTCAGGCGCCTTTTTCCAGACTAAAGAGGCCCAAATGTTTTAGCCTTTCCTCATAAGGGAGGTGCCCCAGCCCAGTAATCATTTTAGTCGCTCTCTTCTGCACCGTTTCCAGGTCCACTATGTCTTTCCTGAGATGCGGTGACCAGAATTGTACACAATACTCCAGGTGCGGCCTTACTATTGTTTTGTATAATGGCATTATAATGTTGGCTGTTTTATTTTCAATCCCCTTTTTGATAATCCCTAGCATGGAATTGGCCTTCTTCACTGCTGCCACACATTGGGGAGACACCTTCATGGAGCTGTCCACCAACACTCCAAGATCTCTTTCCTGATCTGTCACGGATAACTCAGAGCCCATGAGTTGATAGATAAAGTTTGGATTTTTTGCCCCAATATGCATTACTTTACATTTGGCTACATTAAAACGCATTTGCCATTTCGTAGCCCATTCCCCCAGTTTGGGGAGATCCTTCTGGAGCTTTTTACAATCTTCTCTGGTTTTTACCACACGGAAAAGTTTTCTGTCATCTGCAAACTTGGCCACCTCACTACTTATCCCTGTCTCCAGGTCATTTATGAACAGATTGAAAAGCACCAGTCCCAGGACAGATCCCTGGGGCACACCGCTTTTCACCTCTCTCCATTGTGAAAATTTCCCATTGACACCTACTCTTTGTTTCCTGGATCTCAACCAGTTCTCAATCCATAAGAGGACCTGCCCTCTTATCCCCTGACTGTGCAATTTTCTCAGCAGCCTCTGGTGAGGGACTGTGTCAAAAGCCTTTTGAAAATCCAGATAGACTATATCCACCGGTTCACCCAAATCTACATGCCTGTTGACCTTTTCAAAAAATTCTAAAAGATTTGTCAGACAAGACTTACTCTTGCAGAAGCCATGCTGATTTTCTCTCAGCAAGGTTTGTTCTTCTATGTGTTTTAAGATTTTCTCTTGGATGAGGCTTTCCACCATCTTCCCTGGGACAGATGTAAGGCTAACTGGCCTGTAGTTTCCCGGGTCCCCCCTCCTTCCTTTTTTAAAAATTGGTGTGACATCTGCTATCCTCCAGTGCCACGGCACTGTGGCCGTTTTAAGAGACAAGTTGCATATTACCGTTAAGAGATCTGCAATTTCATTTCTCAGTTCCCTAATAAGTCTTGGGTGGATGTCATCTGGGCCCGGTGACTTGTTAATCTTCAATTTATCAATTAGTCCTAAAACCTCCTCTCTTTTAACCTGTATCTGATTTAATTATTTAGTCAAGAGGGGCCGTTCAGGCAGCAGAATCTGCTCAAGGTCTGTCGTGAAGACAGAAGCAAAGAACTCATTTAATTTCTCTGCAATTTCCAAGTCCTCCTTAACCTCCCCTTTTCCTCCCTCACCATCCAGAGGGCCAACTGGTTCTCTGGCAGGTTTTCTACTTCTAACATATTTAAAGAAACTTTTATTATTACCATTTATATTGCTAGCCATGTGTTCCTCAAAATCTTTCTTTGCCTCTCTTATCATCTTCTTACATTTCTTTTGCCAGAGTTTGTGTTCCTTTTTATTTTCCTCATTTGGGGAGGATTTCCATTTACAGAAAGACCTCTCCTTGCGCTTTAGAGCCTCTCTAACTCCACTCGTTAACCATGCCGGTGCCCTTTTGGACTTAAATGAGCTCTTCTTTCTTTGTGGTATGCACTTGTGCTGGGCCTCTATTATTGTTGTTTTAAACAGGCTCCATGCACTCTGAAGAGATTGGATTCTTCCAACCTTCCCCTTCAATTTTTTCTAACTAGTTTCCTCATCTGAGGGAAGTTTCCCCTTCGAAAATCAAGGATTTTTATGTCTGATTTGCTTGACACTCTTCCTCCAACATGCATGGCAAAGGAGATTGCAGCATGCTCACTGTTCCCCAGAGGCTCAGTGACATTCACATCCCTGACCAGATCCTGAGTATCAGACAGTATTAGATCCAGAGTTGCCTGTTCTCGGGTGGGCTCCATGACAAGTTGCTCTAAGGCACAGTCATTCAGCAAGTCGAGAAACCCAGTTTCTCTTTCGTGCCCGGAGCTCGCACTGGCCCAGTCAATGTGGGGATAATTAAAGTCCCCCATGATTACTATCCTATCCTTCTGAGACACCTCCATGATTTGTCTCCTCATTTCAAGGTCCCCCTCAAGTTTTTGATCTGGTGGACGATAGCATACCCCAACTATCACATCAATCCTTGGACCTGGTAGTTTAACCCACAGTGATTCTATGGTGGAGTCAGGCCCTCTGTCAATCTCCATTCTGCTGGATTTTACCCCTTCTTTAACGTAGATGGCCACTCCCCCTCCAACCCGCCCCTCTCTATCCCTTCTATAGAGTTTATAGCCTGGGATTGCTGTATCCCACTGGTTCTCTACATTCCACCAGGTTTCTGTTATGGGTATTATATCAAAGTTATCCCTAGCTGCCAAATGTTCAAGTTCTCCCATTTTTGGTCGGAGGCTTCGAGCATTGGCGTAGAAGCACCTGTACAGTGGGTTCTGCAACAACAGCTGCTGCTTTGTTCTTTCCCCCCCACAGGTATTATTTTCAGTAGACAAACTATCACATTCCATTATTCTCCCAGTACTAATACCTGGTATGTCATCTCTATGTGATTCTCTACCCTTTCCAACCTCATTCCCCGAGGATGAGGTGTTCCGAACCGGATGCCACTCAGCTCCTGTCGGCTTTCCCCCAGTTATCAGTTTAAAAGCTGCTCTGCTGCCTTTTTGAGGTTGAGTGCCAGCAATCTGGTCCCATCATGATTCAAGTGCAACCCGTCCCTCCTGAACAGGTTTGGCTTGTCCCAAAATGTTCTCCAGTTCCTGAGCAAACTGACTACAAGTCTCATGTGCCATACATTTTTTGGCACAAGCAATCAACAGTGTTTAAAAATGTATAAAATAAAATAAAATCACTAATGTGTGTTCCTTTTTCCTCCAAAAATCTAGCAGGAAAAAAAAACCTTCTTCTCAGGGCATGAATTTCAAATTTAAAACAAAAAACCAAAACAATTAGAAAGAAAAGGGGAGAAATCTCTCCCCCCCCTCTTCAGGCAATGCTTGGTTTTAACTATATTTACCCTGAGAGAAAGTGAAAATATTCTCACAGGTATGGAGCCATTCCAAACAGAGGCACCTCCCTTCCATGGCAGTTTGAAGCTTTACCAGCAGAATGATCCCAGAACAACATTTAAGGAATATTCCTCACATTTTATCAACTGCAAAGGCTGATGGACTGTGGGTAATCTGGGAGCTGCTGTTACCATTCATGCAAACCAGATTTATCCATCACAAGAAGAATACATTTCCCAGGCCCATATGAACTTTTAGCAAAAGAACTTTCCAACAAACAGCCATCCAGAGCACATTGGAAGCAGAGAAATATTGTTAGGTAGTTCTCACCTTTTGCCTCACAAAATGTAAGGCCCTAGACAGACTTATGTATTCTCATGTATCTACATATTGTATTTGAAAATATCCATTGTTTATACATGCAAATTCTTGCCATGCATAGTCAGGAAATGTATTCATGTATTGCTTATGCTTATTGCTTTATTGCTTGCTATTATGCTGTGAGAAGCAACTGTGTTCTATCATGCTATCAGTGTATTATTGTTAATGTACCTATATCTGTATGCTAGATATGCCTATGTACCATGTACCTTTCAAGTTTAATTTCTTGGGAGGCAATTGTGCTTTATTATGCCATTTTTAGATATTATTGCAAGTTATGATGAGCTCAAGTTTCCATCTCTGAAAGTTATATGAATATTGGGTGCTGTTTACCTCTGTGTGAGGAAAATGCATGTCACCTTAGCCAAACATTCCCGGGGTGTCCCTCACATTAGATAGCACATCACAGCCAATGATTTCTGCCATGCCTTAGCTTAGTGCCATCATAATGAACATGTGGTTGGGGGGAATAGCCACGGAATATCACCACAGCAACCCTCATACACCTGACATTTTGGGGCAGTGAGGCAAGCATCCCCACAATTCTCACAACTCAGCCCAGACATATGAGGCTTGTCTTGCCAGAGACATGTCACTGCCTCCTAGATAAGGAGTTAAATTTCCTCTTGGGCCAAGCATTGAGGCTCCTGGGACAAGTGACCTCGGGTTGCCGGCTTTCATGGCCAGCATGGGTCAGCACAAAGACGAGTGCCTGGTTTCTGGTCTGTGCCCCTCTGCGCCTCCTGACTGGTATGCCAAAAGGGACCAAAGCTCTTGCCAGCTTGTTCATATTTAAAAGGGAAAAAAGGGGAAATGTGGGGATTCCATTCCCCCATATTTCTGAGCCCCAAAATTGGCCAGCACACAGAGGCAGCTGAAAGCCGGGGGGTCTGCATGGCCTGTATTTCCCAGCAACCCCCAGGGCCGAGCAGGTACCGGATGTGCTGAGCTAAGCCCAAGAAGGCAGCAAAACAGGATGGCAAGACCAGAGGAGAAACGGGATATCAGGACATCAGGGCCATCTGCTCTGTGACCCTTGACCCCATAGCTTCCTTCCCTGGGTCTTCATCAATAACAAGCCAATATGGTCTTCGAGATAGGCGTGCATTTCCCTCCCACCGAGGAAGGTCTTCCTGTGACCATTGTTCTTCTCTTATTAATAAAAGACTGGTCTTTCAGGCAGTATTGTCACACCATCACACACGCTCACACATCCATGCACGCAGCCCAGAGAGAGAAAGAGAGAGAGAGAGAGAGAGAGAGATGCTGCCTGAAGACCAGACATTTGCACCCCGAAACTCTGTGTCCGTGTAATCCATAACGCAACAAGTTAGAACTGGTTACTGGGCAGTTGGAAGGGAGGGAGGGAGAGGCAGCAAGCTGGTCTTGCGTGATTAAGGCTACAAACATGTGAACCATGGCACCTTAACGCAAGTGTTAATCCCATATAGGGCAGATCAATTTTCCTCAACTGCTGCACAGTAAATCAACCCTTACATAAATCTCAGTATCTGTGCCGGTTGGGTTCAGATTAAAATCATTGATTGAACGATTGATGAATTGATCGACCGATCGATCGACCGACCAACCAACCAACTTTGTGCATTTATATACTGTATCACTGACTTCATGAAAGGATTTCTCTAAGTGGTTTACAGCAACATCGCAATTTAAATATTAAAATTTGGATTTATTTTTTGACAATTTGACCTAAAATAATCATTGATTTTTATCCACCCTACCCGTGAGTAAAATTTAAATTTAGGAGCAACTTCTGAATAAACCTGTAAAAGACTATGAATAAGCACTTGAAAACTATTTTAAGAACTCTTAAGCTGGTATCTTTTCAGAGGTTTCAGTCCCTTGATATTACTGAGACATTTGAAAATGTGAAATGGTGGGAAACAAAGGAGAAAGGGGAGGGGCTGACATATCATCCCCAGAAATGCTTGTGATTTATACAAGGCATATTTGCTTTAATCTAAGAAGAGAGAATAGGATAATAATGTTTATCTTCCATAACTCAGTAAGAGATGGGTGATATCTAGAGTTCAAAATGCAAACCTCATGCCCCAATGAGGGAATGGGGACATAGCCATGCAGAGGGCAATGAAATCCTACTCACTCTGGTCTCAGTCTGGATCGAATTTGTCTTTCAGCTGAAAACGTGAACTAGAACATGCACTCAAGAATGTAGAAACCATATGGTCTTTCCTGTAAGCTGCTTTGGGTCCTTTTCCAAGGAGAAAGGCAGGGTAAAAATACTCTAAAATAAATAAATAAATAAGCTTGCACAGAAGCTGACAGTCCCTGAATAGAGATAGCAAACTGCTCACCAGTGATATAAAATGAAAGGGTCCCCCCTCCCCCACCCCACCCCACCCCGGTTATGATTACATACGAAGAGATACTAAAAGACTGGGAATAACTGCAAATTAACTTGGCAATGAAGAGCACTCTTTTTGGTTTCACGCCTGACAACCTGGTTTTTCTTTTCTTTTTCTTTTCTTGTTCCAAAATGCAGCGAGCAATCAATCAATCAATCAATGATTTTAATCCAAACCCACCCTGCACAGATAATGAGATTTAAGGACAGCAGGTGCAGGAAGAGAAAAATGTTGGGAGGCGTGGCACCGGGAGGCAAGACAATGTTGTCCTCGCACGTGAGGTAACTTCCAACCTGGGCACAGCCACCTCCATCCATCCATCCATCCATTCCCAGCTGGTCCAAGGCCTCAGCATGGAAATATCTGTACAGTCTCTGTACTGCGCCCAAAAGCTAAGGGCAAAGGGCCCCAAACTAAGGGAACCCTATTATCTTGGTCTGCTGAGTTTTACCTGAATTCCCTTCAAGGCCGTTTCTGCTGTCACTCAGCCTGGAAGCAGCTCCATCCCTCTCGGTCCTTTTCCTAACTCACTTCCATGGCTCTACAACAGTGGTCCTCAACTGGTGGGTCTCCAGATGTTCCTGGACTGCCACTCCCAGAAGTCCTGGCCAACTCAGCTAGGGATGAAGACTTCTGGGAGTGGCAGTCCAGGAACATCTTCTGGGGACCCACCGGTTGAGGACCACTGTGTCTACAAGAACCACCCTTCTATTTTCAGGCTTTGGCCCTAAGTCCCAGGGAATGGGATGCTGCTGACCTGGCACTCTTAATGTCTCTTCTGGGGAAGGAAGGGGAGGGGGGAAAGAGGGAGGCGACAGGAAACAATGCACTGAAGGCTTGCAACACTTCACACGTTACAGTGTTAAGGTACGGTTCTGTGCTATGTCCAAACTGGATTCAGAATTAATCCATTAGGGTACAACCTAGGCCCTAAGGGAAGTCACATCACACATTGCTGCAGTGACATGTTTGTAGAGTTGCAAAGATGCAGAGACTGAGAATTCATATGTGCTCTAAAATTAAATGTTATACACATCTTACTAGGAATTAATCAGATGGGAATCACACAGCTGGTCATATTCTACTCTTAGACCCTTTCACATTTCTTTTATATTAGCTAACAGTCCTAATATGCTCCCAAACTCAAAAGTTAATGGTAATATAAAAAAAAATAATCCCTCACTGAAAATTGATAAAGAAAGTAATAAAGAGGAATGAACAGTGTAATCATTCTAAACTATCATTTCCTGCATTTGTAAACGTTGGCCATTTTGCTCTACGAAGCAAGCATGGAAGCAGATTCTCTCACCATCAGCTGGGAAAACAACGCATTTATCGCACCTTAGATTGCAGTGGGAACAGAAATCAGTGCAAGGAATCGCCCTGCTGGTGAAAGGGAGATGATGGCAGCTGTGAATCTGCCTTCTCCCTCTAGTTTTTTCGGACTCTCTCTCTCTCTCTCTCTCTCTCTCTCTCTCTCTCTCTCTCTCTCTCTCTCTCTCTCACACACACACACACACACACACACACACACACACACACACACACACACACACACACACACACACACACACACACACATACACACACACACATATATTAGGCATTAAGCAATGAAAATGACAGAAAAATTCTTTGTTCTGCTCAGCCAAAGATTGAGAACATGTGGCCCTCCAGGCGTTAACCGGACTTCATGTCCCCCCAGCCTGGCCAGCGCAGCAGCGACAACCGATGGATGTCCCTCATCCCTATTCACAATGAATTTTACATCTGGGGACAGCAGCTTCAAAATGGCACAAATCTTATTGTGGATCTATTTTTATTAAAAAGAGGATGCTAGAAATGGTGCAATTTCAGGATGATTCTGCTCCCTCTTTTATAGGCTAAGACACTATCTTCTCCCCCGCCCCTAATCCCAATATTGCTCTTGTTCTTTCATCCCTAGCAAGGATATATGTGTGGATATACCTGAGAATTTAGGTGAGCGGAATTAATATAGATAGGAGTCCAAGCTCCAAAGCGTTGACCTCAGAAGACTGGCATGCACCGCAACACTGCTTATCATTTAAGTATCTTCTGTCAGGGTAGGTAAAACTTAATGACGGCAAGAACAAAGCTGCCATATCAAGTTAGTTAAGAGCCCCTCTTCCTGAAGTGAAGAGAACACATACTGTATATCACTGAAACACATACTTAATTTTTAAACAACATTTCAGAGAGCTGGCAAAATGCAGCACACACCAGACAAGGAAGCTATATTAAGACGACCAGACGCACAGATATGATGAGAACTCAACGCTTCACTGAGAGCCACGGTCGAGAGGTCTAGAGACTCACTTATACATTATTAACACTTAAGAGTGAAGAGGCTCTGGGATGGGGGGGGGGAGCAGCAGCAGCCATTGACAGAGCGCCTGGGGCCATCCATAATCCAGCTCTTTGGAAGGAGCTTAGATTGCTGCATCAGGAGTGAACTAGACTTCAGGCGAGGGAGAAGCAGCGCAATATATATGAACTTCTTCTCCCTGTCCAGCAGTCAGTCAAGACTTAGACTGGAACGCCAACTCAAACTGGACTCTCTGAACCAAACTAGTAGGAAAGCAAAACACCACAAACAATAAAAGCATACATTTTATTTGCTGCATACTTGATCCAAGATGACATCACAATGTCTGCAAATTAAATATACAGGGGACATAAAAAGTTTACACACCCCTTTTAAAATGCCAAGTGTCTGCGATGTAAATAAATGAGACAAAGATAAATCATTTGAGGACTTTTTCTTCCTTTAATGAGACCTACGAACTGTACGACTCAGTTGAACTGAAATCTTTTAAGTGGAACAAAGACAAATTAAAAAAATGAAATAATATGGTGGCATATGTGTGCACACCCTTTTCTAACTGGAGATGTAGCTGTGCTCAGCAGTAAAAAAATCACATTCCAACTCATGTTAAATAGGAGTCCGTACACACCTCCACCATTGAAAGTGCCTCTGAGGAATCCCAAATAGAGATCAGCCCTGCTAGTAGGTCTCTCCTGACATTTTCTTAGTCACCTCCTACAGCAGAAGCCATGGTCTGCAGGGAGCTCCCAAAGCACCAGAGGGCTCTCATGTCAGGAGAAGGGGACAGAAGGATTCCCAAGGCATTAGATATACTATGGAACACAGTGAAGACAGTCATCATCAAGAACTGGACGTCCCTGAAAAATGGATGAAAAGACTAGAAGAAAACTGGCCAGGGAGGCTGCCAAGAGGCCTCCGGCAACATTAAAGGAGCTGCAGGAACATCTGGCGTGTACTGGCTGTGTGGTACATGTGACAACAATCTCCCATCTTCTTCATATGTCTGGGCTATGGTAGAGTGGCAAGACAGTGGCCTTTTCTTACAAAGAAAAACATCCAAACCTGGCTAATTTTTGCAAAAACACATCTGAGGTCTCCCGAAAGCATGTGGGGAAAAGTGTGACGGTCTGATGAAACCAAGGTGGAACTTTTGGGCCATAATTCCCAAAGATATGTTTGGCGCAAAAACAGCACCGCACATCACCCAAAGAACAACAACATACCCTCAGTGAGGCCTGGGAGAGGGGATTATGAGCAGCTCCAAATACCAGTCAATCCTGGCACAAAACCTTCAGGCTTCTGCTAGAAAGCTGAACATGAGGAGGAACCCTAATTGGGTATCTCTCATGACATATTTCTTTCTGTAATACCACATACTGAGATAAATCCGAAAATTTGTGGTTTATGTACTCTCTTCTTTCCTCAACAGGGAAAAAAAAAGAGAAAGCTGCTTTTGTACAGCATTTGAAGTTATTTGGCCAACCAAGTGTGTAACCACCGTTCAAGCCCACAAAACTTTCTTCCAATAACATTCTTTTACAACTTTGGTGGGCAAGAGGTTTCCTCTATGGAGGCTGTAAAAATCTCAGCGACACACTCCCCGTGGCAGAGGATAAATCGACAACATTAATTCGGCATGAAGGAATCATCCACACTGCCTCAGAAAAGAGATTAAGCTGTCCAATCGCTGTCAACTACAGTCACGAAGGAAATCTGTGGGGAAAGGGCAGCCTTGTTAAGAAGACGCTGGCCATGAAAGGAGTGTTTCCCACAAGTCTGAACTGTTCTACAAGAAAGGAGACAAAGGACCACTTTGAAACGCTACATCTACCCTGCTTCTGGGCAGTATGCTTACAGAAACAGATTTATTACCCCGTCTTTTATATCCACTATCTTAGCCTGGCATACTACGAGAAAAGAAACCTTTGGTTATCAAAGCCTGGCAGTTATGTTTGTTTGAGAAGCGGGCAAAATTCCAAAATGTACAGCCATGCTCACCCAGAAATAAATCTGCTTCAAACCTAACAGAAATGCATCGAAGACTGCAGCTATCAATGGCTTTGCAAAAGCTTTAAAGGCTAACCTGAAAAAAAGTTGCATGGGAGAGGACAGGAAAAGTTGCAACAGTGCTGGCGATATTCAGAATAATAATATACCCACTTTAGCAATAGCATGGTACCGTGTCAAGACCAACATTTCTAAACCACTGCCCAAAGAGCAAGGAACAAAGCATACAACAAATAGGTCATTTGGCAGCTAAGTATCAACCCTGTAATGATCACTCTACTCCACCTTTGGTGATTATGCTGGGAAGTCCGTTTTAACACCGGGCAGTGAAAATACCTCCCGTCCCGAAGCAGAGGAATCTTGCGATGAAGTGGTTAAATTGCACCACTGCTGTCAAGACCCTGCTTACGACCTGAGTTCAGTCGCAATGGACTCAGGTAGGCGGCTCAAGGTGGCCTCAGCCTTCTGTCCTTCCAAGTTCAGTAAACTGCATGCAATGTGTAACCAGCATAATTTAATTGTAAACCACCCAGAGAATAGTTTATATGCGATGGGGCAGGACATAAGCATGTTTTCTAACTATTTCAGCACAGGGGGCTGGATGGGAGCTATACAACAAACAAAGAAGAAGGTAGCAGAAAAATTACATAGGGATAACCAGGAATTTTACTGGGTCAGCAGAAGCAACCTAAGCAGACACAGAAAATGAGGGGCGCAACGTTTTTACTCATTTCCGACTTTTGGAACCTCCTTCACACTTCCAAGGGTCCCTCAAGCCCTCAGAGCGTAGTTTTAGGAAAACACAGGCCACTACAAGGGGGGAAGGACAATGCCAGACCAACCTATTTACCACCTGGTTCAACCTACAACTTCAGGGGGACAAAAGGAGCCCCTCCCCCCCAATTGTCATGATGCTTTGGTTGGGAATAACCTATAATAAAACAGGTTTTACAAATACTTTCTATCAACCACAGAGGCAAAATTACACATCTTACTCTATAGGGCTGTATCTCAGATCAAAGAAATGTCAATTAAGAAAAACAAATCCCCCAATGAGCTACCAACTCAAGAAAGTTAAGATAGCACAGTATAAATTAAATATAAATAATTTAAATAATACAGTATAAATAATTAAATATAACTATTTAACTAAGAAGCACATCTGAGAGGACAGGACACTGGAATCGTGATTGTTTTTGTCCAGAGGAATAGAGGGGGCAGGTGTGCCAAGCAGGGAAAAGGAAGCCAGGAAGAGGTGTGATTCTGATTAATTTTTCCTCTCTTTTTTTTCCTGTTGCAATTGATATGATGTTTTCAACAGGAGTTGCCTACCTACAATATTTCCCAGGAAAGAATCCTGATTAATTAATTAGCTTGGCGATTTTTTGCAAGAGTGCATGAGAGTTTTGCGCACAGGATTGACCCTTTAATTCACGTTGAAACAGTAGCTTCCGGAGGCTTGGGGAAAGAATACACTCCTTGTTCTCAGGATAAGGATTAGTGGGGAACTAATCTCCAGGAATGGGAACAGGAGGTGTCCATTTCTCAATACAGAGGAACAGGAAGATAAAGAGCCCGCAACAGACTTCTCTTTAATTTTAAAGTGAACGGTAGCATCACGTGGAAAAGAGAGTGGGGTCAAATCAGGATACCTCCTATTCAGATCAGGAATCGGAAACAGCCAGCATCAGAGAGGTGTTCATCCGCAGAGAGAATAATGTGCCTAGAGAAGCTGCAGAGCCTCTATCCGAGACGACGTTGAAGCAAACTAAACACAGCTCCCTAAAATGCTCTATTTTTTAGACTCTGCTAGCCCCCAAGTGAGTTCCAGAATGACTAGCGGCAGCACAGTCCTGTGCTTGTTTGCCAAGAGGAAAGCTCCCCTGAGATGAATGCCATTGGCTCCTTCACCTAGGGCGCGCAAGGCCTGGCCGCACTTCCTTCTGCCCCAACGCTGGGGGAAAAGTGGAGATCAACAAGGCACCCAAGGTCTGTATGGACACAACAAACGGGAAACACACCGCACAATTTAAAAAAAAATCAGCTGGCCCATTCTGCACAGCCACCACTCCTTCCTGAAGGTAAAACTCCTTGATCTTTACAGGCCACCTGGATTGCCAAGGTCCAAAACAGCAAGTATGGCCGTCTTCCAGCCGTACAAACACTGAGGGACACAGAAAATCTTGTGTAAGACCCTCGTGGCGCAGTGGCTAAACGCCTGGACTGCAGGTAAAACTGCAGGTAAAACTGTGACTCAGCCTTCCATCCATCTGAGGTTGGTAAAAGGAGTACCCAGCTTGCTGGGGGGGGGGCAATGTGTAGCCTCCACACTGTAATTGAAATTATAAACCGCCCAGAGACTACTTGAAGTGGTATGGGGTGGTATAGAAGCAGAACACTTTGCTTTCCTTCTGGAAAGAGTAGCAAATGGTGTCTTTCACCAGTCATTTGATGGCCACCCAGAACACGAAGGTAGAGGAGAGATGACAACATAATGCAAAATGCGGACTTACTTTGTAAAGAACACCGTTGCATCATAAGAAACATATTAACTCAACCTACTTACCGGTGTACAGGATGATAAATGGCAGCAGTTATTCCGTGGACGTAGTGGCTGCCGAAACTAAAACTATGGCTCTCTTGGAAACTCTGATTCATTCCAACACTAGGCCGGGGAGGGGGAAAAAAGGAGTACCTGAGTTATTTAATAAAAAACAGGATTCTCTCCCCCCCCCCATTCAACATTGATAGCTCCCATTCATCAGACTTACCTGACAAGGTAGCTTTTCAGTTCGCCCCGATAATTGATTACTAGCAGCTCAGCTGACCACTGGGCACTTGCTTTGTATTCCACAAAGATTAAACCCGCAATGGCATAGGTCAAATCTCCAGGAAAGCTATTACCCTGCATCAAAATAAAACATTACCAAAAAACCAAGAGTCAATCATTTTCTTTAGCAAAGGGATTTTCAAAGACCCCTAAGGAGCCAGGTACAGCCTTTCTTAAACAAATCAAGCATTTGGGGACGAAGGCAAAGCTAAAACCTGCCGAAAACATATTAATTCCAAAGAGTTACTCATACAGTTGGCCATGAATACATTTAACAGAAAACGTGTGCTCTTTGCTAGCACTGATGAGAAGGAAACCAGAGCCTCCCTGAGGTCTTTTGAACATGTACTGATGAAGCAGCCTCGGAGGGACAGCAAAAGCCGCCCATCTCTCCTTTCCTGTCATCTGCCTTCCAAGAAAGGTCTACTTTCTGAAAGAGAGACGTTGTGGCTTCTGTCAGATATTAGTTAGTGAAATACATATATTAGACAGGATGTTCTCTCTCTCTCTCTCTCTCTCTCTCTCTCTCTCTCTCTCTCTCTCTCTCTCTCTCTCTATATATATATATATATATATATATATATATATATATATATATTTTCGTAGATTTTCACGGGTATAGGTATGCATGTTAGGGTGGATTCGGGTTTCTTCCCGTGTAGAAATCTGGTTGTTTTGGCGACGTTTGATAGGTCTCACTCGTCATCTTCAGGCTGGTGTTCTGGCTTCTTTCTTCTTGAAGCAAAGTGTGGTCTCAGTTGAAGTCCTTCTATAAATACTGCTGGGGGTGTGGTTTGCTTGCTCTGTTGCTGATTGTAGGTTCCTTTGTTCCTTTGTTCTTTTGTGATCTGCTGTGTGGCTGAGGCGATCGTTAAGGGATTAACTGCTGATGGCTGTTTAGATGGCTGTTTACATGCTGGTGGGTTAGATGGCTGGTAGGTTCTGGCAGTATCCTGGGCTTTGATGGAGTGGGGTCCTGTGTCTTGTGAATTCATTTTGGTCTGGCTACGTGTCTGTGGTCTCCCAATGTTTTTTTGGGGTGTGTGAGTGTGCTCCATGTGGTGACTGGAGTGGGGTGCCGCAGTAGATGGTGCAGTCGTGGTTTTGTTATTGGATGGTGGTTTCGTTTCATCTGTGGGAAGGGTCTGGGTTTGTGTTTGGTGTGGATGGAAGGTGGTGGCATCTTGTGTCCTTTTGGACCTGGTGTCAGTCTTTGTGACAGAGGCTCGTCTGTTGACCAGGGCTAGTTTCCAGATGTCAGGCAAGCGGGAGGTGTCATCACGTTTATTCATGTTGTTTGGGTGTTTCTCTATTTCAATGGCTTCCATGATTATTCGACTGTTGAAGTGTTCAGTTTTGGAGATGAGTTTGGTTCTTTCAAAGTCAATTTCATGACCTGTTGTTTTTATGTGCTGGAAGAGAGAGGAAGATTTTTCTTCTTTTTGACTGCGTTCTTGTGTTCTGCGATGCGTGCGCTTATTCTCCTGTTTGTTTGTCCGATGTATGTGGCTGGACAGACTTTGCATGGTATTTCGTAGACTCCTTGGTTTTCTAGCTCAATCTTGTCTTTGGGGTTTCTTAAGATGTTGGCTATTTTTTGGTCGGTGCAAAAGGCTGTCTTGATATTGTGTTTGTGGAGAATTTTGCTGATTTTGTCTGTGGTGCCTTTGATGTAAGGGAGGAGGGCGGTGCCGTTGTTCTCTTCTGTTTCTTGGTTCTTGGGGGTGTTTCCTTTTGGATTAGTTTGGTGATGGTGTTTTTTGGAATCCGTTCGCAATTAAAACATTCGAGAGAGTGTGTAATTCAGTTTTTAGGTGGTCTTTGTCAGCGAGGCGTTTGGTTCTGGAGATGAGGGTTTTTGCTACGGAGTTGATCTGTGCAGGGTGGTGGTGTGATTGTGCATTTAAGTAGCGGTTTGTATGTGTTTTTATCTGGTAGATGGTATGTCCTAAGGAGCCGTCGGGTTTTTTGTAGATTAGGACGTCCAGGAAGGGAAGTTGGTTGTTGGCTTCTATTTCCATAGTGAATTGTATTTTGGGGTGTAGGCTGTTGAGATGTGTGAGGAAGTTGTTCAGTTTATCTTTCCCGTGTGGCCAGATAACAAAGGTGTCGTCAACATATCTGAGCCAGAGTTTGGGTTTATGTTCGGACTTCTGTAACGCGTTGGTTTCAAAGTGTTCCATATAGGTTTGCGATGACCGGTGAGAGGGGTGATCCCATGGGTGCTCCTTCTATCTGTTTGTATCTTTGTCCATTGTGGATGAAGTATGTGTTGGTTAGGCAGTGGTTGGTCAGATCTAGGATGTGTTTGGGGGTTGTATTTGTTGTGGATAGCTGTCAAGGCTTCTTGAATGGGCACTTGTGTGAAGAGCGAAACAACATCGAAGCTCACAGTAGGTCATTGGGTTGTAGGTCTTGTTTCTTTATAATTTCTATGAAGTGGAACGAGTTTTGTACGTATGAAGTGATGGATTCTGCATAGGGCTGGAGTTGTTTGGCAAGAAATTTGGCGAGGTTTTGTAGAGGTGAGCCTATGGAGCTGACTATGGGTCTGAGAGGTGTTCCTTCTTTGTGAATCTTGGGGAGGCCGTAGAGCTTGGGGCATCTGGATGATTTCTCTCTGGGGATGATGCTTGGCTTGATTTCTTCACTTAAGGGAGAGGCTTTTATTTTGGCTTTGGTGGTTTTTTCCAGGTAGGTGGTGGGGTCTGTGTTCAAAGGTATGTAAGCAGGGTCTTGTAGTAGGTTGGATAATTTGGCTTGGTAGTCGGATGTGTTCATCACCACTGTGGCATTGCCTTTGTCTGCTGGGAGAATGATTATGTTGTTGTCTTTCCTCAGGTTGGAGAGGGCTTTTGTTCTTCTTTGTGTAAATTGCTTCTGGGTGGTTTGCTGGAGCAGAGGACATTGGTGACTTCGAGTCTGATTTTGTTGGCTTCATCTGGGTTGATTTTGGTTAGGCTGGCTTCCACCCGCATATGATGTTTTCGGTGGGGATGTGTCTGGGGGCGATTGCAAAGTTGAATCCTTTGGAAAGGACTTTGGTCTCTGCGATGGTGAGTGTCCTGTCTGATATGTTGTGAACTGTTTGTTTCATGGGCTGTTGTGTGGGGGTTGGGCTTCTGGCGTTTTCCAGTTTGTGGAGTTTGTTGGTGTGTGTGTCTGTCTTGTGGGAGGTCTCTGTTTCAGCTCTCCAGGCGGCCAGTTGCTTGGATTTGTTCCAGAGTGTTGGGTGGATTTTGTTGCTGAGTTTGAGGTGGAGAGTGAGTAGGTCTCTGTTGGTTTGATCTAGTAGGTATCTTTTCCTGTGTAGTTCGCTTCTGATTAGGGCTAGTTCTGTTCTTTTCAGGATCCTTTCGCTGGATGGGGTTTTGAGTGGAATTTCAGTTGGAAGCTTGTGGGGATCACATTTTTGTCTCGGCAGTTGCGTAGGAATGCAATGTCACATAAGATGGTGGCTCTTCGGACTTCTAGTTTCTCGTAGGTTCTGGTCAGCTGGAAGGTTTCCTCCCGTAGAGGTCGGATATTTGTTTTCGTAGATTTTCACGGGTATAGGTATGCATGTTAGGGTGGATTCGGGTTTCTTCCGTGTAGAAATCTGGTTGTTTTGGCGACGTTTACGACGAGGTCTCACTCGTCATCTTCAGGCTGGTGTTCTGGCTTCTTTCTTTGCTTCAAGAAGAAAGAAGCCAGAACACCAGCCTGAAGATGACAAGAAACGTCGCCAAAACAACCAGATTTCTACACGGGAAGAAACCCGAATCTTCTCTTCCAGCACATAAAAACAACAGGTCATGAAATTGACTTTGAAAGAACCAAACTCATCTCCAAAACTGAACACTTCAACAGTCGAATAATCATGGAAGCCATTGAAATAGAGAAACACCCAAACAACATGAATAAACGTGATGACACCTCCCGCTTGCCTGACATCTGGAAACTAGCCCTGGTCAACAGACGAGCCTCTGTCACAAAGACTGACACCAGGTCCAAAAGGACACAAGATGCCACCACCTTCCATCCACACCAAACACAAACCCAGACCCTTCCCACAGATGAAACGAAACCACCATCCAATAACAAAACCACGACTGCACCATCTACTGCGGCACCCCACTCCAGTCACCACATGGAGCACACTCACACACCCCAAAAAAACATTGGGAGACCACAGACACGTAGCCAGACCAAAATGAATTCACAAGACACAGGACCCCACTCCACCAAAGCCCAGGATACTGCCAGAACCTACCAGCCATCTAACCCACCAGCATGTAAACAGCCATCTAAACAGCCATCAGCAGTTAATCCCTTAACGATCGCCTCAGCCACACAGCAGATCACAAAAGAACAAAGGAACAAAGGAACCTACAATCAGCAACAGAGCAAGCAAACCACACACCCCCAGCAGTATTTATAGAAGGACTTCAACTGAGACCACACTTTGCTTCAAGAAGAAAGAAGCCAGAACACCAGCCTGAAGATGACGAGTGAGACCTCGTCGAAACGTCGCCAAAACAACCAGATTTCTACACGGGAAGAAACCCGAATCCACCCTAACATGCATACCTATACCCGTGAAAATCTACGAAAATATATATATATATATATATATATATATATATAATATATATACATACATACATATATACACATATATATATATATATATATGATATGTATTTATTTGATTTAAAGATGGAGTCTGTAAAAGTGCAAAGTCACAGTGACTCAATATATAGTTTTTTTCAAATGGAGTACAGATGTTAAGAATTAACATAATGAATTTTGGCTGAAGCAAGGGGTTGCAATAGCTATGAGGTAATGCCATTTATGAATGGACAGATATGTATATAAAAATGTTCTGTAAATCATTATTCATTGGGCCTTCTGTGAGTAAAGGCACCCACTTGGTTTCTCTGTCATATATTCTGTCATATGTACTGAATGCTGTTATGCTGTTGACCTTTGTGTAAGTTCTGAGATGCTGTGATATATTTTTGTACAGTCTGTAATATAGCTGTTTGGTTTTAAGAAAACTCTATCTCTGGCTAACTATTTATTCAATAAGTATTGCTTCTGCTGGCTGATCAAATAGCACAAAACTGTGTCAGCTTCAGACACTGGAGAATCAAGGTCTGAAATCATACTGAGCACCTCTGTAGACAGACGCAAGGCAAAACTGAGGCAAAGAGGGTGGGGCTAGGAAACTACCATCCCATGTTTATTTAATCGGCTGTTTTAACAGTACAGTAGGACCCCGGTATCCACTGGGGATTGGTTCCAGGCCTTCCCATGGATAATGTAAACCGTGGATAAGAGAGTGCCCACCCACCCCCAAACTGTTGCTTCCTGAGAGTAACTTGCTTTAGGACTGCTGTTTTGAGACAGTAGCTTGCTTTACAGATGCTATTTGTGACAATAGCTTGCTTTGTGGCTGCTGAATTATTTAATTTTTTTTCCTCTACCATCCATGGATAACTGAATCAGTGGATAATGAATCAGTGGATATGGGGGTCCTACTGTACGTGCAACCAGGTTAACCCTAAGGCAGGCACGCTCCTGCGCTCACCTCCACTCCTCTTCACACAAGGGTGGGAAGGCCCCGTGCACCCATCGCAACCCTTTTTGCTACAGTCATGCCGAAACTCTGCCTGTGCTGGAGGTGTGTGTGTGTGTGTGTGTGTGTGTGTGTGTGTGTGTGTGTGTGTGTGTGTGTGTGTGTGTGTGTGTGTGTGTGCGCGTGTGTGTGGAATTTGCATGTGCATTCACAGAAAAGAGCCCCAGGCAGTGGGGACAAAGCTTAGACGACACACTGCTCGCAACACATCTCTGTCTGGGCAAGATCCCTAGTCCCCTTTTTCAGGCAAATATATCACTAAAAAGCAGGCAGGGGGAAATGATATTAACGTCAGCTCAGGTCTATGACCACTGGATGGATGGATGGATGGATGGATGGATGGATGGATGGACGGACGGACATTAAAGTCACCCAAACCACCATGTTTTGCAGAAGGGAACCTGTGGAAGCCCAAACAAGGATCATCAGGTATTAGCATCCATTTGGTGCTTCAAGGATATTATCTGTATTGTGAAATGGAGCTTCAACTGTTATTGTTTTTCACAGTTTTAGTCCAAGAACATCTGAGGACTCAAGGCTGAGAACTGCTCCCTTACAGAACGAATGTACATTGTTTAAGCATCAAGCAGACACTTCATGCCAGTCTGCCAACAGACGGGCAAACCGAGCAATGAAGATCTCACAAGGCAAGCGCTTGACATCAATACAGAATATGGCAACCATTGTGGGTAAGAAGGTTCCATCCACATGCACACTGGACTTGTAAATTCTGGGCCAAAAAAAGAGATGAGAGTAAATACCGGCGAAATGACCAAGAGTTCACTGCCAACCAAGTCAAACACTCTCACGGTTCCTGTGCTCTCCCCATAGGCGAGCAATGTGCAATCATGACTCCAGGCCACACGTCTCCACTGTGGGTTAGGATCCTTCGGGACTAGACAGGTAAGGAAGAGAAAGTAGGTTATTAAGGCCGTTGCTAAATTTGCCTGTGATTAATACAGCCACTCTTTCCAGACAGAAGGCTCCGATTCTTGAAGAGGAATGAATTCAGGCTTTCCTACTTTAATGCCACGCCAAAATCATCCGTTCCTCTTTATTTCAAGACCAGCATACAAAGCCCAGTGCAGACAGAGTGCTCCTAATTTCTGACTTACAAAAACCTGGAATAACCCTATCAACTATGGGTCAAACACACGACATTTTAAAAGGCCATCTTTCGTAAGAGCTGCCGAAACGGAAGCTTCCCAGGGCAAAGACGAGATTGTTCACATATTGCCCAAAATTCCTTTCACAACAAACCAGGTGTTTTCTTTCAAAAAGACCTTTCCTAAATACCGGTAATGAGCATGATACTCTTAAATTGCTCTAAATTTGAGAGGAGCCCAATACTGTTCTAGCAGCATAGGAACACCCCCATGCTGAATTTCCGTTTCCGAACAGGTGACTGATGCCACACCTGTTGACAGTATTTGGGAAAAATGGGGCAACCAGCAAGGTCAGGGCTCTGGCTCCCCTGTGATGCCTAACCATATTTCATGAATTCACAGGATGCCTTTCCCTGCTACTTCTAAGTCCACTTGTTTCCAAACCCACAATGAAACTGAGAACCACAGTCAGTTACCTTGAAAGCTGATTATTATGACACATAAACTACTGCAAACGCGTGGTTTAAGGAGGCCTTAGGGGGACAGAATGCAAGACCTTCTCTGTCCTTAATTACAGAAAAGATACTGTGATGTCATTTGTCTACGTATATACCACCCCATAGCACTTAAAGCACTCTCTGGGCGGTTTACAATTTATTTATGCAGGCAACACATTGCCCCCCCTCCCCCAGCAAGCTGGGGACTCATTTTATCGACCTTGGAAGGATGGAAGGCTGAGTGAACCTTGAGCCTGCTACCGGGGATTGAACCCCAGATTGTGAGCATGGTTTTAGCTGCAGTACATCAGTTTAACCACTGTGCCACAAGTTGACCTCCGACAATATCTGAATATTCAAAAGTTGCCCACCCCAACATATACTGGTGGGGATCTCTTTCATGGACTACCGATCCACGCACATCAGAATGCTACAAGTCGCTCTTGCATTACATGGGTTATATTTGACAGCACTATAAATGAAAGGCATCCGTGGACTTGGAAATCATGGAGTTTGTAGATGCATAAACCAAAAAAATCTTTCTGTGAGGAAAACCTCTTAAATGTTCCAGTGAGTCCTTGTTCTGTCATCTTGGCACAAAATATTGATTAGTTGTTATGGGGAGTGACTGGAAACAGAAGGGGAACAAAACAGAATAGCCAGAATCATGAATATGCCAGGACAGGTCTTGCTTGAATCTAAGAAGGGTGTCCGGTGGGTCTCCCAAGGGAAAGCTTTCTACATATTAAGGGTACTAGAGACAAGATGCTTTCCCAGATAGTCACACACACATCATGCCATTGTAGACAGGGCCCCCTCCCCAAATTGTTTTAATAATCAAGCAGAAGCACAGAAAAGTTGTTCTTCCCTTGTAATTTCCTTTAATAGGAAAGATTTCATACCTTGGCATTTCCCAATGACAGATGCAAATTCATCCTTTGCAGACCTGCAACATATGATTGTCTTCTATTAAATTTTATGCAATGCTTGTTCACCACGATTGTTGTCTTTTTTGTTATCACTTTATAGGAGACAAATGGAGCCTTCGCACACTAAAAACTGACTGCATTGTGTCAAGAAGACTCTTGTGATGCAGGGAAATCTCTCAAAATAACAAAGCAATTATGATGCACAGATGGATTTCTGCCTCTAAAGTATTGGGCCACTTCGATAACTAAACCTAGCCTCCCGTGGATGGCCGCAGTAAAACTTCTATCTCCGCTGCTACCGCTCAAAAGCCCCCTCAGCCACCCATCTGCCACCTACTGGATACAGAAGATTTTTTTTCACTTGCCAATTTTGAGAATGCACAGGTGTCTATAGTGGGAAACAAGACTTGCTAGTTCCAGAATATGCCAAGGGAACACCACAATTACTTCCCAAAGTCAGATGGACAGAAACTAAGGCAACATTAGAAAGACCAGGAAGAATGAAAAGGAGACTGAGTAACATACAAACCTAATCTGACATATAAAGGAGAAATAAAGAAGCAATAGCCTGCACTGAGGTCTTGCCCCTGCAGGGACATACTAATCTTATTTATTTATTTATTTATTTATTTATTTATTTATTGTATTTTTACCCCGCCTTTCTCCTTGGAAAGGACCCAAGGCGGCTTACAGTAATGAGGGACAATAGACAGCCCAGTACAATTAAGACATGTTCAAGTATTGAGAGCAGGGAATTGAGGGACATCTCTACAGCATTAAAGCTACAAGAGAACGTGAGCAGTTAAACAAAGAGTAAAATTCCATGTAAAAGTTATGAGGGATGGAAACTAACATTGTCTGCCTCCCATACAGCCAGGGTACCAATGCTCTTCAATTCAAGGAATGACGCTGGAGGGAAATGAAAAGTTGTCTCCAGTGGCACCGACCGTAAAGGCAACATGACACTTTTCTTTTTCTTAGAAACACAAAGCCTTCCATTTACTGATCAGTACTCAAATATTGAACCAGCAGCAGTGAGGAAGCAACGGAGTTGAGGTCTTTGTTGAGTGACTTATTGCCACTTTGTCATTTGACTCCGAGCAACCTACAGCGGATGTCGTTACTCAACCGATGTAGATGCGCACAATGAATGTGGTCCACCCAGTAACCCCTCCCTCCCTCCCTCCTTCTGCTTTAAATCTCCTGAATTAGCATGCACATTCATTCCCATAACAGGTTACGGAGTATCGGATGAGCAAATCTGCGACATGTTCAAGGGTGAAACTAAGAACCAACAGAAGGCCAGGGGATTTGCTTTTGAGTAGAGCCCTCATTGACCTTACCTTATCTCTATGCACTGGTCCTGAACAGCTGCTAGCAGTTTTCCATTGCTGAAGAACAAAAAGATTTAATAATAATGCCTTCCTAATAATGGCTGCTTCCAAGAGACATCAAATGCTCGATTCCAGTTTCTAATGCCCAAAACAGGCCACGGAGGGGGGTTCTATTAACGACCCGGCTCCCTCAGCAGCTTCTTGAGGCCACCATATTCAATTCTGCGATGCAACCATCTTTTTCAGGCCGTTGCAACAGCCCTCCATGGTTCAAGGGAAAAGGGGAAGGGCCCTGGATCTCTGGGTCTCCTGTCTAACAGTATCCTATCAGCAAAGAGGAGCCCTGAAGACACATCCTTCTGCACTGGATAAACACTAGAAAAACCAACTCCACACTTAGAATAGACCCTCTGAAAGCAGTGGAACGTGTTAGCCATTCTTTTTCTACCCATGTCTAGGGAAAACTTTCCGCTACCTTCACATGCACATTCACAGAGAGAGAGAGAGAAGAGAGAGAGAGAGAGAGAGAATGGAGATGGACAGCCACCGACCTTGCAAGGACTAAATGCCAGTTGATCTGCTTGTTGACCAGGCGGACCATTCCAGCAGGGAGAGACGATTTCGCAGGACTAGAAGACAAACATGCTCACGTGAGAAGGTGAAAGGCACATGTTAAAGGAAATGCAACTGCTGCCATATATTTACTTATTCAACTTATTTATTTTATTTATATTTATTTATTCAAGATAGAAGAGATGGTTGTGGAAGTTGCTTTGTTTAGCTTTTCAAGAAAATTCTTCCATCGCTATGGGCAGTGCCGTGCCGGGCGGCTCTTTTGTGGCCACCGCACTGCCCAAGGAGAGAACCGATGGCACCACTTTGGCCTCCCTCCACAATCTTAGAAGATCTCGCTCTGCAGAGGTTTCTTTTCCAGTGCAAAGCCCACTATCTGTCCTGAAAGAACGTCTTCCATGCAGAGAGAATAGGGCGGGGTGCAATTGGTCTTCCTCATCTCTCATACTGTATCCCCACTGAAAACCTGCTGTGGAAAGACGAGAGACTCTCCCCCTGGGACAGAGGGAACGGCAGAGGAAGCAGAGAAGGCGGCAAGTGGCGCTATACACGCAGACCTAAACGTCCTTAACATTAGGCCCTGCCATTGGTAAACTGTTGCCATTGATATTGCTTTTAATCATAACTAATAACTATTTTATTCAGCTCTACATTCCCAAAGGGTCGTTTCTAAAAATAACTGGCAGACCTACATTATTATACGACTTAAAGGTTGGGGTTTTTGTCTCCCTTGGAAAACAAATGAGAACCAATCCTGCTGCCCAGAACCATCTGGGCCACTTTCCAGGCTCCATGTGATCCAAGGCTCCATCATCATCATCTTCTTCTTCTTCTTCATTGTCACACCAATCCCAGAAGGAGTCTGGCTGGCCCTTCTCCGCCTCCCCGCACAGCCGACCACTTCAGGGTGGAGGCGGGACAAGGAGTCGCCCTGATCGGCGGATGAATGGTCAGCTGGGGGGGGGAGCAGGGAAGGCCCGGCCGGGCTCCCACGTGGACGGACATAACAGTGATGACCACTGAGCCTCGCGCTGCAGGAGGCTAGTAAGTGGCCCGGCTAGTTCGGGGTGTGGGGGGGATGGGTTTCTCCCAAGAGAAACAAAACTGAAACACCCACCTCTCTAGAGACTGGTCAGAATCCTGTTGGACTTCATACCAAGTCCAGGCCTAGTAACATGAGTTCATTAATTAGAGTAGGATCCCCGTATCCACTGGTTCATTAACCACTGATTCAGTTATCCACGGTTGGCAGAGCAAAAAAATTAAATAATTCAGCAGCCACAAAGCAAGCTACTCTCATAAAACAGCAGCCGTAAAGGAAAAAGCAAAAAGCAAAAGTGTTCTGCTTATATACCACCCCATACCACTTCAAGCAGTCTCTGGGCAGTTTACAGTTTAATTACAGTATGCAGGCAAGCTACTGTCACAAACAGCAGCTGTGCAGCAAACTACTGACAAAAAAGCAGTTTTTTGGGGTGAGTGTGTTAGGGTTAGGGTTATCCACGGTTTTTGTAATCCACGGAAAGACCTAAAACCAATTCCCCAGCGGATACCGAGGTCCTACTGTAGATGCAATTCACTGCAGTGATTTACATAATTCAAACTACCCATGTGTAAATCACTCACAGGATTCTGACCATGGGTAGCAGCAAAGGTGGATTTAAAAAATAAACATTTTTCTTTTAAGAAATCAATTTTAATCAATTTTAAACCAAATCCAGACTGATATCGATTCTGGGGTCCTCAGAGAAACAGACACACACACCACATCCCATCAGGCTGTCCTTTTGCAATTCCCAGAATGAAGCCATCCGGCCCCGGGGCCTTATCCAGATAGACACACACTCACATCCCATCATGTCCTTTTTATTCAGAATGAAGCCATATCCAACGATTGACACCTCAAAATGTAAGTTCATTTGGCAAGCCAAATGTTGTTAAAGCTGCTAATTGGAGGAGCCGAAACTTTACAAATGCCATCTATCCTTTCAAACTGCAGTAAAACCTTGGCTTATGAGCACAATTCATTCCGGAAACATGCTTGTGATCCAAAGCACTTGTATGTCAAAGCAAATGTCCCCATAAGAAATAATGGAAACTCAAACAATTCATTCTACAGCCCGAAAATATTAATATAAAATGATTACAATGCTGCAATACAATATAAAATAATAAAGAAAACACAAAATGTAAAGGACAAACCAAATTAAATAAAAGCATAAATATAAAGGGGGGGAAGAACAAACCTTAAACTTGCACTCCCCGATGAAAACCTTCATGGCTGGCGAAAGGGAGACCCCCCCCTTCCTCTCTCCTCCCTGTGCTTTTGAGGCCTGCCTGAAACAGAACGTTCCAGATAATCGCCCACAATCCAGCAGGGAGAGAGAGAGAACCGCCAAGGGCTCACTTGTGATCATATGATGTACTCCAGTGCTCGTATCACAAGACACTACTCATTTATCACGGTAAACGTTACAAGAAATGTTTGCTTGTCTTCCAAAACACTCGTAAACCAAGTTAGTCGTAAACCAAGGTTTTACTGTAACTTAAAACAGCAAACAGATATTTTGTTGGTGTGTATTTTAACATAGCAACTTACCTGTACCATAAGTAACGGAGCAAAAATAAGGCAGGGCCTATAAAAGAAGAACATGTTTAAATACAAAAAGCCTGGCTCAACTCTCGAAAATTGAGAACCTGACCGGTAGAAAATACTGCATTTTTGAAGCTGTTTTCTGCACCATGTAACTTGTTTTTCAAAGAAAAACAGACCTATGTGTGGAGCCACAGTCCAGTTCTTAATGGCACCTGCACCTGGCAGCGAAATGGCAGAAGGCCTCAGGCGTGATTATCTGCTAGGCTTTCAGTGCCCCTTGTTGCCTCAGGTACCCATAAAGGACTGCCTTCGCACTGACCCTCGGCCCCTGGGATGGGACAGGCAGCCCATGAGAGAACGCAAACAGAGGGGCTTCGACTCTCGGGCCAGAGAGGTTGCCAGAGAGGCTCTCCTGCCCCAAACCACTAACATTTGAGACAACCCACCAAATTAGGAATGGGGGATATACATTCTTGAGGTTCATACTGAGTCAGTGCAAGTACCGTTGTTATAGATAAGGAGCTAGTTAAAATGGAAAGTGGGAGCTGATGTCTAGTTTTGGGATAGTTTAATTTGAAGTGCTTAAACAAGTAATTCATAGGAGCATAACCCATGTTAAATAATGCATGTACCTCTTTGGGGGGATGTCGTGTTGTCGCGTCGTGATGGGTAGAATGTGAGCCTTCTGTGGCCCAGGACTGGACCAGAGGGCGAGGGAGGGACCCATGCGCCGGGAATAAATACATAGTTTCAAAATTCAGTGGCAGAGACTGCACTTTGGATGGCATTTCTCTCCGTTGCTGCAGCTTTGAAAATTAAACCTTTGAGTTTCTCTACAAAGTGCCATCTGTTATTTAGGGTAAACAAATTACCCAAAACACCGTGACCAAACAGAATCGGACCCTTCATTTTTTTATAGCACAGGCTACGTGCACAGAAAGCTTAGACTCCCAACCTGCAAGGAGACTTGGTTGATATTTATATGCCACTGCAACGGAATTTGCAATCTAGTGAGAAGAGGAGTCAGAAAAGGAAGAAAGCAAGCTTGGAGGGTTTTAGGAGGAAGAACGTATTTCCCAATAACCGCCCTAAGGTATCCATGCCACACTTGGCCCTCCCTACGAGAGGTATACGAAAACAAACAAATTGCAAAAACAAATCCAGGGGATTTCACACCCTATTCATTTCAGCCACAAAAGGTCTGCTGAACAATCCATCAGTGCAAGCCTCGCCTGTTTACCTGTAATTGCCTTAGTGATGATGGACGATGCTCCATGTTTTCGGTTGCCTCTTGGCTGCAAATTACAAGAGAGTTACTTTGCAACAAATCAGCTCTTCATTCACCCAACTTCTAAATGAAGGTAGCTTGTTTACCCTCTACTGGGACACCTAACGCTTTCAAAACTCTATCCCATTTCAGCTTCAATGACACTTTACTACGCACAGTAATGTAATGCATTCAGCACCCACAAGATGGACAAAATTGCACCTCAATGCCTAAAGAGATAGCCTCAAACCAAATCCAGTTGATCAGTCTAATTTAATTTGATTTAACTGTCTTCTGTGTTTAACATGAAAACTGCATATTTAGGTACTTGCAACATATTGGCTGAAATCCTGTTTTTAGGATTTTGTCCAATTAGTGTGGTAAGTCACAATTAGTGTAGGCCCATTTGAATCAATGGAAGAAGCAACTCATCAAATTCCCATTAATGGATGAAAAGACTCATCATTCACTGGGCCTCCCCTAGTACAACTTAGAATGCAACTACACAACAAGAAAAATGTGACTGCATCCATTGTGAAGTCACCCTTGGAAAGTTGTGTTTCCCTCGTGAAATTCATTTCAAATGGCCACGCAGGAGTCAAGAGAGTGAAAATAGGAAATTGGCGAGCAGACTTGTTTGCAACTTGTTAAAGTAGTTCTTCTGTAACCATCCAGATTTACAAGAGATATGACTACAGGAGAACTAGCTTCCTAAGCTGTAAACAAGGGCTGATTGACAATTTCTGCCTCTCATGTCTCTCGATGACCTAGTGCCAGTGTACTGGCATCGAGACTTTGAAAAAAGAGAAACAAATGGGGTAAGTACAAGAGACACCAGAAAGGCCCCCCAGTCCCAACCCAACCCTGCATCCATATATATCACGGATTTTAAATTATTGCATGTCGGGTCCCTAACCCCCGAAATAGGCTACTGAAATTAAAAGCTGTGGGGGGAATAGAACAAGGCAGCAGCTGTTGTTGCGGGACCCACTGTACAGGTGCTTCTACGCCAATGCTCGAAGCCTCCGAGCAAAGATGGGAGAACTTGAACATTTGGCAGCTAGGGATAACATACACATAATAGCCATAACAGAAACCTGGTGGAATGTGGAGAACCAGTGGGATACAGCAATCCCAGGCTATAAACTCTGTAGAAGGGATAGAGAGGGGCGGGTTGGAGGAGGAGTGGCCATCTATGTCAAAGAAGGGGTAAAATCCAGCAGAATGGAGATGGACAGAGGGTCTGACTCCACCACAGAATCACTTTGGGTTAAACTACCAGGTCCAAGTAGCGATGTGATAGTTGGGGTATGCTATCGTCCACCAGATCAAAAACTTGAGAGGGACCTTGAAATGAGAAGAGAAATCATGGAGGTGTCTCAGAGGGATAGGATAGTAATCATGGGGGACTTCAACTATCCCGACATTGACTGGGCCAGTGCGAGCTCTGGGCAAGAAAGAGAAACTGGGTTTCTCGACTTGCTGAATGACTGTGCCTTAGAGCAACTTGTCATGGAGCCCACCCGAGAACAGGCAACTCTGGATCTAATACTGTCTCATACTCAGGACCCGGTCGGGGATGTGAATGTCACTGAGCCTCTGGGGAACAGTGACCATTCTGCAATCTCCTTTGCCATGCATGTTGGAGGAAGAGTGTCAACCAAATCAGACATAAAAGCCCTTGATTTTCGAAGGGCAAACTTCCCTCATTTGAGGAAACTAGTTAGAGTGAAATTGAAGGGGAAGGTTAGGAGAATCCAATCTCTTCAGAGTGCATGGAACCTGTTTAAAACAACGGTAACAGAGGCCCAGCTCAAGTGCATACCACAAAGAAAGAAGAGCTCCTTTAAGTCCAAGAGGGCACCGGCATGGTTAACGAGTGGAGTTAGAGAGGCTCTAAAGCGCAAGGAGAGGTCCTTCTGTAAATGGAAATCCTCCCCAAATGAGGAAAATAAAAAGGAACAGAAACTCTGTCAAAAGAAATGTAAGAAGATGATAAGAGAGGCAAAGAAAGATTTTGAGGAATGCATGGCTAGCAATATAAAGGGTAATAATAAAAGCTTCTTTAAATATGTTAGAAGTAAAAAAACCTGCCAGAGAACCAGTTGGCCCTCTGGATGGTGAGGGAGGAAAAGGGGAGATTAAGGAGGACTTGGACATTGCAGAGAAATTAAATGAGTTCTTTGCATCTGTCTTCACGACAGAAGACCTCGAGCAGATTCCACTGCCTGAACCGCCCCTCCTGACTAAAGAATTACATCAAATACAGGTTAAAAGAGAGGATGTTTTATGACTAATTGATAAATTGAACATTAACAAGTCACCGGGCCCAGATGGCATCCACCCAAGAGTTATTAGGGAACTGAGAAATGAAATTGCAGATCTCTTAACGGTAATATGCAACTTGTCTCTTAAAACGGCCACAGTGCCGTGGGACTGGAGGATAGCAGATGTCACACCAATTTTTTAAAAAGGAAGGAGGGGGGACCCAGGAAACTACAGGCCAGGTAGCCTTACATCTGTCCCAGGGAAGATGGTGGAAGGCCTCATCCAAGAGAAAATCTTAAAACACATAAAAGAACAAACCTTGCTGAGAGAAAATCAGCATGGCTTCTGTAAGGGTAAATCTTGTCTTACAAACCTTTTAGAATTTTTTGAAAAGGTCAACAGGCACGTGGATTTGGGTGAACCGGTGGATATAGTCTATCTGGATTTTCAAAAGGCTTTTGACACAGTCCCTCACCAAAGGCTGCTGAGAAAATTGCACAGTCAGGGGACAAGAGGGCAGGTCCTCTTATGGATTGAGAACTGGTTGAGATCCCGGAAACAAAGAGTAGGTGTCAATGGGAAATTTTCACAATGGAGAGAAGTGAAAAGCGGTGTGCCCCAGGGCTCTGTCCTGGGACCGGTGCTTTTCAATCTGTTCATAAATGACCTGGAGACAGGGATAAACAGTGAGGTGGCCAAATTTGCCGATGACACAAAACTTTTCCGTGCAGTAAAAACCAGAGAAGATTGTGAAGAGCTCCAGAAGGATCTCTCCAAACTGGGGGAATGGGCTGAGAAATGGCAAATGCATTTTAATGTAGCCAAATGTAAAGTAATGCATATTGGGGCAAAAAATCCAAACTTTATCTATCAACTCATGGGTTCTGAGTTATCCGTGACGGATCAGGAAAGAGATCTTGGTGTGTTGGTGGACAGCTCCATGAAGGTGTCTCCCCAATGTGTGGCAGCGGTGAAGAAGGCCAATTCCATGCTAGGGATTATCAAAAAGGGGATTGAAAATAAAACAGCCAACATTATAATGCCATTATACAAAACAATAGTAAGGCCCCACCTGGAGTATTGTGTACAATTCTGGTCACCGCATCTCAAGAAAGACATAGTGGAACTGGAAAAGGTGCAGAAGAGAGCGACTAAAATGATTACCGGGCTGGGGCACCTCCCTTATGTGGAAAGGCTAAAACATTTGGGCCTCTTTAGTCTGGATAAAAGGCGCCTGAGGGGGGATATGATTGAGACATACAAAATAATGCAGGACATGAGTAAAGTTGATAGAGGGAAGCTCTTCTCTCTCTCCCAAAATACCAGAACTAGGGGACATCCACTCAAATTGAGGGCTGGGAGAGTAAGAACTGACAAAAGATAATATTTTTTCACCCAGTGTGTTGTTAGTCTGTGGAACTCCCTGCCACAGGAGGTGGTGATGGCATCTGGCCTGGATGCCTTCAAAAGGGGATTGGACAGATTCCTGGTGGAAAACTCCATCACAGGTTACAAACCATGATGGAGATGTGTAATCTCCAGGCTTGAAACCAGGGTACTTCAAAGGCCAGATGCAGGAGAGTAGTATCAGGAGACAGATATCTAGTCTCATGCGCTCCCAAACGGATCTGGTGGGGCCGCTATGAGATACAGAAAGTTGGAGTAGATGGGCCTTTGGCCTGATCCAGCATGGCTCTTCTTATGATCTTATGTACTGTACTTCTTTCCACATTGCTGGATAATACATTCACTCTCCCACACTTCTAAGCTATGACAGCACACATTTTCACATTGATGCACATCAGCAAAGGGATACAGGGATGCCATTCATTTTGCCCGATTTACTTCCTAGCTTGTAGAACAATTTTCATCCACACACTGGGAATTCCAAAATGGGGGGACAATGTTTTATACGTGCAGTATACTGTAGTGTACAGCTTTTAAGGCCAAATTTTGTACTCTCCCAATTCAATTCAAATAACATATTTACAGAAATTTTCATCAGAGATGTATAAATAGAATTCATTCCCTCATAAAAGCATACATAAAGTAATATAAATCAGGATCATTCAACATCTATTGATCAAACGGCAGAGAGGCAAACGGAAGTGAGTTTGCTTTGGGCCTGTGTCTATTTCTCTTGAAGAAAGCCCCAATGAACACAGCCATAGAATCATAATTGTTCGAAGAGACCTCAAGGGCCATCCAGTCCAACCCCCTGCCATGCAGGAACCCCCATCACAGTATTTCCGACAGATGGCCATCCAGCCTCTGCTTAAAAACCTCCAAAGAAGGAGACTCCACCACCCTCCTTTGTGGCAGCATATTATTCCACTGCCGGACAGCTCTATGTCATGAAGTTCTTCCTAATGTTTAAATTGAATTTCTTTTCCTGTAGTTTGAAACCATTGCCCCGAGTCCTAGTCTCTGAAGCCATGGAAAACAAACCTGTCCCCTCTTTGATACGACATCCTTTCAAATATTTAAACATGGCTATCAGTCAAATATATACAAATAGAACTGTATTTGATTGATTATTTTTTATTTTCTATTTTAAGTTGTTTAATCTGTTTTTATATTTTGCATATATTTGTAAACCGCACAGAGTAGCTTTTTTGCTTGATGGTTGCGGTATATAAATCAAATCAATAAATAAATATATAGAACTCGTGTGCCCGAATGGTACCAAACTGCGTTCATAAAGCAAATATGTTCCACTGGATTCAATCACTTTTCTTTTTGAGCATGTATGCACGAGATCTAGTTTTCAGTGGCATTATCCTGCTTGTCTTTAAAAGACGGAAGGTATACAACTTGTCAGTATATAGATATAATTCTCACTGTGTCACTAGCTTCCATGTCATTAATTGCACCGCCACCCAGCTAGAGTGACTACATAAAATGGAGCTGACAAGGAGAATATCTCTCTTTCCAGACAGGAGTGTTTCATGGTGGGAGCGGTTGGAGGGTATTTGCACAAAAAAGGCTGAGGTGAGACACCCAACAATCAAAGCACCTGCCAATTAAGCCTCCGCAGGTTGCATGACTACAGCTCCTGTCACCCTGTAGCCTAAGAAGGGCTGACTAGAAGTACTGGAAGTTGCAGCCCGGACATCAAGGGCCACACATTCTCCACCACTACAACAGAACAGGGGTCACCTTAGCATGCTGATTAATATCACGTTTAACGTATCCATGCCTCAGAATGGCAGCTGGTACCAAGTTTAGGAACACACTTGGAATTTCATCTGGAGGTTGAGTCATGGCAACTGGACTTCTTCCAGATGCCATGACTCAACTTCCAGATAAACCTCCCTGGAAGACTGAGAATCTTCACAGACACTTGGAATTTCACAAACTCAAATTCATATTTGCTCTAAGACGTGTGAAACTTTTGGGTACTAGATCTCAAACAAATAAGAGGAAGTCCTTTTTTTACCTAGAGGATCACTGCTCTGTGGAACTCCCTGCCAGAAGTAGTGGTGACAGCTGTCAGCCTTGGAAAGGCTTTAAGAAAGGATTGGACAAGTTCATGGAGAACAAGGGTACCGTTATGGATACCTAGGGACAACCTCCGGGTTGTAGAGATAGGCAGGATATATCTTCATGCCATTTGCAGGGAATTGTAAGCAGGCTCCAGCAAAGCTATTCTTATAATAAACCTAATAATAATAATAATAAACTTTATTTTTATGCCGCTTTTCTCCCTGAAGGGATCACTGGTCTATGTATGGAACTCCCTGCCAGAGGAAGTGGTGACAGCTGTCAGCCTTGGAAAGGCTTTAAGAAAGGATTGGACAAGTTCATGGAGAACAAGGGTATCCATGGCTATCATGATGGATGCCTAAGGACAACCTCCGGGTTGGAGAGAGAGAGGCAGGGTCTCTCTCAATGTCGTTTGCATGGAATCGTAAGCGGGTGAAGACCTCTGCTTGGGAAGACATAAGAACATAAGAAGAGCCATGCTGGATCAGGCCAAAGGCCCATCTAGTCCAGCTTCCTGTATCTCACAGTGGCCCCACCAGATACGTTTGGGAGCGCATGAGACTAGATCTCTGTCTCCTGATACCACTCCACTGCATCTGGCCCTTGAAGTACCCTGGTTTTAAGCCTGGAGATGATACATCTCCATCATGGTTTGTAACCCGTGATGGACTTTTCCTCCAGGAATCTGTCCAATCCCCTTTTGAAGGCATCCAGGCCAGATGCCATCACCACCTCCTGTGGCAGGGAGTTCCATAGACTTACAACGCGCTGGGTGAAAAAATATTTTCTTTTGTCAGTTCTTACTCTCCCAGCACTCAATTTGAGTGTATGTCCCCTAGTTCTGGTATTTTGAGAGAGGGAGAAGAGCTTCCCTCTATCCACTTTACTCATGCCCTGCGCTATTTTGTACGTCTTGATCATATCCCCCCTCAGGCACCTTTTTTCCAGACTAAAGAGCCCCAAATGTTTTAGCCTTTCCTCATAAGGGAGGTGCCCCAACCCAGTAATCATTTTGGTCGCTCTCTTCTGCACCTTTTCCAGTTCCACTATGTCTTTCTTGAGATGCGGTGACCAGAATTGTACACAATACTCCAGGTGGGGCCTTACTATTGTTTTGTATAAAGTCATTATAATGTTGGCTGTTTTATTTTCAATCCCCTTTTTGATAATCCCTAGCATGGAATTGGCCTTCTTCACCGCTGCCACACATTGGGTTTGACACCTTCATGGCCCTGAAGCCCATGGGGAGCCACTGCTGTGGGAGGCAGAAGGTGGGAATGGAGGGGCTGTGGTGGCCTGTCATTCCAGGAAGGCTCTTCTTACAAGTTAGGTTCTTCTGAAGCTGAGTCCTGGCAACTGGACGTCTTTTTCTTGAGAGGCTGAAACGTTTCGCTGCTCATCCAAAGAGCTTCGTCAGTGTGTGTGTGTGTGTGTGTGTGTGTGTGTGTGTGTGTGTGTGTGTGTGTGTGTGTGTGTGTGTGTGTGTGTGTGTGTGTGTGTGTGTGTGTGTGTGTGTGTGTGTGTGTGTGTGTGTGTCACGGCGAGGGTAAGTGAGTAAAACTGCACCATTTAAAATTGTTTCTATCCCTGTGGGGAGGCCTGGCCAACCCCATTTGCAAGGGTCATTCCAGCAAGAGGCTTCTCCCCTGTTTCCCCTGGGAGCCCCCACCCCCACCCCACCCCCGTTTTCACAAAGGGGTTCCTGGGGTGGAACCCGAGGGAACTCCCCCAACTCCTTTGCAAGGCAGGCGTGCTGTAGTTCTCCCCCATACACACACACACAGACACACACACACACACACACACACACACCCGCCAGCCAGCCACCTTGTGGGAAAGGGACCCATTGGGGGCAGTGGGGTCGGGACGGGCGATCTCCAAGGGGGGCTGAGCGAGGGGAGGGGGTCTTTCCCAATAACTGGCCGGGCCCCCCCCCGCCTGCCTGCCTGCCTGCTTAGGGTCCCCCTGAGAGGGCTCTTTTTGCCCCCGCGTGAAGGAGGAGGAGGAGGAGGAGGAGGAGGAGGCGTCCCTTCAGGACACGTGTCCGCCTCCCTTCCCACGACCCTGCGACGTGGCGGGGCCAGCTTCCCCGGCTGCCGCTCCTCCCGGAGCCGAGAACTTTTGCCATTATTCTATTATTATTATTATTATTATTTTTGCAATCTTTTGTCATGTTGCAAATAAATGCCTAAATCAACTCTGGAGGCAAAGGGGAGGCGGCGGCGGGGTGGGGGGCGGGGGCGAGAGAGAGAGAGAGAGAGAATCCCTCCTTGCCTGACCTGCACCTCGGTCTCCGGGGGCCACTCGATCTGGATCAGGAGGTCGTAAAGAATGTTCTCCTCCTCGTCTTCTTCGTCTTCTTCTCCTCCTCCTCCTTCCTCTTCCTCCTCCTTCCTTTCCTCCTCTTCCTCTTCCTCCGGGTCTCCCCTCCTCGGCCGACGCCTTCCTCGGGGGGCAACAGCACCAGCTCCAGCAGCAGAAGCGGCCATGATCTCGGGGGTGGCGGCGGAGGCAGCGACAGCCCGGCCCAGAAAGGGACGAGAAAAGGACGGGAAAGGGACGGGACGGGAGGTGGGCGGGACGGCGACGCCGGGCTCGAACCCGCAGACCAGAGAGAGAGAGAGAGAGAGAGAGAGAGAGACGTGGTCTCTTCTGGCCAGGCGTCCCTGCCAGCGGGACGTGCTGCAAAATGGAACCGCCGCCAGCCCCCCCCCGCCCCCCACTTTCCGCCTCTGTAAAAGCAGGGGAGGCGTCGCCCGGGCTTTCTTGTTGTTGTTGTTGTTGTTGTTGTTGTTGTTCTTGTTGCTCAAAAATACCAGACGCGGCCCACCCACATTATAAGCATTTTATTAAAATAAAAATAAAAAACATGGACCCGGAAGTACGTGCGAGGGGACCAGATTTCACCCCCCCCCGACCTTGCCAGTGTGGACCTCTGCGGATTATAAGAGGAGGAAGAGCAATTGCTGTGGCGTCGGATGGGCATCGATTCCAAAGTCCCACGCTCCCCCCCTTTTTTTGTCTTTCTTTCCCTGGAGCTTTTCTACCTAAGAGCAAATCAACTCCTGATGATGATGATGATGATGATGATGATGGTGATGATGATGATGATGATGATGATGCTCCTGCTAGGAGGGCCTTGGTCTCTTGCATCCTTATTTGCAACGGACGGTCCCTGGGCGGCTTGGGCCCAGACGGCAGCTGTTCGCCTTCCGAATGAAATCGGGAAATTACGTGGGATTTTTTTTTCTAAAAACTGAATTCCATTATTTATTTTATTTTTTTACTTTTTTGCATCCTGCCCAGCGAGGGAATAAGTCAGTGTTCTGGGAGGCTAAGAGAGCAAGATCAGGACAACCACCTAATCATAGAAAGAACGGTTTTTTAAAATTAAAAAAAAAAAAAGGGGGTGGGGCATGAAAGGCCATGATCCTAAGAATAACATGCCCAAATGAGTGAGTGCCTTTAAGGCAGGCGTAAAGGCGCTCCCCCACCCCCACCCCCCACCCCCCACCCCACCCGCGGCTGGGAGGGCCAGGAAAGTGGGCCCCCTCTCTCTGCAAGGTTTGTCCTTCTGGGCTCTTTCCTTCCTGCGGCCTTTTTGGGAGAAGGCAGGCCAAGACCACCTTCTCCCTTTTCGGGCCAGCTTCCCCTGAAGGGGATGGGCGGCCCCTATGGAGGTGCCTTGTGGATGAACGGGACGCCCAGGGTCGTCTCTCTCTATAGCCTTGGGGGCTGGTTATAAAGCCCCCCCCCTTTTAAAGCTTAATGTGTGAGGATGGCAGGTGGGCCCGGTTCTGTTTTTCAAGGGGGCTTAAGAGGCGGGGGGTTCGTCCTTCTCTTCCAGGGCAGGGCCTCCTCTTGGAGCGGGAAGGTGTTTCTGCCCCCCCCCACCACCACCCTCAGCCGTGTCCCCCCCCCTTGTTTTCCAGGGTTCGAAGGTGCCTCCCTTCCCCCCCTGCCTGGGCGGCCGCCTCTCGCCCCCCACTCCCCAACCCGTTCTCTCCGGGGGGCGGAACCAACCCTGAGGCGTCCCGGGGAGCGGGAGGGCTCGAATAAGAGACGGACCTCCGTAGTGCGCAGGCGCAGAGCCTTATTAGACGCCGGGCGGGGGTGGGAGGGGGGAAGGAGGAGGGAGGAGGCCCGAAGATGGCGGCCTTCTCAGGTACGTGGCGGCCGGTGAGGGACCCTCCGAGGAAGGAAGGGAGGAAGGGGGCGGCGGGAACGGGGGAGGGGGAGGGAGGGAGGGGAGGTTCCAAGAAAGTGGGGGGGGAGGGGGGAGGGATGGAGTGTCCCCCTCTCTCTCTCTCAGGGGGGACTGGGGTTGGGGGTGGGGAGGGTGAAGAAGTGGGGGTGGGGAGGGCGGGGGTCGGGGGTGGGGGCTTCCCCCGCCTCAAGGTTGGGCCCGACCCTCACATGCCCCTAAACCCCTAACCCGCCCCCCCCTTCTCGGAAAGGCACGGAGCAGCTTCCCCCCCCCGTGGGGGTGTGGGGGGGACGGGGGGTGGGGGGACCGGGGGCCCACCGCCCCTTCCCCTCGACGGTTCTCCTCTGCCCTCCTCGTCCCAGGCCGGTTCCCACTTCGTCCCTCCCGAGGTGGTTTCGGGCCGCCCCCCCTCCCGCCGCCCTTCCTTCCCCATGGGCGGGCAGCCTTAAGCCTAGCATTCTGGGAACAGGGGGGGGGAGAGGGGAGGGGGGTCCCAAACCCCTGGAGGGCCGAAGTCGGGACCAGCCTGGGACCTCTGATGATGACCCTCTCCCCCTCTCGCCTGCAGGGACCGGCTCAGGGGGTGGAAAAGGGCCCCGGAGGCCGCAGGGATCTTGCAGGGCTGGGGGGGGGGGGCGGCTGGCAGGGCGGTGGGTTCCTCTCGCTCATTTCCTTCTGTCGTGTCTGACTCTTCGTGACCCCCACCGTGGACCAGAGACCTCCTGCCCAGGGGCCCTTCCTCTCTTCCACGGCCCCTCCTGCTGGAGTCTTCTCAGATACATACTGACAGGGACGCTTCTCTGGAAGTTTAGAGGTAGAGAGACTGTCAGGGATGTTTGCAATTCTTTGGCTCCAAGTCCTAAGTCTGAGTCTGGTTTTTGGTACCCACCCAGTCCCCAAGTCCAAATCCTTGGTACCAAGTCCTGAGTCCAAAACAACAACAACACTGGTCCAAATTTCTATTAAAAACAAGATTTCCCACCACCACCCAGGTGGGGGGGAGAAATAAGAGAGGGCTAGATGAGAGTCAAGTCTTGAGTCAAACCCAAGTCATGTTGGGGGGCTGCCTCAGTCAAGTCACTTAGGTCTGATTGGAGAACGAGTCCCACGACTCAAATACCCAACTCTTGTCATTGAGGATTAAATCCTGATGATTAGGATATATTTAAGTTTTGTTGTTGTTCAGTCATTCAGTCGTGTCCGACTCTTCGTGACCCCATCATGGACCAGAGACCTCGCCAGGCCTTCCTATCTTCCACTGCCTCCCGGAGTTTGGTCAAATCCATATTGGTTGCATCGATGACACCGTCCAGCCATCTCATTCTCTGTCGTCCTCTTTTCCTTTTGCCTTCCATCTTTCCCAACATCAGGGACTTTTCCAAGGACTTCTCTTTCCTCATGAGGTGGCCAAAGGACTGGAGCCTCGGCTTCCAATGGATTCATACGCATTGCAGACACGCATGCCACACCTTTCTCCTTCAAAGGGCCCAAGGTGGCTTACAACAAGGAAAGGTCTTGGCTTGCTTCCTTGCTTGCTGCAGTATTAAAAAAAAGCAAAAGCAAAGTGTTCTGCTTATATGCCACCCCATCCCACTTCAAGTAGCCTCTGGGGGGGGGGTTACAGTTTTTAATGACACTATATGCAGGCTACACATTGCCCCCTCCCTCCCCCAGCAAGCTGGGTACTCCATTTACCGAACTCAGAAGGATGGAAGGCTGAGTCAACCATGAGCCTTGAGCTACCTGGGAATGAACCCCCATGTCGTGAGCACACTTTTAGCTGCAGGACAGGCCTTTAACCCCTGCACCACGAGCTGAGTGGGAGCAGGCTTTTTGCCCAATGTCCCTACCGAACGCACACTGTGACAGTGGTGGGACTGACAGAAAGGCCTCCCCTCGGTTTATCTCCATTCCCCAGAAGGCTCGTACAGGGACGTTTAGGTAAACTGGACAGCCCAAGCCATTGAGGCTTACCTCTGATAATACAGATGATGCCAAAAGTTGAGCTGCAGGTAACCTTTTTAAAATGTGCAGGGCTTCTGGGGGCAATACAAGGACGTGAAGAACAGGGTGCAATTTATTAACACTACAGCTGTTACATACTGTAAGAAGGGAAGGCCTCCTCTTTAGGGCCTTCTTTAACATTTATGTTACAGGGACCAAAATAAAGGCTTTAAGACCCCTTGTTAATCAACTTAAAACAGTATTTGTTAGATCCATGCAACTGCCCAAATAAATTCATATCTTGAGGCATGTTTAAGGGATCCTGGATAATTAATAGTTGATTGGTGGATTAGAGCACATTCATATTCAAAATCAATTTTTAAAAAAATATGTCTTCCTGTTGTAAACACTGCTTCTGAGCAAATGAATTATTTATTTATTTTTATGTTTATATACCGCCAGATTTTCTCAAATGGGAACTCAAGGCGATTAACAAGTATAATATACTACAATTCAAAATTACGTGCTCAATTCCTTAGTATTTGCAGTTATTCAAAAGTGGTCATTTGGCATCACATTTTGGACCTGGAATAGGATAGTTTAAGAGAAAAATGATTTGCCCATGGAGCGACCTGAGGCTTAATTAAGATAAAGTGAGCCATTAGTTAAACACCTGGCCCAAGAATAGGAGTGTTGTGTGATTTGGGTGTGTATTTTTCTTTAAAAATGATTTGTAGTTTGGCAGAGTTCTGGGAGCCACTTTGGTTATGCGGAATTAGTTGACAACTCTGGACATCAAAGAAGCAAAACACCTTAAGAACTCAAGAAGATGTCTTACAGTGAGTCAAAGCCATTGATCTAGCTAGCCCAGTATTGTCACCATTGATAGAGGCAGGATCAGCCTCCCAGGTATTTCTTTGTAGTCTCCTATCCAAGTACCGACTGACTAAACCCAGCATGGCTTATCTTGCGAAATCTGATGAGACTGGTAATTTCCAGAATGCTTCTTCTGCAGAGCTGGATGGGTTATTCACAACCAAGCATTCTCACATATGTTTGAGTGTTAATAAGGTTAAGCTATTTCTTTCAGATTATTCTACTTCAGAAAAAGTATATTTAAAGTGTTTGCTTGATTGCTTTGCATTTACTTTTCACAAATGCTTTGTGCTTTCTTTGTTTGCAGAGATGGGTGTTATGCCAGAGATTGCTCAAGCTGTGGAAGAGATGGACTGGCTGTAAGTAGGATTATTGCTGCTTTTCAGTGGAAAGGACTTAACCAAGTATTGATTCCATTCTTAGAGTTGGTGAACATCAGTCGCCCTGTAACACAGGAGTGGCATGCGGAGTTCCGCGATATCCACATGCAGTCGTGCTCTTAGCTCTTTAAATCAGAGCTCTGTGCAGTTCCAGAGTGTGTCTAGAAACCACTACCATATTTATTTATTTATTTTGGTCTCATACAGGTAACCTGAAAAATGAAATAGTTGGCTGTTGAGTTTTAGGTGCCTTCCTACCAGTCCAGAGGCTCATGATGCGTTTTCTTGTAGTCTTCCTACAGATATCCAAGCGGAGTCTATTCCACTGATTTTGGGAGGGGGTGATGTCCTGATGGTACGTATTGCTCTATTTTGTCTCGTCCAGATTAAGCATTGCCTTGTTTTTTTGTTTTTTTTGTTTTTAAATATAAAATATATTTTTATTTGTTTCATATCATCGGGATCCCTACATAGGATAGGGTATGGGTGGGGTGGGAAATCTAAGGATAAAACAGGGAAAGTTCAAGTGGTATATTTACAATATTTTTCTATATATTAGTACACAGACTATATTTTAATTTAATAGTGTTGGAGTCTCTTTTTTAAGCTATTTAGTTCTTTTTCGTAAAAGGTATATAGTGGTTTCCAGCAGTCTCTTGCCTTCTGTAATTCTTTGTCCTTTATCAGTTCTGATGTTATATCCATTTCAGCTGCTTCAAAGAATTTTTCCAAAAGTTCTTGTCTGGTTGGTGTTTCTGCAACTTTCCAATATTTGGCATATGAAATTCTTGCTATTGTGACAGTATACAATAACAAATGCTTTATCTTAACATTCTTAATTTCTGTCATAATATTCAATAGAAATATTTCTGGTTTAAATGGAACTGTATAACACAGCATTTTTGTAAGATCTCATGTACCATTTTCCAATATCTCTTTGCTACATCACAAGTCCACCACATATGATAAAAAGACCCTTCTTTGTTGTTACATTTCCAGCATTTATCTGAGGTATTTCCATATATTTTTGCTATTTTTTGTGGTGTCATATACCATCTATAAAACATCTTATATATGTTTTCTTTTAAATTTATTGCCTTAGTAAATTTTACATTACACTCCCATAACTGGCTCCACTGTGCTAATTCAATATTATGTCCTAGGTTTTGTGCCCATGTTATCATACAGTCTTTCACAATTTCGTCCTGCATTTTCAAATCTAACATGTATTTATAAATTTTCTGAATCAACTTTCCCTCTGTTCCCAAGAGCAGTTTATCCAGTTCAGTTCTCTCTATATAAAAACCCTCTTTCTTATCTTTAATAAACCTCGAGGTCAATTGTGATTTTGCCCACCAATCTAACGTCACTTTTGGGTTTTGAAATTCTTCCTCTGATTTTAGTTCCTCTTCATTTTTCAGTATCTCACAGTATCTCACTAATTTGTTTTCACTCATCAGTGTTGGTTGTGTAAATGCTTCTATTGGTGACACCCATCCGGGTATTTTCCTATAAACTTGTCTCTGAATATTTTCCCACATCCAACAGAGTGCTTTTCTCACCATGTGATTTCCAAAGTATTTCTGTTCCTTAGCCTTCTTATACCAAACAAACGCGTGCCACCCCAACCTTAGATCATGGCCTTCTAATTTCAAAATTCTTTGATTTTCTAATGTAATCCACTCTTTTATCCACACCAGTATACAAGCTTTGTAATACAATTCCCAGTCTGGTAGGCCGCAGCCTGCTCTAGAAGTATCATCTTGTAGAGCTTTTTTCCTGATCCTTGGTTTTTTCCCTTGCCATATAAATTTCATTATTACTTTTTCTATCTCCTTGAAAAATGTTTTTTTTTAATAGTAATAGAATCATCTGAAATAAAAATAGTAATTTTGGAAGTATCATCATTTTGATTGTGGCTATTCGTCCCAGTAATGATAAATGCAATTTGCTCCATTTTTCCAGATCTATTTGTATATCCTTTAAAAGTTTTAGATAGTTGTCTTGCCATATCGTACTTGCTTTTTTAGTTATCTTTATTCCCAGATATGTAATAGTATTTTCCTCTTTAAAATGTGTTTCCTCCACTAATTCTCTAATTTCTTTTGCTGTCATATTCTTTGTTAATATTTTAGTCTTTTCTTGATTTATCTTCAGACCAGCCATTTCTCCAAAGTTCTTTATAGTTTTCAACAGGCATTCCACTGAATCAATAGGGTCTTCTAGTATGAAAACTTCATCATCAGCATATGCCTGCAACTTATATTCTTCTTCCTTTATTCTTAACCCTTTTATCGCCTTCTGATCTCTTACTTGTTGATTTAATACTTCTAATGTCAAGATAAATAACATTGGAGAGAGTGGACAGCCCTGACGTGTTCCCTTCTCTATCTCTATCTTCTCTGTCATATCCATATTAATTTTCACCTTAGCTTCTTGTTTTGTGTATATAGCTTCAATGTTGTTCCTAAATCTTTGGCCTACTCCTATGTGTTTTAAGTGGCTTAGCATAAAATTCCAGTTGATGTTGTCAAATGCTTTCTCTGCATCAAGGAATATCAACGCCATTTTCTTTTCTGGATGCGCCTCGTAGTATTCTAAAGTGTTGAGGATTATCCTCATGTTATTCCTCATCTGTCGCTTTGGCAAAAACCCATCTGATCTTGATGTATCACTTTCACCAGAAGTTTTTTTAATCGTGTGGCCAGAATTGATGCATAAATTTTATAATCTACATTTAACAAAGAGATAGGTCTATAATTTTTTATCTCCTTAGGGTCAGTATTCTCTTTGTGTATTAGTGATATTGTTGCTTGCATCCATGTTTTGGGTATTTCTTTTCTTTCAGTGATATCTTCAAGTAATTTTTTGTATGGTAATAGTATGATCTCTGTCATTTGTTTGTAAAGTTCAGCGGGCAGTCCATCTGGACCTGGCGCCTTCCCATTTTTGACTTCTAATCGCTTCCACAATCTCATTACAAGTTATTGGCTCCTCTAATGCTTTCCTTTGTTCTTCTGTTAATTTTATCCTGCTATATTTTCCTAAATATTCTTCCTGCGTTTCTTTGGGCACTTCTTTTTGTGAGTAAAGTTTTTGATAAAAATCCTTCACTATCTTCTTCAGTTCTTCATGGTCAAATTTATCTTTTCCATCTTTATCCTTTAAGCTTTGTATATGTGTTTTCTCTTTTTCTTTTCTAAGTCTGTATGCCAGCCATCTTCCTGGTTTGTTTGCTGTTTCAAAGAAATTTGCTCTTGCAAATTTTATGTTTTTTGCTATTTCTTCTGCCCATAGTGTATTCAGATAATGTTGTTTCATAACTCATAATATTGATTAATTGACTAAAGTATATAAAGTACATAATTTATTAACCATGGCTTTCAAAGTACCAACAGGAAGAGGCAAGGCCACACCACAAATGACACCTCAAACTACACCCCAGAGTTCTCCTGAGACGACAGGCATGACAAAATTAGTAGGACAATCTTCAACAGAGAGCTTAATATTACACAGTCTGCAACAGTTGCAGGAAGCAATGAATCAACTCACACAAACAGTAAACCAATTGACAAATGAGGTGAAAGGCACAAACACAAGGTTTGATGATCTGTATAAGCAGGTGAAAACAAATACGGAACAGCTACAGGAAAGAAAGGAAGCAGCAGTCAAAGCTGAGAATCGGATGGATGTTATAGAAAATATGCAAAAGTTACAAGAAGATCGAATAATATCATTAGAAATGGAAAAAGCAGCTTATTTTATAAGATTGCAGAATGTCCCAGAATCCAAAGGGGAGAAGCTGGCAGATTTGATAAGCACATCATTGGCACCAATTGTGAATTTGAAAATGGAAGAGTTCCTATCACAAATTGATTCAGTCTACAGAGTGAGTTCAGCTTACACAAGAATGAACAGATTACCAAGGGAAATTCACCTGAAATTCACAAGGAGATCGATGAGAGATATGGTGATTAATGAAATACAAGGAAAACCAATCCAAATTTTAGATCAAGATATTACAGTTTTAAAACAGGTACCCTGGGAAATGCGGCAAAGGAGGAAAAAATACTCAACTCTGGTAAAATACTTAAGAAAAACTCAATTATTTATAAATGGCTGATACCAGAAGGCATATTTTTTTCAACTTGGCCCTAAAAGATATACAATTAATTCTGTGATGAAGGCAGAAGATTTCCTAAGAAGTAGAGGGGAAGATATACCCTCTGATAGCGAGGAAGGAAAACAGAGGAGAGGAAAGGGGAAATCGCAGCATGAGACAAGAGAACAAGAACAAAAGCGTGCCATCACAAGAGAACAGAAAAGGAGAGAGGAAGAGAAAATAAAAGATAATAAAAAGGATGAAAATCGTGAATAAACAATTGAAGCTAGTCTCAATCAATATTAATGGACTGAACTCAGGACAGAAGAGGAAAAGAATATTTTTACAATTAAGGAAATTAAAAGCAGATGTCATCTGTATACAGGAGACGCACATGAAGAAAAAAGATGAACACCTATTGAATTGTACTAAATTAGGAAACTCTTTGCAGCCTCGGATCTGAAGGAAAAGAAGAGAGGTGTGGCCATATATGTCAAAAAGGAATGGAACCCAAAACTGATATATGCATCTGAAGATGCAAGAATCCTAATGTTAGAAATACACAGAGATGGGGAAAAGACTTTAATAACCAATATATATGCCCCTAATGAGAAACAGGAGAAATTCTATAAAAGTCTAGAACAAGAATTGTTTAAAACCTCGCAGCAGGAAAATTTAATTGTAGGGGACTTCAATGCCGTGTATGATAGGGGCTTGGATGTAAAAACACCACAAGAGAAACGGAAAAAGAACAGGCGAAATATATTGCCACGTGACTTCTTGCAATTGGCAGAGGAATTAAGCCTTGTGGATGTATGGAGAGTAAGGAACCCTTCTGCTCAAGATTACACCTTCTACTCAGATAGACACAAATCATGGTCAAGAATAGATATGTGTTGGCTTACATCAGATATTATGAGAGAAGTAAAAGAAATTGAAATTCTACCTAATACATTTGCTGACCACAACCCCATACTTATATGTCTGGGAAATAGAAGAAATAACTGGCAATGGAAGCTAAACACATCTCTCCTGAAAAATGAAACATTTTTGAAACAAATCAAAGAGGAAATGAAGCTTTACTTTAAGGAAAATATATCTCCAGAAATCCCTATGGCTACTGTATGGGATGCTGGCAAAGCTGTTCTAAGAGGCCAAATAATTAAATTTGCGACACACCAGAAAAGAGAAAGAGAACGGGAAAAAGAAGAAGCAGTAAGGTCTATAGAAGAATGTGAAAAAGGTTTAAAACAAGACCCAAAAAAGGAAGACCTAAAGGCAAGGCTGAAAATGAAACAACATTATCTGAATACACTATAAGCATTGCCTTGTTAAACTGTCTTATTGTGCTTCTTGTGACAAATTACATGGCTTTATCTAAATGTTGTCCTGCCTAGGATTCGAAAGAGTCAGGAGGTGTGCCTAACATTGGCAGGACTCGTATTGGCACAATTCTGTGTTTGCATTAATGGTGCAAAAGCACTTTGTGCTGCTTCTGTGATGCCCCACAGTGCTTAAAACCTTCGCTGGGCAGCTTACAATTCAATCATGCAGGCTATACATTGCCTGCCCTCCAAGTGAGCTGAGTATTGATTTTCCTGACCTTGGAAAGATGGAAGGTGGATTCATCCCATTGGGATCAAACTCTGGTTGCCCCTGGAGTCTTGACTGCAGCATTGCAGTTGAACCGCTGCGCCACTAGTCTCCCATCAGCTGTGGCTTTTTATCATTGATTAGAAGTTTCCTATTCTCCATCACCAGCACTGGTTCTGAGACTTTTACCTCTAAACTTCAAAAACTCTTTGGAGATGGGACAGAAGAGAAGCTTTTAATGTTCAAAAATTGAAGTCACAGTCCTGGCAGGAGTGATTTTCAGAGATTAATGATTCACTTCCCCCGTACTGAGGCCTTCAAAGGCTCCCTCAATTCTAAAGGGATCCCTGTGGTAACTCCAAACCTGAAGAGAGTGTGATAGGGACCTTTTAATAACAGATAAAAGGCAGTGGCTGACAATGATATGGTATCAGTTTTGTGTATCCAAAGCTGCACTAATAAGATTCTGGCCTTTGTATCGATATTATAAACCTCTTAGCAATAGTTTTCTCTCTTATGTTAAAAATGTGGCACACTCGGTAGTACCAGCACTACCTTGCACATTACTTGGTGATCGGTTGTAATTCTGTTTAGACTTAGCTTCTAGCTTATAGAAGTCATTTAGGGGAGGATATAGTGTCTTATGTGCTGAAGTTGTTATGAAAATAAGTAAGTCATTTTTGAAATTATTTTTTCTGTTATTTATTTTTTTATTTTTTTATTATTTATTTGTTAATCTTATACCCCGCCCATCTTCCCAGTGGGAACTCTGGGCGGCTTACAATAAAAATAATAATACAAAAAGAAAAAAAAAAAGATAAGCAGGCACAAAACACAAGAGAAAGGAGCAAGATGGCGGGCCAAAAAAATTATTTATTTTGTGTATAATAAGTAAATGAAGCATTACTTGGATTACCTATAGGTCTTCAATCGCTGCTGTTTCCTAGTTGACAGAATTCATGTTTTATTTTCCGGTTTATCCATACAGAATAGACAAAATCCAGTTAAATAATATTTGTATTAGTAAATGCAGTTGAATATCTCCTATGTCACTGTACTACTATAGCTTTATTGTTTTTTTAGACTTTTAGTAATAAAAGTAAAGTTTTAATTGAATAGCCAAATACATTGGTAAAGTAAGTTTAGTTTTTTATTATCTTTTTTCCTACACAGGCAGCAGAAACAGGGAGTGGAAAAACTGGTGTAAGTGAAAAAGCCACTGTTTCATATTTGAAAGTTATTTTTCACACAGTTTGACTGCAAACACAGCAGAAGCCTGGAATAACTTGTTACTTTGACTGTCCTACATTTCAGGCATTCAGCATCCCAGTTATTCAGATTGTGTATGAAACACTGAAGGACCAGCAGGAGGGGAAAAAAGGAAAAACGACTATTAAAACTGGCGGAGGAGGTAAACCTTTCTCTTTAGATATTTGAAATTAGACATCAATCAAACTTTGTTGATAAGAACAAATACTACACTTGATCTTAGCTAAAAAAAATTATTAATAAAAAAATAAAAAAATAAATCAAACTTTGTGTACACTATAAATGAGCTTCAGTATATTGCTTATAGTTCCAGTCAAGGCTCCCAGCTTAGATCTATAAGATCATTTGATGATTAATTCACCATCTCTGTTTGAAGGGGAGATGTGTATATGTTCTATCTGAGGTCAAAAGACATGCATCACGGTATACAAATCTACCCTGTCGATAGCCCTGAGGGAGGAACGATGATCTGCACATTGAATAAACAACCCACAGTTATGTATTGATTAATTTTGTAAATGCATAAGCCGACTTGAATGGCAATCCCTCCCGGCCTGTGTTCAAGAACTGCGTGTAGTTTCTTCTTTCTGTATTCCACCTAGTTTTCTCTGTTAGAAACTGCCATAGGCTGGTTGCATAGTATATGTTAAGCTGATATGTTTTGCCTTATCAACCTCCTAAACGTGTCAATGTGTACTACTGGTAATCAATAGGAAATCTTAATCCCAGACACAATACATGCTGTATTAGATATTCGTCTGTAAACATTCCACTGAAGACTGTGGAATTAATTTCCAGCTGGAATTGTAATACTGAAAAAAACCAGAAGTGAAAACTTGGGTGGGTCTGAGGGCCAGTTTTTCTAGGTCAGGGCCGCAGCAATAGCCAGAGGCCTCCATGGCAAGTGAAGAGGTGGCCGGTGGGCAGTCGCCCCTGTAAGCCGAGGGCCTGCCAGCACCTGGCTGATATCAGTGCTAAGGGCATGCTGCCAGCAGCACAAATGGCTGACCAGCAGGCACGGTGACTTAGAGGGCCAGCGGTCCCCACCTCCTTGCCACCACTTGTCGCTCTGGTGCTCATTTTGTGAGATGAGCTTGTTAACCAGAACAAAAATGTTCTGAAATTTCTTATCATCTTGCATAATGCTCATAGACCAGGACACTCATAAAACAAGGTATTACTGTAGTTGACATGTACAGTAATTCTATATCATTGTCATGGTAAATGGCATACATATTTAAGGTAACAGAAATACAAAGGATGCATATTTAGAATTGTAAGTGTTAAGTTGTATTGTGAGTGGCCTCGCTGCCAGATGGGCGGTATAAAAGTCCAATCAATCAATCAATCTGAACTGAACTAGGGTGTTTTGCATCAGAAACACCCCCTGTTTTTGAATGAGTAGTTATTTGGTGTTTTATTAATCTCTAGTGAAAAGAGTCACAAGACTGATTTCCATAGTCAGAAAATGTAATTGTATATCAGGGTTTGTTTGTTTTTCAACTTTTAGGTTTTGGATTTGTTGATGGGCTGGCAATTGGGTTTAAAGGCCAAACCATCATTTGAATGAAGTTGTCATTTTGCAAATGAACTGGCCAATCAAAATCTTTTAAAAAGCTAGATTAATTTCTGTAGTAATAAAAAGTATAACGAGTTGTTTTTTCCTTTACAACAGTGCTCAACAAATGGCAAATGAATCCCTATGACAGAGGATCTGCATTTGGTAAGTGTTGTGCCAGTCCCTCCTGGCAATCATCCAACAGCCTGGACTGATAATGTGAAAATCGTGGCCAAAGTGTGCCTAGTTCATCACTAAAGATAGGTTTTCTGGGTGGGGCTGGTGGTGGTGGTAGTGGGGGAGGGAATCATCAGGGGTCTCAAAGGAGGAGAAGCAGCATAAAAATGCAATCAACTTTGTCCCATTGAGGAAACTTGCATATTTTTACTGATTTCAATGTAAACAGTGCATGTTAGTATGGCAGAGGGGAAACTAGAAATTTGTTTACCTCTTTTTTTAATATAAAAGCAAAGTTTAAAATGGCCAGTGTCCTGTTGTGCGGTTGGAACAATGTTATCATCCGTGGCAGACTGCCACGGGTGGAAGACTTCTTATTTTTGTGTGTTTATTGGGGGGGTGCACACAGCTTGCATACAGTGAGAATACTTATGCACACCTCAAAATAAGAAGAGGAAGTTGTTAATCCATCGCAGTCTGCCACAGTTGATATTGTTCTTTTGGGTGGGTGGCCCCCCACCCCAAAAGGACACTGGCCAGTCGTAGTTAATCGCAGGTGACCAGAAATGTGTAACCAGACAGCTGAAGTGTCATTGCATTCTTTTCACAAGGAATGTGCATAACTATTTTAGGAAGGCTCTTATACCTTATGTGAACATTGCATTTTGTAGAAATGCTCTTCGTGTCTTAAATTCTTGCTTATTTGTTCTCCTTCTTGTTCAGCTATTGGATCAGACGGCCTTTGCTGCCAAAGCAGGGAAGTCAAAGAATGGCACGGCTGCCGATCCACTCGAGGCGTGACCAAAGGTTTGAAAAAACAACTCGTCTGCAGGCTTACTATGTCAACTAGTTTTTGAAATGGGGAGAATTGGAAAAAATGCATAAGTTCTCTGCTTTCTGAATAATGAGACTACAAAGTTAGGGAAACAAGCATTTTACATGACAAGTAGCATCTTTGGGGGTTTTTAATGTGAAGTCTTTACTGCAGGCATGTCCAAAGTTCAGCCCTCCTGATGTTTGGGACCACAACTCCCAGAATTCTAAGCTTAGATTGCCAATGATGAAGGACTGTGGGAGTTGTGGTCCAAAACATCTGGAGGGCCGAAGTTTGGACATGCCTGCTGTACTGGCTTCCTTTGTTTTTTTAAGCTACAACAAAAACCACTTCTGTTTCTCCTCTCAGCACGGCCATTCCTCCCCAGCATGTCAGTTCCCCACCCTAGTTGGTAACTCAGTGCCTGTACCTGGGACTGTGCCTCAGGCAGGTTGCGCACCCTTAAAACAACAGGAAGGACCCACATGCAGTAGATGAGGATGTGGGGAGAGGAAGGAAAGAGAGCGTGGCCTAGAAAATGGCACCTGGTTAGCCTGCCTTCCTCTGGTTGGACGCCTCCTTTCCTTTCGTGGCCGGATCCACGCAGTCTTCTGTGCAGCACTCTAGGTGCCATGTGTGGGGCAGGCGGCCTTCCCCGTCTGTGGATCCTGATGGCAGCAATATCGCCTGCTTGTCCAGCCTCCACTTTGATCACTCAGTCGATGCTCAAGTTCTCTTCTGGTCTTGCCTGTGGAATAGTCAGCCAGAAACTTAAGTTGCATATACACTTGCTTTACATGTTTCAGGGAAATATTATTACGAAGTCTCCTGTCATGACCAGGGATTATGCCGCGTTGGGTGGTCTTCTGCGCAGGCTTCGCTAGATTTGGGTGAGTATTTGCCTACAGGCCTGAATTGAAATTTCAGACCACCTCGGGAGCTACTGACACATACCGTGTAGGGATAGGTGAGTTACAATTCGGGCAGCAAGATTAAGTTTGAAATGCCACTCCTTTTTCCTGTCAAAGGTGTTACATTCATGTTTAGCAGCCAACAGCAATGCTTCCGTGAAAGATGCAAATGCCTTTTAGGGGTCTTGCACAGTTTTAACCGAGGTGTGCAGGACTTCAGCAACATGTGGAGCCCAGCCAGTTTTGGAGATATCATTGGGAAGTGTTTTGCCCAGCTGCACTGTACGTAAGGCAGTGCTTGTGCCCTGATTCTCTTCCTCTTGTTCATGGCTGAGGGCTGCCAAATATGGATCCCTGCCTGCACCTGACAAAGTTGGGTGAAAGACTACCCCTCCCGTTCGGTCTTTTGTCAGGGATGAGCTGCTCCTCTCCCTTCTCCTATCCAGTCATGCAAAAGGGGGGGGAGGCTTTTTGTGAAGGGACGAAAGTGTCCATACAAAGGAACCCCCTGTTTCACTTTAACATTAATCATCCACACAGAGAAGAAAGGCACCTGTATACTTGTTTCTCAAAGTCTGAGGACTAGAAAATTTGACACCTCCTATCTTGGCTATTCAGAAATATATCTGGTTTAGTCCAGTCTAGTGGAACCACCACTGGGGTATATATAAAACCCCTTATCTATTTTGTTTGTCTCCATAATGTTTGTAGTGGATGCTTGGAAAAACGGTTGGACCCAGGCGTGTACGTCTGTCGAGACCAAGGAGCGCCTTCTGTTTGTGGAGGAGAGGCTCCCTAGGGGAGAAAGAGAAGGAAACAGCAGGCATTTGCTTTGAAGGGCAGGTGGAGCTGCTTGCTGGAAGAAGTAGAAGTCAAGCAAAGATGTTAGCTTCTCACATTTCCTGCCATCCAACTCCCAAGTGTCCGACTGGATCCAACACAGTTAACTTGGTGAAATTCACCCCTTGGTGCTAATAGTATGTGTTTGGTTTTCAGGCACGGACAAGTTTGGTTTCGGCTATGGTGGAACTGGGAAGAAATCCCATAACAAGCAGTTTGACAGCTATGGGGAAGTACGTTTTTGGCTCTGAGTTCTTCTAAAACAAAGGACCTTCAGTATCTATCAAATGTCTCTTCAAAGACCTTTTATAAAATCTGTCTTTTTTTTAAATAGGAATTCACGATGCACGATACAATAGGATGCTATCTAGATATGGATAAAGGGCAAGTTGGGTTTTCCAAGAACGGTAAGGAGGCTCCTCTCCCCCCCCCCCCCCCCGGTCCAGTAGAGAATTCAATATACACATAATAGTTTATATCAGGAAAAGAGAAACAGAATTCAAAATTATCTTGGGCTAAAACCAACAGAATGGAATTTGACAGGGACAAATGCAAAGCACGGCACCTAGGATAAAAGAAACCAATGGGGGGGGGCACCTGGCTGAGCAGGACTACAAGCGAGAAGGGTGTGATGTGGCCACAAAAATGGCAAATGCTGTTTTAGGCTGCCTTTAACAGAAGCATCATTTCCAAGCCCTGTGCGGTGCTCTGTTCAGCACTGGTTAGGCCTCACCTTGCGTGTTGTGTCCCGTTCTGGACACTCCCCTTCAGGAAAGAGGGAGACTCATTGGGACAAGTTCAGGGGAGGGACACAAGGATGATCCACGGGGGCTGGAAGCCGAGTGAAAGGAAAGAGTGAAGGCACTGGGCACGTTCCCCCTGGGGAGCTGAAGCCTCTTCCCACACGGGAAGAAGGGCCGTCGTCTCGAGCAGGGGCAGGATCTGTTCGTGATCATCCCAGAGTGCAGGACGGGCAGCCGTGGGCTCAGTTGAAGATCAGGGAAACACCTCCCAACGGTTAGAGCCGCACAGCGGCGATAGAAGTGACGCCCGTGAGAGGTGGTGAGCGCTCCAACACGGGGGGGCATCCAAGAGATTGGACCACCCCTTGGCAGAGATCCTTTGATTCATATTCCTGCATTTGGGGGGGGGGTTTGGACCATGGCCTTTGAGGCCCCTTTCAGACTCATTTATTATTTATTTATTTATTTATACACTGCCTGTCTTCTAACCAGAACTCACTATTCTATGATTTTATAAGAGAAACCGTGTGACATACTTTTCTTTTCCCCCATTCAGGGAAAGACCTGGGGCTTGCGTTTGAAACCCCGCAGCACCTCAAGAACCAAGCCCTCTTCGCCGCCTGTGTTCTAAAGGTAAATCTGCCCCTTTTTTCCCACGAGCACTTTTCCTTGGCCTTCGTCATGTAAAGCCCGGCTGGCGTTCCCTCTGGAACCCTATTAATCCCAAACCTGAGAACGGGGACAGGCACCACCAGCTAAGACAGAGAGTCAGGCGGCGGAGCTCCGAGATGATCAAGGGAGGTCCTGCCCCCTCCCTAGAGTGCTTCTGCGCAGCCTTCCAAACCACACCGCTTCGTTCCTCTAGTTCTCCCTCCGCCACCAGTCTGCGTGTTATCACCACGGAGCATGTTGAATTACCTTTTCCCTGTTCTGGTTTTTATCCCCTTCTTTTTCTGGGTTTTCTGGAAGGTGGATCTGACAAAAAGATGAGCCAAGTGTTCCGTGGCTGAAGGGGGATGCGAACGCTGGTGCCCTGAAGTCCTTGTCGCTGGACCTGCCACGCCGCACATGATCATGTCGCTATCACAAAAAGTCCTGCATGTGTTCTTACAAGAGGCTGTTGCTTATTTTTCAGCCATGCTTTCTTGTCATATCTCCTTTCAGAACGCTGAATTAAAGTTCAATTTTGGTGACGATGACTTTAAGTTTCCACCTAAAGAAGGTTACGTTGCTCTTTCGAAAGCTCCTGAGGCCAGCGTGGTGAAATCCCAGCATGCAGGTATGTTAACGCCACCCTTCAGGTCTTGGAAGTTCTTTTATGTAATGCCAGGTTAATAACCTGATTTCACTGTACAGTAATACAGTACTTTGGTTTATGAACATAATTCATTCTGGAAATGTGCATGTATTTTTTATTTTATTTTATTTTTTAGTATTTTTACCCCACCTTTCTCCTTGGAAAAGGACCCAAGGCAGCTTTGTGAACAAAGCAGTCATATATCAAAGCAAATTTCCTCCTAGGAAATAATGGAAACTCAGATGATTTGTTCTGGGGTCTCGTAGACCACATACTGTGCACACAAAATGCCAAAACTCACAAATGTTGGCTAGAAGTCCATGTCCACAGCATGGTTTAGGTGCCTGGCTGCAGAATCTGCTTGGGACTAACAATGGGATTTCACTCTGTAGTTTACTTTGTAGTTTTAATGTGACCATAATAAATTGCAATTTGTAGCCCTATACACACTTGACTAGCTGCCCCATGACTAGAAATGGTTTAAGAAATAAGAAAAGATGTTGAAAACAAATTAAATGAAAAATATAGCTATAAATAAAAATAATATAAAACAAAAACCTAAGCTGTGAAGATTCTCAGTCATCCAGGTGAGTTTATCTGGAAGTTGAGTCATGGCTACTGGACTTCTTTTTGAGAGATAGAAATGTTTCGCTGCTCATCCAAACAGCTTCCTCAGTCCTGATGAAACCTAACCTGCACTCTCCTTTGAGAACCTTTGTGGCTGGTGCAAGGGAGACCTCCATGCCTCTCCTCTCCTCTGCTTTTGAGGTGATAAGAATAAATTTAATCTAAAAATTGGTATTGGTGGTTTTCTTTGTAAGTTGCCAATGCACCAATATGAATTGTCAATGCACCATTGGTGGTTCATCAAAATTGCCACGCTGAGTTAGTTATATAGCAAAAGGTTTATTAAAGACAGATAGAGATACAACAGAACACAGACAATACAGAAAATGGGTTAGTTCAAGGATCCGAGGCACAGCATACAGGCCAGACGGCCTTGCTGTCCTGGACCCCCCGGAGTGATCGCATTTGATGGTTTTTATAGTTTGTGTGTGTTTCTATGATCTAAGGCTGACGTATTTAGTACGCATGCACGTATCTTCATGTGCTTTGTTTATGTTCTTGGCCTATGGTCGTCTGGCTACAAACGCTAGAATGATCTGACCCTAAAGCTGGTTCCTTGTTCCTGGCTGATTGCCGTATGTTATTCTTAGCAAACTGACACTTTGGGTGCCATAAGATAATGTCAACATGGGCCATCTTGGCCTTGTCTTGCTGGCATAGACTGGCGCCCACGTTGTACAGTAAGAGAGCGTGCCAAGTCCCAGCTGGCAAGCTTTGCTCTTATGCTGTTTGGCTGGGTCAATTTGACCTTGTACCCTGTGAGCTCATTTGGGTCTACTTATAATATATTTTGATTTTGAGACGTGCTCACTCGTTTCTATCAGAGGCTTCCCTGAGATGGAACATTCTAGACAATTTCCCACAATCCAGCAGTGTGCGTGCGTGAGAGAGAGAGAGAGACCATTGGCTCACTTGTGATCCTGTGACTTGATCCAGTGCTTGTTTTGCAAGGCATTGCTCGCTGATCAAGGCAAAATAGATCAGAGATGTTTGCTCGCCTTGCAGAACACTCGTAGGCCAAGGTACTTGTAAACCAAGGTTTTGCTGTATCTTTTTTACGTATGGTTAAGCGTGGACCCCGCCTCCCTTTCTAGGCATTGCTATCTATATAAAATAAAAACGAAACCCTAACCCTAACCCCAACCTTTCATCCTTTCCCCTTGCAGGGACAGCCCAAGTAGCACAAACAAAGAATCAGCCAAATGCTCCCAAAGCGCTGATCGTGGAGCCCTCGAGGGAGCTGGCCGAACAAACCCTGAACAATGTGAAGCAGTTCAAAAAATACGTGGATAACCCCAAAGTGAGGTACAGTGAAATGCATTGCAGGAGGAGGGGGTCCGCTGCTGAGGGCTTGCATCATCTCCGCGTGCTTCCATTTGAAAAAAAGGATCGTGCTCCTTGGACGGCACTGGGCAGGAGGAGCTGAGCCTGACGCCGTGTGTTTTTCAGGGAACTCCTTATTATCGGCGGTGTGGCTGCCAGAGAGCAACTGTCGGTCTTGGAGCAAGGGGTGAGTCTTCTCAATTGTCCTTGGCTTACTCTGTAAAAGCTTTCCCCACCCCCACCCCCACCCCACCCCTTTAAATATGGAAAGGGATTATTTATAACCTCCCGTTCCGTCACATTGTTACTCCAGCACCGTAGGTAGGTTTTAAAATGATGAAAAGTAAATCTAGTCTGGAAATTTATTTATATATTTTAATAAGGATTCAAAATAGCACGATCAAAGTAGATAAGTATCTGTAAGCCAGGCCGAATAACTATTTAATTACTATGTTTATTTTACCTCTTATTTTCTTTTAGTGTTTTTATATGGTATTTGTATATTGATTTGTGTTTTGTCAGGCCTTCATTGTTTATTGTTGTTGAGGATTGTTTTGTGGTTGTAGTTGGGCAGTCGCTGTTTGGGTGATGTGTTGTACACCGCCCAGAGTTCCCTATGGGAAAATTGGGCGGTTAATAAGTAATAAAATGAATACATAAAATAAATATAGAGGCCATATATTTTATTCATATCAATAGAGAACATAAAGTTTAGGTATCTGTGCTTGATAAGTTATATGGTTTGGGTTCTTAATTGAAGTAGATTAAATAAGGTATATTAAGTGTTGTGTGTGATTATTGTCTCTGTTGCATATTTACAGAACTTAGAATATTAATCTTTTATTTTGATAAAACCCATAATCTCCAAACTAAAGATGTTTGAAATGCTCCTAAAGCCAAATATGAAAATATGTCAGTGCTTCCTTTTTATTTTGGGAAACTTAATGGTTCATTTTACATTTTACAGGTAGATATTGTTGTGGGAACTCCTGGAAGACTGGATGACCTTGCGTCAACAGGAAAACTGAATCTCTCTCAAGTTAGGTTCCTGGTTCTCGATGAAGCTGTAAGTGTACAGAACTTGTTCAGTAACATATTATTAAGGAGGGAAATACGCACTGCTATTGTGGAGCAGTGTTCAGATTTTGTCACCTTTTCTCGATGGCACCCTGAAAAAGGCATCCACCGTCAAAAATGCATCATGTTCAGATAGGAAGTGATTTGGGGGCAGCAACCAGTCCTTTGAAAATCTGGTCACTTGGTATCCTGGCTATTGCTTGTAGCTGGAAAATAAACCGACTCTCATTTTAGCAGGTTGCCCAGCGGTGGCCACCAGAGAGTTTGGGAGGACATTGATTAATTTGCTTATTTTATTAGATTTTTCAACACCCATCTGGTGGCTTGATACTACCCTGGGAGGCTTGCGGGGGGGGGGGGGGGATAGACACACAGCCAACTGTTATCAAAAGAAAATAAACCAAAATGCTCTCCAGCAGGGACAGGAATCAGAAACATTAAAATATAAAACGCAGAGAAGATAAGCAGAAGAGCTTCTCTGATCAAATGTGTTTTGATAGACTTTCTGGATGCTAAAAGGTGCTTTGCACACATTTATTTACTTATTTGATTTTTATACCACCCATCTAGCCCTAGGGCTACTCTGAGCGGTTTACAACATGAAATCACATAACAAGCTAACTAAGCAATACATGTAAAAATAACCAAGATACCAGGAGCATAATAAAATAAAATATACATAAATCAACAGCAATAAACTAAATTTAGTCTAAAATAAAGATAAAAATAGAAGGAGATTTATAAAACAGGGGTGGGGGAGAGAAGATAAGCGGTAAAAAGAATAGTGTCTTACTGGATGTTTAAGAAATCAGGAAAGGCCTTTCTATACAACCAGGTCTTCAATAGTTTTTTAAAATTTTGAAGTGAGGGTGCCAGCCGAATTTCAGGGGTAGATGATTCCACAACTGGGGAGCCACCACCGAGAAGGCCCTACTCCTTGTTACAGCTTTCCGGGCCTCCCTCAGGGTTGGGACTCCCTCACTGGTGTCCTGCCTGGCTGGCACGGGTGATCCAGGCAGTTCTTCTTGGGAGGAGCCGCTCTGTCAGATCCTGAGGTCCCAAACCATTTAGGGCTTTGTATGTTAACACCAAAACCTTGAAGTCAATGCGGTAGCGTACCGGCAGCCAGTGCAGGGCTGCCAACATGGGGGGGGGGGGTGGTGGTAACAAGTTGGTTCCTTTTTTGCCCTGTTTTTTGCCTAGTACTGGTGCCCTGTGTGCCCCTACCAGTGGGAAGGGGAAGACCAGCAGCCATTGCAGTGCTTCCAAGGATGCTGTCGGTTCCAACGGCAGGGACCCCGGGTGGGGCTCCTGGAGTCCAGGGCCTCTCAAGGAGGCACGATGGGGGCACTGGACCCCCAAGCCCCGGCTCTGTAGCCGGAGAGACCTCAGGCCACCTCAGAGCTTTCCGGCAGCGCTTTTTCTGTTTCTCCTTTCACAAAGAGCTGAGGGTTCTAGAGAACCATCATGGTGCCACAGAGGAAGGGTTACAAGGCAGGCCCCGCCATGAGCAGAGCCACGCCCTGGGCAGTGTCCCATAGTGTGGACTTGTCACACAAGGCAGGGGCACTCACTGGGCACATGGGTTTAGAAAGAAGCACACCAAACAGGAAAGGAGATGGTCTGATGCTGCTACCGCACTGCCAAAATAACCGGACAGTGCAGCCTCTGACACACAGGAGGTGCTCCTGAGTTTCAGAGAAGATTGCCAGCACCGTTGCCAACCCTTCCCTACAGTGGCACCTTGTATCAAGGAATTAATTCGTTCCAAATGAAATTCTGCTAAGCAAATTTTCCTTTATACAATTTTCCCATTGGAATGCATTGAAAACAGAGTAATCCCTAATCGCGACCATTTTTATGTTGTACGGATCCGCCCCATAGACCATTCTGTGAAGCAAATTTCCCCTATCTCCAGAATGTTTTATGTTGTACAGATTTTATGTTATACAAACTGTTTGTTATACGAGGGTCCACTGTACTTGTATCTTCGTTTTAGGAAGTGGGGGTGAAATGACTTAACACAATTGTGTAACGCTTCTGCTTCTTGTACAGGATGGGCTGCTGAGCCAAGGCTATTCAGATTTCATACATAGAATTCATTCTCAGATTCCTCAAATAACCTGTGATGGGAAAAAGGCTGCAGGTATGACCTTTGCTCACTCTCTATCAATGTTAATTAATTTATTTATTTATAAATTTATTTATAAATAAATGTTAATGTATTTGCTGTGACTTAAAGAATAGGTACTATAACTAGCTGACTGGAACCCTTGATGATTCACACCCTCCCTTTCTGGGGAAACCCAAAACTTTATGAAATATTTACAAATGTGCTATCAAATTGTTACAGCTTAGGCAGTCTGTTCTCATTTTTAAAAAGTAACTTGAGGGAGAATTTATGTTAAATAGGTACACAGGCCTTCCCAAATTGTGGTTTTCCATAGGCACCAACGGTTTGGCAAGCCTCTTCAGTAGATATACCCGTCATGGAAGTAGAAGCGATGTAAATGGAATGGGTGCCCCACCCAGAAATGCAAGTAGTACCTCAGTGATGAGCAGCCATCTGCCCTCAAGACTTACATGGTCTTCTTTATGCAGGCATTGAAATGGCAGTGGGGTTCTGGGCTTTTGTCCCTATACACCCCTTCAGTCTTCATGCATTATGTATTTATTTATTTATGTACATATTTGTGCATTTATATACTGCAGCTGATTTTTCCCAAAGGGAACTCTGGGCAGTTTACATAAGCACCATAGGAAAAAAAGCCACAAGCAAATAATAGTAATAAAAATAAAAAGAGAATAATGCAAGGCAAACAAACAAACAAATACATGTGTATCGTTATTTTACACTGTGTGCTTACAACATAATTCAGAGATGAGCATGAGCGGCCGAACCAGGGGTTCCTTCTTGTTTTTTCCTCCTGCTGAAGAGGTGTTTGGCCATTCCCGGCTCCGAAGCCACTCAAGAGGCCACACCCTGACTCCATTCTGTCTGGGAGTGGACCCACGGCTGGGAAGTAGCAAACATCTGTTCAGCCGAAGGACGGACCAGTACAAACCACCAGTTTGGCAGCTCATGCCCATCTCTGAATTATGTTGTAAGCTCACACTGTAAATTAACGATGTTCCTCCTGATTGCATCATTTATTTATATGCAGTGAAACAGAAGAAGCCCAACCTGCCCACCTGCCGCCTCCATGGGACGGCCAGGGCCTGTCCCCGTCAGGAACGCTCTGGGGGAAAGGGACCGGACTGGGGAAGCAAATAAATGTTTTAACTCCCCGGATTACGTGGTTGCCCCCACCACAACGTCCTGCTTCTAAGCCTGCTTCTGAAAGTTTTTGTTCCAAAGCTTCCTATCCACACCTTCAGCCCATTTAGTCTCGCTTGGCCAGCCCTACCCGGCCTGTGGAGTTTGCTCTGCAAATGACCCAAATTAGTCTCTTCTCTTTGGCTTAAATGTTGGAACTCGGCTTGGTTTTCGATACTAGTTCAGGAGGCGAAAGGGGCTGAAATAAGTGGTGTTCTGACTCTTGCCTCCACGGTGGCTGGAGGGGGATCCATGAGTGGTTTCACAGACCGACCTGCTCTTTAACCATGGGTGTGGTGGTGGTGGGGGGACTTCTTTCTTGCACTTTATTACGTCAGTTGAGATATTATTCAGGGTTGTGTTTCTGTGTGGTTGTTAGGTCATTGTGTGTTCTGCGACTCTGCATTCGTTTGACGTGAAGAAATTGTCCGAAAAGATCATGCACTTCCCCACTTGGGTGGATTTGAAAGGAGAAGATTCCGTTCCGGAAACGGTGCATCATGTGGTTGTTCCTGTCAACCCCAAGAATGACAGGCTTTGGGAAAGGCTTGGGAAAAATCACATCCGGGTAAGTATTTATTTATTTATTTATTATTTTATTTATTTTTATACCGCTTGTCTTCCCAGGGAACTCTGGGTGGTTAAGAATATGGGTTGAGAGAACCGAATAGAACACAGTGCAACATCAGCACATCTTACAAATATCTATATATCTCTGTCTATACAGTAGGATCCCCGTATCCACTGATTCAGTTATCCATGGTTGGCAAAGGAAAAAACATTAAATAATTCAGCAGCCACAAAGCAAGCCATTGCCACAAACAGCAGCCATAAAGTAAGCTGCTGTCTCAAAACAGCAGTCATAAAGCAAGCTAGTGTCAAGAAACAGCAGTTTGGGGGTGGGTGGGCAGGCGTTCTCTCTTATCCACAGTTTTCATTATCCACGGGAAGGTCTGGAACCAATCCCCAGCAGATACCGGGGTCCTACTCTATCTATCTATCTGATGTATCTGTCTATCTATCTAATGTTTAAGTGCTTGATTTCTTGGTTGAAATCCTTTTGTGTAACGAAACAGGTTGCACTAGAGTCAGTCCACTGAGTGAGTGGTGATTTTGGTGGCTTCAGCTCCTTTGTAGGTTCAGTAGTTGATTCCAATGGGCCTCCTCTGCGGATGACTTCCCGTGCTGAACGATAGGGTTTCTGCCATCAGATCATCAACTTCTGTGGGCTGCAGTTCTCTTCACCAGACTCCTGGAGTCTCAGGGGTTAAGTAAGAGGGAAGGTTCAGGACAGGCAGCTGCAGATATTTTAAGTTGTGATTCAGTTTTGGGAAGCAGAGAAGGAAAGAAAGGAGGTCCACTTGGCAAGTCTTAGTTGAGAATGCAGAGAACATGTTAGTTATTTGTTTATTGATTGGATTTGTATACCGCACCGAAGGTCACTCTGGGTAGTTTACAAAACTTTAAACATAGACAAAACAATAAATATTATGTTACACATTATACAATATATATATGCAGTTACAGTTTGAAAGAAAGAAATACAAGCTGCATTGAAGTCCTATAACATGGTATATTTATTGTTTTCTGTTTCTCCTGATTCCCCCCCCCGCTCTTTTGTATCTTTTACTACATGGATGAATTTGATCTCTGTTCATAATGTTCACCATTGACCTCTGCAGACTGATGAGGTGCACGCAAAAGACAATACAAGGCCTGGTGCTAATACCCCAGGTAAATAGTGTTTTCGTTAATATAAAGTAAATAATATTCCAAATGTTTGTGTTCAAAGCAAAAAGCTTAGCAGAGAAGAAGAGGGCTGTGCAAAGGAGCAAAATCATTTTTTATCAGATTCAAAAGAGACATGGAGTTTCTCCCTCGTTTCATTGACTGTTAGGGGCACTTAAGGGTCTTTCCCCTCCCTCCTACCCCGTAAGGATTTATCCAAGCAGAAAGGTTTCTTACCTAGCATTTTTAAGGTTTGGGGAGCTGAACAGCTAAACTCATGTGGATATTATTCTGGAAGAATAATAACTCTACCAAACTGTACATGCTATAGCCTGCCAAAAGATATTGGTGTTCTTTTTAATGCATTCTCTCCAATTTTATTCTATTGAATTTTATGCACTCTCTTCAATTGTATTGAATTATGTATTGTCTTGTCCTTTAGAGATGTGGTCAGAAGCTATTAAGATCTTAAAAGGAGAATACACTGTTCGTGCAATTAAGGAACACAAAATGGACCAAGCCATCATCTTCTGCAGAACTAAGATTGATTGTGATAACATGGAACAATACTTCATGCAGCAAGGAGGAGGTAGTCATGCCACGCCTCTGAGGCGCCTCTCTCTTCGTCCACCCAAGCAATAATCAGTTTGCTGTTCTTTTCTTTCCTTGGGATTTATGAGCCTCAGGTGGCGGTTCTTCAACGTGGATATTTTCCCATTTGGGATTTCCTGCTGCTTTCAACTGTGTACAGATGGTGCTTTTTTTAAGTGCTCAAGGAGGCATAAGTGCTCAGTCTCGGCCCTCTGAGAATAGGAGGGATATGTGGAGCCCCCTCTCAGCAATAATCTTGTGCGAGAATTCGTTTTTCCCTTCCTGAAACTGTCTAGCCCAGAAGCTCTTTGTAATCTGGCTCAGTCAGTGTTTACACTGTCGCCGCCACCCCACACCACAATTGCCATGTGTTTCTCTGGCTCTAAAGGAGATGCCGGGAACCCCTTGTTCCACCTTGTTCTCCATTGCACACTGGCTGCGTTGTCACGCTGTCTTTAATGCATCTTGACTCTTGATAAACGACAGTCCCAGAGTTGAGGACTTGGTGCCCTCGTGGTGGGCTCTTAATATATTTTTGATTCTGTTCTTCAGGTCCAGAGAAGAAAGGACACCAGTTCTCCTGCGTTTGCCTTCATGGTGACAGGAAGCCTCACGAGAGGAAACAGAACTTAGACCGCTTTAAGGTAATCCTGGAACAGGGAACCATGTTAGGTGGACCCAAGGAAGCTTTATTGATGGAGCAGGAGAGGGTCCAAGATTTGGGTTCTTTGGCCTGTAAGTCATGCTGTGCTCGTCATCCGAGGGAAACGTTGCCTAGTGATATTCCCATCCCTTCTGAGTTGGAACAGTGGTTGGTTTTGGTCTTGGTATCGTAACTCACCTGGCATTTCCTCCCGGCTTTGAAAAATGGCATCCACTTTGGAAGTGTATGGAATTCATTTCCGTTTCACAAGCCAACGTTCCGCTAGTATTTGTATGTGTTAGCCAAGATTCTGTGCCTTCCTCTTCGTGCCTCTTATCGTTGTTTAGGCAAGGGGTTGTTGCCCCAGTGTTCCTCCCTCCCTGCCATGGGATGGGGAGTTTAAAAAATAAAACAAGCAGAAGCGGAAGTAACCAGGCCTTCTCTGTGGCCGCCCCTTCACTTTGGAACAAACTGCCTTTAGAAAAGCCCTTAAGGCCCTGCTTTTCTGAAAGGCATTGGGCGACTATTAAGATTTTTTTGGTTTGGTTTGGTTTTGCTTTGCTTTGTTCCAGCATCTTGCCAAGCATTTTTTTAATTGGTGTGGGGGTTGTTTGTTTTGTTTTGTTTTATGTGATTGTTGTACACCTCCCGGAGTTCCCTCGGGAAGACGAGCGATATAAAAATATATAAATAAATAAACATAAATAAGCACCAGAAGCAGTGCTTCTTGGTTTGCCCCCAGACAGCATTTTTAGGAAACCTGCCCAGTTCCCATTTGTTTTGGGTTTTTTTTAGACAGACGTGACCCGGTGGTGGGAGGAGGGGTGGCAAATTGTCCTGCAGACCCCCCCCCCCAGAGTTGCTCACCCCCAAGATAGGATGAGCTCTGAAAAATGCCCAATCCACCCGTGTAGACGGGAATTCAGGAGAGGCTTCACACACGGGACTGGAATCGCTGGAGCACAAGGCGGGAATCAGAGGCTCCCGCAGGTTCGCCACCGCCCACCCCACGACTCCATGAAAACCACGCCAGCCAGTTTGGGCCCCAAGTTGCCGTCTGGTCTGACGGCAGCTGGGGGGGGTGGGGGGGGGAATCCTCCAGGTCCTCTGAAGGTAGAGGACGGATGACGCTTTGCATTTGAATGGTTACGCAAACATGAAATTACATCACACGCGTGCTTAATGGATTTCTCTGTTTAGAAAGGTGAGGTGAGATTCTTGATCTGCACCGACGTAGCGGCTAGAGGAATTGATATCTCTGGTGTTCCTTACGGTAAGGAGATCAGTCGCTCCTAGCAAACTCTATGACCCAAATCCTCTGAATCTGCATCATTGAGATTAATATTTTTACAATAGAAAAAAGGGGATAGAACTAAGTCCATCCCTGTAGGTTTCGGTGGCAGAACTGAGTGCACGGGAAGCCTTTCCTGTTAGGACTGGAGTCCAGGAAGGCTGTCCGAGTGGAAGAGCCTATGGTTTCAGGGTATAAGAAGGTGCCCATTCACATCTGAGGAACGTGAAGTAAGGCTAGGGGAAAGATACAGATCTTCCTTCCTTCCTTCCTTCCTTCCTTCCTTCCTTCCTTCCTTCCTTCCTTCCTTCCTTCCAGTGTTTTTTTCCCTACAACCACCATCTCCCCAACCCCCACTCATTTCTTGTTGGAAATGCTGCCCTCTCCTGGGGACCCATGGCACTGCTGCCGCTGGGGATGTCAAGTGTTGGCCCTCCTGATATTTTGGGCCAGAATTCCCAGAATTCTTAAGCGTAGACTGCCCAGTGGCAAAGGACTGTGGGAGTTGTGGTCAAAACATCTGGAGGGCCGATGTTTGGACATGCCTGATAGTTAGGCCAGGAGGTGGCAAAGTGGGAGGAGGGGTAAAGCAGGAACGTTGTCCTTGGTGGGCCGCATAACAAATGGCCTAGTATCCCACCTACTGAGACCTGGCCTTCCCAGACCCAGTAAAACAGGGCTTTGCCCACCCAAAAAAAAAAAAAAAGGAATTTTCTGTCGCATTTTTTTCCCCAACAAAACCATGTCTATTTCTTTCTTCTTCTTTTTTGCCATTATCAACAGTCATCAATGTCACGCTTCCAGATGAAAAACAGAACTATGTCCATCGGATTGGCAGAGTGGGAAGAGCTGAACGGTATACGTGGTCTGATTTTCCTTCTCTCCCTCACCCCCCTTCCCCCGGTATGTGTTGAGAATGCTCCAAATTGGATAGTCACTGTCACGTAGGCAGAAGACAGCCACATGGGATGGTGTAAACTTTCTTCTTTTCTCCAAGTCGATAGAAAATCTAGTTGCTTTGAACTTCTTTCTTTGAAATAGCTAGATTTCCTCTTTCCCCTCAAGGGCAGTTTACGCTATTAAAACTAACCGTTTTAATTTTAAATAACTATAAAAGCAATGCATTGTTATAATATTAATAAATTAGACAAATATAAAGTTAGAGGCTGGTGGATTGAAACAGTGCATAACTCTCCGTCCATCTTATACTGTCATACATGGAACACATGCTGTAGTTCAAATATTAACGGCAAGGTGTCTGTGTGTGTGTGTGTTTCAGGATGGGTCTGGCCATTTCCCTTGTGGCAGCAGAGAAAGAAAAGGTAAGCCCTTCTTCCTTGGAAGATGTCCTGAAGTGGCTGCAGGATGCAATCAGGATCTTTATTGATTTCCTGGGGGAGTATTAATGGATGCATCTGGAAGTAGATGGCATCGGCTCTCAGTTTCTCTCTGTACCACGTAGCATGTGATAATTGGCTTGATGAAATCATCTAGTGTGGTGATGATTTTGATTGTGTATGTGTGCATATCATTTTTGAGAACCTGTGATACTCCTAGTCAGTGGATCAGTCCTTTAAAACACCCATGAAGTATTTGAAAGTTTGTGTGTGTGTGTGTGTGTGTGTGTGTGTGTGTGTGTGTGTGTGTGTGTTGAGGGGTATTCTAAAATCATAGTCAAGGCACTTGAGAAACTAGACAGAGCAACACTATCAGAGAGTAACACTTGTATTACATTTTTAAAAGAATTTTGATACCTTGACATGTGTACATTTGTTGGGGGTGTCTCCTAACGTCTTGTTCACATTTGCCTAGGTTTGGTATCATTCGTGCCCCAGTCGCGGAAAAGGATGTTATAACACTCGACTGAAGGACGAAGGTGGTTGCACCATTTGGTACAATGAGATGCAGGTATTGCTTCCCTTTGTGCTGCTCCTGCTCACGTCTGCTTTATGTCTTTGGTCTCGAACCAGAGCGATGCTCCGTCGCCATTCATAGACGTGGCTCTCCTGAATGAAAGGAGTTGGCTTTTGTCACGAGAGGGAAGGCCAGGCCAGTCACGACAGCGCTCGCCTTGGTGTGGGGCCGGCCGGTTCCATCCCAAGAGGGAGGAGGGGTCTTCCGTGGCTTGGTCACTTCCCCTCCCCCCCTTTCCTCCATGACGGTGCCTGTCTTCTACTGGACGTGGACTCTTCCTCCCCGAGTGTGAAGGCCATTGAAACCCCCCCCCCCCCACTTGCAGCAGGCTGGCTCTCTTGCCATTAAGCCTTCACGCTGCCATCATGTGCTGCCAGGCTGCTTCCAGCCTTGGGCAAGCCTAGGAATGAATGACGTTCAGAAAGCCCTGGCCTCACTTTCCCTTTCCAAGTTAAGGCCCGGTTCCTCCTTTTGTTGAGTTAGTCTGTCTCATATGAAATCTTCCTCTTTTTCTCCTACCCTCAACTTTTTCTTGTCTGTCTTAACTTAGACTGGACTATTTTTATTGCCACACGTCTGACACGGATTGGAAAGCAGGCTTAAACCCCCACACACACACACACACCCAGTTCTTAACGCTAACTGATTCATTGCCCACAACTGGTAGTCTTTGAATGTCTAATGAATCACATGATCTGCTCCCCCTCCTTTTCCCTCTTTGTTTGTTTGCTTGGATTTGGGGTGAGCTTGTGAGGTCTAGAAGCCTCTGGCATTGATTACGAGGCTTATCTGGTAGGTGATCTAAGATTTCCTTTCAGTACCTCAGTTCCTCTTGCCTTTTGGAGCAGAAAGATTGGGATGGTGCAGCCACAGTTTTAGGTCTTGGTTGATTTCACCTCTGCTTACATTCTAGACTTCTGGGGAGGCTCCTGCTTGCCATGAACAAAACAGCAGACTTACCCGTGCCTGTATTAACCGTACCAAGGCTGTGTTCCCGAATGGGGGGATTGTCCAGCTTGAAAGAGCCTCGTAGCCACCACCTGCTGCCTTTTCCTCAGAGGGGAACCGACTGCGGTGGAGTATCAAGAGCCGCCTTGTAGCCAAACGTTCTTAATCTTTGGCCTTCTCTCTCTTTAGCTGCTGGGGGAGATAGAAGAGCACCTGAATTGTACCGTTTCGCAAGTGGAGCCAGACATTAAGGTCCCAGTGGATGATTTTGACGGCAAAGTCACCTACGGGCAAAGGAGGGCGGCTGGAGGTGGGTGAGCAAACACTTGACGTAACAGGCTAGCGGCCCGTGGAGTCAGGTGTTCTGATTGACGGAAGCAAAGCCAAAAAAAGAAATACCACTTCAAGGAGTCTCTGGGCGGTTTACAGTTTTAATTACAGGCTGCACATTGGGGGCCCCCTCCCCCCCCAAGGAAACTGGGTACTCATTTTACTGACCTCGGAAGGATGGAAGGCTGAGTCAACCATGAACTGACTCCCTGGGATTGAACCCCAGGTCATGAGCACAGTTTTACCTGCCGTAAATGGTCCGCGTGTCCTTCTGTTAAGGAGCCTCATGGCGCAGTGGGGAAACTGCAGGATTCCAGCCAAAACTCTGCTCACAACCGGGTTCAATCCCAGGTAGCCAACCCAGCCTTCCAAGCCTTCAGAGGTGAAGTGTGCACCCAGCCAGCAGGGGGGGAGGAGGTAATGTGCAGCCTGTGTAATTAATGGTAAACTGTCCAGAGAGTGCTTTAAGCGATGGGGGACAGTATATAAGCATCACGTGATGCTTTACAAGGAATCACTTACCTGGAGCTGCAGTGTTACCAATAATTTTAAATTAAGGACATAACTGCAGGCATTTGGCATTCCAAACACATCTAGAGTCCCTTAATATCAGGGTGCACAGCTTTGTTAAGTGTCGCAGGAGGCCATGGAGCAGTGGGGGGAAGAGGCAGGAGGCCACATCCCCCACACACACACACACCCTGCTGTGGGAGAAAGTGAGTGTGACTATGGGTGCCCTGCGAGATGATGCATGTTGTTGCAGGTTGTGCACTCCTGGTGTACGAGGGTCAGGTATTCTGGGGGGTGCCTGGCTGTAAGCACACACCCAATTCCCACTTGGATTCTTTTGGCAGGTGGAACCTATAAAGGCCACGTGGATATTTTGGCCCCAACGGTACAAGAGTTGGCCGCCCTCGAAAAGGAGGCCCAAACATCTTTCTTGCACCTTGGCTACCTCCCTAATCAGCTGTTCAGAGCATTTTGATTTGTGCCCCAGGTGAGAATCGGATGTCGTGTTTTCTTTTTCCTCCTCCTAAAACGCTAAAAATCCTGTAGTCACTTGGAACAGCACGACTGTGCTTCACCAACCCTGCATGTTGAGCAATTTTTGGAAAGTGTAAACGTCAACAAATTCGCAACTAGCGCTGGTGAAATAAAACCCATGCTGCTGAAAACAGTATTTGTGTGTTTTATTGCTTTATCTTTCCCCCAACTAGCTGGACCGACGGACAACATCTGATAGATCTGCAAAACTACTGTTGGCCCATAGTGACTGCATAATAATTGGTTTCTAAAAATGTTGATTGGAGTCTGTGCCTTTTGCCTTACATAGTAACAAAATTGGTGAGTTTTCTGGTCTTGTCTCTTGAACGAGCTGAGACCACTGGTGACTCAACACAGACCGAACTCATTGCATTTGAAAGAGCCAAAATTGGACCCACCTATAAAACAGGCACTGGTCTTTCTCAGTTCAGGAACCGAGGCCTAGGAGAGAGAGAGAGAGTGAATGGCTTCCGTTGAGTGTTTGTGTTTCTGGCAGAGTTGGATTTCCACCCAGCTCCTCCCAGAGCACAGCCTAGGTGATCTTCCTAATGGGCTTCCAGTCGCCCCCCCCTCCCTTTGGAATGAAGAAATGTACTGGAAAATCAGGCCACGTTGCCAGGCAGCCTCATACGTGTGTTGTTCCAGGCGGCTGTCGGGTCCTATCCATGAGGCGTTGACCTTAGGAGAGTCTTCGAGGGATAATGAGAGATGTATCCCTTAATGCCACTTGTGCCTCCCATGAGTTTCCATGGCTGTTCCAAGATTTGAAGTTTAGGTCTCTTGAGTCCCTTGCGTGACAGTCTACTCTAGTGGTTCTCAGCCTGTGGGTCCCCAGGTGTTCCTGGACTGCATGAGCTGGCCAGGATTTCTGGGAGTTGCAGTCCAGGAACATCTGGGGTCTCGCAGGTTGAGAAGCCACTGGTCTACTCTGTAGCGCACTCACTCTCAAGCAAGGTTATTACACATATGCAAGAAAAATCAATCTCGGGTCAGAGCGCCTCAGGCATGCCATGGGGAATTTATCACACACACACACACACTCACCCCCATCTATGAGTGTCTTCTCTTGAGCTTCGGTCATGGTAACCTGTCAAAGACCTAACTAGACATCATCAGATCGTTCAAGTGATTGCTTCCTTAGCAGTCAATGATGATATTTGTGGCTGGTGCTTACTGTATTAGCAAGAAATCAATGGCTACGGTTGCAAGTTTGAATGTGGTTAAATGGAGGAATGGAATGGAGGCTCATCATTAGACTCATTTTTCTGCAGGTGAGGTAAAACCCTAACCCCGCCCGCAAATATTCACTTTTAATTTTCAAAGTTCAGCCACCTGCAATCTTGTGAGGCACAACTCGCGGGCCAGGTGCTTGCCTAAAGTTTAGGGGCATGCAAAACGGAAGACGGATCTAGTGAGATTCCGAAGGAAGGAAGGCTCCTTCAAAGATTTTTCTCTTCTACAAAAAGAACAGCCATGCAGAAAGCTTTGATGGATGACATGCTTTCCCCTGCCTTCTGCAGCTGGAAAAAGGCACCTGTCTACGAAGAAAAGCCGGGGGAGGAATGTCAGTTAGCTGTCATGAAGCTGACCCCATTGATGCAACTTCAGAATGGAAGCCATCGGCGACTGATATTAGCAGCAATCCGGCATCAGAAGCTTGGTTGAGGGAGAGAAGGAAAGGGGGTACAAAGGCCAGGCGATGAAGTGCAAGCCCCAAAAAGCACGTCGGCTAGCATTTTGGGTGGGCAAATGGGCCTAATGGGACTTCAAAACCCCAAAGTGTTCTGCTTTGTGCATTAAAACCAATAGCCGAGGCTACCGAATTATGGCCTCCCCTTTTTCTGCCCTCCTGCAATCTGTCCGTTGCCTCTTGATGGCACCAGTGCTTCGTTTTTCCTCAAAGGAGGAACACTGGTTCAGACAGTTGGCTCATACTTCACAAGCTTCATTTCATGGTTTCCTTTGCATATAATAAAAGTATAGCTCTGAGCTATTTTTTTAATTAAAGAGATGCTTATGTGCATGGAGCAAAAATTTGCAGTGTTAACAATAAAATTCTGGTTTAATAATGGACTTGTTGAGTCCTGTTGTAGCTGCCTGTAATTTAATCTAGTAAACTTATTTTATCTGCTTACTATCACCTCTAAGGAAAGACTTGTTCCTGATTTGAGATAGGTTTTCTTTCTCATCTTCACCTGGCCAAAATCGCATATGTAGATGTGTTTGCTAATTACTGCATTAAAGGCCCAAGTTCCATTTGTTATTGTTCTCTGCCTCTTTCAAAATAAGTTGGGGTGGAGAACATGGGGCCTCCAGACAACGGGCCCGCCAGTGCCTGCGTGGGCCAAGTCACTCCTTAAGTAACACTTGAACATAAAAAAATAGTCATAGTGAGCAATTAACCCAAAATAATGGTTGTCCAACAAATGGATTACAATATCTATAACCAATAATAGTGACAATAAATAATTTATGTTAAAAAGAAATGAGGCGACCTGTAAATAAGGGCTGGTTTTTCAGGTTTGGTTTTGTTCCTTTTTGTTTGTTCTTCGCAGAAAAAAAATTAAAAGTATTTATGCATCCATTTCTAATGTGTTTTAAATGACTTCTCAAAAGGCAAATGTTAACTTGCTTGGTAGATCTGTGAGGCACAGACTATAGTTCACTGGGAACACAGCCTCAGAAAATGAGGAGGGGGGGGAGGATGGAACTGGCCTGTTGGAAACAACTTTTAGTATCCTGGATGATGGTTCCCGACACTCTCCCCTTTCATAAAGGCGGCAGCACAGGTGCTGCTGTCCTCAAAATACCCCACCCACCTCCTCAACCAACCAGGACACGCCAGGCCCATCTGGGTTGCTTTTTTCACCACTTTGGCTAATCTCCCAGCCACCAGCAGGGTCACAGACTTCTCTGCCCTTCCCTTTTGACTTATCAGGAGATCAACCAGGAGGGCAGGGCGGAGAAGCCTGGAGCGTTTGCCAGGACTGGAAGAGCTGGGAAGATGCAGGCAGCTCGTAGTAAAGGCTGGGCCTGGTGAGTGCACGGTTGAGCCGGGGGCGGGGAGGGGAGCAGCAGCACATCAACTGGGAAAAGAACTGAACGTCACCCGAATGCTACACCTGTAAAGATGGTCAAATCCTGCAAACAACATTGCACAGGTCTCTCTCTGTGTGTCCCTGTGTATGGCATTCTCTTTTTTGCAAAGTCAGTATAACTGAACCCATGCAATGTTTGTGTTTTCCTTTGCCATTTAGGGGCCTTTCTTATCCACACATTTTATATATATATATATATATATATTGCATTATCCTCAAGCCACTCTGGTAAGGAGGGGCTTTTCAGTAGGCTAGTATTCTGGCAAGCAGTAAGAGTAATGCGTATGGTAACAGAGAAATAATAAATACGGTGTCGAAATGCAGAGGGCTGTTGCTCTCCGAAGTCTTGCCAGGAAGGCGTCGGGCAGAAGCACTAGTAGACACTCCTGAAGCCCAAAAGCTGAAGCAACCAGCGGAGCAGCACTCGGCTGAATCCTTTGACAACTCCTGGTGGATTTCTCTTTTCCAATGGGAAACAAAGGCAGCTTTATGGACGGGGGGAAAGGGTACAGATGGTGCGGGCCTGCCTCCCGTCCAAATGTGAGGAGTGTGCTCCAAGAGTGAAGCGTTCGGTGGTCTTTTCCCTGCTTCCAAGTATGGTTTTGTTTTGCAATTATGAAACAAAGCAGCAGCAGAAGAAAGGGGTGGGGTGGGGTGGAATTCTGCTCCTGGCCTTGCTTCCATGTTCTCATGTCCTTGGAATCTCGCATGCAAACAGAGGTGCCGGCAGAACTTCAAAGCGCAGTCTCAGCTCGGGCCGCCTCCTCTTCCTCCTCCTCCACCTGTGGATTACTCTCTGTCAGGAGCTCCCTCCTCGCCTGCCTCGGAGTCAGTTGTCAAAAGAAGTTACTGTTCGTACCTGGTCTTGTTAAAAAGAGCAGTACCAGGAATGACGCAGCGTTGACAACCGGAAGCTCCCGTTAATGCTCTGCCCAGAAAGGACGTCTGGAGCTCTGGAAGGGGAGCCCTGCTTTTCTCCCCCTGCCCCCTCCTGTCTCCCCCTCCTCGGTTGTGAAGAACTGATGGAGAAGTTTGGGTGGCATTTGGAGAAGGGTGGCGGTGGTTTAAACCCATGTTTCGGAATGTGAGATCCTGTGTGCGGGTCCGTTGGCCAGAAATGTCAGCACTCTACCCCCACCCCGAAAGAGAACCGTGAAACTTTTCAATGAAATGATTAGTAATGCATGTAAATGATTAGCCGTGTTGACAGCCTTCCCTTGCCGCCCTTTCAAGAGGATTCCCTCAAGACGTGGGAAAGCGGCAGCCAGAGAAGGCCCGAGAGCCCGAGGGGAAGGCCGTTGGTTGGCCTGACACGGAGTCCCCTGGCTTTCCCCCCTTGACCCCTAATACACACCGAGGCTCCCCATGGCACGTTCTGGGCAAGCGCCCTGGTTCTTTCCATCATCCTGCAGTGGGGAGCCTGCACAACTAAATTGTAAACTGCTGAAAGAATGGTTGAAGCACTATGAGGCGGGATAGAAGCAGAACACTTTTTTTGGTCCTCCTTTTTGAGCCAAGGCAGCCACAGTTCTGAATAGGAATGGCACCAGGAAAGAAAGCCTGTCCCTCTCATCTCCTTCAGTCATCATCATCATGTGCCGTCAAGTCCGTTCTGACTTTTCATGACCCTTTTTTGCAGTTTTCCAGATTGAGATGACTCAGGGGTGGTTTCCTGCAGTTAGATACCTAAGCCAACGAGCTTTCACCACCACCACCACCACCACCACCACCACCTATAGGAGTGTGGGACAATGAAAATGACTCTTCATGTATTTTGTGACGCCCATGTCAGGAACAAAGGGGAGGAAACACCATTCCAGCACTGTGTGGATTAAAGAATGTGACAGAAAGACAATATTCCCAATCATAGGTGTTCAAGCCCTTTTAACAAGTCTTATTCATGAGAAGGTCCATAAGCCTGCCAGTGTGCAGCAGTATATATAGTCCTCCTCGGTTTATCCCTACACACGAGTAGACAAATGGCTACAGCTATGCCCTAACCAATAAATAAGGATCTACCTCTGCTCTTTTAGGGATAGTGAGGTAAGTTGTATGTGAGGGGTATGCAACCTCTTTCAATAAATTTACTTTTATTTATTAAATTTATGCCCTGGCTCTTGACTACAAGAGTGCACAAGGTGCCTTATGAGTTTCATCAAAGGTTATAAAACCATGTTTAGGTGTTTCCGTCTACATACACACACACACACATACAGAGAGAGAGAGAGAGATTAAAAACAAAATAAAAATGATACATTTAGACAATATCATGGGTCAGGATATACATTGTGGGTTTTTAAAGTTCCAGTATAATAGTTTACCACAGTGCTATGAAGCTCCTACAATTATGGTTGATATCAAATAATCTCACTTACTCTACACCCCAGAGCGCAGAGAGAACTCCTAGTTCTCCTGAGCAACTTGCCCTCTGAAGATGCCAGCCACAGACTCTGGCAAAACGTCAGGAAGAAAAACTTTCAGAACACGGCCAAACAGCCCGAAAAACTCACAACTATATTTTTTTCATAAAAGGTAACTAGTAAACATTACTCCTCATCCCCCCCCAATAACGAGATTAGCCATGAAGATTTCTCAAACAAAAGATTGTCACCGCCTTATACCTCCCGGAAACCTGTCAGATAACATCGTTACTTCCAAACTCAGGAAATGTATTGATTTATGGAGGGCATCATGCTGCCACAATTGATTTATTTTGAAAAACCATACCGGCCTACCAGTTTTAAAATAAACAAGAATCCAAATGCAAAACAATATACAGTGGTACCTCGGATAATGACTTTAATTCATTCTCTGAGGTTAGTCTTTATCCGAAACACGTCGTTATCTGAAACGCGGTTTCCCATACGAATGAATGGGAAACCGATTAATCCATTCCGGAGCCTAGGAAAAAGGCACAGACACCTGTTTTTTTGCTCAAAACTCTTTATAAAGTGCACTTTAAAGGTACAGATGCAATGCCACCCGGGATAACTCTTTTTTACTGATGCATGATGGAAATTCGTTATCCGAGGCAGTCCATAGGAAAAATTCGTTATCAGAGGCAGCCCATAGAGAAAAATCGTTATCCGAGGCAGACCTATAGCTAGAATTGCGATTTGTTATCTGAGGCAGCCCACAGGGAAAATCCGTTATCAGAGGCAGCCCTATACCCTGAAATTTGAAGTCATTATCCGAAAAATTCGTTATCCGGGGCAGTCGTTATCCAAGGTACCACTGTATCATCAAACTGCTGTACGTAAAATTGTGTAGTATGGATGCATAGATGTGCACAGCAATGCAGCGTAGCAAACTGGAAATAAGAAAAGCAAGTTTATTGTGCTCAGAAACAAAGACAGGGGCCACAGTTTTAACAGAGCAGTCCTACACTGATGTCAGCTACAATGCGTTCCAAGGAGCCCTATTCCCAGAAAGGTATGAGAAAATTGTGTCCTAGAGATCCTTATACTGTATTTTGTATCTGATGGGCTGCTCTGAGAACATTCTACAAAGAGGGTGGTGAGGAAGAAATCCTTAACCCAGGTACCAACTCAACACTGACCTGAGTTTAGGGAAGTTACTTTTATGGACTACAGTTTCCCCAGCCACCATGGCCACTTTGCGATTCTGGGAGGTGCAGTATGACAATGTAACCCTTTCCAGTTTGGCTGGCAATTAAGAATTAAGATTGAGTCATGCAGATGCATGCAGGAATTAGAACTTTGATCTTATAAGCATCCCTATTTTACATAAATAATTTATTTGCACCATCTAGCAACACGGCTAACTCTGGGCAGTTTACAAGCTACAAAGAAATACCAAAATACAAATCATGAATAATAAACTATATCATAAGTATACAATATGACATCATAATATGACATAATATGACATAATAAAGCATAATCATAAGACAGATCAAATGAGATCCAAACAGAACAAGATGGCCTAAAGACAAAGGAAGAAAAGATAACAGTGAATGGGCAGAATGAGCTCATACCCGGGAAAGCCTTCTTGTAAAGCCACGTCTTCCGATGTTCCTTGAAGACAGGCAGCAAAGGGGCCCAACAAATCTCGGGGGAGTTGGTTCCAAAGACGAGGGGCCACCACTGAGATGCCCAGCCTGAGTACTTTGCAGCAGGACCCCATCTGAACTGTAACAAGGTCCTAAACCATTTTAGGGCTTTGTATGTCATCATCAGAACCTTGAAATCAATGCAGTAACGGATCAGCAACCAGTGCAGTGCGGCCAGGGTAGGGGTGATATGCTGTTTTCCCCTCAACCCCGTAACTAATCTGGCCGCCAAATTCTGCCCCAGCTGGAGCCTCTGCATTAATTTCCAAGGTTATAAAACCATACAATTGTGTTGTTTTTTTTTAAGGAATTGTGTAAAGCAGTGCTTCCCAACCTTGAATCCTGAGGTGTTCTTGGTTTAAAATGCAGAGAAGAGTGCTGACCAGGATTTGGGGGAGATACAGGCCAAGAACCTCTGAGGACCTAAAGTTGGAAACCATTGAGGTAAAGGTAAAGGATGCGAATATGAGAGATTAACCCTGGAAATGGATAAACCACACTAGCTCGTGTGTGTGTGTGTGTGTGTGTGTGTGTGTGTGTGTGTGTGTGTGTGTGTGTGTGTGTGTGTGAGAGAGAGAGAGAGAGAGAGAGAGAGAGAGAGAATTTTCCCCCAATGAAATTTATCAATGTCTTTGTAGTGTATAGTATTACTGTTCATGTTCTCCTTCCTACGTTTCTTGGTGCCCTTTTGTTTCCATATCTTTAGAACCCTGTTCTGTATTTTTGTCATCTTTTATACGAGTATGTGTGGTGCTACCTACTGCTCACTCTAAAGCTATAGCGCATTGTAGGCTTTGGACCAAAATCAGCCAATGACTTTCCAGTAATAAACGCTGGGAGGGGAGAGAGACAGTGTGTGTGTGTGTGTGTAAAATCACATTGTTGCTTCAACCATAGAATATTAGTCCTGCTCTGAAACCTGTGAACAACTCAGAAGAACAAAGTCACGGTTGGCTGTGGTTCAAATCCAGAGGAAAGAAACCTGATCGCCCTGACGTTTGCCCTGGCTGCATTAAGGTCCGAGGAACCCTATCCTTGCCATTTTTTTCGCTGCTGGGGCTTTTTTAAAACGTTCTGTGCTGGTCGTAAGCTCAAAGCAAACAGCTGAGGTTGGAACGCACCAAGGGGTTTTGTTTTATGGATGAGGTACAAGAGAACGACCCGCATTGAGCCATATTCGGGTCACGCTTCATGCTGAATGAAAATCTCCCAGACGTTTTATAAGGGGTGAAATTGAAAGAATGTTGATCTTAATTAACTCCAATGCATACTGATCTGTCCTTAAAGGACGTGGGGAGGAGATGTCTGTTTCTTACGGCCACCCAGGCCTCTGCACATAGATTATACTGTTGACTGTTACCATATGCTCAACAGCGGACAACACTGCGGTCCAAAGAGTGGAGGGGAGTTTGACTTGAGACATCCTAACAATTTATTCTATATAACACGTGCAGGAAGTTATTCTTACAGTAATATTTGCAATGGACAGTGTATGGTTGTGTAGGTTGCTTTAAAAAGGAGTAAAAAAATAATACCAACCAACCAATGGATATACAAATGGACTCAACATGGATTTCAAATAGTTAGGAGACACTGATAAAATAATGGGGTGAGACAGTCCCTGGTCTGGGGTGGGATGCCATCCTCAGATTTCGAGATGTGATGCTGCCAAGACTGGGACCGCTGGCCTCCAATGTTAAATGAACATACAAGTGGTACCTTGTATAAAGGAATTACTTTGTCCCAAAGGAAATTATGTTAAACAAATTTTTGTTTTATACAAATGTCCCATAGGAATGCATTGAAAACAGAGTACTTCCTAATCGTGACCATTTTTATGTTGTACGGATTCGCCCCATAGACTATTCTGTTAAGCAAATTTCCCCTATCTCTGGAATTTTTTATGCTGTACAGATTTTATGTTATACAAACCGTTTGTTATACAAGGGTCCACTGTATAGAAATTATTTATTTATTTATTTTGAATATTTAGACCCACCTTTCTCCTTGGAAAAGGACCCAAGGTAGCTTGAGGGACAATATACAGTGCAGAACATTTAAGACATATTCAAGTCAATAACAAGGAATTAGAAGAGGCATCTTAGAACATTGAAAGGTAACATTAGAGCTATAAAGAGCATGCAAAAGAAAGAAAGAAAAATCCATTATGAGGGGTGGAAAGTAACATGGAAAACACTAGTGTTCCTATTAAATCAGTCAATGCAGTCATGCATGGTAATCCATATAAAGTTACAAAGGAGTAAGCTTTCCCAATCTCCACCAAATCAGTGGACTTAGTCCTGGGCAATTTATATTCTGCTCAGCAAAAGAAGTTCAGCCACAGAGGGTGTTCTTTTCGCCTTGGAATGCTGCTTTTGGATCCCACTGTCTCGTGAGATCCTGTAGACACGACGACATTATTGCAGCAGTCTGATAGCCACGGCTCCATCCAATGGAACTCGGGGATGTGCAACATTGGTGAGGAATTTGGAATATTCTGCCCAGAGAGCACTAAGAGTCTCCTGCCTAGCAGAGAAGGCTACTTACCTCCTCTAACTGCACATTTCAGGAGTCTATATATAGCACAGCCGTGGCAGACCAAAGACGTTTCAAGCCACGGTGGCTGTGTGTAGGGTGGATATTCTCCAACAGGCAAGGTTTATTAGTTCGATATTGGTATATCAAATCACATATTCAACTGGAAATTTGAATGAGCAGAAATTGGATGTTGGGTCAAAGAATGATGATGCGCCATAAAAATCAATCGCCGTGACCATCTCAGAAGTTGAGTATTGTTTACCAGCCCATCCTTCTGGTGGCACTTGAGGACTGTGCCACTTGCCCGTGGCCACAGAGGTGGCAGGGCACGCCACCCCATCAGCCACATGCCCTCTGGATGGCCTTGGTTTCCTTTTCTCCCTGGAGGCGCAGTGGGCATTCCACCCCCAGCTCTGTTCAGCCGCCAGGTGTTCAGGCCGCCTGGGCAGTTGCAGTGCTAGAGTGGAGCTCATTTTTGTTTCTTCAGGGCTGAAGGTTATAAAGGTCAGGCCTGCCCTACAAGTGGGCAGAGTCAGGTAGCCCCCTCAAACAGAAGACTTGGGTAGCCATGGAATTATTACTGTTGGTTGTATTTTTACTGCCAGAGGTAGGGATAGGTGCTTATGTGCCATCATTATCATCTGGCTCTTGGGGGGACGGAGCACCTTGGCTTGAGTGACTCTAGGGTTGATTGGCATTTGCTGCTGCCCTGCGCTAGCAGAGGATCTCTTGAGATCAATATATTTTGAGTTCCTGTCCTAAAGTAGCACAGAACCTTTTTAATTTTAACTTGTTGACTACAATTCAGGGGCTCAAAAAAAGGAACCAGATAAGAGTGGGTGGAGACATACAGTTCAGTTTTAGGACTATTGTTGAGAAAGATGAGTTTTCAAAGTTAAGAATTAAGGGACTTTTGAACATTTTCTGACTTGAAGGCCAGTTATGCCTTATGAGGTGCCATAAGGCTTTTAACTCTAGATTATTGTTATTTTTATTTTCTGTCATGTCTTGTGTATTCATTGTAATTTGTGTGGCTATTGTAGCCTGTAAGCCGCTTAGAGTTCGCAATGAAGATAAGCGGGATATAAATGCAATAAATAAATAAATAAACAAACAAACATGGGCACGACCAGAAAAAATGACGTTTCGTTTGTCGTTTCCACCTCGATTTGACTTCCCAGAGCATAGGGGCGTCCCGCAATCAGGGCCAGCGCTGCGGCAGGCGGGGCGGCGGGGGTGGCGGGGGAGGTGCAGGCGGGCGGCGGTGGCGGGGGGCCATGGGCGGGCGGCGGCACGGGCCGCAGGCGGGTGGCGGCGTGGGCGGACGGGCGAGTGGGCAGTTAGGATATCACTTAGGGTAGAGGTTCTGTTCTTGGCTTGCACCCCAAATGTGTGTGTGTGCAAGCAAATTGAAATTGGGAAAATAGAAAATAAATGGTAGTATATAATATATTTTTTAAATAAATCCACACCTCCCACTCCCAGTCAAACCTCCCCCTTTATCCAATATCAGAAAAAAATCCTCAAACTGCCAGAGAAGAAATAAAGAATAAACTGCTATTCCCTTCAGCAGACAAAGCTGCAGGGAATCAAAGAAATTATTTTCTAAATTCAATTCCCTCCCTCCCTGCCTAGCTTAAATCCTAAAGCCTCCAGCCTCCCTCCTCAATCTCGATCGGATCACACCAGCACCAGCAACCAGTCCTCCTCCCTCAACTACATCCATACACCCGACTGCGATTTCTGGAAGGTTCCTCGGCTTTTTATGCCCTCCGAGACACCCAGAAGTGTCAGTCAAAAACCTGGCAATGCCATTGGTGGAATGGTTCAAACAATTTGCATGGTACCATCCCATGCCCAGCCCAAATGGGCAGGTCTAAAAAAATATAAAATAAAATAAAATAAAATCAATACGATGTTTTATTGCTATAAAAACCCACTGCTGCTACTATAAAAATTCAGGCATTTAAAATAAATAAATTTCACATGTTTCTGTGGTGATTTGGTGTGTTTTTTGACCACGATTTCAAAAGAAAAATTGTGGTCACCATTTTGGATCCCCCCCCCCTACTGCTTGGCATGCAGCGAGACAGACGATGAGGATGACCCCCCCCCAGCCTGGTGCAAGCAGCCCAGGACAGGAGAAGAGGGGGGGAAAGGCCAGGGACCCCCCCAGAAACCACCCCTCTGGTAGGTGGCAAAGCCTCAGACAGGCATATTTTCGCCTGCTTTTTTGGCCGGGAGTCGTTTTTTTTTAAAAAAAAAACTTTTAAAAACTTTTTCTGTGCTTCACATTGCGCGATTACCGCGATGCCACAAACGGAAACAAAAAACCCGACCAAATTTTTCTTTTTTAGGTTCAAGTTTGAGTTCTGACAGCTTAATTATCGTTACCGTTTCCGTTATGTAATGGAAACAATAACCGAAAACGGAAATGACAATTTCGCCGAGTCGTGCCCATGTCCATATGTGTGAGACAAATGACAAGATATAGATACTGTATCAGGCAAAGTTTCTTGTTCATTTATCACATGTAAATTAGTACATTAATTGTGTTGCATGTGCTATATTTCCCATACCCATTAACTTTCCTAACTAATCATTTTACAAGCTTCAAAGATAATCAGGTATTCCTAACTCATTACCATATGTTGTTCCTGCTACCTTTATGTATAGCCTATGTTAATTTATCCACCAGCTATTGTCATTGTTTGAAAGCATGTAAATGCAAGTAGATAAAAAGTTACCACCATAAAAAGCAGGAAGGTGAACAGTGTTCCGTGACTTGCATAATATTTATTAGTTGCATTTCTGCCAAAAACAAACCAAATTGTACCTGCATTCTGTTTCTATCCTTTAGCCTCTCTAATCACAAATGCAGTACTGTACTAGGCTACAGGTGATACTTTTATAGGCCACTAACAACAAGGCCAGTGGAGGTGATGGTATTCCAACTGAACTATTTTAAAATCTTAAAAGAGGATGTTGTAAAGGTGCTATACGCGATATGCCAGCAAATTTGGAAAACCCAGCAGTGGCCAGAAGACTGGAAAAGATCTGTCTACATCCCAATCCCAAAGAAAGGAAACACCAAAGAATGCTCCAACTATCGCACAAATGCACTCATTTCACACGCTAGCAAAGTTATGCTCAAAATTCTACAAGGCAGGCTTCAGCAGTATGTGGAAAGAGAACTTCCAGAAGTGCAAGCTGGATTTCGAAGGGGCAGAGGAACTAGAGATCAAATCGCCAACATGTGCTGGATTATGGAGAAAGCCAGAGAGTTCCAGAAAAACATCTACTTCTGCTTCATGGACTATGCCAAAGCCTTAGGTGGCAACTGCAGCAATGAAATAAAAAGATGCATGCTTCTTGGGAGGAAAGCAATGGTGTCCATTCGCCCCCTGTGACCCCACGTATTTTCGTGTCCTCACCGGGCGATGTTTTAGGGTCGAATCCAGTACTACTTCACGTGCTCCCTTCGCATTGAGAAGCCTATTTTAAATAGCCGGTTTCTTCTTAATTTTTTTTTTTTTAAATATAAACCACTGCGTATCGATGCATCGATACCCGCCTGTCATTCTCTGCAGAGCCGAATAATTTTATCAACATTTGTTTTCTAGTTACGATTTGTATTGCTCCGTCCATTGGCGGCGTGAAAAAAATGCTGTTCTCCGTCATGGGCACTAGGTGGACCAGCACACAACATATCTTTTGTATGACCCATGGCTCCTCCAAGGACATTCGAGTTCTCCCTTCCAAAATCCCTAGAGCAGTGTCGGAGGAACTTCCGCCTCCGTTATCAATTTCATGCTACAATGGCTCCCTCGCGTTCTGAGTGCCGGCTAAAGAAATTCAAACGGAGGATCCCATATTTTGTTGCACTGCTGCGCAGTTATTGTAAGTTGATAGACGGTATAGCTACGTTATGCTTCTTTAGCAGAAAACGGTTACTTCGACGCAGGCATTTGTTGAGGGAAACTATGGTTGGTTGCAACACTTTGATAAGGGTCATATCCCAGTGGATACTAACGTCGCCTAGGCAGAAACTATTCTGGTGCTACCCTGGGCATTCTCAGTGGTTTAACGACAAGGTTCTTCAGCTGTGGGACGACAGACAATGGTTGGAGAACTTCCGAATGACAAGGCGAACACTTTTTGGGGTCGCCGACAAGCTGCGACCATATCTGATGCGGAGGGACACAGTAATGCGGTCAGCAGTTCCAGTCGAAGAACGAGTAGCCATTGGCGTGTACTACTTGGCCAGCCGTTCTTGCTACAGAACCATCGCCCTGGTATTCCAGAAAGGAAGTTCTACTGTAGCTAGTATAGTCATCGAGGTGTGTCTTGCAATGGAACACGTCCTTCTCAAGGAAGAGGTTCGCCTATCAGAATTCACTAAGGTGGGTGTTTTAATGCGGGTTTGTCTGTTACAGCTGGCATTACGTTTCTAAGATCAGTACAAGTGTTCTACCGTAGACTATTAGAACAACGGGAATGATGAGAAAGGTACATACAGGGAACCGCTTCTCCATCCCACAAAATCACTGAACAACGTTTGAATGCAGTCAACTTGAGGGGGGAAGAAAAAACGGCCTCCAAGTACAACTGTAATTTTCCCACTCATCACAATGTTGGTCAACGTTTCTCCCTGCCACATACACGGGTGGTGTGGTCAGACCAGGATGCCGTCTATGGGCATGTTTACTATCGGGAAGAAACGATTGAGGGGGGAAATGTATGATGCATACAATATTAAGGTCATGAGTAATGTAGATACTGGAAAGCGCATCTTGCATCCACAAAAAAATCAAGACCTAGGTAGAAAGCGCTCTAATAGAGGGGATATTGCAAAACAACTGATTATTAAAATGCTCAATATACCCAGCGCAATTTTGCTATATGGATCTCCCTGCCACACTCTGGGGTGATGGGGTCAGTCCAGGAAGCCTTCTGATGGGCGTTGGACAGGTACCTGGAGCAATCTGTCCAATTGCTGTTCCTGCAATGCGACATCACGCACTGCTGTTCCAGGTATGCTACATTAATGTTGTACAGCTTCTATTCATTTGTGGGGCAATGACTATTTCTTGTGCTTTCTATTTCAACAGATGACGTCATCAATGAAAATATTCGGATTTCCGCATACTATTGGATGTATTGATGGAACACACATTCCGATATGCCCGCCTAAATTGCAGGGTCCTGCTTACTTTAATAGGAAGTCTTTCCATTCTGTTCTACTGCAGGCTGCTTGCGATGGAGACGGTATTTTTTTTTCGATGTTGACCGGGCATTCTGGTGTGAACCATGATGCTCATGTTTTTAGGTCATCTACTCTCTTCAGTAAGATGGAGGAAGGGACACTAATTCCCGGCAGCCCAATGTTCACCTATGCAGGGGTGTCGATTCCACCCATAATATTAGGGGATGGTGCGTATCCATTGTGTAAGTGGCTGATGAAGCCTTTCGCTATACCAAGAACTGACAGGGAGCGTCACTACAATAGGATTTTTAATCGATCACGATGCGTCGTAGAAAGAGCATTTGGGCGCTTGAAGGCAAGATTCAGGCGCTTATCTGTCAGAATAGAAGCACACATTGAAAACATCAACTCAATAGTTGCTGCTTCCGTGATTCTACATAACATTTGTGAACGGGAAAAGCATGAAATTCCTAATGAGGATCAGCAGCAAAGTTCCCTGGCTGATTCCCAGGAAATTTCGGAAACATATGACTTTAACAGATCGGGAACTGCCCGTGCAGAGGCAGAAGCAGTGCGCAATGCCATTGCTGAGTATTTACAAACCCATGTTAAGTGACTTGTATGAAAACTGATTTCATCAAGTCTTGAAACCGTAAAGTAAAAAAATATTATAAGTTACTCTGTGTGGAATTTGTCAACACCGAGATTCCAGTTATGCTGCAAGTTGCGTCCTGATACAAGGAGCATACTGATTACAATTCTTTCAACCACATGACCCCTTTTAGGGTAATTACATCCACAGTGACTTGCAATGAGACTCTCAGTGATCACAGCCTTCTATTGGGCCGAAGGAAATTTGGTGTTTGGGTGCAGTGATGAGGGCTTCTTCATTTGCCTGTGCCATAATGTAACCTAAAATCATTACTAGTAACAATAAATAACTGAATACAGCAATGCTTCAGTTGTCATTGATTATATCATCTTCATGATAGGACATTTTTTTGTAGTATTAACCACATGATCTTTGCCTTCTGAGCTTCATTAAGCAGGATGGTTGCTTAGCAGGGAAATGATGCTTCAACTGAGACAAATAGCACTCTCCGTAGAACTGCAATGTGGGCATGCAGAGTTGTTTACTTTAACGAAAAAAAAAGCCCCTTTAAGTAATGAGTCAGTGCTGTATATATAACACATGGCCTACAGCAATTTATCTGCTATCCCCTCTGAAACCTCTGTAAAACCGACAAGAGCATCAGGAATTCAATCAAATAACTCCTGATTTACTGGTTGGGGCCTGCAGAGGTGCCACAGCAGGAAGTAAGTAGTCAGACTAGAATGATAACATCTATTGTTAAAGAAAACAGCAGATGACTAGTATAGCAAATCTCTTTTCAGCAAGGGGCCTGAACTCATGGCTTGCTTTCCTTTGGAAGCAGATCCTTGCAACCTGCACAGGGCACTCAAATGCCCTTTGTGCGGCAACAAGTATTTCCGTTCATTTTCCATGCTGTTACAGCTTGACATAGGATCAAAATCAGAAATTACAATACTCACTATAAACTGGTTATCCACTTCAAGCGATACCTAACAGAAGTGGTAAACAGCCATTGTATTACGTCCAACAGATTGTCCCTTGCGAACCTCATTTTTATATTGTAAAAGTTCATGGGGTCAGTCTAAGTTTCTGTTTTAATTAGGAAAAGTATTTGTGGTTATAAAGGACTTGGATTAAAGAATGCTGTTTTTCAAAACTGCCTCACAGCAGAGTGAAAAAAACAGGGCTGAGAAAGGGCCCCTTGCGATTTACAAGCCAACAATTAAACTCCTGGGTAGTCTACACCTTCCTCTTGATATGCAGATAAGTCAGTAGTGTTTGGGGGGGAAAAGGAAGTAACCTTACAGACATCACAACTCCTAACGAGTAAACTTTCCTCTGAGCTAAAACTTCTTGGATATTGTAGATCTGGAATACAGAGAAAAGTAATCTATAAGAGACAGCTGCTCTCAGGAGTGACACATGGGTGCAATGATATCATAAACGTGTTTTGGATAAAACAATACAATCCCTCATGTTCTTTACAGCTCTTGGTGATGGGGTATCACCATTACCAGCCAACATTCCTTTGCATGGGTTGCCAGCACCTTTCCCTTGACATGCAGATTGATGCTCCGGGGGGGGAGGGGGACAGGAAGTCTATGTACTGGGTAGTATTCAGGGAACATCATTTACTGATCAGTATTGCTTGAGAATTTCTAGCGCGGAGATTTGAAAATGGATACTGAAGACACATCGGAAAGTAGTCAGGGAACTCCAGTTCAAACCAAAATTAAGAGAGGCATTATCTGGGGGAATGAGGAGACCTCAGCATTAATTAAGGTATGGGGAGAGGCAGAGATAAAATATGCATTATCTTCACTAAAAAGAAATATTGAGATATTTGAGGTGATCTCATCGGAACTTGGAAAACTGGGTTTCACTCGTTCTGCATCCGAATGCAGGACAAAAACAAAATCACTAAGGAAGCTTTACAAGCAGGCAGTGATTCATAACAACACATCCGGCTCCGGACGGTCAAAATTTGTTTGGTATGACGAGATGGCAAACATTTTCCGCACCGACACATCAATCCACCCTCTACGGACCACCGAAAGTGATTCTGCTGCTGGCACGGGTGAGTTACCAAAATAATTTTTTTACTTCAGCCAGTTATTTCTCCTAAGCCATTTAGTTTATTCAAAGAAGCATGCATGCTTCGATGTACCGTCGTGTCGGTTTACCGCAGCGAGGCAAACGATTACTCTTATACCGGAAATAATAAATTCCCAGCGAATACATTTTTATCATTTGAGAACACATTGTTTCGAAATTAGCAATTAATAACTCTTGTTAGCCATCGATCTGTCGAAGGGTAGCCCATAGTTAAAAAAAAGGTTTATCAAATAAACAGTAGGACGTCATTAATCAGGACCAAAAAGTTGGGGTTATAAGCATAGCCCCTGTAAATAAAAAATTTCTTTGAACTTCCAGGAGAACATCGAACTTCCAATGGATAGGAAATTCTTTAAAAAACAATCTTGTTACTGAACACTGGGAACTAATATATATATAATATATTTGAAAAATATAAAATATAAATTTCAAATATATTACTTGAAATATATATTTTAAATATATATTTCAAAGAAATATATATTAAAAATTCTCGGGAGCAATCGATACGTCGATAGCTGCTCCGTAATTAGGTTGAAGCAATTCTATTCCGTTGCGGTTCCATATGAAGTTATTTTTCATTGTTTCCAAAATAAAAATTAATAGCTCTAGGTAACGAACTATTCCTTTAAAAAATATCTCTTTTAACCTCCAGGAAAATATTCTAAATTTTGTAATGATAAAACTTTCCTTTAAGAAAAAAAATTTTTTTACTGCTCCATGAGGGCTTTTCAGCGAGTCAAAACATGTGTGTCGTCTGAGGACACATATAGTTTCACAATTAGTTATAAAAAATTACGGGAAACCATCGAAACGTCGACGACTAGTCCTAACTAAGTAAAGCATTTCTATGGTTTCGTTTACATACGCTGCCATATTTTTTTTTTGAATATGATGGTGTTAGTTTAGAGGTATTATTGTTGTTGCTTGCCAGTTTTTTAAAAAAAAACTTAAGAAAAAGTGGTTTTTTTCAATGATGAAATCAACACCATTGTGGTTTGGAGTGGTGTGTTTATGGGTTGTGTTAGTTAGGCAGCATTAAAGTTAGATAAAATGTGTGGGGATAGAAAAGAACAGGAAGTACTACTTTAAATAAAACTTCGAAGTTTACCCAGCGTTCAACTGACCACTACAAACATCCCTCATGTAAAAACGGGAAGGAAGTGAGGGGAAGTGGGGCGTGCCTATAAGTAAGAAAACCAATCAGTTTCAAGATTAAAAAATAAAACGGAAAATCGTAATCAATTGTCGACAAGCGCCAAAGCATGTCTATTGCAGTATGTGAACCAGCCATGTGGAGAACATTTACCAATTCTTTCACTTCCATTTGCTCCTCTTCCCACTTTTAGCAATGGAGGCTATGCGGGGCGTTACAGAAAATGCCGCCACGTTGATTCTATTCGAGGACGCAGACTACGATAACCACAGCTTCGGGCCCTCCGAAACTTCATTTACTGGTATGTAACTTTCAAGAGAAAAAAATTCCGCACCTTACTCATGTAACATGCTATAGTCTGAGGTACTGCTGGAGTACCAGCACCACGCTGGTCCGGGTTCATAGGCGGAAAACCGAAACAGCCAATAGTAATTTCTACAAAAAGAAACTAATGCTTTTTCCTAGGTACTCAATCAACTGATGGATGCGAGCCCTCCACGTCTGGGTGTTCGTCTTCACAGAGCACACCTCCCACTGTTGCAGAAAGGGGCCTCAACAAAAGTCAGTAATCTTCTGATAGTGCTTTCTGCTTTTACTATGGGTGGAACAGGGTTAGATTGGGTTTGGTCCTTAATATAAGTTTTGGATCTGTAAACTGGGCTTGTGGTTACTTATAATTAATACCAGCTGTATATCCCTTTTTTGGCCAACGTTTACGTCTTAGTGATTATTATATGTGTGTAATGAGGTCTAACTATTAATACCTGTTTCTAAAAGTACGTTCCTTAAATTTTTCACTGGTGGAATAATTTTGACCATAATATCCACTTATTATAACATTATGTGCCTGTGCTACAGCTACACTACCCTTTCATGTAATTGACAGCATGATATTCCTTTTATTATTCACTAATTCAGGATCGTATGAAACAACAAACTATGAGGCAACACTTGATCCTGCAACAAGACTGGCCTTAATCCGAAACGGAAACAAAGAACCACTTCTGCTGCGAGGCTGGATAACACCTTATCTGGATTTGTGGAGTGGGTAAAGGACTCAGACGAACGAAAGGAGTTTAAAATGGATAAGAGGGACGAGGTGGACATATTGTTCCAAAAGGAGATAATTAACAGCCTTAGGGTTGCGAACACATGCCTACAGAGACTTACAGATTATCTCACTGAAACACCATCAGGGGATTCTACACGAAAAGCGGCTAGCAAGACCAATAACGTGCAGACAAGTACTCAAACCTCTAGTTTGTCTAATTCCAGGGGCAACAATCTCGGTCCCAATGATGGCGTAAGCGACTCAGAGGGTGATATTAGTAACCGTGCTGATACAGGTGACAGTTGTGAGGAAGACAGTGATGATGAGGGGTCAGTATCGCTACTTAGTGGACAGAGCACAGCAAAGGGGAATGTGCGCGATGCCACTGGGAGTTTGCTTGCTAGGAATGCCGTCAGGAATGCCAAAGAGCCAGTGAGGATCCCAGGAAAACAGAAACCAAAATACAAGGGGCCGGTCATTTTGGGCCAAGGAGAGAATGAACGTTCCCCTTACCTTATTGTGAAAAATGAAGAGTCAGTAGATGATTCTCAGTCCTTTTTGAAAACACCACAGAAAAGGAGAAGAATAAAAAAATATTTTCCCCATAGTTACCTGACTTGGGTATCCGTTTTTGGAAGTTGGCCTTCCTGCGTCATTACAAACCTTTTCTAGCCTTTTGTGCACTGACGTTTTTTAATTTGTATTAAGTTCATGCACATTTATCCGAACAACAAATAGTAAACACCATATGAACTCAATTTTAACGTTTGTTACACTATAATGTTTTAATTGATGTAGTTTTCATGCACCACTTGCTCTACTACAACAAACTCATAAAGATTCCAGACAAAGAGTCGTTGGGGGCGATACTAGATTGGTTTTAACGTATTTTATTGTTCTTAACAACACCAAAAACTTTTTTTTAACGTTAAAAGATAATACTGTAAAAAAATAGTTGTACATGGCTTGTAGTTGCTCTATTGGTATAACAGTACATGTAAGGAATACTGGTATCATTAAGACAAGTTTTTTTAGTGCAAATAGGTATTCTGCAATGCATAGTTTACATTTGTTTTAATGTAAATAACTAACCTTTTATGTAGAGACATTTTTAATCACTAGATGACTTAATTGCAATACAGAAGTTACTGTTTGTTTTAATGTTCTTACCCAAACCTTTAAGAACAGACATTTTTAATTACTATAAGATCGAATTTTAACTCAAAAAAATTATTTCTTTTAATGTTGTAAACAACACTTTTACAAGGATGCATTGATTATCACTGTAGGGTTTTAGTGCAAAGAGAAAGAATGAGGCCTCAGATCCACTTTTTTAAAACATTCCTTGCAAATGCCAGAAACAATAACGTTTAGCAATATCAGAAGATTATAACCTTCTGGCTATGGTGGGAACAGCAATAGGTGTCAGCAGTAAAGTAATGGTTTTTTTAAAGGTTCTACGGACCCCCATTATAAATAACATGGTAATGTTTTGTAGTACAAAAATAAAATAGCTCATTGAGCATTACATAGAACAGATTGTTCAACACAGATGGCAACTGCTCTCTGCTGTAGCACTTTAATATGCTGCATCTCAACAATAGTTATCTAATAACCAGTAGTGTCTTAAAGCAAGAATAAGGTTTCAGAAGAACCCAACTTACTACATATAAACACATTTACATAGATATAAATGACTTAGTGTAAACATACCTATGCTGCTCTTTGAGCAGAACCAGTAAATTTTTAAAATCCTCAAGTCAGATTTACAATCAGTGCAAAAAAATTTTTTTAGAATAACTGGGCTAACTTTTCCCTGTTTAAATGAAATTGGAAAAACCCTGCAGAAGTGCAGCTTAATCAGAATCAAACAAGGATTTTTTATCTCCTCCTCCTCCTCCTTCTCTGTGGTGGACGCGCCCCTTCAGCAGGCAGAACATGTTGTTCCAGTACCCCAACTGCAAGAAATCAAATGGAAAATCAAATCATTTTTGAGTTCGTGACGGGTTCCTTTCCTTGATTTTGCTCATCAAATCGATCTCAGTAACAGCAGAGAGTTCTGTTGTAGTAACAGAGCGATTATATATGTACATTGCAGTGTCAATACTGCAAAGGTTCAATCAAAACAAAGGGCATTTCTTTCTCCAAACAAGGGGCAAGGGGTTTGTTGTTGATAGTTATAAGTGCCTTAAAAATATACCTCTGGCAACAACCTCCTGCAAAATAGCAATCCATTGTTCCATTTCCCCTCGGGGCACCGCTTCCCTCATAATGTCCACAGGTTGTTCTGGAACAATTTCTATTGGGATGGAGAGGAAATATAAATGTGGAATTGTTCCCGGGATGGGTTTTTTTTAAAAAGATAACGCTTAGATGGTCACTCAAAGAGCACTCCCTGCTTCTCACCTTCACCTCCCTCATTGGCCTGGAGATCATGTAAGGCTTGCCCCCTTTCATTGTCTTGCTGTTGGTCCTCCCTAGGCTGCTGCTCCTGGTCCCAACGTTGTTCTGGCTCCTGCTGCTGACGTGGTTGACCCCTCCTGTGGCCTACACGCCTAGCAGGGCCTGCTCCTGTTGGAACAAATAATACCAATGTTGATTTGGTTGGCATTAATAAAAAGTTTGTATTCGTGACAGGCCCTCATTTCTGTGCGAATCAGTCTCTTCAGGCCGCATGCTTAAACCAGACCAAAGAGAGACATTGCCAGAACCCTACCTGGCTACCAATCTGCAGATCTCATTGCAGCCCTTTTAATAATGTACTATTTTAATAACAATCCCCCGATTTTACTCACCCGCAGGGAAAAGATGAGCTGGGTCTGGGCGGTCTGCCATAATCCATAACTGGAGTAACTGGTTCCAGTAGGCAGCTTGTTGCCTTTCTTCAGCGTGCTCCCCCAAAATAGTACAAGCACCTATTAAAGTTCTGCCGAAGAGTTTTAAATTTAGATCGAATTTGCTTTGAGGTCCTATGGTAGTTCAGCCTGGCTAGCTCTCGAGACGCAAGCCTAAAGGCAGGTTCATTCCTTCTAGGAAGCATATGAAACAACACAGGACCAAGTCTGTGTTGAATCAATATGTCCAATAAAGCCGTGACCTCTGCCTCCGTCCAGTATCGGCCCCTACCACCACGTTCCATCTTCCTCCAACGATATTTTAATTCTAATTTAAAGAACTAGTAAGAAAACAGTCCTTCAGACAACCCTACTCTGTACTACCTCTCCACACCTTTCTAAAAGGTGCAACTGGGTTTTTATAACTACTGGAGCCCTGTCTCCGAGCAGCCCTGTGGAAAATGAAACAAATTTCAACCAATTGGGGGAGGGGTTAAAACGCAGGTCAGGGACCAGGAGCCTTGGATACAGTTTGCCACGGTATCATACTCAATGAAGATGTTTATTTCTGGGGAACCACTGAAGAAAAAGTCTGTATCTAAGGTGCATATCATGGTTTGCAAGGAATAAATACATTCTTTTCAATGCATTTCTTTGTTTCGTTTATTTTAAGAACAACACAGATAATAAGTAGCAAATGATATCTTCAGTTTGAGGCGTCCTGCAGTTGCTGAAGGCTTACAATGGAAACATTTGCCTTGCCCTGCAGTTCTAATTGGGCCATTGTGTTTGAAAGGTCAGTGGGTGGAGCTGAAGATGGACTGGCTCCACGAAGCCCAGCACCTGCCATCTCCAGCAGACACGAGGGCTAACAAGGGGTCAGAAGTTCTGTCAGCGCTGCTGACCCTTATGTACAGAATGGGTTCCACGTTAATAACCTTTTTGCGATGTTGACCTTGCGTGAAATAAAATTTTATCCAGTTAACCCGTTACTGTGTGTAGTGTAATTCGGACCCCCCCCCGATATCTGTGGTGCGTCTTGTCATTGAGAAGGCTTTTGAAAACACAGGGTTTCAGACGCCACTTGTTTATTCATTTCCATACCCATGCAGTATCGGAGGGGTGGTTACTTGTTGACAATCTCTGATGAAAAATGCAAACGTGCACCTAAAATCAACCGCTTTGACCTGTACTTTTGGTTGTGTGGCAGGGGCACATAGGATGCTTTCACATATAAACCCCAGACGGTACGTCTTGTACTGTAATCACATTTCAAAACTGTCATACTTCTTTTCAAGGGAGGGAGGACCAGTCTGAGTTGTGTGGTGGGTTACGGGCGGGGGGAGTCACAGCAGTCAGTCAGTCTGGAGCCGAGAAGACGGTTTCGCAGGAGGATTGCTCGGTGTGCTGAAGGGGGTTTTGGGTGGGGGGAAGAATGACCGTGGTCTCTCGAAATGGAGTCTGGAAGAATGCTTTTTGCTTTACACTCTGGCCATGCCCCGAGGCTGTGAAACTTTACAGCGGAGAAAGTGTATAAGGGCGATATAAAACCGAAGGAGGGGTGTTACGTGTCCCCCCATTACGACCGCAAACACATCACCCCTAACTTGAATTATTAAATGATGTCGGGGCTTCGATGCAACGGCGCACAACTGTCAGACCAAGGGATGGTTTTTTTTGTGTGGTTTGGTGGGGGGAATTAAAGCGGGGGGTGAAACTGCAGTCATTAAAAATTGAGCGGGGTGCAATGAACTTTAATTTGCAGTCTGGGTATGCTCAGAGACACAGTAGCGTACATCGGAGAACGATTTAAATGGTGACAGAATTCCAAGTGAGAGGGCACCCCATGGTCTACCCTCACGCCCTACGGAACTTTTTCCTATCTGCCGCTAGAAGGAATTACCCCAGGGCATGAAACATGTGTAATGCGCTCCCTGAACAACAGTCACTCGCAATGGGTTCTAAGAAAGGAGATGCGTTTTAAACTCTGGGCACGCTCAGAGGCACAGTCTTTAGCCGGGAAGAAGGTTTCGCTGGAGGATTGCTCTGTGTGCTGAGGGGGATTTGGGTGGGGGCGGAATCACCGCGGTCTCTCGCAATGGAGTCTGGAAGAATGCTTTTTTGTTTTACAATCTGGCCATGCCCAGAGGCCGTGAAACTTTTCAGTCACTCGCAATGGGTTCTAAAAAAGGAGATGCGTTTTAAACTCTGGGCACGCTCAGAGGCACAGTCTGTAGCCGGGAAGAAGGTTTCGCAGGAGGATTGCTATGTGTGCTGACGGGGTTATTTGCGGGGGGATGAATCACCGCGTTCTCTCATGCTTTTTGCTTTACACTCTGGCCATGCCCCGAGGCAGTGAATCTTTTCAGCGGAGACAGTGTATAAGGACGAATGAAACCCAAAGGAGGGGTGCTACGTGTTCACCCATTACGCCCGCAAACACATCACCCCTAAATTGAATTATTAAATGATGTCTGGGCTTCGATGCAACGGCGCACAACTGTCAGACCAAGGGATGATTTTTTTTGTTGTTTGGGGGAAATAAAGGGGGGGGAACTGCAGTCAATAAAAATGGAGCGGGGTACAATGCACTTTATTTTGCAGTCTGGGTATGCTCAGAGACACAGTAGCGTACATCGGTGAAAGATTTATATGGTGACAGAATTCCAAGTGAGAGGGCACCCCATGGTCTACCCTAACGCCCTACGGAACTTTTTCCTGTTGGCCGCTAGAAGGAATTACCCCAGGGCATGAAACATGTGAAATGCGCTCCCTGAACAACAGTCACTCGCAATGGGTTCTAAGAAAGGAGATGCGTTTTAAACTCTGGGCACGCTCAGAGGCACAGTCTTTAGCCGGGAAGAAGGTTTCGCCGGAGGATTGCTCTGTGTGCTGAGGGGGATTTGGGTGGGGGCGGAATCACCGCGGTCTCTCGCAATGGAGTCTGGAAGAATGCTTTTTTGTTTTACAATCTGGCCATGCCCAGAGGCCGTGAAACTTTTCAGTCACTAGCAATGGGTTCTAAAAAAGGAGATGCGTTTTAAACTCTGGGCACGCTCAGAGGCACAGTCTGTAGCCGGGAAGAAGGTTTCGCAGGAGGATTGCTATATGTGTGCTGACGGGGTTATTTGTGGGGGGATGAATCACCACGTTCTCACTCTGGCCATGCCCAGAGGCTGTGAAACTTTTCAGCGGAGACAGTGTATAAGGACGAATGAAACCCAAAGGAGGGGTGCTACTTGTTCCCCCATTACGCCCGCAATCACATCGCCCCTAACTTGAATTATTAAATGATGTCGGGGCTTCGATGCAACGGCGCACAACTGTCAGACCAAGGGATGAGTTTTTGTGTGTGGTTTGGTGGGGGGAATTAAAGGGGTGGGGGACACTGCAGTCATTAAAAATGGAGCCGGGTACAATGCACTTTATTTTGCAGTCTGGGTATGCTCAGAGACAAAGTAGCGTACATCGGTGAAAGATTTATATGGTGACAGAATTCCAAGTGAGAGGGCACCCCATGGTCTACCCTCACGCCCTACGGAACTTTTTCCTGTTGGCCGCTAGAAGGAATTACCCCAGGGCATGAAACATGTGAAATGCGCTCCCTGAACAACAGTCACTATGGGTTGTACGAAAGGAGATTCGTTTTAAACTCTGGGCACGCTCAGAGGCACAGTCTGTAGCCGGGAAGAAGGTTTCGCCGGAGGATTGCTCTGTGTGATGACGGGGTTATTGGGGGGGGAGGAATCACCGCGTTCTCTCGAAATGGATTCCGGAAAAATGCTTTTTGCTTTACACTGTGGCCATGCCCAGAGGCTGTGAAACTTTTACGTCACTCGCAATGGGTACTAAAAAAGGAGATCCGTTTTAAACTCTGTGCACGCTCAGAGGCACAGTCTGGAGTCGGGAGGACGGTTTTGCAGGAGGATTGCTCTGTGTGCAGATGGGGATTTGGGGGAGGAATCACCGCGGTCTCTCGAAATGGTGTACGGAAGAATGCTTTTTGTTTTACACTCTGGCCATGCCCAGAGGCTGTGCAACTTTTCAGTCACTGTGCAACTTTCCAGTTCCAAAAAAAGAAAATCGTTTAAAACTCTCGGCACGCTCAGAGGCACAGTCTGAGCCCGCATGAGCCTCAGTCGTTGCTGAAGAGAATAGTATTCGAAGCGCCAAGGGTTATAGTTTAAAAAACTGTTTCTGGAAGGGTGAAATGCACATGTTGGGATACGGAAATCACCCCGCATTAATAGGTGATATCCGGTAAAAAATGAAAAAAAAAAGGAAAACCAACGAGTAGCCACCAGAAAGTAAAGTATCATCTCTGGTGCAACACAAACGCCACCACTTGGCTGCCGAAGTAAATAAGGAAAAGAAGTGGGGGGGAGGAAGGGGTAAACAGTGACACCTGGCGTTTGTTGATTTCTGTAAAAAGAACAGACATGAGACAGCGGGATTCATGTTAACCCCTATAAACAACCGCAAATACATGTATATTGAAAGCGCAGAAATCAGGAACAAAAGAACGGGTAACCCGAAATATCGATGCGTCAATATTTCGTAGGAATAGTAAATGGAAAAAAAAATATTTCAAAATAATCAGTGGCCACACGCGAATTTGGATGCGAAGCGGGATGCGAAGCGAGGGAGATTCCCGGCCTCCGCCAGGGGAATCTCTCACCCCGCTTGGAGCACGCTTTAGGGGCGTGGTCGGGGCGTGGTCGGGGTGGCGCCGCATCCAAAATGGAGGATCGTGAGGACAAAACCGACCGATTCGCGCGGAAATCACGGCTCGCCGCACAGCGAGAGGTTCGTGAAGTAACGGCCCTAGATAGCATCCTAAAGAGCAGAGACATCACTTTGCCAACTAAGGTCAGGATGGTCAAAGCTATGGTTTTTCCAGTAGTGATGTATGGAAGTGAAAGCTGGACTATAAAGAATGCTGATCGCCGCAGAATTGATGCTTTTGAGTAGACATGGGACGACCAGAAAAAATGATGTTTCGAGTTTTCGTTTGTCGGAACAGGTCCATTTCGGGTTGTTTCCATTTGTCGCGAAATTTTTCAAAAATTTGTCGTTTCCATTTGTCCTTTGTCGTTTGTCGTTTCCACCGCGATTTAGCGCGATTTGACTTCCCAGAGCATAGGGGCGTCCCGCAATCAGGGCTGGCGCTAGGTGTTTTTGCGCCCTAGGCGGCAGGTGGGGCGGGGGGCGGGCGGCGGGGGGTGTGTGGGTGGGCAGCGGTAGTGGGGGGCTATGGGCGGGAGGGGGCCGCGGGCGGGCGAGTGGGCGGGTGGCGGCGCGGGCGGACAGGCGAGTGGGCAGTTAGGATATCACTTAGGATAGAGGTTCTGTTCTTGGCTTGCACCCCAAATGTGTGTGTGTGCAAGCAAACTGAAATTGGGAAAATAGAAAATAAATGGTAGTATATAATATATTTTTAAAATAAATCCACACCTCCCACTCCCAGTCGAACCTCCCCCTTTATCCAATATCAGAAAAAAAAATCCTCACAAACTGCCAGAGAAGAAATAAAGAATAAACTGCTATTCCCTTCAGCATACAAAGCTGCAGGGAATCAAAGAAATTATTTTCTAAATTCAGTTCCCTCCCTGCCTGCCTAACTTAAATCCTAAAGCCTCCAGCCTCCCTCCTCAATCTCGATCGGATCACACCAGCACCAGCAGCCAGCCCTCCTCCCTCAACCACATCCATACACCCGACTGCGATTTCTGGAAGGTGCCTCGGCTTTTTATGCCCTCCAAGACATCCAGAAGTGTCAGTCAAAAACCTGGCGATGCCATTGGTGGAATGGTTCAAAAAAATTGTATGGTCCCATCCCATGCCCAGCCCAAATGGGCAGGTCTAAAAAAATAAAAAATAAAATAAAATAAAATAAAATCAATACGATGTTTTATTGCTATAAAAAACCCACTGCTGCTACTATAAAAATTCAGGGATTTAAAATAAATAAATTTCACATGTTTCTGTGGTGATTTGGTGTGTTTTTTTACCACAGTTTCAAAAGAAAAAATGTGGTCGCCATTTTGGATCCCCCCCCCACCGCATGGCATGGCGAGACAATGAGGATGACCCCCTCCCCCAGCCTGGTGCAAGCAGCCCAGGACAGGAGAAGAGGGGGGGAAAGGCCGGGGACCCCCCCCAGAAACCACCCCTCTGGTAGGTGGCAAAGCCTCAGACAGGCATATTTTCGCCTGCTTTTTTGGCCGGGAGTCGGTTTTTTTAAAAAAAACTTTTAAAAACTTTTTCTGTGCTTCACATTGCGCGATTGCCGCGATGCCACAAACAGAAACGAAAAACCCGACCAAATTTTTCTTTTTTCGGTTCGAGTTCGAGTTCTGACAGCTTAATTATCGTTACCGTTTCCATTACATTACGTTCCGCAGTTGGCTCCGTTCCTTCCTGGAGGGCCGGCCACAGTACGTACAGCATGGGGGGGGGAGTTATCGGCCCCTTGGATCCTCCCTTGTGGGGTCCCCCAGGGGTCATCTCTTTCCCCCATGTTGTTTAACATCTACGTAAGGCTGCTGGCGGGGGTCATCAGGAGTTTTGCAGTCTGCTGTCATCAGTACGCTGATGACACGCAGCTCTATCTCTCCTTTACCACCTCTGCTGTGGAAGCTGTGGAGGTCCTCGACGGGTGCCTGGAGGCCGTACTGGCTTGGACCGGGGCGAACAGGCTTAAGCTCAACCCCGAGAAGACGGAGGTTATGTTCTTCGGGGGCTCGTCGTCGGGGTACGGTGGCCCCCTCCCTTGCCTGGGGGGAGTTTCCCTCCAGCTTGCGGAGAGGGTGCGGAATCTGGGTGTGCTCCTGGACCCGGCGCTCACCTTGGAGGCCCAGGTGGCGTCGGTGACCAGGTCCGCCTATTACCATCTCCGTCAGATCGCCCAGATCCGCCCGTACCTCGACGCGAGCTCCTTGAGAACAGTGGTCCAAGCTCTGGTGATCTCGAGGCTGGACTACTGTAACGCCCTCTACATGGGGTTGCCCTTGAATCTCCTCCGGCGGCTGCAGCGGGTACAGAACGCAGCGGCCAGGCTGGTGGTTGGTGTGCGTCGTTATGATCACATCACCCCAGCCCTGGTCCGCCTGCACTGGTTGCCCGTTGCGGCCCGGATTAGATTCAAGGTCCTGGTTTTAGTTTATAAAACCCTCCATGGCTTGGGACCAGACTACCTGGCAGAGCGGATCGCTCAGCGATCAACCTCGGCCCGTCCCGTTCGGCAGGCGCGAGCGCACTTGCTCCGGGTCGCCACCCCTCGGGAAGCCCGGAGGACGCAGACCCGGACCCGGGCTTTCTCTGTGGCGGCCCCCAGCCTCTGGAATTCCATCCCCAGTGAAGTGCGCTCTGCAGAGTCCCTGCTGGCCTTCCGAAAGGCTTTGAAAACCTATCTTTTTCGGGAGGCCTTTGGCGATGTTTAATTTACTTAATTTTTTTTTCCTTTGGCCCACCATCGTAATCAGTTTCCCTCATTAGAGAAGTGCTGCTTAGGTTTTAATTCTGTACAGCGTGATTTATCTGTCTTGTCCTGTCTTATTTTTAGTATATTTTTTTTGTAACTTTGTCTGGCTATTGTAGCCTCGTGTAAGCCGCTTAGGGTACTTGTAGATAAGCGGGATATAAATCCAATAAATAAATAAATAAATAAATAAATAAATAAATAAATAAATAAATAATGGAAACGATAACCGAAAACGGAAACGACAATTTCGCCAAGTCGTGCCCATGTCTACTTTTGAGCTGTGGTGCTGGAGGAGAGACTTGAGAGTCCCCTAGACTGCAAGGAGATCAAACCTATCCATCCTGAAAGAAATCAACCCCAAATGTTCACTGGAAGGACAGGTTTTGAAGCTGAGGCTCCAGTTCTTTGGCCACCTCATGAGGAGGAGAGAGGAGTCCTTGGAAAAGTCCCTGATGTTGGGAAAGATTGAAGGCCAAAGGAAAAGAGGACGGCAGAGAATGAGATGGTTGGACGGTGTCATTGATGCAACCAACATGGATTTGACCAAACTCCGGGAGGCAGTGGAAGACAGAAGGGCCTGGCATGCTCTGGTCCATGGGGTCACGAAGAGTCGGACACGACTGAACGACTGAACAACAAAAATAAAAAAACATTGCAAGTGTTTGAGTGCAACACACTCTTCAAAGCATGTCCCAAAAGTTCATATGTGGCAAAAGATGTGCTTTGCCAGGACGTTATTCTTAAAGTTCTCAGCTGGATGATGTACGCCAAGGAGTCTCTTGGCTAAATGACGTATGCCAGGCAAGGAGTTTTCTTAGAAGCAGGAAGTCTCTCTAATCACAGACTTAACTTTCTATTTATGTAAATCAAGATGGACTCTCTTTTGTATCTAACTACCTTCTCTGGTTTTATTATCACTGGAATTTCATTTGCCACTCCGCCACTTAGTTAATAGCAATGGCAAATTTATCCAGCTGAAAAACCTGAACTCGTTTTCCTGAAATTGTATTCCTTTCTCAATCACCTTTACCGCCCCACCCCCACCCCCACCCCCACCCTCCATACAAAAACCTTGTCAGTTCAAGAGGTCATGTCTGGACATTGATTTCTCAGGCTAGTCAAAAGCAGCACAGGGTTTGGACAGTATGCTGTCCTTATTGGGGCAATCCCGTGCTGAGCAGATGTTAAACAGAGACCCATTCATTCCCCCCTGTCCCCAGTCAGTAGTTTAAAGGTGTAATGATAACCCCAGTGTCCAGCTAGCCTACATCCCTGTTGCAATAAAATGTGCTCTAATGGCCACAGCATTACGTGATGCAAGGGTGATGTGAAACTGAAGGACCGGGGCCTCCCGTAACCTGCCATGAGTGCTTTTCAGGTTATTTGGGGTGCTGTGGCTATAGAACAGTCAAGACGATGGAAGTTGAGGCATCTTTTGCTTCTCCAAGGCAAAGCAAGAGAGAAAGAACATAAATATATGGACATTGGGAAACTAGGCTGCCCCCCAATGCATGCAAGATAAGAGAAGAGCATGATTGTCCATTGCATGGTGCCGGCACATTTTGCCTATAGCTAAGAGCCGACTTTTTTTTCCTGAGCCCGACGAAGGTGCCCCAATGAACATCTCACCCCCACCACCACCCATCAAAAACAGGGACAAGTTAACATGAGAGGCTGTGAAGACCCTCCCTAAGGTACTCAACCCTTAAGAGATCAAACAAGAAGCTGACGGAGCAGAGCAAGTGAGGTGTGATGGATGTGCGTACATAAATCAAGAGAAATTGTTCCAGTTCACTCACAGGCAGCCAACTGCAAAAGATTCTCACAGACATGGGTACCTCCTCCACCTCAAAAAAAAAAGCCACAAAATTAAAAACAACAACAACAGAAGGATAGACTAAAGCTTGATAACTAGTGGGGCAAAAACAGGAGATGTGTGAGTAAAGTGGAATCCACCAGTTGACAGGAAGCCAAGTACAGTGGTACCTCAGCTTACGAATTTAATCTGTTCCGAATGCATGCTCTTAAGTTGAAGTACTCTTAAGTCGGGGTACCTATTTAAAAAATTGAAAAAATAAGTTAATCAATAAAATGAAAAAATAAATACTTGTAGGTCAGGCAGACCATATCTAAAATTTGTAATGCAGCAGTTAAAATGTCAACAGTTTTCTGCTCTTAAATCAAGCTTCTCTTAAGTTGGGGTACCACTGCATTCCAAAAAAAAATTCTCTGGAGGCAAAAAATACTGAAACTGAGGCTGTTCTTACTTTGAGAACATCATGAGAGGGCAGAATCCTCTAGAGAAGGCAATAATGCTGGGAAAGGTGGAGGGCAGCAGGGAAAGAGGAAGGCCAAAACATGAGATGGGCTGAACATCTCAGCTGAACAAGAGGCTGAGGAGGGCACGTTTTGGAGAGCCCTGAGCCCTGAGGCTGCCCTGAGACAGAGGTGACGTGATGGTCACGACAGCGACACACCCATAAAAGGTCACCCCAGTGTGGTTGGGTGGGAAGTTCAAGGCCTACCAGTCAAGTGTCTAACTAGAAAACGTGCACTTTCTTGGCTCTTTAAGCAACACCAACGATAACAACCAAGCACAATTTATATTGAAGGCAGCAAGGTAAGAATTTTAGGATGGACACAGGATGGGGGAAATGACTCAACAATAGAGTCACCAAATCTCAAGGGTCTATTTAAAGCCTCCAGAAACGGCTACCTTTATCTGGGTCTGTGGAGGGCAACGTGGCACTAGAAACGGAGAACGTTTTGTTTTTCTGGGTCCTCTCCATCTGGACTCAAGAGGTGGGACTCGCTGTCCAGTGGGACTGAACTCACGCTGGCAACTCAACCTGGACAACTCGGTTCAGGGTAGGTTCCCTCCCCTCCCCCAGTGACTCAGACTCAACTCATGGCTTCTTCCTTAGAGCTCAGGCTCCCTCCTTTTGCATGGAAGCGCTTCATTGGTAGAGCTTAGCCAAAATCAGTGCCTCACAGACCCAGTGGCCTGGTTAACGGGCCACCTGGTTTTCATCCAAATTCCACCTCATTTCCTTGGTTTCTTTTCACGCCATTTTCACCAGCAACATCTCGGAAGCAGTTCCGCCACCCTGTGATCGATCCTTGCTTGTCTCGTTCCTCTGGCGCTCTGTGGTTGCAGCTTTTGGCTCTCGGTCTCAGCAGATCAGATCCTGGCCTCTTGCCTAGCCCACGGCAGCACAGATAATTCATATCCCACTTTTATTTCAATGGAACTATGAGGATATCAAGAAACTAAGAGCTGCCCTTCACTCATAGGCCCAAACTAGGCTGCTTTTACACGGACCCTAAAATCTGCTGCAAAATGCTTGCAGATGGGGAGCATAAAATTGTTTTCCCACCAGCAGTGGACTTTTAAAAAAAGTACGACCATGCCCACTTAAGCACGCCCCAGTGCATTTTACAAGTACCTGGTCTGGAGGAGGTAAAATCCTTCTTGCTGTTCCTTGTTGTTGTTTTAAAGCATTGCATGCCTGGCCCTCCTCCGCTTTTTGTTTGTTTTTGTTAGCCCCCCCCATTTTAACAGACAAGAATCCTAACGGGCTGGAACAATTAGCTGCTGCCAACCGCAGGCGGCAGGCAGAGCTGAGCCTGCATTTTTTTCTCTCTCCCCTCACCGCAGACAGAAGCAATAGAATCAGAGTGCGGGAGGTGGGAACACAGGAAGCAGAACAAAAACCGTGTTGGGGGGGGAATCTGCATTTAAGTTGCCAGCGGATTTTAGGGGTCGTGTAAAAGCAGCCATAGAGTGGAGACATCTGACAACTTCTCCCTCACTCCCAAAAGCCATATTTTCTCTTGTCTCCCTGCTGACTAGCCACAAACCTTTTAAACCCCTATCTTTCAATCTTGTCATTATATTATAGGGATTGTTCATGTTCAAGGCAGAAGCCATGGGGAAAAGCCATTGGTGTGGCCATTATGTGCAATATCCCAATAAGGTGGTTACTTCACGTCCTTCTTTGTTCCATGATGAGTTTTGTACCATGACAGCGATGGTCACGATCACGTGGTTTTGTCCCTGTTTCAGTGTTCCTATGGTCGTGATAACGTGTCTCGTGACAAGTGTTACCTCATGTTTTGTACCGTGACAAACACAGAATTTGTCTAGCTTCCTTTTTCCGGGGGGGGGGGGTGTTAAACATTCTTTTTCAATATTTCATTTCTGAAAAGTCAAAAACAAAACAAAACCTAAACAGAATTTTCTGAGAGAAGCAAATGTTTTGTTGCATGACAGTCATTGCTACAGTGTCTTGTCTCGGAACAATAAGCAGGAACCAAGAGTGACAAGGGAAAACCCTACCGCAGCACCAGGTACGGTACTGTCGTGCTTAGCACCCATTATGGGGGCATGGTCAAGAGAAATTTCAGTAGTTGCGCGACGGACGTGAAGTAACTTTTTTGTACCGCTACTAAGCACAACACTAACAGAGACAAAACAGATGTAAAGTAACCACCTAAGTTAACCTTGTAGCATGAAACTAATAATCTTTTTTAAGAGTCTTGTGTCACCTGGGCGGGGGGGGGATTGGGTAATGGGGACGTATTTTGTAAGAGTCACTTGCCTCTTAGGGATATTTTTATCTGTACATGCTAAAGAGGAAGAACAGTGCTGCCTAGAATGCTAGTTAAATCACTTGGGAACATTTTTATATGAAAAATGACTATCTATCTATCTATCTATCTATCTATCTATCTATCTATCTATCTATCTATCTATCTATCTATCTATCTATCTATCTATCTATCTGGTTTGTGTGATTTGCTTTTAAGAGTTATTAGCAATTGCTTTTAATGCTTTTTATTTATTGGTACCCTAGTTGTTGTAATTGCCCAGGGTAGTGCTTTGGCATATAAATAGAAGAAACAATTGAAGAAGCAATACCCAGTGTGGTGTAGTGAACAGAGTGATGGAAAAGGACACATGAAGCCTAGGTAAAAACTACTCCACTTACCTTGAAAGCCCCATAAGTTGGTTCTGACTTGACAGCGCCTAACACACTACTCACGGGAGAGAATGTTGTTCTCCTTGGGGCCTGGGAACTCTGAATGCAGGGGAACCATTCAGAACACATTAATATACTGTCTGCTACTACCTCAGTATTCCATTTTATTCTGATGGACATGGAAATCGTGCCTGGGATTTTGAGGAAAGCAGACGGACCAGAGGGACAGAGGCCCGAACGACCCATGATGCCATTACATGGACGGGCAAATGGCCCATTCAGGGCAGGGGAGCCAAACTGGCTTTAAATTAATATCCCACCTCCCTTTTCTGATAAAGAATGCATCCACCCTTTTGCGCCCTTTGTTTGACATTTTCCTTTCACAGGCTGACTTCCTTTCGTACCCAGGGGGAGAACTAATTCTGCCTGGGTCCAAGTTATTCTCAATTTCCCTATTTGATTATTCCAACCCAGTCTCCACCATCATCATATACTTTTAGATCAAAAGAAAAAAAAAACACACTCCTCTGCTCTGAGTCATGTGAAAAATGCCACATGTATTTTAGACCTAACTCTGTTGGCTCTGTTGGTTTCAAAGATAATGGCAAAAATACGTTAGCTGTTAATAGTACCTTTAGGCATACCTAAAGTGGAATTGCAGATTGTACAGCAAGCCAGCAGAGTGGTGGGTGTAGAAAAGTTACACCACAGGAACTGTAAAGAAGTCAAAGAAGTACAGAGGTGTACTATTACTATTATTGTTACTATTACTATTACTGTTATAGTAGTAAACCTCCTTGGATTTTGTCCACTTATTGATTTGGTTAGACCTGGTAGAAGTTAGAAAAATGACCTCCACAAACTCCCTTCTGTCCATATTCTATTGGCAACAGCTGCCTTCCCCCCCCCCCCACCTCCAACACACAACCTTCCCTCCTTCCCCCAGTCTTCTAATGGAAATGCTGCTGACAGATCCCTCCTTGCAGCGGCATTAGCAATGGTGGCTGCTCTAATAAAGCACATGTTTCAGTGTGGATGTACACAATAAATTGCTATTCAAAGCTCCAGCCATGTCATTTCCTTCCCTAAACTGTAGAGAACATAAGAGTGCCTTTGTGGTCCAGACAAGCCGTGGTTTGACTCAGTTCATTGTGTGGGTAAGTCAAAAAATCTTTAATCGGCCTCCCGCCCTAGCCTTCCTACTTAGCATGAATGCCAACATTTGCTGTAGCTTTGAAGATTTCATTCCCAAGGTTTAGACAAGTCAGTCCAGAGTGCGACATATTTCTCAATCTCGCTCAACTGTGCTTCTCAGGCTTTGAAACAATTAGTTTTTGCAAAAACAGAAACACATTCAGAAACAAGTAAAGTTTAGCTTGAGGCCAGTTCGGTATGTTTCTGATTATGTGAGTGACCCTCAACCTGAAATCCTTTTGAAGGAGTGCTTTTATTCTAGACAACACACTGACTAGCAAATGAACTAACAGATTTCACAGCACATATATTGATATGGTATTCTCAATTCTGCCTCCATAATTGCAAAATCAGTTATAAAACATTCCGTTGATAATATTTATTTATTTATTATTTTATTTATTTGACTTTTATACCGCCCATCTAGACCAAGGGCTACTCTGGGCGGTTTACAACATGTAACAACAAAGGAATACATTTTAAAAACCAAAATACAAGGTACATAATAAAATAAAATATACATAAATTAACAACAAAAAACTAAAATGAAGCTAAAATGAAGCTAAAAATGGCAAGAGATTTGATAAAATGGTTTAAAAATAGTGCCTTACTAAATGTTTGAAGTATCAGGGAACGCCATTCTATAGAACCAGGTCTTCAACAGTTTTTTAAAAGTTTGAAGCGAGGGTAGATGGTTCCATAACTGGGGAGCAACCACCGAGAAGGCCCTACTCCATGTTACAACTTTCCGGGCCTCCCTCGGGGTTGGGACTCCCTGGTGTCCTGCCGGGCTAGCACGGGTGATCCTGGCAGTTCTTCTTGGGAGGAGCCGCTCTGTCAGATACTGAGGTCCCAAACCATTTAGGGCTTTGTATGTTAACATCAAAACCTTGAAGTCAGTGCGGTAGCGTACCGGCAGCCAGTGCAGGGCTGCCAACACGGGGGTAATATGTCGATGCCTTTTTTGCCCTGTTAGAAGTCTGGCCGCTGTATTCTGCACTAGCTGCAATCTCCACATTAACCTCAAGGGCAGCCCCGCATATAATACTGGCTACTAAAGCATTAATATGTATAATGAAAACTTGGTTGTACAGAATTTTATTTCATTATGAAGGTTCTGGGCCAAATTGGCTGGAATACTGAGTATGTGGACTATTTCAATATTTCCTAAATCTCCCTAAAGCTAAATCATGAATATTTCATTCTCAGCCTATCTGTCAAGATGCAGAGGTAGCCAAAACCCTTTTCAAAATTCTATTTTGCTTTTTTCTGGGGGCGGGGGGATTTGAGTTCCTTTGCTGATCTTTCTTTCCACTGTGTAATATCAGTATAACAATTATATCAAAATATCAAAAACAACTTACTGCAAGCAAGTGCCATGAATTGTTTAGCAAAAATCTCTCTTCACGGAGCCATGGATTACTGTCTACATCGGTACTTACTTATTAATTAGCACATAAGAATGTAGGATGGTACGATAAATTGAGCCAGACTATGGGTTCATACAGCTGAGAAGTGTTCACGCTGGCCAGCAAAGGTTTTCTAGGATTTCAGAAAGAAACCTTTCCCAGGCCTAGAAAGGCTTACCAAGAACGACGGAAGACCTTTTTGGTACAAAGCTTGTGCTCAGGCTCCGTTTCGCAGCTAGGTCTTTCCCCTTAGGTCTTGAGAGTCCCCTGGACTGCAAGGAGATCAAACCGATCCATCCTGAAAGAAATCGACCCCGAATGTTCACTGGAACGACAGATTTTGAAGCTGAGGCTCCAGTACTTTGGCCCCCTCATGAGGAGAGAGGACTCCTTGGAAAAGTCCCTGATGTTGGGAAGGATCGAAGGCAAAAGGAAAAGAGGACGGCAGAGAATGAGATGGTTGGACGGAGGAGTCATCGATGCAACCAATATGAATTTGACCAAACTCCGGGAGGCAGTGGAAGGCAGGAAGGCCTGGCGAGCTCTGTTCCATGGGGTCACGAAGAGTCGGACACGACTGAATGACTGAACAACAACAAAACTTAAATATATCCTAATCATCAGGATTTAATCCTCAATGACAAGAGCTGGGTATTTGAGTCGTGGGACTCGTTCTGCAATCAGACCTAAGTGACTTGACTGAGGCAGCCCCCCAACATGACTTGGGTTTGACTCAAGACTTGACTCTCATCTAGCCCTCTCTTATTTCTCCCCCCCCCCGGGTGGTGGTGGGAAATCTTGTTTTTAATAGAAATTTGGACCAGTGTTGTTGTTTTTTTGGACTCAGGACTTGGTACCAAGGATTTGGACTTGGGGACTGGGTACCAAAAACCAGACTCAGACTTAGGACTTGGAGCCAAAGAATTGCAAACATCCCTGACAGTTTCTACCTCTAAACCTCCAGAGAAGCGTTCCCGTCAGCCTGGTCAACAGCCATGCTCTTCCAGTGGAGTTTTAGCCTTCCACCTTAGCCTGCCTGGCCACAGCTACTCCCAGTGAGCTGGTGTGACCTATTGCCAAGTCACGGGAAAGGCATACCTAATAGCCTTTACTTTTATCAAAGGTGGCCATAGGAGGGCAGAAATAAAATTTTAAAAAAATCAAGAAGACAAAGTGTTGCAGCACCTTAAAAGCTGCTGCTATATTTTAATGTGATATTTCGTGGATAAGTCCACAGCTTCAGACATAAGAGTAGGACTGGATGGAAAACATTTATACTGTACATTTATGCATGTCCGCAAACCAGGGACTGAATTTGGTCACAAGCTGTTGACCTGGCAATGATCTTTAAGATCTTTGTTGATATTCAGTTCGCCTCCCCGGCAGTGATTGGTGGCTAAATTAATCCAAAACTATAGCTAAAGAGCAGGAACAACATGGTAATTGAGTGTCTCTAATCGCCAATGTAGGGGCGTGGTGGCTCAGTGGGCTAGCACTCTGAAACTGTCGACTGCAAAGGCGGTTACTTCACGTACCTCCGCGGGCTGCGTTGAGCTTGGCTCCAATCTGAATTCAGATGCAGTCACATGGTCTAATACCGGGGCCGGCCCTCTTTTCTGTGTACTCACGTGCATGCTGGGTGAACGCGAACGCATTCCAGCCTCACGTCTTTGATGCGCATTGAACCGATGGTTTCCTTTGCTTTCCACCAGTTCAGTATGCTGTTTCTTGCTTTCGTTTTTAGGTCTTTCAATGGAGGAGTGGTAGTTTGTGGTTCTCCCGGGGGTGAGGAAAAGCAGAGATGGTTAGAAGAGGAAGGGAGGATATTTAGGAGGCAATTGCCTTTTACAGCAGCCAGCATGTCATCCTGGGTGGGGTGAGCTAGCTAAGATCAGAATAATTGTTGTTTTTCCCCTTTGGTCCTTGAAGAGGTCAGAGAGTCAATTTGCAAAACAGAAGGGGCAGCAGTGTTCCTGTTTTAAATCACGGAGTGAGAGTACCCACAAGAAGATTTCGATTTTCCGGTTTTCTGAAGGCAGCAAACAAAAGCAGGTACGTCTAAAGGGAGGGAGTGGTTATGCACTTTGAATCAACAAGAAACACACGTCTCTTCGCTTTGCATCGAAAAGTGGATTGAGCAGATTCCCGAGGTCCAGGAAGGGAATCTGTCAGCCCACTTGGAGCACAGTTTAGGGGGCGTGGTCGGGGTGACCTTGCCTTGAATTTGCTGGTACGTGAAGTTCGATCGAAGCCTAACTGTTCCACAGCAGGGCGGCACTGAGGTCAGAGAGGTACGTGAAGTAACCGCTAAAGTCAACAGCTTGGCAGTTCGATCCCGGGTGCCACGCAGCGGACCGAGCTCCCGCTGTTAACCCCAGCTCCTGCCAACCTAGCAGTTCAAAAGCATATAAAACACAACTAGATACATAGTACCGCTGTAAAAAATGCGGGAAGGTAAACTGTGTTCTGTGCGCAGAAATGCATTTAGCCATGCCTGCCATGTTGCCATGGACTTGCACAACATTGGCTCTTTGGCTTGAAAATGGAAATGAGCACCGCCCCTAGAGTCGGACACAATGCAAGTGTGGGGGGAACCTTTACCTTTATTCACCTTGTGAGGCTGCAGAGGTGAGTAGAAAAGTAATATAACTGGAGATATAGAAAATGCAACAAAATATTATGTATTTGATAATGACCAAAGAAACCTTGGCTTATATAAATATTTATTTATTTATATTTATTGTTATATTTATATCCTGCTTATCTCCTAAAATAGGACTCTAAGCGGCGAACAAAAGCGTCCGAGCGCCAACAAGCAGAGAATAAAATTACAACAAATCCGATAACAACATCAAAGTAAAACAGTGTAGTACAAATCTAGGATAAAAGTCCTAGTGCCTCCTTGTGCATCCCAGCATGCCAAAGGCGTGAATCCTAACAATTAAAATTGGAGACACCGGTATTCAGCAATTAATAAAGTAGTAACGATGGGGGGGGGGGAATTAGGATTCGCCAAAGGCCTCTCGGAATAAAAAGGTTTTTAACATTTTCCGAAAGGCCTGCAGGGACTCTGCAGAACGCACTTCGCTAGGGATAAAATTCCATATGGAAGGGGCTGCCACTGAGAAAGCCCGGTTCCGGGTAACCGCCTTCCAGGCTTCTCGGGGGGTGGCAACCCGGAGCGAGTGCGCTTGCACCTGCCGAACTGGATGGGCCGAGGTGGATCGCTGGAAGATACGCTCTGTCAGGTAGTCCGGTCCCAAGCCATGGAGGGTTTTATAAACCAAAACCAAGACCTTGAATCTAATCCGGGCCGCAACGGGCAACCAATGCAGGCGAGCCAGGACTGGGGTGATGTGGTCATAACGAGACTAAGATGTTGACAACAGGTGAGTAATGAATGGTCCATTTACTTTTTTTAAAAAAATCCTTGTAATCATTTGGAAGTTTTACCCTTGTTGTCCTTTCATTCCCCTCCCCCACCACCACCTTTCTTTCTTTTCAATAAACTACTAAAAATCCATCCAACCAGCTGTCTGGATTTTAACTGAGAGGGTTTGTCGCACACCACACCTTGTCTCAAGTTAGGCTGCAGTGATTTTTTTAAAGGGTCTGTGGTGGGAGTGGTGGAAGCTTCCTGGCAGGGTTTAGCCCGCTAGCCGTGGGAGAGTATCTACTGCCGTGTTAAACTCCCCGAAGCAGAGGTACCTCTGGCAGACTGGGGTACTGGGAACACTGTGTTACAGTTCCAGTACATGTTCTCCACCAAACATGAGGCAGTCACCTGATTTAGTTTCCCAAGAAACACCCTGTATGGAATCATAGATTAGAATCCTGGAGCTGGAAGGGACCTATCAAGTCCAATCCCCTGTTCAGTGCCAGAATCCAAATCAAAGCAGATCTGCTGGATGGTTCTCTAAATTTCTCGGGAACGCCTCCACTGTTGGAGAGCTCACCAGCTCTCAAAGTAACCGGTTCCTTTTTACTGTTAGGAAGTTTTTTTACTGATATTCAGCAGAAAGCTAGTTTCCTGTAAACTGAACCTATTATGTGTCCTGCACTTTGTTGTCGTTCAGTCGTTCAGTCATGTCCAACTCTTCGTGACCCCATGGACCAGAGCTCGCCAGACCTTCCTATCTTCCACTGCCTCCCAGAGTTTGGTCCAATCCATATTGGTTGCATCAATGACACCGTCCAGCCACCTCATTCTCTGCCATGCTCTTTTCCTTTTGCCTTCAATCTTTCCCAACATCAGGGACTTTTATTTATTTATTTATTTATTTATTTATACAGCTTATATACCGCCCGTCTTCCTGAGAGGAACTCCGGGCGGTTTACAACAAATGTACAGACAGCAAATTAAAACAACAACTGAAATAAACAATAAAACAAAACGGCTACAACAGATGGCGGGACTAAAAAAAAAAAAAAAATTGTGTCACCCAAACGCCTCCCGGAAGAGAAGGGTTTTCAGCGCCTTCCGGAAGGCAGGCAGGGACTCATAGGGTTGGGCCAGCCACAGAGAAGGCTCGGGTCTCAGCCACCTCATTCTCTGCCGCTCCGTTAGCTCTTTTCCTTTTGCCTGCATCTTTCAACAACATCAACGAGCCAAGACTGGGGTGATGTGCTTTTCCACCAGCCACCAGTCTGGCTGCTGCACCCTCTCTCCTCCAAGGGCAACCCCATGTAGAGGTAGTCCAGTCTAGAGATCACCAGCGCCTTTTCCAAGGAGTCCTCTCTCCTCATGAGGTGGGCAAAGTACTGGAGCCTCAGCTTCAAAATCTGTCCTTCCAGTAAACATCCGGGGTTGATTTCTTCCAGGATGGATAGGTTTGATCTCCTTGCAGTCCAGGGGACTCTCAAGACTCTCCTCCAGCACCACAGCTCAGAAGCATCAATTCTGCAGCAATCAGCGTTCTTTATAGTCCAGCTCTCACTTCCATACATCACTGCTGGAAAAACCATAGCTTTCACTATCCTGACCTTAGTTGGCAAAGTGATGTCTCTGCTCTTTAGGATGCTACCTAGGTTTACCATTGCTTTCCTCCCAAGAAGCAGGCGTCTTTTTATTTCGTTGCTGCAGTTACCATCTGTAATGATCAAGGAGCCCAAGAAAATAAACTCTGTCATTGCCTCCATTTCTTCCCCTTCTATTTGCCAGGAGGTGATGGGACCGGTGGCTATGATCTTAGTTTTTTTGATGTTGAGCTTCAGCCCATTTTTACTCTCCTCTTTCACCCTCATTAAGAGGTTCTTTAATTCCTCCTCACTTTCTGCTATCAGAGTAGTAAGTATTTGTAAAGCACAGCATTTGTAAAGTGCTCTCCTTTCTCTCTGCAGTCTTCTTTTCTCAAGGCTAAATATGCCCATTTCCTTCCGTCTTTCCTCATAAGGCTTGGTTTCCAGTCTCCTAATCATCCTTATCACCCTCCTCTGAACTTGTTTCAATTTGTCAGCATCCTCATGAACTGTGGTGTCCCTGACTGGACGTAGTACTCAAGTCGAGGCCTAACCAGTGCCAAATAGAGGGTAACTAGTATCTTGCAGGGTGTAGTGATGCAGCTAAGGGTTCAGCTGGGACCAATGCAAAATTACAAAAACAAAAACAAAAATCCACCTAGCTAGGACGGCAGCTGAAATCAATGAGAGACATGAAGCTTCCATAAAAGACATGCTCTGAGGCGGAGGCTCTCTACAGGAAACAACTGTTGGTCCTCCTGCCTACTATTTGCCTGCTCTCACTGGTGGTTACTTCATGTCCTTTTTGTCTCTGTTCATGTTGCGCTTAGGAGCGATACAAAAAAATGTTGCCTCATGTCCGTTGTGCAACTACTGAAATTTGTCTCTACCACGCCCCCAGAGAGGGTGCTACACATGATAAACCTGGTGCTGGAGCAGGGTTTTCCCTTGTCACTCTTTGTTCCCACTTTCTGTTCTGAGACAAGACACCATGTAGTAACGGTGTCTTGTTTTGTTTCTCTCAGAAAACTGCCTGGGTGGGTTTTTTTATGTTGACTTTTCAGACGCGAAATATAGAAAAAGAATTTTTAAGCCCCCCCCGAAAAAAAACAAAAAGGAAGCTAGACAAATTCAGCAGTGTTTGTCATGGTACAAGACTGTAAGGTAACACTTGTCACAAGACAAGTTACCATGACCATGAGAACACTGAAACAGGGACAAAACCACGTGATCGCGACCAACGCTGTCACAGTACAAAACCCGTCACAGAACAAAGAAGGACGTGAAGTAACTGCCATTGTGGTGTTTCTTGAGGCTTCCCTGACCTTGGACCGGACCTGGATTACACTGAAATTCTCAGCTCTGGCTTTGTTTACTCAGTTTGTTTACTCATTTTGCACTGATCATCTGGCTTTCGACCCTGGACTGCGTTACCTGGTTCTGCCTTTAAAAGCTCATTCACAACAGAGGGTTTGGAAACTATACTTTCATTGGATAATAATGGTCAGGAAGACTACAGTGATCCTAATCAATGCTTTGGAGTGACACAAAGCGTAGTCCCAGCCAGCTAGTTCCTCAGCCTCAGAAATGGAGGGATTTTTTTTCTCATTCGTGACCCAGCCGTGAATTATATCCAACACTTAAGAGAGCTTTTGTGGGGAGGGAGTAAAGCTTTGTGGGGGTTCTAGTTAAAAAGTGGAAGAATCCTGTCCATAACAACAGATGTGTTCAAAAATGGGATTCCTCATCATTTCAGCATCAATAATGTACCATGGCTCCTTTCATTTTGCTCTTGTGCACAAAGCACATTAAATATTTCATTTCATGCCCCAAAGCAGCTGTAACTCATAGATCAGTGCCTGAGAAGAAGAAGAAGAAGAAGAAGAAGAAGAAGAAGAAGAAGAAGAAGAAGAAGAAGAAGAAGAAGAAGAAGAAGAAGAAGAAGAAGAAGAAGAAACTTAGGTTTCCTTGATTTCATTTGTCTAGGAATTCAATTTATTTTGCTAGAAGGAAACACAATTACTACTTTCCTAAACATCCACTTTGTTTTTAATCACTAGTAATGTATTAGGAATGTGCATAGATTCCAGCTTGCACAAAGAGGCAGTGTACACTCGCAGTATCGTGTTTCATGTCTCTGTGGAAATGACATTTGAAGTAATGTTCTGCATCATAAAACTGCAACATCCTAATTCCCATAGGTCTTCAGTTCATTAAATGCAGTTGCTGGATCCAGTGGCTAAAACAGATTGTTTGGGACGGACAAGAGGGAGCTCTCGTGAGACTGACCAAAGAATAGCGAATCTGTGAAGGAGGGAAGGAAGGCTTATGCAACCGTGGCCTTGTCTGGGAAACCAAGGCAAATGAAAGAACAACTGCCTAATTAATATGTTTTGAAATGAAAATTCAGAACAAATTTAATTTGCTTGAATTAATCTCAAACTGCTTATTTTGAACCTTATATGACACCAGTTCATACAGTCACTTCCACTGGCAGTAGGAATCCTTTCCCAGTGCTTGTGTTGCCTATGAAATACTAGGTGTCCTTCATCTTACAATAATTCTGTCAATGCAAATCCTTACATTCCCTGCCTTGGAGATGAGGCAGTGCAGGTTATTTAACTCATTGAGATTTGCCCAAGGCCAGCGAGGGAACACAGGACACCGTCTCTTTGTTCTTGTAAAGAGTCCACTGTGGTCACACATTGGGGTTAAACCCAACAGATAGGCATGAGGGAGCAGCCCAAGTCTTTCTGGAACCAATGGCTGCCCTTCATCTCTACCATGTTCCGAATGCAAAACATTTCCCACAGCCTGGGAGTGTATGTACTAAGGATGGGCATTTTGTTTCGGAACCAGTAGATTACGAAATGAACCATGCAAGTCCATGTGGTCCTTGGAACTGGCTGATACACGCAGATCCAATTGCTTTACCTTTCTTTGTCTTGTGCAGGGTAAAAATCCAACAAGAAAGCATGCTACGACATCATCTTTCCTGCTTCGTGCTGCTGGCCAATCAGAGAGGGAGGCGGGATGATGCCTGTCCCTGCACAGCTCCTGATTGGCCAGCATCACAGATCTAGCACAGATGATGTCATAGCATGCTTCCTCGTTGGATTTTAACCCTGCACAAGACAGAGTATGGTAAAGCAATTGGGCTCGTATGGTTCGTTTCGTAACCTACTGGTTCCGAAACGAAGTGCCCATCCCTAGTATGTACCAGTACTGGCATGTCCAGTGGAGAGGGTTTGGACTTCTCCCTCTCAGGAAAGTCGTGATGCATTGACTTAGCTTCCACAAACAGAGTTCCCAGAGGGAGCAGCAACAGCAGCAGGAAGAGAGCTATGCATAATGTGTATGTCCCTCACCACCTCCATTGCTCTGCCACCTAAGGGGGTTATCTCTGTAAAGCCGGAGCAGTAGGTGTTCTGAAAGAGTGCCTGAAGAATGCAAAATGTTGAAGAAGCAGCTTACAGGTTCCTTAGTTGCTATGTATGTCTTTTAAAATAAAGCTTACTTTAAAAATAAAAATAAAACAGCCCATGGCCATTTAGTATATTTAAGGGGAGATCACATTAACAACAAACAAACAAAACAAAGTGAGAAAACACTAAGGTTTGGGAAGGTCTGATTCATATTCTCCCCCCACCCCCCGTGATCACACAATGCAACAAGAAATGTGAATCAGCCAGGAGACCCCACCTTCAAATCCATATTTTCCACTCCCCACCAGGGAGCCTTCTACTTTTTAAATAGATGATTCCAATTGGATTGGTTCAGGTGTGTGAAGTATCTTCTGCCTATATCTTATTTCAAATGCAGTAATTTGTAAAATATGTTTATCTATTTCTCCAGCCTGTTCTAGTGGTTCCCAACCTGGGGGTCGGGACCTCTTTGGGGGGTCGAACGACCATTTCCCGGGGCCACCATGAGCCAGTGAAGAAAAAGGCACAAACGGCTTGGGTCCGGAGGTGGGGGGGAGGAAGGGGGAGAATGAGTTACAGCTTGATAGGTTGGAGGGGATGTCAGTCAATGGCACTGGAGGCTGTGATTGGCTGAAGGTGCCTGTACATAGAAGGGAAGTTCTCTCTGGCCCCTGCGGCATAGTGGCCTGCCAAAGGGGGCTTGTGGCCCCTTCCAAGAAGGGCAAGGGGGTCACCACCACATGAGGAACTGTATTAAAGGGTCCCGGCATTAGGAAGGTTAGGGAACCACTGGTTTACACCATTAGAAGTAAAGATTTTAATGGCACTGGGTGGGTTGGCTTGTACCTCGAGTGCTATTGGGAAGGCCAAACAAAACAATGCCTTGTGCACAGTATAATCTCTCACCACATGTGAATTTTCTTCCTCATGTTTTAACTGGGGAAATACTTCTACTTCAGTAGTAACCATATTGAAGAGGGAACAGGTTTGTTTTCCATGGCTTCAGAGACTAGGACTCAGGGCAATGGTTTCAAACTACAGGAAAAGAGATTCCATTTGAACGTTCGGAAGAACTTCATGACAGTTAGAGCTGTTCGGCAGTGGAATAATATGCTGCCCCAAAGGAGGGTGGTGGAGTCTCCTTCTTAGGAGGTTTTTAAGCAGAGGCTGGATGGCCATCTGTTGGACTCGGAAATATTGTGATGGGGTTCCTGCATGGCAGGGGGTTGGACTAGAGGGCCCTTGAGGTCTCTTCCAACTCTATGAGTCTTATGATTCTATGATTCTATGATTCTATGGACATGTCTTCAAATTGTTCTGATGTTTTGTTTTGTTTTGTTTTGCTCTGTTCTGCTATCTTGCTGAGCATTATTTTTTTGAAATCGGTTTAAGTGTTGCTGCTTTTTAATTTAATTTAATTTAATTTAATTTAATTCAATCTTTTAATTTTTTATGATTGTTGTACACCGCCCAGAGTTTCTTCAGGAAGACGGGTAGTATAAAAACAAACAAACAAACAAACAAACAAACAAACAAAGAAGTATTCAGCAGTAGAAGGGAAATAGGAAAATTATTTTCACAAGAATGAACAACAGTATTTTGTTGCCAAAAACCATATTCCACAGAGCATTTCCATTATTTAGTTATTACAAATACACACGTAAGCCACCCAAGTACTCATCCACCATTAGGAAACACTGAAATCATAAAAGCAAAACTCCCCCCACAAAGCAATGGCAAAAAAAGTCCAAATGTGAACACATTTATTAATTTATTTATTTTGAATATTTTTACCCTGCCTTTCTCCTTGGAAAAGGACCCAAGGCGGCTTACAATATTGAAGGACAATATATAACCTAGAACAGTGATGGCGAACCTTTTAGAGACTGAGTGCCCAAAATGTGATTCAAAACCCACTAATTTGTGGCAATAAGTGCCAATACAGCTATTTAACCTGAATACAGGTGGCTGTGAAAAGGGTGATGTCGGATGCCCACAGAAAGGGCTCCTTCAAGTGCCACCTTTGGCACCCGTGTACCATAGGTTCGCCAACACTGACCTAGAACATCTAAGACAGTGGTAGCCAAACTTTGGCCCTCCAGAAATTTTGCACCACAACACCCACAGGTCTTTCTCATTGGCAGTACAAGCTTGGAATTCTGGGAGTTGTGGTCCAAAACATCTAGAGGGCTGAGGTTTGGCCACTACTGATCTAAGACATATTGAAGTACTGTATAAGAACAGTGAATTTGAGGAGGCATCTTACAACATTAAAAGGCAGTATTAAATCTAAAACCAGCACATGAACAATTAAAAGAAAGATGCCCCCTCTCTCCTCTCTTGTTTATATTAACCCTGGAGGTACTCCTACACGTTATAAGGAAAACCCCTGGTATCCAAGGCTTACAGAGCAAAGGAGAAGTTTATAAGGTACAAGCTTTTGCAGATGATTTGTTGGTAATTATGGAGAACCCCCCAGACCTCCCTTTTAGAACTCTTGAAGTCCTTGGAGGCATACTCTAAAATCTCTGGATTAAAGGTAAACAAAGAAAAAACATTGTTGCTCACCAAAAATATGACCTCACCTATGGTCGAAAAACTGGTAAATCAATCGGGTTTTCAACATGCCAGTAAGGTAAAATATCTGGGTATTACTGTATCTAATCGTTGTAACTCTTTACTTAAAGATAACTATGTAAATGTTATAAAAACAATCAAAGCTGATCTCGAAACTTGGTCAAGACTCCAACTATCCTTAATGGGCAGAATTGCCGCAGTTAAAATGAATGTTTTACCTAAACTGCTTTTCCTATTTCAATCCTTGCCCATATTACCTAATTTTAAGATCATTACAGATCTGGAAAAAGTATACGTATATTTATATGGCAAAAGAAAAAAGCAAGGATTAAAAATCTCTATCTACAGGATAGAACCAAAACTGGTGGCTTTGCCCTTCCTAATTTAGTATTATACTATAAGGCCGCTGCCATGACCTGGATTAAAGACTGGATTCTGATGACAAACAAAAGAATTTTGCAGCTTGAGAGTTATGGCCTAGATAAGGGCTGGCACTATTACATGTGGTACAAGGGCAACATACCCACTCTCTTCAAAAACACTGGATAAGGAACGCCCTATTTAGAATATGGTTATTGATTAAAAACAATTCTACCCTAAAGTACCACTGTGGCTATCCCCTCTGGGAGCGACCCATAGCTCCCATATAAGTGAAACTCCAAAAGTTATAACTTATAGACACCTTCTGAATGTTGACCTTTCATTGAAACCACTAGGGAAATTAGTATCAGAAGGTTACAATTTAGATTGGTGGAAGTATCAACAAATATATGCACACTTCAAAGACCTCAACAAAGAGGGGGATTTACGACTACTGATACTTCACTTGATAAAATACTTTCTTCCGCGCGATGCTAAGCTGCTTAGTAAATTTTACACCATATTGTTAAATGAAAAATGATTGATACACAGGTCAAAGACACTATGATAAGATGGGCAGAAAACTTTGGTTATCCTATTCATCTAAACAAATGGGACTCTTTGTGGAATACAGTTAAAATCTTTAAATCTATTTCTTTTAAGGAAAACTGTTATAAGATGTTTTATAGATGGCACTTTGCACCACACCGATTATCTAAGATGTATAATTGCTCACACAAATGTTGGAAATGTAAACATGATGCGGTACTTTTACCATATGTGGTGGACATGCAAAGAGGCAAAGGCATATTGGAAAATGGTAAAACTATTTTTAGAAAGATGTTTGAAAATTAAGATAGAGCTTAGACCAGAACTTTTCTTATTAAATATAGTAGATATAAATATTTCATATGATCAGAGATATGTACTTCACCATGTAATTGTTGCTGCAAGGATATTGTATGCGAAATTCTGGAAACAACCAAACGTGCCAACAGAGAAGAATATCCACGAAAAGATAAGAGAATGTATTGAAATCGATAGACTTTCCGGCTATTTAAAGGGAGACTATGATGAGATCTCTCGGAAAAGATGGCAAGAAGTAACAAACTTATTAGTATTGTGATAATATTTGGCAAACTATCAATATGTTATATTACTTTTCTTCTACTTTGCTTGACATATTCAATGTAAATTTTAAATTTTATCCCTTCCCTTTTTCCCTTTCCCTTTTCCCCTCTTCAAAAACCCAATAAAACTATAAATAAAAAAAAACAATTAAAAGAAAGAAAAATCCATTATGATAGATGGAAACTAACACGGAAAACACAGGTATTATTATGAATTCAGTCTAAGCAATAATGCATGGTGATCCATCCAAAAGGCACATAATAGGTAGTCAGTCATTCAGGGAAAGCTGGCCTGAAGAGGAAGGTCTTGGCCTGCTTCCAAAAAGGCAGCAAAGATGGGGCTGTCTTGGCCTCCAGTGGGAGGGAGTTCCAAAGTCTGGGAGCAGCAACAGAGGAGGCCCTTTCAGGTGTTCTTCTGAGACACACCTGTAAAGGTGGCAGGATGGAGAGAAAGGGCCTCTCCTGGTGACCTTAACACCCGAGCCGGTTCATACAGCGGGATTTGATCTTTGAGGTTGCTTGGACCCAGGCCGTTTAGTGCTTTGTAGGGTAAAACCAACATTTTGAATTGTGCCCGATAACTGATTGGCAGCCAGTGGAGCGGCTTTAGTAGGGGGTGTAATGTGATCTCAGTAACTCACCCCAGTCAGCAATCTGGTGCATTTTGGAACCACTGAAGTTTCCTGAGACTTTCCATTGCTAGCCCCATATAGAGCGCATTTCAGTAGTCCAGACGGGAGGTCCCTAGGGCAGGTGTCACCGTGGCCAGGGCAGGTTTCTCATGGGCAGCGGGAAAATCACAGGGCGAGGATGTTTCTGAAAGCCTCCCGAAAAAGCACAGATCTCACAAGTTTCCTGAAAAGGGGGCCGGATGTATATCTGCAGCTGTTGGCGGCTCCATAATGTTGCAGCCGCCAACAAAAAGATCCAGCCCAACTCCTACTGGTAGATTTATGGGCCTCTCTTGAGAGGACAACCATACCCATGAACCCCAGTAAGGCCATGTCCAAGTGGGTAGACCCTATTAGAGAAAGCCACTCTGAAGAGGAGAAAGGTCCCAGGCCATTAAGGGATAAAATTATTGACTTAATACTTCAAAGAACTTATAATATTTCCTGCCTTCTCTTATTAAAACAAATAGCAGATACATTAATTGCATTTTCAAAATTACCGCTTCAGGCTTCAAGACAGAGTTCATCCGACTAGACCTGACAGCACAGATCGTAATCAAGAAAAGGTTAAGCATCTTGTTTAAGCAGTAAAGCCCACTGCTTTGAAATTTCTAAATATAAGCAACAGCATAATAAGGAAGGAGGGTGACACCCCATCACATAAGAACATAAGAACAGCCTTCCTGGAACAGGCCACCACAGCCCATCTAGTCCAGCATTCAGTCTCACACATTGGCTCACCATTTGCTTCAGGGTATTCCCAAGCAGATGTCTTCACCTGCTTATGATTCCCGATCCCACAAATGGCAGTGAGAAACAGCCTGCCTCTCTCTCCAACCCAGAGGTTGTCCTTAGGCATCCATCATGATAGCCACGGATGCCCTTGTTCTCCATGGACTTGTCCAGTCCTTTCTTAAAGCTATCAGGGCTGACAGCTGTCACCACTTCCTTCTGGCAGGGAGTTCCACAGACCAGTGATCCCTTTGGGGAGAAAGGCAGCATAAAAATAAAAGTTTATTAAGTTTCTTTTAAGAACAGCCATGCTGGAACAGGCCAGCATTCTGTCTCACACAGTGCCTCACCATTTGCTTCAGGATATTCCCAAGCAGATGTCTTCACCTGCTTATGATTCCCCACAAATGGCATTGAGAGATATCCTTCCTCTCTCTCCAACCCAGAGGTTGTCCTTAGGCATCCATAATGATAGCCATTGGATGCCCTTGTTCTCCACGAACTTGTCCAATCCTTTCTTAAAGCCTTTCCAAGGCTAACAGCTATCACCACTTCCTCTGGCAGGAAGTTCCAGAGACCAGTGATCCTCTGTGTGAAAAAGTACTTTTCCTTATTTGTTTCAGATTTAGCACCCAAAAGATTCATGGACTGCCCCCTTAGTTCTAGCGTTGCGCGATAGGGAAAACAGATTTTCCTTATCTACTTTGTCCACACCGTGTATGATTTTATAAACTTCACTCGTAGGCGCTGTCATTTGAGAGTGAAGAGGCCCAGCCATGGCAGCCGCATATGTAAAGGTTTCCCCCTGACAATTCACTCCATTAACAGTGACCCAAAATTAAGGTATCTAAAGTGTTAGGCTTCTTAAGTGTCTAGATTCCAAAGAGAAACCTTAATACAAAAGGTGCCCTTTGGGGAACTTTTATCATATGTTTATTGACATTGTTAACATATGTCCACCCATTTTAGAAACCTGCTTAAAAGGTCTGTTCTGAATGTGTCCAATAGCTTCCGGTATCAGGGTTCTAGTCAGGTTGACTCCATGAAACAGCACCTCATCCGCAAGGCCAGCTACAATACCTTTGATTAGAATTTCTTAGTAGAGATGGGCACGACTCAAAAAAATGGTGTTTCGTTTGTCGTTTGGTCGTTTAGGGGTCCGTTTTGGTTTGTTTTCGTTTTCGTGACTTTTTTGCAAAAAAATTCATTTTCGTTTCGTTAGGTAACGAAACAAAAAAGCAAAAACGAAAACAAAAAATTGCTGTTTTGTTAGCATTCTTTTTAGTTCAATGCATCTGCTGCAACGAAAACGAAAAACACGGCAAATTTGGTCATTTCGTTTTTGTTTTTCATTTTTTTTTAAAAAAATTCGTTTCATTTTCGTTGCATAACAAAATGAAAAAACGAAAACGAAAATGAAAAATCGCTCGTTTCGTGCCCATCTCTATTTCTTAGATTGAGGCCGAGACCCTAAGATCCAGCCAGCTACGATGACGATGTGCTTTAATTTTCCCATCATTCGTATGTTGCCTTCTGTTGCCGGAACAGATTGAAAGGGTTCTTCTGTAGCACTGAGAGACTGGTTTCACACATTTGTAGTGGGGGTAGGCGGGGGCGGGCGGGGGGGGAAGGAGCAGAAAAAGTTTTCTAGACTTTGCAAATATCCTGGGTGTGTGTGTGTCGGAGGGTGGTTTTTGAAACTTTATACAAGTTATGGGTCCATGAAAGTCCAGCATCCAGGCAATAGTCAGGTTTTTCCTCTGAGAGCATCTGGAATAATACAGATCTTCTCAAAGAAGTGAAAAATACACCACAATGGTCCAGCTCATCACACCTGTGTATTTAAAACCTGTTTTTATAGTCAGTGATTAATGGGCTGTGCTTAATGATCGGTGGGTCTACAGACGGTCATTTATAGTCCATGGCACACCAGTCAAAGGTGTGGCCAGCCATGAGGCCTTAACTGCCTTCCGTGTATTTTATCTAACCCAACAGAGCAAATGCGTGCTTCAAACAGCCATTCCAGTGGAGAGCTAGATGTGCTTACACCTAGGGATATGGATTAGCTTCAGTGGCTCTAACATTTCATAGGGCAAGACTATAAAGTAAAAGTATAAAGTGAATTAAGTAAATTAAAAGACGCCTGCTTCTTGGGAGGAAAGCAATGGCAAACCTAGGCAGCATTTTAAAGAGCAGAGACATCACTTTGCCGACAAAGGTCCGGATAGTGAAAGCTATGGTTTTTCCAGTAGTGATGTATGGAAGTGAGAGCTGGACTATAAAGAAGGCTGGTTGCCGCAGAATTGACGCTTTTGAGCTGTGGTGCTGGAGGAGAGTCTTGAGAGTCCCCTGGACTGCAAGGAGATCAAACCTATCCATCCTGAAAGAAATCAACCCCAAATGTTCACTGGAAGGACAGATTTTGAAGCTGAGGCTCCAGTACTTTGGCCACCTCATGAGAAGAGAGGACTCCTTGGAAAAGTCCCTGATGTTGGGAAAGATTGAAGGCAAAAGGAAAAGAGGACAGCAGAGAATGAGATGGTTGGACAGTGTCATCGATGCAACCAATATGGATTTGACCAAACTCTGGGAGGCAGTGGAAGATAGGAAGGCCTGACGAGATCTCTGGTCCATGATGGGGTCACGAAGAGTTGGACACGACTGAACGACTGAACAACAAGAAGCCATGTAAATCCAATGATAGCATTTGCAGCTCTGATTTTTCACTAAATAACAACTTTATATTCCTATTCCAGGGAGCCATATGGGTTCCTATTCACCCTTGGAAATTCTTGGGAGGTGCTGGTCAGGCCACCCTGGAGATGGCAATTTTCAGCAATTAAAGAGTTCCTTCTCCTTTCCCATGGCTTCCCAGTAATGATTACCTTGGGTCATAGGTTGCAAATATGCAACTGCTGTAGGTTAAATAGGATTTCATCTTATGAAATAAGAAACAGAATTAGAGTTCAAGAAAGAAAGAAAGAAAGAAAGAAAGAAAGAAAGAAAGAAAGAAAGAAAGAAAGAAAGAAAGAAAGAAAGAAAGAAAGAAAGAAAGAAAGAAAGATTGCAATGTATCTCTTGAAGAATAGGACCAGGCAACCCATGTGTTTGTGGAGTCCACTGTCCAAGTCTCTCTGATCTTTACGGTTCACTCTCTTTAAATCAGACGGGGGAGCCAAGTCACACAGGGGACACCTTCAACAGATGGTGTCATTGATGCAACCAACATGGATTTGACCAAACTCTGGGAGGCAGTGGAAGTCAGGAAGGCCTGGCGGGCTCTGGCCCATGGGGTCGGGAAGAGTTGGACAGGACTGAATGACTGAACAACAACAAATAAAGCAAATGACTATCTTATATGTTTGGGCCAACTGCCTGTTACTCCATCTCTTTTGTCCAAATGACTGTGCCAATGCTATGGACAGAGGACTAATCCATTTCTATACATTTATCAAACAAGATAGAGTATAGTTTAGGAATGCCATATTCAAAACTTTATTTCATATCCTTTCAGGGGAAAATTGTCTTGCCAACCAATAGCAATATTAATTTATATCGCTTTTTAAATATATGTATAGTATTTTTCCATGTATAAGACAATATTTTGTCTAAATTAGATTAAACTAAAATGAGGGTCATCTTATACACAGAAGTAAGCTGAGGAGTGAACCTTGTTGGCTATGAAACTAATTTTGAATAGGAAAAGTGGGAGTGATCTTATACATGGGAGCATCCTATAGATGGAAAAATATAATAGCTCTGGCCCTTTCTGTTCTTTGGTTTCTTCCATATACTTTCCCTCCAGGAATCTGTCCAATCCCCTTTTGAAGGCATCCAGGCCAGATGCCATCACCACATCCTGTGGCAGGGAGTTCCATAGACTAACAACACACTGGGTAAAAAAATATTTTCTTTTGTCTGTTCTTACTCTCCCAGCCCTCAATGTGAGTGGATGTCCCCTAGTTCTGGTATTTTGTGAGAGGGAGAAGAGCTTCCCTCCATCCACTTGACTCATGCCCTGCATTATTTTGTATGTCTCAATCATATCCCCCCTCAGGCGCCTTTTTCCAGACTAAAGAGCCCCAAACGTTTTAGCCTTTCCTCATAAGGGAGGTGCCCCAGCCCAGTAATCATTTTAGTCACTCTCTTCTGCACCTTTTCCAGTTCCACTATGTCTTTCTTGAGGTGCGGTGACCAGAATTGTACACAATACTCCAGGTGGGGCCTTACTATCGTTTTGTATAATGGCATTTTAATGTTGGCTGTTTCATTTTCAATCCCGTTTTTTATCATCCCTAGCATGGAATTGGCCTTCTTCACTGCTGCCACACATTGGGGAGACACCTTCATGGAGCTGTCCACCAACACACCAAGATCTCTTTCCTGATCCGTCACGGATAACTCAGAGCCCATGAGTTGATAGATAAAGTTTGGATTTTTTGCCCCAATATGCATTACTTTACATTTGGCTATATTGAAACACATTTGCCATTGGGCAGCCCATTCCCCCAGTTTGGAGAGATCCTTCTGGAGCTCTTCACAATCTTCCCTGGTTTTTACCACACAGAAAAGTTTTGTGTCATCTGCAAACTTGGCCACCTCACTGCTTATCCCTGTCTCCAGGTCATTTATGAACAGATTGAAAAGTAGAGATGGGCATGACCAGAAATTTTTTTTTTCGAGTTGTTGTTTTTCGGGACGGGTCCGTTTTGGTTCATTTCCGTTTTTTGCAAAATTTTTCAAAAATTTGTCGTTTCGTGTCGTTTGTCGTTTGTCATTACCGCCGCGATTTAGCGCAACTTGACTTCCCAGAGCATGGGGTTAGGGGGTAAGGGCTAGGCTTAGGGTAACGGTTAAGGTTAGGGTGGGTTAGTGGGCTGCACCTCTGGGTGCCTCTGGCCCACTAAGAACACAGTGTACTGGCGTATGGGTTAGGGTTAGGGTTAGGCTTAGGCTTAGGGTTGGTGGGCTTTTTATGCCCTCTCTGGCACATCCAGAAGTCTCAGCAAAACCTGGCCATGCGATTGGTGGAATGGCTCCAAAAATTTGCATGGTCCCATCCCATGGCCAGCCCATCATTGCGCGTGCGCAGGTGTAAAAAAATAAAAATAAAATAAAATAAAATAAAATCAATGGAGACGTTTTGGTGCAAGAAAAAACCACTGCTGCTACTGTAAAAATTCAAGCATTTAAAATAGCTAATTTTTGCATGTTTCTGTGGTGCTTTGGCCACGATTTCAAAAAAATATTGTGGTCCATTTTGGATCCCCCGTCTGACAAATGGAGACGCCAATGCCCCTCCCAGCCTGGTACCAGCAAGTCTCAGCAAAACCTGGCCATGCGATTGGTGCAATGGCTCCAAAAATTTGCATGGTCCCATCCCATGGCCAGACCATCATTGCGCGTGTGCAGGTGTAAAAAAATAAAAATAAAATAAAATAAAATAAAATCAATGGAGACGTTTTGTTGCAAGAAAAACCCACTGCTGCTACTGTAAAAATTCAAGCATTTAAAATAGCTAATTTTCGCATGTTTCTGTGGTGCTTTGGTGGGTTTTTGGACCACGATTTCAAAAAAAATATTGTGGTCGCCATTTTGGATCCCCCCGCACCGCATGGCAAATGGAGACGCTGAGGATGCCCCCTCCCAGCCCGGTACCAGCAGCCCAGGACAGGAGGGGGGGAAGGCTGGAGTGGGGACCCCCCCCGAAACCACCCCTCTGGTAGGTGCCCTCAGGCAGGCATATTTTCGCCTGCTTTTTTGGCTGGGAATCGGGTTTTTTTTTCTAAAACTTTTTTCTGTGCCACTTGGCATCGCGTGATTGCTGCGATGCCAGGAACAACAACGACAAATCAGACCCAATTTTTCTTTTGTCGGTTCGAGTTCGAGTTCTGGGGGAGTAATTGTCGTTACCGTTTCCATTGCATAACAGAAACGAGTAACGGAAACGGAAATGAGAATTTCGCCAAGTCGTGCCCATGTCTATTGAAAAGCACTGGTCCCAGGACAGAGCCCTGGGGCACACCGCTTTTCACCTCTCTCCATTGTGAAAATTTCCCATTGACACCTGCTCTTTGTTTCCTGCATCTCAACCAGTTCTCAGTCCATAAGAGGACCTGCCCTCTTGTCCCCTGACTGTGCAATTTTCTCATCAGCCTTTGGTGGGGGATTGTGTCAAAAGCCTTCTGAAAATCCAGATAGACGATATCCACCAGTTCACCCAAATCCACATACCTGTTGACCCTTTCAAAGAATTCTAAAAGGTTTGTCAGGCAAGACTTACCCTTGCAGAAGCCATGCTGATTTTCTCTCAGCAAGGTTTGTTCTTCTATGTGTTTTAAGATTTTCTCTTGGATGAGGCCTTCCACCATTTTCCCTGGGACAGACGTAAGGATAACAGGCCTGTAGTTTCCAGGGTCCCCCCTCCTTCCTTTTTTAAAATTTGGTGTGACATTTGCTATCCTCCAGTCCTCCGGCACTGTGGCCGTTTTAAGAGACAGGTTGCATATTATCGTTAAGAGATCCGCAATTTAATTTCTCAGTTCCTTAATAACCCTTGGATGGATGCCATCTGGGCCTGGTGACTTGTAGAGCTTTAATTGGTCAATTCGTCCTAAAACATCCTCTCTTTTAACCTGTATTTGATTTAATTCTTTAGTCCAGAGGGGCCCTTCAGGCAGCGGAATCTGCCCAAGGTCTTCTGTCATGAAGACAGATGCAAAGAACTCATTTAATTTCTCTCCAATTTCCAAGTCCTCCTTTTCCTCCCCTTGTCCTCCAGAGGGCCAACTGGTTCTCTGGCAGGTTTTCTACTTCTAACATATTTGAAGAAGCTTTTATTATTACCCTTTATATTGCTAGCCATGCATTCCTCAAAATCTTTCTTTGCCTCTCTTATCATCTTCTTACATTTCTTTTGCCATAGTTTGTGTTCCTTTTTATTTTCCTCATTTGGGGAGGGTTTCCATTTATAGAAAGACCTCTCCTTGCATTTTAGAGCCTCCCTAACTCCACTCGTTAACCATGCCGGTGCCCTCATGGACTTAAATGAGCTCTTCTTTCTTTGTGGTATTCACTTGTGCTGGGCCTCTATGAAATATAGGTAAAATAAAGAAAAAAATACAATGTTAATATAATTAGACTGGGGTGGGGTTTTTTGTTTTTGTTTTTTACCAGCAGCAGGCTACTTCAATTGCATTATCTTGCTAGGTCTTCTTTTCTACATGTGAAAGGGCATAAATTGCATGCACATAAAATATTGCATTAACTGAATTCTTCCACAGTCACTGAAAATCTGTCCTTGATTTAATGAAATCAACTTTACTTGATTATTTTTAGATCTTCCTACTCTGCTTCAAAAGCTACTACACAGCTTCTAGAAGGTCTGGCAGAAACTTGTCCTGGAGGGAGACACTCTTCATATCTTCAACAAGATGTGTTGTTTTTGTTGTCTATAGATTTGACCTAGACTCTTATTAATTGGTTAGTTTGTTTTCATTTCTATACCGCCCATCTGATAACACAGCCATTCAGTGCAGTTTACAACAATTAAAACAAGTAAAACAAATTCAATTTAAACTAATAAACATGGCCAATAGTTACGAAGACAATTTGTATAAGGCAGCATTACAAGATGGCTGAAACGTTGGCTTCAGCTGGACATCCACTATGTTAACAGCTCTGGAAATGCCTTCCTGTAGAGCCATATTTTTAAGTGTCCACTTAAAAGTATCCAATGAGGGGGCCAGGTGGATCTCGGGTGGGAATTTGTCCCACAGGGAGGGAGGGACTGCAAAGAAGACACAGTATTTTTTCTTCAGTTTTTCTTTCTGAGCCTCCCTCAGAGTCAATGATGTCAACCACCTGGCTAGAGAGGAATGGGTAATATGGGCTTATCTTGCTACAAGCAGCCACTCTTCTGGTAAATAGAGCTGGAGAGGTGTGCAAAAACTTTACATCAGGTTTTACCTATCTGTTTAGTGTCCATGAAGTAGATGGGCTGTATTACCTTATTTCATTGGCTGTTTGCTAGTACTTGTCAGTAGAGATGGGCACAACACAAAAAACAAAATGCTGTTTCGTCATTTTGTTAAGTAACAAATTACTTCATAAGGTAAAAAAATAGTAGGACACGTTTCATTTTGTAACTAAACACCATTTCCCCCTCTAGAATGAAATGATTCATCCCAGAGGAAATGGTAGGGGAGCTTCCCCAAGCTCTTCCCTGTAAGCCCCTGAAATTTGGAAAGGTTTTGGGATCAAGGGACTGAGCTATTAAGCTCCAAAGGGGGTGCCCCTAGGAAAAAACATTTCTAATTGTAATTGGATCATAATTGTAATTGTAATCATAGTGCCCGCTGCAAATTGGCTTCCAATTCCAATAAGAAAGATATTTTCTTAGGGGCATCCCGTTTGGAGCTTCATAACTCAGCCCCCTGAACCCCAAACCTTTCCAAATTAGGATGCTTACAGGGAAGAGCTTGAGTAAGTTTCCCTGCCATTTGGGTCCTTTAGGAACCAGGCAGCAGCATAGTGTTTTGTTTCATTTTGTTTCATTTCATAACAAAACTACTTAAAAATTCATTGCTAACAAAACAAAACAAAACTACTAAAGGTTTTCAAATGATAATCCGGATCCAGACCCACGAAACAAAAGAGAGGCGCGGAAAACGCGTGCGTGGTGGGGCCTTTGGAACCATCTGCCTCCTGAGCTGCGCCTGCTGGAGTCCCTGCCTGCCTTTAAGAGGGCTCTAAAGACCTTCAAAGATCTCTGACCTTGTTACTTAGTCCCTCTTCTTATTTCCCTGGCCCTATAGTTTGCCGCCATCTTGCCCCCGCTGCCCATGCCTGGTGGCTCGGCTATTTTTAGCTTCTAGCTTTTTATGATGTTGTCAGGGGGAAGATGGAGTGGGATATAAGTGAAATGAAATGAAACAAAATGGCCCAATAATATACTTTTTCAATGACGGTAGGTGCCAGGAAGCTAGTAATCATGTTTCATGATTCATTAAGAACTACCTCCACTTGTTTAGCATGTGGATAATTTATACCATGCAATAATTATTAATAATAGAGCCTAGTAATAAGACATGGTCACTGGAAGAAAGGGTGTAGTTTTTTATCTTTTGAAAACTGGTACCATGGACCAGATGGCAGGACACATCAAGTGCCCTAAGTTGGCTGCGTGCATGAAAGCATTCTGATATATCTTCCACCGCTGGAGTCACCAGCAAATATATACCAAGGGAAGGGCAGCCTTAAACAATCCCCACATACCATATGGAGGCTCTGTGTATTAATGAGCTGGGAAGGATGGAGCAAAAGTGTTTGTTTGAAGGGCCATCCAGTTTCATGGGTTCCAAATGTTCCCTGCTGACAAGTGAAAAATGTTTGTGATTTCTTTAAAACAGGAGTCACACCATAAGCTTTTTTTTCCTAAACAAAACAAAAAACCTTTCAGTATTTACTTAACCTAGTAACTAGGTTTATTAGGGAGGTCCGATTCTTTGTAGTTTAAGTAATGGATTCCCCACATGTTTATGCTTTTAAAGAGTTGGGTAAGACGGCCAACACCTCTTTTTTCCACCTCCTGCCTCAGAGGTTAAGACCCTCATGTATTCCCAGTTTACTGCCCTGGTCCTCCTTTTTTTTTCCCTTGTGAATAATTACAGACATCCCCAGAGTGAAGGAAATCCCTGAGCTTTTGCACTAACTAGCAGCAAAATTTCATTACAAGAAAAGGGCATTTCTTTAGAAAGGGGGGGAGTAATAAAACTTTCACATTATTAACGTTTCCGCCCTTTTTTAATAGAAAGCCAGGAAGGGGGAGGGGAGAAGGCTGTGGTACCACATTAAAGGCCTTTCCCTAAGACTCACCCTGGGCTCATGAGCCTGGCTGTGCCCTCAACCCCAGGCAACTTTTTGCCTCCAAGTGCTGCTTTAAACTTAACCTTGATGTAGTGCCAGGAATGTGTAAAAGGATATACTTTGATAATCGCATGGGGGGGAGGCTCATTTAGAGAACAGCCTTTGAAAATATGTGTGAGATATATATTTTAATGTTAATTAATTGAATCAAGTGCCTTCAATAGAAACAAGAAGCCATATCATCTGTTCTTAATAAGGATACATGACTCATACTTTCCCCTTTCACACTCTTTCTCTTCCACCACCTAGTGCTACTGATGGTCCTCAGGGAGCTTCATGGCTCGAGCGGCTGTCATGGGACGAGATGGCGCAACTCAGTGCTGGACGCGGAACATGGTCCCAGGTCCAATCCTGACCCATACAGCAGGAGGAGACTCACGTCTGGATGCCTCTTAAATGATGCTGAGCCAAAGAGGTTCATAAGAACATAACATCAGAACATGAGAAGAGCCCTGCTGGATCAGGCCAAAGGCCCATCTAGTCCAACTTCCTGTGTCTCACAGCGGCCCCACCAAATGTGTCTGGGAGCACACAAGACTAGATCTCTGTCTCCTGATACCACTCCCCTGCATCTGGCTCTTGAAGGACCCTGGTTTTAAGCCTGGAGATGACACATCCCCATCGTGGTTTGTAACCCGTGATGGACTTTCCCCCCAGGAATCTGTCCAATCCCCTTTTGAAGGCATCCAGGCCAGATGCCATCACCACCTCCTGTGGCAGGGAGTTCCACAGACTAACAACGGGCTGGGTGTTATAATGTAGAGGCCAGGAAGTGTTAACCTTCAAATGTTTCCATCATTAATGGACAATACCTTTCATCAGCCCCAGACATATTGCCAGTTGTCCATGATGATGGGATTTCTTCCAGTATACTGTAATATCCTGTAGACAGCCACGACTTTCTAGCCTTCTGTAGCCTCTCAAGTTAGAAAAAAGCAGTGGGGCAGCCAATGGGCTGCTCTGCATCTTTCCTCGGCCTCAAGCAAGAAAAACCAAGCGGAAAGGGCTCTGTGTTTATGCAGCAATTACTTGAACCAGGCCTGTAATCAGACGTTTTGAAACAGAGCGAGCGAGCTGCGGTACTTGCCAGATTAGCAGCATTCCATTCCTGGGGATTTCAGAGCCAAAAAAAAAAATCAGAGAGCAGAGTTGGGTGTTTGTGATGCCACTAGGACAGAAAAGGGCATGCAGGTCTTGTAAAGGAAGCAGAACTGCCGCAGGGAGAGAGGGCTCCATTCCCACACGCTCAGAGCATTCCAAAAACTGAGTCATGAAAGGTCCTATATCAAGAAATCTAGATCTCTCCATACAGAGTGATGCACAGAATGGACTTTAAGCTAGTGCCACATCTTTGCCCTTAAAGAATACTGCCATTCTCAGGTCAAAATGATGTATCAAAAGGCACATATAAAAGCCACATTCTATGGGGATTCTATGTCTAGGATACATATTTTGTGAGAAAACAAAATGTGGAAGTTCTTATTTTGAAAGAAAATACATTGGAAATGCATGTTTTGAGAGAAAATACATGTATCAAAGTATATTTCTGGATCTCTTCTTCCTAATGGGTTCAAATATCTCCTATGCACATTTTCTATGGTGGAAATGCAATGCACTTGGCAACGTAGATAAATACAGATGTACATGTCTACTGGTGAGTGGAGAAATAGAATGGAATGGCTTTTGGATAAACACTGCAGAAATTATACAGATCAGAAATGAATGGATTTTCTTTTTTTTTTGGACTCAAGAGCCATTAAGATCACAGCCACAGTTCCAGTGTTCAGAAGTCTTCTGTCAAAAACAGGCAGACACACTGTGGTTTACACATTATGACAGACGTCCAGCATACTTCTCGAGGCCAGGAAATGCCACATCCATTTATTTTTGTGACAGCTGCTTTTCTTCAGATGGAATTATTACTAGCAATGGGCCAAAACCTGAAAATCTCTATAGCACCTCCAGTCCTTACATTGCTGGTTGCAAAGCTCCCAACATAAGCACCCCATACTGGAAAACCTAGGCCATAATCATTTTTTGATTGCCATATTTCAGTTGTCCGAGCTGGGACAATATCCGGAAAAGTCACTTTATTTCAACATGCTCATGTTCAGACTTTTTAGAATATCCTATCCTGGGTCTCCCAGCTATAATAGCAACTGCTCAGGTGATTCTGGAACTTGTGACCCAAGGGGGGCACTGAATCCCGGGTGCCACGTAGCAGAGCGAGCTCCCTCTGATAACCCCAGCTCCTGCCAACCTAGCAGTTCGAAAGCACGCAAATGCAAGTAGATAAATAGGTACTGCCATAAAAGGGGGAAGGTAAAACAGTGTTTCCTTGCAGCCATGCCGGCCACGTGGCCATGGACTTGCACAACACTGGTTCTTCAGCTTGAATACGGAGATGAGCACCTCCCCCTAGAGTTGGACACAACTAGCATGCATGTGTGTGTGGAGGGACGTTTACCTTTTACCTTTTTTATCCTGGGTCCCTCAGCTACAATAGCAACTGGCCAGGTGATTCTGGTACTTGTGACCCCAGGGGGAAAAAACTTACCAACCTCTTCATCCTAATACACTTAGGTATATCAACCACCCAAGCAAATATACGATGGTGTAAGTCCCATTTAACTTAGTTAGACATAACAGGAGTAAGCAGTTAAGTAAATCACACCAAGACAGACACATGTAGAATTGGTGCTTGGAAATGACATTGAAAATTCCTTATTGTTTGAAATCTCTTTCTGCATACACAAAATGGTACGTAGATTTTAAAATATGATTGACTAAAAATGTACAGTATATCACACAGGAAAAGCACATAACTTTATGGTACTTTTTAAGATTAAAACTTCCAGAATCCCCACACACACACACACAATGACCCACAATTCTGGGACCTATAACCCAAAAAATAACATTCCTAAACTCCACAGAAGAGCGTGTCGATAGACTCATTCATTAAAAATGTGTTTAATTTGAAATCCTGCAGCTTCAACAACTGCCCATTTAAAAGTGTGCATCTTCTTTGAAAAGGACAATAACTAATGGATGCCACCTGGTAAGGTGCGCGGGGGTGGTGGAAAATGCTTCCAATTAATATAAGCCAGGGCGGGCAACCTTCAGGGCTTTGAGGCACATGGTCGCATGTCCAAGGTACACCCCACCCTCAGCCCAAAATTCAGTCACTGGTGTGTGTGTGTGTGTGTGTGTGTGTGTGTGTGTGTGTGTGTGTGTGTGAAGGAATTTTGTTCCTGTTTGCTTGTAAACAAGGCACTTTGGTATTGAAATAAAGAGGATGGGGAGCACATGCCTTGTTTTGGAGCTAATTGATAGTTCAAGGCGGCATCTAAGAGTATTAAAAAAAGCTTCCAAACAAAGCATCCACTTTCTGGAAGCCTTGTTTTAATGCAGTAGCGCCTTGTAGAAGTCCTTGGCTTAAACAAGGCAAAAAAACCCTTTTTTAAAAAAAGTTCTGCTGCTGCCACAACCACCACACAGCCACGGGTGGCCATGTTGACATCGGAGGCCCACACACTGTGTGTGTCACTTACCTCAGTCTCTGTTTCTTTCCACCCACCTGAACTCAGCTTACCTGTCTAATCGGCTATAAGGCTTCCTATATTGTGACCTTTCTGTAGGACAGGATTTTAATGGAGATATTTCCCACAGATGCCACAAGAGTAAACTGAAGGCCTGGCAAGGAAAGGATGTTGTATGACAAATGTGAAGAATCCGCGGAGCAAACAAAGTAAAGTAAACTTTCTTAAGCGTTAAGCATCATATTGGCAGACCTGCATGTCAAAAGCTCTGTAAATTACCTGACATACGATATTCCATGTTGGCTGGAGTTCTGTGCAGAGAATTTCCCCACATTTTCCTCACTGAAATAGACTATGCAGGAGCTGCTTTCTTCTGGTTGTTACCTTTTTCATTTACTTAGGTTCACAATGATAAATGGAACGCTAAGTCTAAAACAGTAGTATCAGTCCTTTTTATTTGTGCTACCTGGACAGGATTCATCACGTATTTTATCGCCTCCTTCTTTGGAATGCTCACTGAACGGTGTGTTGCTCAATCAAATTGTATCTGTGTTGAACTATGAAGTGTTAAATAATTTACCCAGGATGTGTGCAAGTGCTGAGTGTCTGCATGCCCAGGAGACGGGTGAATAATTCATGCCAGCCTTTCTGCTTTTGTTCGCTGATATTCTCTCACGGGATTTTATCGTGCTGAGACCAAAGACAAGAAACATGAACTGCAATGCTTTTCGGGGGGGGGAATTCATCATGTTTGCCTCACTTTACCAATTTCCCCCCTAAGGATCAGCTTATATTTTTAGTTTACTTAGAGTTGTTTGAAATGTCAAAGGGTATTTGACATGCACCCTTCTCCATTCTGCCCGTTCCTCAAGTTTTTCCAAGCACTCATCAAACGTGTCAACACATTTTAATGTTTTGTGACTGGTGAGGGCTGCCATCTTAATAGGGTTACATCACAATGACCAGGTAGAAACATCTTTGCAAAGGTCTTTGTGCAGTGGCGGTTGTCCTCTAGAGGGCAACTGTTTTTTCCATACAGGTATGGAAAACATTACCATTACAGCTCCATGAGGGTAATGGGAATTCTATTATCCTTGTGGAAGGTGGTGCTTCCCGATTATGGCCACTGTATGGAGCCGCTGTCCCACATGAAACTGCATTTCTTGTGTATCCCAGTGATCAAGTACATGCTATGAATGCAGAAAAGTATAGGTTTGATCTGTGGGCAGAGTGTAGACATTTATTGGCTTAAATATCCTAACTTCCTAGTGAAAAAAAACCTTCAGGAATCTACAGAGCAGAATTAGCTTCATGTTTCCCCACAACAGACCACTCCCTTATTGTTTGGGTTATCCTCAATTGGCACTTACTCTTTAAATAACTCATTGAGAGAAACTGGCAACAGAAATGAATTAAAAGTTCCATTTTACTCTTAGTTCTTCATAGATCAAAACAAGCATTCTGTTTAAATAATATTAACTGGATCCACTACTAGACCTTAACTAATTTACTAGCTGAATATTGACTCACTACATGACTAGTACCTTATATAAAGGAATTAATTCGTTCCAAATGAAATTATGTTTTCCTTTATACAAATTTCCCATAGGATTGCATAGAAAACGGAGTAATCCCTAATCGCAACCATTTTTATGTTGTATGGCTTAGGCGATTCTGTTAAGCAAATTTCCTATGTCTCCGAATTTTTTTATGTTGTACAGATTTTGTGTTATACAAACTGCTTGTTATACGAGGGTCCACTTTACATAACATAACTCTAGCTGAACACAGACTGTCTGACTGAGAAAAGGTGTGAGAAAGAGACTTGAGTAAAGAGGTGTGGCTCTCTTCAAATTCACAGGCAGAGGAAAGAACAATTGACCACTCCAGGATTAGCTGATGTTCCTCCCAGGGCATAAAGGTCCCTCCCAGCCATAACCTTTTAAAGGCAACATAAGTTTGCAACACAATCCTGGGCAGCTTTGGTGGAGTTGGGAAAGGACCCTACCTCAAATGCTGGAGAAATTCTTCCAGTCAGTTAAGGCAATGCTGGGGCAGTGGAGACAGAGGCTGGTTTAACACAAAGCAATTTTCTTTTGTTAATTATCATAATGTGACACAACCGAACCTATATACAGGTTGCATGTGAAAGTTAACAGTGCCTCTAGAAACAGTTTAAAGGGTCATTTTTACTGCCATTTTGAGTATCTTTCTAACACCTGGACATCAAAATGCACCTTTTTTTCATGTGGAAAAGAGTTAAGCAGAGTCTTGGGGAAAGGGCAAGAAAACAGTTTCATGGTCCTCAATTTCATATTCTTGGCTCACGAGGGTTATTTCTACATATGACAGAGTCCTATGGCTCTTCTGTAGTCCATACTTTGCGCTGTGCAGCTTTGAACGCAGGAGGAAAACTATACTGCAGATTACACCTGAATTATTCTTTATACTCAGACGTAGCGGCCACTATACAGTATTTTCTTTACTGCCAAAGCTGTCGCTGCCATGGCCAGAAGCAAGGCAACATCCAAATCCCAATGATAGTACTAGATTGATATTTACAACCAGAGGAATGTTTCATTTTTATAATTACAACTTTTTGGATTAGTTATACAAATATATAAAAAATACTGATTTGTTGATGCTATTAGAAACACATATAAACAATTATAAAATCAATGCAAGGGTGAACTACCTCCAGTTTAACAAATTAATCATTCATATTTGAACAACTATTATGCTGTACTTTATTGGAACGAGAAAAATCATCATGACCTTAAAAATAACAATGTTGTGTTATTTGATTAAGACAGTAATAGACATGGGCACGACTCAGCAAAATTGTCATTTCCATTTTTGGTTATCGTTTCCGTTACGTAACGGAAACGGTAACGATAATTATGTCAGCAGATTTAAGGGGGCAACAAATATAATAATAATAATATATACTTGTGCCTGACACAAAGCAGTGCAGCAGTAACGTAGATAAAATGTCAGTATTGATATAAAGGGTTTGCAGAGTTAGTCTAATAGAAAGACAATGACAATGAATAGAGTAAAAACTCATATATTCATATATACATCAAAATATACACAGCATAACAACCAAGCATTATATACAATATAGCAAACAGACAAACAGAGTGTGGGGTGAACTGTTCTCACCATAACAGTCCCCAAGTTACAAATGACAAGCTAGTGCCTTTTATAATATTCAGCACTCATAAGATCTGATGCAATCACTAATTAACAATCTGATGCAATCTGATCTATCCATTACAAATCATGATGTTACAATCAGTTCCACCTGCACTTCATCACTTAACATGCCTGTGATTACTAGTCTCTAACACTTGTGGATTAACATCATGACACTGCAGAATCTAACTGCCTCCATTTCACAATTCACTTTACACATTCTGTTAAATATACATAACATATGTTTTGTCAACTTTTACATATCTTGACAAATTAAGCCATCAGAACTCGAACTCAAACCAAAAAAAGAAAAATTTGGTCAGGTTTTTCATTTCCATTTGTGGCATCGCGGCGGTCGTGCAATGCGAAGCACAGGAAAAGTTTTTTAAAGTTTTTTTTTTTAAAACCGACTCCCGGCCAAAAAAGCAGGTGAAAATATGCCTGCCTGAGGCTTTGCCACCTACCAGAGGGGTGGTTTCTGGGGGGTCCCCGGCCTTTCCCCCCCTCTTCTCCTGTCCTGGGCTGCTTGCATCAGGCTGGGGGAGGGGGTCATCCTCATCGTCTGTCTCTCGCTGCATGCCATGCGGTGGGGGGGATCCAAAATGGCAACCGCAATTTTTCTTTTGAAATCGTGGTCAAAAAACACACCAAATCACCATAGAAACATGTGAAATTTATTTATTTTAAATGCCTGAATTTTAATAGTAGCAGCAGTGGTTTTTTTAATAGCAATAAAACATCGTATTGATTTTATTTTATTTTATTTTTTATTTTTTTAGACCTGCCCATCTGGGCTGGGCATGGGATGGGACCATGCAAATTGTTTGAACCATTCCACCAATGGCATCGCCAGGTTTTTGACTGACACTTCTGGATGTCTCGGAGGGCATAAAAAGCCGAGGCACCTTCCAGAAATCGCAGTCGGGTGTACGGATGTGGTTGAGGGAGGAGGGCTGGCTGCTGGTGCTGGTGTGACCCGATCGAGATTCAGGAGGGAGGCTGGAGGCTTTAGGATTTAAGTTAGGCAGGCAGGGAGGGAACTGAATTTAGAAAATAATTTCTTTGATTCCCTGCAGCTTTGTCTGCTGAAGGGAATAGCAGTTTATTCTTTATTTCTTCTCTGGCAGTTTGCGAGGATTTTTTTCTGATATTGGATAAAGGGGGAGGTTTGACTGGGAGTGAGAGGTGTGGATTTATTTTAAATATATATTATATACTACCATTTATTTTCTATTTTCCCAACTTCAATTTGCTTGCACACACACACATTTGGGGTGCAAGCCAAGAACCTCTGTCCTAAGTGATATCCTAACTGCCCACTCGCCCATCCGCCCACGCCGCCACCCACCTGCTCACCTGCCCCCAGCCCCGCCCGCCACCTAGGGCACAAAAACACCTAGCGCCGGCCCTGATTGCGGGACGCCCCTATGCTCTGGGACTGGGAAGTCAAATCGCGCTAAATCGTGGTGGAAACAACAAACGACAAATGGAAATGACAAATTTTTGAAAAATTTCACGACAAACGGAAACAACCCGAAACGGACCCGTTCCGACAAATGAAAACTCAAAACGTCATTTTTTCTGGTCGTGCCCATGTCTAGACAATAATATGTGTTATTATATTTGCTTAAACAACCATGTTAAGTTATGTGGTGAAAAACTTTAAATAGTGTCTTTTGTGGCTCACTCATTTTTATCTTCTTATTTGTTCATAATCTGGGGGCAGGGGAGCAAGTTTTCTTTCTTTACTATGTCCCAAAGGATTTTTCAGTTTAGAATGAATGAGTCCAAAGGAAGAGGATGTTCTTTCTATGCCAGTAGAAGATATTGATGTTCAAACTGAAATACAGTGGACCCTCGTATAACAAATGGTTTGTATAACATAAAATCAGTACAACATAAAAAAGTCTGGAGATAGGGGAAATTTGTTTAACAGAATCGCCTATGGGGCGAATCTGTACAACAGAAAAATGGTCGTGATTAGGGATTACTCTGCTTTCAATGCTTTCCCACGGGAAATTTGTATAAAGGAAAATTTGCTTAACAGAATTTCATTTGGAATGAATTATTTCCTTTATACAAGGTATCACTTTAGTCAAAATCCAGTCATGTAATGAGTCCATATGCAGTTCACTGGGGTGACATTCTTTAAAACCTCACCAGCAAACATATACAGTCTTTCTTGAATGGTCCCCCCTTAGCTCTTAAGTTTATTATAGTTTATTTATGGATTTATATACTGTCAAGCTTAACTCAAAGAACAACTCCGGGCTGTGTAGCTGCTGGCATTACAGATGGATGGTTGCTGGATACTCAGGTCATAGCAAACTCCTCTTCCTCAGCACTTAAGGCTTGACCCCACCCACCCCCCGCCCCCGGTACCAGGCATGGACAATATTTGCAACCAAATTAGCTGGAAACGGTGCTTGTCCCATTCATTTTTAAAGCCCTTTTAATTTAATCTCTGCATAGTTCTTTTTTTAAATTGCTCATTCAGTTCCTCCCCAAATTCCAACAGCATCAGCAATACTTCCAGTGTTTGGGGGGGGGGACACCATTGTTATTAGTCACTTCTGGAATTTTCCTACATGAGCACAAGATTAATATATTGTGAGGTGTTCTTTTAATTTTAATAAGTGCATTTAGTTCTGATAGAAAAAAGCATGGGAGTCATCTCTCTCTCTCTCTCTCTCTCTCTCTCTCTCTCTCTCTCTCTCTCTCTCTCTCTCTCTCTCTCTGTGTGTGTGTGTGTGTGTGTGTGTGTGTGTGTGAGAGAGAGAGAGAGAGAGAGAGAGAGAGAGAGAGATGGCTCCAGTTAATTCTTAAATTAAAACTAGACCCTGTGAGAGGGGCAGCCCAAAGGGAAGACCACAATTAGAAGGGCCTCTGAGAGGTCAGGTTAACTCATGACCTTCATATTATAAAAAGATTTGTCCCCCCTGAGGCGAGGAGGCATCAGTGTGTTTAAAAAGTCCAACCACACCACCAAGGAAGAGAAGAAAGGCAATTAGGAGTCTTAAAAGTAGACCTAGATGAATTCTGTCTTTAACCAAAAAGAATAGGAATAGAAAAGTTCTGAGGAGAGTTTTGTCTCTGACTGAAAATGGCTACCAACGTGTAAGGTTGGGAACACAGACGGAATCGGGCCTGTGTGGCTCTCTTGGCTTTCTTTAAGGGATCACGTTCAGATTTTGACACTGAAATCTCATTCTCCTCCTTCTTCAAGGAAATCATTCCTTCTATTGTTCTTTTTGGTCTGTGCAGTATAGGGCTGCCTTTAAAGGCAAATGTTGGACTTCCTGAAATATTGGACACCTGAAATTCAGCTCTAAATTCTTCTGCCCTTGAGTCTATGTTTGATGCTGTTTTATCCGGAATGGATTTCTTGGTACAATAAATTAGGGTGTTTTAATTCCTTTTAACTTTGCCATCCCTGTCTTGCGCAATTACACCTCATCCAAGCATAAGCCCATCTTACTAGTCTACTGCATGTTAACATAAGAACATAAGAACTTAAGAAGAAATAGAACATGCCTGCTTCCTTTTTATGATGCTTTAACCAGTTTCAATGATTTTTAAATAATAAAGTTTAGAAAGACTGTGACCTCCCCATGAAAGAGACCTGAAATAATCTAAGTGATTTTGAACAAATATAGGCTTTCGTGCCATGCTTACTTAAGGGCCATAGAGGTGTCTTAAGTGCATTAAACTCAAGGTGACCTATTACAATAGAGAGGGAGTGCTGGGTCACAAGGCCAAATTCTGTGCTCTAATCTGGCATTCACATGATTGCTTCATTTCATGATATAGGCCAGGGCTGTCCAAGACATCGACCGCGGGTGACCAGTCGCCCATGGCACCTTCAGGGATCACCCACCAGGTACCCTCTACAGGGGGGGGGAATTCCCCCCCCACTCACTCGTCCTCTCCAGTGGCAGAGGCAGAGGCTCCAATGGCGGCGGTGGGCAAAGCAACCTGCCATGGGCCCGCCTCTGTGGCCGCCACTCACCACTGGAGCTGCCACCGCACCCCCACCCCTGCTGCCTGCATCACCTCGCAACCATCACCCTTACCCCTGCCGCCATCGCCCCTTCCCCCACCCCAGGCCCCACCCACTGACCCCACCACCGTCACCATTGCCGCCAATGCCGCCTACACCGCCTACACCACTCGCTGCCATCACCCCACCACCACTGCCGCCATCACCCCAGGCCCTGCCTGCTGACCCCCACCACCTCGCTGCCACCCCCTGTACCCACAGCCGGCACCACCACTGCCGCCATCACCCCAGGCCCTGCCTGCCACCCCCACCCCGCCTCTGCCATCGCCACCACCGCCACTGCGGCCACCCCAGGGCATGCCTGCTGACCCCGCCACCCCCGCTGCCAACCCCCTGTACCCACCACTGCTGCCGCCGCAATAACCCCCGCTGACCCCGCTACCACCGCCATCGCCATCACCCCAGGCCTCGCCCACTGACCCCACCACAGCCATCGGCCCCTACCACCCCTACTACCACCACCACTCCACCGCTGACCCTCTGCTGCTGTCGACTGCGGGGGGCCTACAAAAGCGGCTTTGAGCTATTCAAAGTTGGACAGCCCTGATATAGGCCATGAATGACAGACAGCAGGATAAGCTGTGAGGTGTAGAAAGTAGTGTCATTTTCAGTTTTAGTAAATTCAGGTTGAAATTACTTTTCAGGCATGAAACTTATTAGGTGACCATCTATTTTAAAGTAATCTATATGACAGTCCTAAATATAACAGGTGTTGTCAATTTACATCTGAGTTACAGTGGCTCCAATAGGGGTTTCAAGGTACGGTGGCCGCTCTCTCACCTGGGAGAAGATCCGGATATTGTGAAAGTTTGGCTTTTCTTCTTTCTTGGTCATGTGACTGAAGATGTGGGATCTCCGTTCCCATGTACAAAGTTTTTTTTTAAGTGCCATTCAGCACCACGACCAGCAGATGGCGCTATAAAAATTAAAAATAATTTTAAAAACCCAGCACTGACAGCAGCTGATCAGTGCTGGGGGAGGGGAAATTAGCGCCGACCAGCCCCAGGAGCTGGTGGGGTTAGGGAAAAAATGAAAACAAATATTTTAAAAAAACAAACAGCACTGACAGCCCAAAGGCCAGCTGATCAGCGCTTGGGAGGGGGAGAATTAAAAATAATAATAATTAAAAAGCGCCGACCAGCCCCAGAAGCTGGTGGGTTAGGGGAAAAATGAAAACAAACATAAAAAACAAAAAACCCAGCACTGACAGCTCGAAGGCCAGCTGATCAGCGCTGGGGGGGGGAGGGGAATTTTTTTAAAAATTAAAAAGCGCCAAGCAGCCCCAGGAGCTGGTGGGGTTAGGGGGAAAATGAACAACAACAACAACAACAACAACAACAACAACAACAACAACAACAACAACAACAACAACAACAACAACAACCAGCGCTGACAGCCCGAAGGCTTTTTAAAGCCCGGTGGCTGTGGGGACAATATTTTTGGAAACACTTTATCTTGAAATTTAATCAGCATTTCAAAGGACGTGTTTGCGATATTTGAGATATTTAAGGAGTGCTTTCTCTGTGACAAGCCAGCTGGATAGCGCCACAGTGGTTTTGGTACCTGGCTACAGAGTGAGACATTCAGGATTCATTTCCCCACTGTGTCTCCTGGGGAAAAGAGCCAGCTTTGTAGTTGAGGTCAAGCTGCATGGTATTCCCAGGAAACCCTCCAGAAGAAGGGAATGATAAACTACATCTGTCTATTTTCTGCCTATAAACCTTGTAGGTCACCATAAGCCAGAATTTACTTGACAGCATACAATTATCATATTAAAAAAAAACCCGTTGCCTCCTCAGTGAGTTTCCATGGCCAACCAGGGATTTAAACCCACGTATTCTTACTCCTATGGGGTGTGGTGGCTCGGTGAGCTAGAGTGCTGAAACTGTCAGCTGCAAAGTCGGCAGCTTGGCGGTTCGAATCCTGGTTGCCACGCAGCAGAGCGAGCTCCTGACGTTAAACCCAGCTCCTGCCAACCTAGCAGTTTGAAAGCATGTAAATGAAAGTAGATAAATGTTTACTGCTATAAACATCAGGAAGGGAAACAGTGTACCGTGTGCAGAAATGCATTCGGCCATGCCGGCCACATGGCCAAGAACTTGCACAATACTGGCTGTTTGGCTTAGAAACAGAGATGAGCGCTGCCCCTAGCGTCAGACATGACTGGCATGCATGTGCAGGGGGAACCTATACCTATACCTATATTCTTACTTCTGGTGTGTTTTTGGATTACTGAATCATTTGGTGCTGGATTTTTCTTCTTCTTGGGCACTGGGGACCCAGTTGTTTCTTTTTTTTTTCATAAATCTTTTGAACAGTGCGTCAATTTGTCAGGAACCATAATGGTTTCCCTTTCTTCTGTGTCCCCAGGGCCTCAGGAAACAATACATTGAAGCCAACGGACCACCACCCAATTGAAGATCTAATTCAATCAGTGCCTAGAGCGTTTGGTTGAGACCATTTGACAGAAGTTAATTTGATGCATCTACACAAGCACCACAGAAGAATAAAAAATGTGTCCCATAAATTTCAGCTGCTTGACATACACAGTTGTGGCTGTGAGTTTGTTTGCTTTTCAAACAGGCAGAAAGCAGCTAGAGTAGTGTTTCTCAACAAACCTAATTTTCAATCTATTACTTCAATGTCTAGCTAATAAAATGTACAGGAGCAAATACAAAAAAAACCAACCCTGGCTTATATTAATTGGATTTGGGTGAACCGGTGGATATCGTCTATCTGGATTTTCAGAAGGCTTTTGACACAATTCCCCACCAAAGGCTGCTGAGAAAATTGCACAGTCAGGGGATAAGAGGGCAGGTCCTCTTATGGATTGAGAACTGGTTGAGATCCAGGAAACAAAGAGCAGGTGTCAATGGGAAATTTTCCACAATGGAGAGAGGTGAAAAGCGGTGTGCCCCAGGGCTCTGTCCTGGGACCAGTGCTTTTCAATCTATTCATAAATGACCTGGAGACAGGGATAAACAGTGAGGTGGCCAAGTTTGCAGATGACACAAAACTTTTCCATGTGGTAAAAACCAGAGAAGATTGTGAAGAGCTCCAGAAGGATCTCTCCAAACTGGGGGACTGGGATGCGAAATGGCAAATGCGTTTTAATGTAGCTAAATGTAAAGTAATGCATATTGGGGCAAAAAATCAAAACTTTATCTATCAACTCATGGGCTCTGAGTTATCCGTGACAGATCAGGAAAGAGATCTTGGTGCGTTGGTGGACAGCTCCATGAAGGTGTCTCTCCAATGTGTGGCAGCGGTGAAGAAGGACAATTCCATGCTAGGGATTATCAAAAAGGGGATTGAAAATAAAACAGCCAACATTATAATGCCATTGTACAAAACAATAGTAAGGCCGCACCTGGAGTATTGTGTACAATTCTGGTCACCGCATCTCAAGAAAGACATAGTGGAACTGGAAAAGGTGCAGAAGAGAGCGACTGAAATGATTACTGGGCTGGGGCACCTTCCTTATGAGGAAAGGCTAAAACATTTGGGGCTCTTTAGTCTGGAAAGAAGGCGCCTGAGGGGGGATATGATTGAGATGTACAAAATAATGCAGGGCATGAGTAAAGTGGATAGAGGGAAGCTCTTCTCCCTCTCACAAAATACCAGAACTAGCGGACATCCACTGAAATTGTGGGTAGGGAGAGTGAGAACAGACAAAAGAAAATATTATTTCACCAAGCGCATTGTTAGTCTGTGGAACTCCCTGCCACAGGATGTGGTGATGGCATCTGGCCTGGATGCCTTCAAAAGGGGATTGGACAGATTCCTGGAGGAGAAGTCCATCACAGTTTACAAACCATGAGGGAGATGTATCATCTCCAGGCTTAAAACCAGGGTACTTCAAGGACCAGACGCAGGGGAGTGGTATCAGGAGACAGAGATCTAGTCTCATGCACTCCCAGATGCATCTGGTGGGGCCACTGTGAGATACAGGAAGCTGGACTAGATGGGCCTTTGGCCTGATCCAGCAGTGCTCTTCTTATGTTCTTATGTTCTTATGATATCCGGGCCTCCCTCAGGGTGGCCACCGATAACATTCTGGGTTGTTAGGTACAGGTGGGACAGGAGATTGTTCTTCTGCTCCGATAAGTAGAAAGGTTCTGAACAATTTAAGGCTTTGAATGTAAACATGAACAACTTGAATATGGTTCAGAAGCAAACCAGCAGGCAGTGCAAATGCAGCAGAACAGGAGATGGGATTGTGTTTTGATGCTCCCGACTCCAATCTGGCTGTTGTGTTCTTGCTGCAGCTTCTGAAATGCCTTCAAGGGCTGCCTCACGTAGACAGCGCGGCCATCACCTGTCCTTGAGATTACTCGTGCATGGACCAGTGGCGCTAGGCCTATCTTGACGTTTTTGATAGGTTTCCCTTGGTATTCGTGTGACCAATGGTAGGTCGTGTTGGTTTCCTTTCGGCTACTCAGTGCATGACTATGTCTTGGTCCAAAGGGGGTCAGTTTTCCCGGCGAGGAGACGGAGCCTCACACGGCAGTGATTTGGTGACGGTAGCTAAATGAATTCGCGAAAAGGGTAAATTTGGAACCAATTCACTCTCTTACCCCTTACACTATACTTTGCTTCAGTCGGTTCTTGGGTGCCAGAGCAGGACACGGTGGCCATCCTTCAAATCGAGCGGAAGCTTATGCTTTGTTCTTGACCCTTCCCACCGTTTCGACCCGACCGATGTCACAGACTTGTTCTAAGGCTAACATGGGCATAGCATCAGGCAGGAGAACCACCCATGGTGCCACTTGGAGAAAAGAGAAGTGCCAATGAGGGCGGTGTGTGCCTGAGTGTAGCCATTTAGAATATACCTTCCCACCAGGGCAAAGGATGTGTATTGTATGTACATGTGGAAACCTGCTTGTTTCCCGTTAATTACCCTCCGGTTGGTGAATTCAGCTCCCTTTAGAAGAAATGCTTTTTCTTTTAATAGAGGAACCTACGGTCCTTCCTCAGGTCTTTAATTTAAAAGAAGTCATTAATTTCCACCCAACCTTCTCTTTAAGTGTAATAAGCCTATAGCATTAATGCTCAGACCTCTAAATCCCCCACACCGCCAGATGCCTAAGAAGGAATGAAGCGACGGATTATAAGACATATGGATTTATTTACAATAGGTAACTTCTTTATTAAAACATCTTAACACGCTCATTACACGGCTTCTTTCCCAGGCCCCTGCTGTCACACATTGAGCCTTGTTCAGGTACATTCTTCACATCTGCTTTTCACATCTGCATTCCAGCTCTAGACCACCTCTTGCAAAGTTTGCTACACAAACACAGGCTATGGAGATACCTTTGCAATGAATGCTTCAGATGAACGTGGTTATTTGTTCTTGGATGGGGTCGACTGTGACCCTGAGCCAGGATATAGACATGTATCGCCCAAGCCATGATCTACACTATGTGGGCCTAAGGTTTGTTTGTCTTTTTATTTAACCTGTGTTTGGTAGAAACTGAGCTGTAAACTACCATAAAATAATATCCCACAACAGAAGGTGGAGAGTTCAGCTGCTCCCATAATTCTTCAGCCAGCACAGACTCACCGACTAGGGAATTCTGAGAGCTGAGGTCCGAAAAGTAATTTCTCTGACCTACGTGGGACTACGTTTTGAGTTTCTTGGAGAAAAAGAGGGAAGATCCAGATATGACAATATCTCTCTATGGTTTGGCTGCATCTAAGTTGCTCCCATTAAACCTGCCTGTATAAGTACAGGAGCCTCGTGGCACAGTAGTTAAACGGTCTGTGGTGCAGGTAAAACTGTGCTCATGACCTGGGGCTCAATCCCAGGCCGCTGGCTCATGGTTGGCTCAGCCTTCCATCCTTCCAAGGTCGGTAAAAGGAGGACCCAGTGTGTAGCCTGCATAAATGGTAAACCTCCCAGAGAGCGCTTGAAGCGTGATAAGCAGAATACTTTGTAAGCAGAACTGTCAGGAAAGATGGGTGCAATCACACCAACAACAGGATTTATGAAGGTCAGATTAGTGAAATGCTGAAAGAAAATAGTTGGCAGTAGAGATGGGCACGAAATGAACAATTTTTCGTTTCCATTTTCATTTTTTCATTTCGTTACTCAATGAAACGACAAATGAATTTTGTCTCTAAAATGAAACTAAACGAACAGAAACACCAGAAATTTTGTCGTGCATTTCGTTTTCATTACGGCAATACAGTGAACTGCTTTAAATGCTAAAAAAAATCACAAAAATTTTGAAATAAATGGTAACAAAATGGTAATGAAACGAACGAAAACAAAAATGATTTTTTTGCAAAAATTCACGAAAAACGGAAACGAACCGAAACGGACCCTCCAAACGACAAACAACAAATGAAACACCATTTTTTTGATTCGTGCCCATCTCTAGTTGGCAGCAGTGCAGCAGTGTCAGTGGTTGGACAAGGGAATCCCCGTTTATGTTAACCCTGGGCAAACCTCCCCTGATCTCCCACTAACAACTTAAAATGGCCCAGGAAATAGTGATGAAACCTGTCCTCATACAATGTCTCATACAATGTCCTCCTGTTCAGCTTTATACAACCGGCAGTGGCACAGCATGGTTGCCGCCGGCACCCAGGACAAGGCAAACTTTGCACCCCCTGGAAATTTCACAACTGGGGCAACTGTCCCTGTGCCCTCCCCCCATGCCGTGCCACTACTACAGCCTGCCCCCTCATCCCCTCCCCACTGCTCCAGTGGCATCCCTACTGGTCCTGGAACCTCCTCCTCCTCCATGGTTGCAAAAGGATGAAGAAGAGGAGGCAACAGGACTAGATGGTGGGTGGGGGGACAGTGGGAAGGAGGCTCCGGGCAGGCTGTGGCATGTCCTAAAATTTGGCTCCCAGGGTGTCTGCCTCTGTGTGCCTCCCCACCCCCTCCCACCCCTGCAGCTATATCACTGGCTAGATATTCCCATGTGTGTCTTGTTAGGTTTTGAGATCTTCAGAGACAACTTCCAGTTCCCCACTCTCACTGGTATAACTGGTGGGGGGGATACGAACAGAGGGATTTTTAAGGAATCAGCTCTTAGGCTACAGAACTTTCTCCTGGGCTGGGCTGGGCCCCCTCTTTGCAGTCCTTTTCCAGGCGCCAGATACTTTTCTGTTGAAGCAGCCTTTTGGGAAGTAATTCTTAGCCACAAAAGGGGGTTTCTGGGGAAGATGTATTTTTTAAAACTTTTAGTGTGCTTTTAACTGTTGTGTCAACAGCAGTTGTTGTAATGTAAATGTCTGGTTTTTTATCATTATGTATTTTTTATATTAACTATATTTGTCTTTTACAAATTTTGTAAGCCACATTCAACTCCTTGGGGGGGGAGGCAGGATACAAATAAATAGAAGGAATGAAATGACTTAATGATTCCTGATGCATACACCTCTGAGGGAATCCCCTTCCCAGGGGAAATATTAATCAGATAAGATGCCCTTTCCCTCTTAATAGCTAATTAGGCCCTAAATAGTTCCCTATTCACTTCAGACGGAATGCAGGCACATACTTGAAGTGGAGCAGAAAACCTGAAACAGAGACAGAAGTTATGAAGAGCCCACGATTTGAGCTGAAAACATATGACTTCCAGAGAGACATGATTCTGGCTGACTTTCATGTTTGGGGAATCAGACTTCAAAGGGAATCCTGTGCTTAACATCTGAAGACCAATCATAACATCAGGCAAGCCGGTTTGCAAAGTTTGCGAGAGAAGTTCTAGCTGCGCTCAGGCACTTTCAGGAATTTTGGAATTTTCTAATGACAAATTATCTGCAATGTCCACAGGGATGTATAGGTAGCTAGAAGATAATAGGACTACGCTTCTTGAGTCTGAAGAAGTGGATTTTGAGCTATGAAAGCTTACACTGAAATGCATCTGCTGTCAGGCAAGTGCCACAATATTTTAGCTTTCTCTCCACCCCTTCCCCTTTAATTCTGCCCCCCCACCCCCCCACACACATACACACTGTATATACTTGAATACTTATATGCGGGTCAATACTTTTAGCCACTGAGGCAAGTGTTTGGGTCAGTGACTAAAAGTCATTTTAAACATTGCGTGCCACTTCTCATGACCCCCCCCCACGCATCACAGGGGAGCCTAGGGTGGGAAATGCAGCAGGGCCTGGCAAGCGCTTGCCGCGGTGGCTAAAAGTCATTTTAAACATCACACACCACCACCCCAGCTTACAAAGGAGGAGCTGCCAGGCCCTGCTGCATTTCCCATCCTAGACTTATACTCGAGTCAATACATTTCCCCAGGTTTTTGGGGTTAAATTAGGGGCCTCGACTTATACTCGGGACAACTTATACTCGGGACGACTTATACTCGAGTGTATATACAAATAGGTGGTGGCTGGTAGGAGCTGGGGCCATATTGTGCCTGCCTGGATGTATCATATGATGTAAATACCTCAGGGAAGGATAATGTGTGCGTGTATATATATAAGTGGGGTCCACTCCACCAAAGCCCAGAATGCTGCCAGAACGCCCATCACCAAGGTCGTTAAGAAACAAAAGGCTGATAGACACACATCCAGCACCTCACCCACACAGGTTGTCTCTAAACAGCCATCTAACCCACCAGCAGTTAATCCCTTAACGATCGCCTCAGCCACACAGCAGACCACAAAAGAACAAAGGAACCTACAGTCAGCAACAGAGCAAGCAAACCACACCCCCCCAGCAGTATTTATATTTATTTATTTATTTTATTTATTTATTATTATATTTATATCCCGCTTATCTCCAACAAGGACTCTAAGCGGCTAACAACAAATCATAATACAGCAAAGGACAAATCACAAAAATAACAAGTTAAAACAAAACAATGTAATCCTCCCTAATCCTAATATCCTAAAATCCTAAAGTCCTAAAGCCTCCAAACGCGTCCCGACACGTCAAAGACGTGAGTCCTAACAGATAAAATTGGAGGCACCAATAGGCATAATAATAACAGTAATAATAATAATAGCGATGGCGGAAAAAATAAAAATAAAATTAAATTAAATTAAATTAAATTAAATTAATATTCGCCAAAGGCCTCTCGAAATAAAAAGGTCTTTAAGGATTTTCGAAAGGCCTGCAGGGACTCTGCAGAGCGCACTTCACAGGGGATGGCATTCCATATAGATGGGGCTGCCACAGAGAAGGCCCGGTTCCGGGTAACCGTCTTCCGGGCCTCACGAGGAGTGGCAACCCGAAGCGAGTGCGCTCGCACCTGCCGAACTGGGCGGGCCGAGATGGATCGAAGGACGATACGCTCTGACAGGTAGTCCGGTCCCAAGCCATGGAGGGTTTTATAAACTAAAACCAAGACCTTGAATCTAATCCGGGCTGCAACAGGCAACCAATGCAGGCGAGCCAGGACTGGGGTGATGTGGTCATAACGACGCACACCAGCCACCAGCCTGGCTGCCGCATTCTGTACCCGCTGCAGACGCCGGAGAAGAGTCAAGGGCAACCCCATGTAGAGTGCGTTACAGTAGTCCAGCCTCGAGATCACCAGTGCTTGGACCACTGTTCTCAGAGAGTCAACATCCAGGTACGGGCGGATCTGGGCGATCTGGCGAAGATGGAAATAAGCGGCCCTGGTCACCGACGCCACCTGAGCCTCCATGGTCAGCGCCGGGTCCAGGACCACGCCCAGATTCCGCACCCTCTCCACAGGCTGGAGGGAGACCCCCCCCAGCTGCGGAAGAGATAGAAGGACTTCAACTGAGATCACACTTTGCTTCAAGAAGAAAGAAGCCAGAACACCAGCCTGAAGATGACGAGTGAGACCTCGTCTTTCTACACGGGAAGAAACCCGAATCCACTCTAACATGCATATATATATATATATATATATGTTTTCGTAGATTTTCACGGGTATAGGTATGCATGTTAGGGTGGATTCGGGTTTCTTCCCGTGTAGAAATCTGGTTGTTTTGGCGACGTTTCGACGAGGTCTCACTCGTCATCCTCAGGCTGGTGTTCTGGCTTCTTTCTTCTTGAAGCAAAGCGTGGTCTCAGTTGAAGTCCTTCTATAAATACTTCTGGGGGTGTGGTTTGCTTGCTTTGTTGCTGATTGCAGGTTCCTTTGTTCCTTTGTTCTTTTGTGATCTGCTGTGTGGCTGAGGCGATCGTTAAGGGATTAACTGCTGGTGGCTGTTTAGATGGCTGTTTAGATGCTGGTGGGTTAGATGGCTGGTGGGTTCTGGCAGTATCCTAGGCTTTGGTGGAGTGGGGTCCTGTGTCTTGTGAATTCATTTTGGTCTGGCTACGTGTCTGTGGTCTCCCAATGTTTTTTTGGGTGTGTGAGTGTGCTCCATGTGGTGACTGGAGTGGGGTGCCGCAGTAGATGGTGCAGTCGTGGTTTTGTTATTGGATGGTGGTTTCGTTTCATCTGTGGGAAGGGTCTGGGTTTGTGTTTGGTGTGGATGGAAGGTGGTGGCGTCTTGTGTCCTTTTGGACCTGGTGTCAGTCTTTGTGACAGAGGCTCGTCTGTTGACCAGGGCTAGTTTCCAGATGTCAGGCAAGCGGGAGGTGTCATCACGTTTATTCATGTTGTTTGGGTGTTTCTCTATTTCAATGGCTTCCATGATTATTCGACTGTTGAAGTGTTCAGTTTTGGAGATGAGTTTGGTTCTTTCAAAGTCAATTTCATGACCTGTTGTTTTTATGTGCTGGAAGAGAGGAAGATTTTTCTTCTTTTTTGACTGCGTTCTTGTGTTCTGCGATGCGTGCGCTTATTCTCCTGTTTGTCTGTCCGATGTATGTGGCTGGACAGACTTTGCATGGTATTTCGTAGACTCCTTGGTTTTCTAGCTCAATCTTGTCTTTGGGGTTTCTTAAAATGTTGGCTATTTTTTGGTCGGTGCAAAAGGCTGTCTTGATATTGTGTTTGTGGAGAATTTTGCTGATTTTGTCTGTGGTGCCTTTGATGTAAGGGAGGAGGGCGGTGCCGTTGTTCTCTTCTGTTTCTTGGTTCTTGGGGGGTGTTTCCTTTTGGATTAGTTTGGTGATGGTGTCCACAATATCAAGACAGCCTTTTGCACCGACCAAAAAATAGCCAACATTTTAAGAAACCCCAAAGACAAGATTGAGCTAGAAAACCAAGGAGTTTACCATGCAAAGTCTGTCCAGCCACATACATCGGACAGACAAACAGGAGAATAAGCGCACGCATCGCAGAACACAAGAACGCAGTCAAAAAGAAGAAAAATCTTCCTCTCTCTTCCAGCACATAAAAACAACAGGTCATGAAATTGATTTTGAAAGAACCAAACTCATCTCCAAAACTGAACACTTCAACAGTCGAATAATCATGGAAGCCATTGAAATAGAGAAACACCCAAACAACATGAATAAACGCAATGACACCTCCCGCTTGCCTGACATCTGAAACTAGCCCTGGTCAACAGACGAGCCTCTGTCACAAAGACTGACACCAGGTCCAAAAGGACACAAGACGCCACCACCTTCCATCCACACCAAACACAAACCCAGACCCGTCCCACAGATGAAACGAAACCACCATCCAATAACAAAACCACGACTGCACCATCTACTGGCACCCCACTCCAGTCACCACATGGAGCACACTCACACACCCCAAAAAAATTGGGAGACCACAGACACGTAGCCAGACCAAAATGAATTCACAAGACACAGGACCCCACTCCACCAAAGCCCAGGATACTGCCAGAACCCACCAGCCATCTAACCCACCAGCATCTAAACAGCCATCTAAACAGCCACCAGCAGTTAATCCCTTTAACGATCGCCTCAGCCACACAGCAGATCACAAAAGAACAAAGGAACAAAGGAACCTACAATCAGCAACAGAGCAAGCAAACCACACACCCCCAGCAGTATTTATAGAAGGACTTCAACTGAGACCACGCTTTGCTTCAAGAAGAAAGAAGCCAGAACACCAGCCTGAAGATGACGAGTGAGACCTCGTCGAAACGTCGCCAAAACAACCAGATTTCTACACGGAAGAAACCCGAATCCACCCTAACATGCATACCTATACCCGTGAAAACCTACGAAAACAAATATCCGACCTCTACGGGAGGAAACCTTCCAGCTGACCAGAACCTACGAGAAACTAGAAGTCCGAAGAGCCACCATCTTATGTGACATTGCATTCCTACGCAACTGCCGAGACAAAAATGTGATCCCCACAAGCTTCCAACTGAAATTCCACTCAAAACCCCATCCAGCGAAAGGATCCTGAAAAGAACAGAACTAGCCCTAATCAGAAGCGAACTACACAGGAAAAGATACCTACTAGATCAAACCAACAGAGACCTACTCACTCTCCACCTCAAACTCAGCAACAAAATCCACCCAACACTCTGGAACAAATCCAAGCAACTCGCCGCCTGGAGAGCTGAAACAGAGACCTCCCACAAGACAGACACACACACCAACAAACTCCACAAACTGGAAACACGCCAGAAGCCCAACCCCCCCCACAACAGCCCATGAAACAAACAGTTCACAACATATCAGATAGGACACTCACCATCGCAGAGACCAAAGTCCTCTCCAAAGGATTCAACTTTGCAGTCGCCCCCAGACACATCCCCACTGAAAACATCATATACGGAGTGGAAGCCAGCCTAACCAAAATCAACCCAGATGAAGCCAACAAAATCAGACTCGAAGTCACCAATATCCTCTGCTCCAGCAAACCACCCAGAAGCAATTTACACAAAGAAGAACAAAAAGCCCTCAACAACCTGAGGAAAGACAACAACATAATCATTCTCCCAGCAGACAAAGGCAATGCCACAGTGGTGATGAACACATCCGACTACCAAGCCAAACTATCCAACCTACTACAAGACCCGGCTTACATACCTTTGAACACAGACCCCACCACCTACCTGGAAAAAACCACCAAAGCCAAAATAAAAGCCTCTCCCTTAAGTGAAGAAATCAAGCCAAGCATCATCCCCAGAGAGAAATCATCCAGATGCCCCAAGCTCTACGGCCTCCCCAAGATTCACAAAGAAGGAACACCTCTCAGACCCATAGTCAGCTCCATAGGCTCACCTCTACAAAACCTCGCCAAATTTCTTGCCAAACAACTCCAGCCCTATGCAGAATCCATCACTTCATACGTACAAAACTCGTTCCACTTCATAGAAATTATAAAGAAACAAGACCTACAACCCAATGACCTACTCGTGAGCTTCGATGTTGTTTCGCTCTTCACACAAGTGCCCATTCAAGAAGCCTTGACAGCTATCCACAACAAATACAACCCCCCCAAGCACATCCTAGATCTGACCAACCACTGCCTAACCAACACATACTTCATCCACAATGGACAAAGATACAAACAGATAGAAGGAGCACCCATGGGATCACCCCTCTCACCGGTCATCGCAAACCTATATATGGAACACTTTGAAACCAACGCGTTACAGAAGTCCGAACATAAACCCAAACTCTGGCTCAGATATGTTGACGACACCTTTGTTATCTGGCCACACGGGAAAGATAAACTGAACAACTTCCTCACACATCTCAACAGCCTACACCCCAAAATACAATTCACTATGGAAATAGAAGCCAACAACCAACTTCCCTTCCTGGACGTCCTAATCTACAAAAAACCCGACGGCTCCTTAGGACATACCATCTACCAGAAAAAAACACATACAAACTGCTACTTAAATGCACAATCACACCACCACCCTGCACAGATCAACTCCGTAGCAAAACCCTCATCTCCAGAACCAAACGCCTCGCTGACAAAGACCACCTAAAAACTGAATTACACACTCTCTCGAATGTTTTAATTGCGAACGGATTCCAAAAAAACACCATCACCAAACTAATCCAAAAGGAAACACCCCAAGAACCAAGAAACAGAAGAGAACAACGGCACCGCCCTCCTCCCTTACATCAAAGGCACCACAGAAAAAATCAGCAAAATTCTCCACAAACACAATATCAAGACAGCCTTTTGCACCGACCAAAAAATAGCCAACATTTTAAGAAACCCCAAAGACAAGATTGAGCTAGAAAACCAAGGAGTCTACGAAATACCATGCAAAGTCTGTCCAGCCACATACATCGGACAGACAAACAGGAGAATAAGCGCACGCATCGCAGAACACAAGAACGCAGTCAAAAAGAAGAAAAATCTTCCTCTCTCTTCCAGCACATAAAAACAACAGGTCATGAAATTGATTTTGAAAGAACCAAACTCATCTCCAAAACTGAACACTTCAACAGTCGAATAATCATGGAAGCCATTGAAATAGAGAAACACCCAAACAACATGAATAAACGCGATGACACCTCCCGCTTGCCTGACATCTGGAAACTAGCCCTGGTCAACAGACAAGCCTCTGTCACAAAGACTGACACCAGGTCCAAAAGGACACAAGACGCCACCACCTTCCATCCACACCAAACACAAACCCAGACCCGTCCCACAGATGAAACGAAACCACCATCCAATAACAAAACCACGACTGCACCATCTACTGCGGCACCCCACTCCAGTCACCACATGGAGCACACTCACACACCCCAAAAACATTGGGAGACCACAGACACGTAGCCAGACCAAAATGAATTCACAAGACACAGGACCCCACTCCACCAAAGCCCAGGATACTGCCAGAACACACCAGCCATCTAACCCACCAGCATCTAAACAGCCATCTAAACAGCCACCAGCAGTTAATCCCTTAACGATCGCCTCAGCCACACAGCAGATCACAAAAGAACAAAGGAACAAAGGAACCTACAATCAGCAACAGAGCAAGCAAACCACACACCCCCAGCAGTATTTATAGAAGGACTTCAACTGAGATCACGCTTTGCTTCAAGAAGAAAGAAGCCAGAACACCAGCCTGAAGATGACGAGTGAGACCTCGTCGAAACGTCGCCAAAACAACCAGATTTCTACACGGGAAGAAACCCGAATCCACCCTAACATGCATATATATATATATATATATATATATATATATATATATATATATATACACACACACACACACACACACACACACACACACACACACACTATCCTTCCCTGAGGTATTTACATCATATGATGTATCCAGGCAGGCACAATATGGCCCCAGCTCCTACCAGCCACCACCTATTTGTTGGTGCTACTAAAAGTGAATCTCACTCCTAGAGGGCTCCAGGGAACATGGTTCTTCTTCAAAACAAGGCATGTGCTGCTCCCTGTGCTCCTTGCTTAAAACAGCCACGCAGGCACTTTCTCAATACTGGAAACCTTTGACCGTCAACTTTTATATTATGTATTTATTTTAGAGTATTTTAACTCCCTCCTTTCTCCTTGGAAAAGGACCCAAGGTGGCTTACAGTAATGAAGGATAATATACAGTCCAGTACAATTAAGACATATTCAAGTATTTGAGAACAAGGAATTGAGGGACATCTTACACACAGGGGTGTCCAAACTTTTTGCAAGGAGGGCCAGATTTGGTGAGGCAGAAATGTGTGTGGGGTGGGTGACCACTCGACCTGAAGGGAGGAGAAAGGGTGGAGGCCCGCGCACACCTGCAACAGCCACAAACGTTCCGGTTTCAAGGAGCCCAAAAGGGCAGGCGGCTGTTGCACAGCCTGGGAATTGGCAGGCATGCGCACCCAAGACACACCGCTGCTTTTATTTATTTATTTATTTATTTATTTATTTATTTATTTAACTTGTATGCTGCCCACTACCCAGGGGTCTCTGGGCGGCTCACAATCCCAGTGCTACCCTCCGTTGCAAGGAGGTGGGGAGGATGCTGCAGCAGCAATGGAGCCGGGGGGGTACACTGGGTGGGTGGATGGCTGGGGGTACAGACAGAGGCAGGGAGGGTAGTCAAACCATAAAACTGCAAGCTGATGTCTCCAGCCGGCACAGGGAGGGGCCGGCCAGTGAGGATGCACGACAGGATGAGTGGACAGGGAGAAGAGGCTGTGGGCCACTCACAATTTAAAACGGACCACATTTGGCCCCTGGGCCAGACTTTGGACATGTCTGTCTTACAGCGTTAATAGACAGCATTACATTAAAGCAACACAGTTATAAGTAGACATAAACACAAAATCTATGTGAACCCATAGATTCATATAAAACAGACATGGTAGTCCCTCATTCAGGGAAAGCTTGCCTGAAGAGAAAGGTCTTTGCCTGTTTCCGGAAGGACAGCAGAGATGAGGCAGTCCTGGCCTCTAGTGGTGTCAAATTCTCTAGTGGTGTCATATTCTGGTGTCAAAATGGGAGTCCACCTCTAGGAAAGGTGTGGTCCTCAGACCCACTAGCATGACTCAACCTCTTCTATTACTTTATCTGCCTGGACCCTTATGTTTAAGGATATTTCCCTTTCCTGAAGTGTGATGGCTGGGAATGCTGGCAATTAATCTTCAGTAAATGTTGAGTATCTCAAAGTGCTCATTTCTTGTAGTCAATTTGTGCCTCAACATAAGAACATAAGAAGAGCCATGCTAGATCAGGCCAACAGCCCATCTAGTCCAGCTTCCTGTATCTCACAGTGGAGATACAGGAAGCTCATATATCTTCAAATATTTGCTTACTCTTTATTCGAATAACTTTCATGTGCTTTCCCTCTCTGACCTTTTCTGCTGGAAAGATGTTGGTGTAGCCAGATGTCCAAAAGCAGCTCTTTGTGAAACCAGGAAAGGATACTGTGGAAGGAATGAGTGTTTAAATAATTGCCTTAATTGTTCAGTGAAAAAAACCGACCGTAGCTGCAGCCTGCATTCCTCCAGATTTTCTCTGGTTGTTCAGCGGCAGCTAAGTTTTTCAGCTGCCTATAATTTTTAAATAAACAGGAGTTGAATTAATTTATTATAATGCTTTAACTTGCCCTGATTGAAGAGATGATGAAACATAATGGCGGTAATGCTCAGCTAAATAATGGTGCTGGGTTCTCCAGGAAGCTCACATGGAAGAAAGTGGTTGTGGGTACAGTTGTTTCTAGTAGGTGGTCCTTGTTCTTAAATGTGAGATATGATTCATGCATTTTTCTGTATTTTCGGTTTGTTTTGTGATGGTTATAAAAATGTCTTTTGTAGTTGTTGACCGCTTCAGAGCTTCCTCCGGTGATAGTGGAATGCCCAAGAAACGGATCCAGCTGAATTCTAAGCCAAATTTATTTATTTATTTATTTATTACACTTGTATCCCACCCATCTTCCGGATCGGAACTCTGGGCGGCTAACAATAAAACTCGACCATAAAAGACCAAACCACGAAATCAGGCTGTTCCTAGGTCATATGTTCTTCCAACTTCTATGCTACTCATCCAGAGGTCTGCCTCTCCACTAGGAGATCCAGAAAAATGAAGCAGTTCTCTGAGAGGTGTCTTCACTGTACAATTGCACTTAGGACAAAGGCCTGCCCCACCGTCTCCCCCCTCTAACCCTGAAATGTTGAGGCTCTATGACTGATGTTTTGACGCAGCTGAAGTAACATAAGAACATAAGAGCATAAGAAGAGCCATGCTGGATCAGGCCAAAGGCCCATCTAGTCTAGCTTCCTGTATCTCACAGTGGCCCCACTAAATGTGCCTGGGAGCGCATGAGACTAGATATCTGTCTCCTGATCCAACTCCCCTGCATCTGGCCCTTGAAGTACCCTGGTTTTAAGCCTGGACATTACACATCTCCATCATGGTTTGTAACCTGTGATGGACTTTTCCTTCAGGAATCTGTCCAATCCCCTTTTGGAGGCATCCAGGCCAGAGGCCATCACCAGATCCTGTGGCAGGGTAAATTTTTTTTTTCTTTTGTCTGTTCTCACTCTCCCAACTCACAGTTTGAGTGGATGTCCCCTACTTCTGGTATTTTGTGAGGGGGAGAAGAGCTTCCCTCTATCCACCTGACTCATGCCCTGCATTATTTTGTACGTCTCAATCATGTTCTCCTTCTGGTGCCTTTTTTCCAGACTAAAGAGCCCCAAATGTTTTAGCCTTTCCTCATAAGGGAGTACTTCAGAGGCTCTTCAGGAGTTGGTGGTTCTTTTTCATCTGCAGGATGGCAGGAATACAGTGGATAATAGAGATGGGCATGAACAGGATGCAGGACATGCTATAAATAAAAGTCTGGTTCTGGTGGAGAAGAAAGCAGGACCGATGGGTCCTGAGCTGGGGCACCGTCCTTCTTGATAAGATTGGTAAAGGCAGGTGACAGGGACGGGGCTCTGAGGCACCCCGAGAGCCTCCTATGCTGGGCTTGCATTTCCAGTGCCTAAACCAGGCATATCCAAACTTTTTCCCTCGATGTTTTGGACCACAACTCCTAGAATTCTAAGCTTAGATTTCCAGTGGCAAAGGACTGTGGGAGATGTGGCCCAAAACATCTGGAGAGCTGATGTTTGGACATACCTAGCCTAAACTGTCTTGGGTAGTAGGTTCTGAGGCTGCCATTGGGCAGTGAGGATGCCAAGGCTAGGGTGGTGCTGGATGAGCTGGGGGCTGCATTACCGGAGCCTCAGGTTCTCAACCTCTTCCATGGCTGAACAGGCTGGGCAGAAAGACCTGGCTCCACTGCTCCTCTGGTCCTGTTTGCAGAAAATGGGGTCCCGGTGCTCCTCTGGCCGCTGCACTGTTGGCATCCCTGCCTCTGTGCCCTGCCAACTCCAACCCCCTTATTCCTACCCTCGTGTCCTTCTCCAGCTGCCCTACATCAAGCGGTGACCCTGCCCTCAGCTACGCGCCACGGCTTCCGGATCAGCTAGGGACCCAGGGGACTTGCTCTCTCCCAGTCTCACCCGGACTTGTAGGGTGGGGCCAGACAGCCTGGCCAGGCTTAGGAGGCCCAGGGTGGGAACCCCCCACCCCACCCCACATGCTTAATTAATTCTTCACCAGTAGGAATGGTGTTTTAAATCCATTTCAGATGAAAGCATGTGTTTCTTCACAGCGTCAGGGTGTGAATATGAGGCAAATGGTGGGCAAGGAATTAATAAACCCATGTTCTTGCTAATCATGCAGATGTGATTAAACTTGTTGAGTCGATACCGGCGGGTTTTATCAAAAGAAAGCATTGTAGGTCATACCAAGGCATGCTGGCAATGTGCCAGCACTTGCCATATCTGTAAATACTCGCCCAAGTGTTAGAATTAGTATCTAATCCAGGCCAGATGTTCGCCTGCAAAAGGACATCCATATTGATGGGCGTCTAAAGGGAACAGGGCCCACCTTCCCCCCCCCCCCATTAACCATAAAAGGGACTTGTGTGACGGAGCTGGCCTGGTGGCAGGTAGGAGATCCTTCCACACTGGAACCTTTCTCTCCGCAAGACGTGTGTGAAGGCTGAATTGAGCATGTAGGAGTTTTTCTGTGGAGGTTAATATTCAAATACTTTGGGCCTGTGTTGTTGTTGTTTAAATGTGGTCACTCAGGTGAGGTTTGTGTGGGCCTGGCTGACTTCCAATTTTAAAGGGAAGGGGAGGAAGAGAAACAAAATGAATGGGGGAACAATTCACCCCTGTATGTAAACAATGATTTCTAAATGGTCTGCTGCACAAAAGCCATGATTACTTTGTGACACGGCAGTATTCTTTATGTGTAGCCTGCATATACTGTAATTTAAAAACTGTAAACCGCCCAGAGGCTACTTGAAGTGGTATGGGGCGGAATATAAGCAGAAGCAGAACACTTTAAACCCAGACATCATCCGGTAGATCAAATCACAAAATATGGAAATGGACTGGAGGGTCAACAAATTTAACTGATGGATATTTCCTGGAAAACTCTTGAATCCACTTTTTTTAAAAAAATATATTTTAATGGAAATTGTAATGACTTGGTTGTTGAACGCTCCCTATAAATACAGACGACACTTACATTCTCTTACTTATTTCAAAACATACAAATATTACCACAGTCGTGGACAAAGATTGGTTTGCAGTACCAGTGGAAAGGATGGATGGATTGGGAGCCAATGTATCTGGCACAGAGCAACATGTATGTTTTGTTTTGTTTAGTTTCACTCTACATATGACCTCTAGAGGTGGCCATGAACCACCAAGTCTGCAGTTCATGCCAATGAATGTTTTTGTCCAAACCAGTGTTTGGTGCTCCACAGGTCCATCTCCCCCAGCAAGCACCACCACTCAGAGGCAGCGCGCTGGCTTCCCTGGCCTGTCCCCTCAGGGTGTTGCCTCTGAATGGGCTCCTGCTGGAGGAGGCAGGGCTAGGACGTGCCAAACATTTGTTGGGGCGAAAAACAAACCAGCCCGAACCACCAAACTGACAGTTCACACCAGGGCCGGCGCTAGATTTTTTTGCGCCCTAGGCAAGGGGCGGTGGTGGGGCGGGTGGTGGTTGGGGCGGGGCAGGGGGCAGTGTGCAATGATGGGCTGGCCATGGGATGGGACCATGCAAATTTTTGGACCCATTCCACCAATCGCATGGCCAGGTTTTGACTGACACTTCTGGATGTGCCAGAGGGTATAAAAAGGTGAGGCACTCCGAGAACACTCGCAGTCCGGGTTTGGATTTGGGCGGAGAGAGGGCTGTAGCTGGCTGCTGTGCTAGACTAGTTTCAATTTCGCGGAGGAGCCTTAGATTTCAGTTAGGCAGGCAGGGAGGGAATAATTTTCAATTTTTAGGAAATATTTCATTCCCTGTCTGCTGTGGGGAATAGCAATGTGCAGTTTATTCCTTTATGCTCCTGCAGTTTGTCAGGAGGATTTTTTTTCTGATATTGGTTTAGGTTTGACTGGGGGGGGGGGTGTGGATTTATTTTAAAAATATATATACTACCGTACCATTCCATACTTATTTTCTATTTTACAAAGTTCATTTTCATTTCATTGCTAGCAGTTTTCTTTATTCTTTCCTCTCCTTTTTGTGAGAGAGAGAGGATTTATTTCATTTAGTGCCACTGCTTCAAGTTCAAAGGGGAGCTTTTTGAGAGGCGAGGTGTGGATTTATTTTAAAAACATACTGAATATACTACCATTTATTTTCTATTTTCAAAAGTTCATTTTCATTTGCTTGGTGGCTGGCAACAAGTTCCTTTACCCTGCCTCCAGCACAGTGCTGTGTGGCTTCTGGGAATAGCAAGCCTAGCAGTTTTGTTTAATCTCTCCTCTCCTTTTGGTGAGAGAGAGAGGATTTATTTCATTTAGTGCCACTGCTTCAAAGTTCAAAGGGGAGCTTTTTGGGAGGCGAGGTGTGGATTTATTTTAAAAATATACTAGCCTAGTATATTTTAGATTTCCCCAACCAGTGCACTCAAACACATTTGTTGGCATTGGCAAGCCAAAGGCACCTCTGAGGGAGAATAATATTTTACATTTTAGAAATACATTACAATATTATTTGTATACTTTACTTTTACTTACATTGTTTGTTTGCTAAACTTTTTGTGAGGACACTGCAGTTAAACAACACAGGCCCATTCAGTTTACTTTGCTCACAGTGTACAACACAGTCCTACTCCTGTAGCAGTGTCGTGTGCTTGCTCGTTCATTTATTTACAACAAGTTACAACAAGGCACACCCTTGGTGGGTGCCAGCGCAAGTTTACTTTGCTCACAGTGTACAACACAGTCCTACTCCTGTAGCAGTGTAGTGTGCTTGCTCGTTCATTTATTTACAACAAGTTACAACAAGGCACACCCTTGGTGGGTGCCAGCGCAAGTTTACTTTGCTCACAGTGTACAACACAGTCCTACTCCTGTAGCAGTGTAGTGTGCTTGCTCGTTCATTTATTTACAACAAGTTACAACAAGGCACACCCTTGGTGGGTGCCAGCGCAAGTTTACTTTGCTCACAGTGTACAACACAGTCCTACTCCTGTAGCAGTGTAGTGTGCTTGCTCGTTCATTTATTTACAACAAGTTACAACAAGGCACACCCTTGGTGGGTGCCAGCGCAAGTTTACTTTGCTCACTTGTCCTACTGTAGAACACAGTGCCATTATTTCTAATACTTTGAGAAATGAAAAAAATTAGGAGGGGTGGCACAGCCAGAGGGAAGGGGAGGGGGACCCCCACTAAGATAAATCGGGCTGCATTTCTGAAGGAAGGCACAGGAAGTAGTGCAGATAGTACTCCCTCGCCAAGCAGCTCCACAACCAGTACCGTACCATCCTCTGTCATTGAGGGAAGCTCTGTCACTGAGGGAAGCATGGATGAGGCGATAAAAATCCCTTCAGCGATACTTGACCCCAACCTCCTTTATCAGGAAGAAAACGAGGGCTCGGAGTCGGAAATGGCATCAGAATAAGAAATGGCCACTTTGAATCTAGAGATTGCAGATTCTGAGGACCTGATGGCAGGAACTGACGAAAGGCAGGCTTCAGACAGTGATGGAAGGAGCAGCCCTCCTTCCTCCCAGAGTACCGCCAGTGACAGCAGTAGTACTCTACTTTCCAGGCAGGGCACAGGCCACACCACCACCACAGCAGCGGCAGCAGGCAATACCAGAGGGGCCGGTACTTTCACTAAGCCACGCGGGTGTCTCTGGGAGCATTTTGAGAACAGCCCGTAAGACGCACGGATGGCGGTGTGTAAGAAATGCGGGGTGGTGGTGCGCAGGGGGAATGACCCCAAACACCTCTCCTCAAGTGGGTTGCGCAGCCACCTGATGCGAAAGCACCCTGGGACTCTGCCTGGAACCCTGTCAGGCCCTGGTTCCTGAGGGAGGAAGAGAGTGGAAGAAGGGTTAGGGAAAGAAAAACACAGCTCCGCTAGTGCTGAGAGTGGGAAGAGGCAGGCTACTCTGCAGGAAGTGGGGCCGTTGTGTGGGAGTTTTGTCAGCCAGCGAAATAGGGCTAAGGCACAGGAGACCACCACTCGAGTGATGGGTGAAATGGTGGCCATGAACGGGTTGCCCCTCTCCTTTGTGGAGTCATCAGGATTCAGGCACCTGATGAAGCACGTGGCTCCATGGTACGAGCCTCCATCCCGGCGCACCTTCAGCAGGCGGGTGATTCCCTCCCTTTATGAGTCCATCAGGGACATGATCCGGGCCCTGCTGCAGGCGGCCAGAGGAAGGAAGATCCACTTCACTTCCGACCTCTGGACCGGTGGGCACCACGGATACCTCTCTCTGATGGCTCATTGGTGGCAACCCAAGGAGGTCCTGGAGCCCAGGACATCCCAAGAACAGCTGCAGGGGGAGCCACAAGGCAGCACCCCAAGAGGGTATAGGGCAGTGCTTCTCCAGGCACAAAGCATGGAGGACAACGCCACAGGGATCAACATTGCTGAGGTCCTCAAGACAGCAATGCGAGAGTGGGGATTGGGGACCGAGGGGCAGGTCCATCGCGGAGTCATGGTTACTGACGCGGGCCATAACATGACCAACGCGGTTCTTGGGGCAGGGTTCCAGGGCATCGTGTGCGCAGCACACAAACTGCATCTAGTGGTGGGCGATGCCATTGGCCTGGGTGCAGCAAAGGACTCCTGGAGTGAGGGGACCCGGGAGACCAAGGCCTTGCTGGACAAGTGTCGGAAGATCGTGGGGCACTTCTCTCGCAGCGTCAAGGCATCCAGGATGATGCGTGATAGGCAGGCGGAGATGAGCCGACCAGAGCACGTCCTGATCCAGGACGTGACCACCCGGTGGAACTCCACCTACGAAATGGTCAAGCGCCTGGTGGAGCAGAGGGAAGTGGTGGAATACGTCATGTTAACCACCCCAGTCCTGCATGAGGGGAGGGAGATGGACATTGGTGCTACCGAGTGGCTCGCCCTCTCCCAGATGGTGGGTATCCTGCAGCCTTTTGAGGAGACCACCCACGTGCTCAGCAGCTACAACGCCAGCCTGGGCCACGTACTCCCCCTGGTCAATGCCCTTCGCCAATGCCTAGAGGCCACTATCCGGGAAGAAGCCGATCTTCTCCCAAAGAGCAGGGCCTTGGCAGACAGGCTGTTGGCCGGCGTGGATACCCACCTTGGCCCACTAAGGAGGGAAAAGGTGTACCAGATGGCATGCCTGTGCGACCCTCGCATCAAGGGTTCCCTGGCGGGCAGCGCTGCTGACCTGAACTCCTGGAAGACGAAGCTATGCCGTCAAGTCAGGGCTCTCTCCAATCAGGGCCAGGCGTTTCCGAGGGCGCACGGAAGCCAGAGCGATGCAGAAGAGGGATCCTCGCAAGGATCCTCATCTTTCTGTACTCCAGGAGTACACCCAGAGGCCAGGTTCCATGCCAGCAGCCAACTACTTGGCCTCTGCCCTAGCCATGGCAGTCTCCTCCGCAGTGGAGGCAAGGGGGGAGGAAGAACCGGACCCCGCTCTGACCATGGTGAAGGAGTACATGGCCGAGCCCCTCCAACCCCTCACCTTGGACCCACGCCACTACTGGGCCAGAAAGGCAGACCTCTGGCCCGCTCTTTCGACTCTGGCGTTGGACCTCTTGTCCATCCCACCCACCAGTGTCCAGAGTGAGCGTGTCTTCTCCCACATGGGAGATGTCCTGAGGCCGCGCCACTCCCGACTGGACCTGGAGACCGTGGAAAGGTTGACTTTCATCCGCTTCAACCTTTCCACCTTGGGATTACCCCAACACTCCAAGACCTAAGTCCCAAGTCGTTCTGCCATGAGTTCCTTAAACGGCCCTCCCTTGCCCTAACATCAACTACCAGGGCAACATTTATGCCGGTCCGCCTGCCTGTCTGCCTACAAGCCTGCCTGCCTGCCTACAAGGCTACCTGCCTGGCTGGCCCTGTGACTACCTGCCTAGTGCCTAAATGCCTGCTTGCCTGTCTGCCTGCCTGCCTGCCTGACTGTATTCACACACACACAATTGGAAGGGTCTGTATTGGCCCAATTTCTGCAGCCCTTGCCTGGGTCCAAACCAGCAAGGACCATTCTCAAAGTTTCATTTGGAGGGGTCTGTATTGGCCCAATTTTTGCAGCCCTTGCCTGGGTCCAAACCAGCAAGGACCATTCTCAAAGTGTCATTTGAAAGGATCTGTATTGGCCCAATTTTTGCAGCCCTTGCCTGGGTCCAAACCAGCAAGGACCATTCTCAAAGTGTGATTTGAAAGGGTCTGTAATCTGTATTGGCCCAATGTTTCCCCATTGGCCATGGCTGGTCTGAGTGAGACCCTAAAACCTGCCTTCCTTGGTGCTTCCTCCCTTCTCTGGGGTTTAGGCGCCACCAATCTGATTACAAAGTGGTCAGGAAGCACTTTACAACAACCTACCTCAAAGACTGAGTAGCAGGGGGCTAGCTCTCCTCCTTACAGCCTTAAAGAAATAGCCCAGTTCTCCTGCTTCTACTCTGTCTCCTTGGTTGATGAAACTCGGTCTCCTGGGGTGGAGACCGAGCACGGCCGCAAAACGGGGCTCTTCCAAGGGGGGGGGGTTGTGCAGGCAGGGTACCCTCGAGGGACGACCAGTTTGCACCCTTAGGAACCCCCCCTCGTTACAAATGCGGCCCTGGAAAGGGGTGGGGGCGACCTATGTTGCACGGACTACAACCCCCAGAAGGCTCTCTCCTTTGCTTTGCACCCCACCAAAAAATAAAAATAAAAAGATGGCGGGCGGCAGCGTTTCCCGTTTGCTCCGGCGTCCCAGCGCTCTGCTTATTTTTTGGGATACCGCTGCCATGGGCATTTTCCTTTTTTAAAAGTTTTTGTCCCGCCAGAGGACTTGGTGGAGGAACCAGCTAGGGGATTCAGGGATTGGGAGTTTTGGGGGGGTTGTAGGGGGTTCAAAGGGGCTCAGCGTGGCTCACCGATTAGACGAGCAGTCCGGCAGAAAATACTGTTTCCAACTATGCCCGGTAAGGCTGAGTGTTCCCTCCCCTCTCCCTCACTCTCCTCTCCCTTTTCGTTTTTCTTTCCCCTTTTCCCCACCTTTTCTTTCTTGTACTCTTTTTTTGGGACGTTTCTCCGTCCCTCCTTCTGGCTGTGCCGTGGCCGTCCTTGTTCTCGATGGCGTCCCGCTCCCGGCGGGCGCCGCCTGGGGGGGGACGTGCTGGTGGCCTGGCTCGCCCCCCCCCCCGATGGTTTGGAGGGCTTGGGAGTTGTTGGCCGCGGTTGTGGTCGAGTTTTGCTCGGCTGCAGCCGCGAGTCCCGTTTGGACTTTCTCGGACCGCGGGGTGAGAGGAGGCGGCCGTGCGCAGCGGCTATCAGTTTCGGGCAGCGTTTCGGCTGCCAGCGTCCGAGAGCTGACGCCGCCCTTTGCCGGAGTTTCATCGCTGGCCGGCGCGCCAGAGTGGTCCTGTGGTTTGAGGGGGCAGCTCTGGCTGACGACCCCATCCTCGGGCAGTATGTCGGCTGCCGGCGTTCGTGAGCTGACGCCATTTGGCGGCGCCTTAGTTAGTGGGATTTTGTCGGGCGGCAGGGCGGCCGCCGGAGAGGCTCAGGGTGTGTCTCCATGTTTACCCTGCTCCAACCGGGTGTTTTGTTTCATCTGCTCTTTGGCCCGAAGAGGCAGCAGCTGGCCACGGGTGGTGCCTTGTACAGCGTGCTGGTCGCTTGAGTTCAACATGGCGGCGAGCCGGGGGCCATCTCTGGTTGTGTCCGGGCCGCTGGTTCTATCTCGGGCGGCTTTTCAGCCGCCGGTGCGGCTGTTGAGGCCGGTTCTCTGCTGCGTTGCTTTGCCTTCACCTAACGCTCGGACGGCAGGTCGGCCGCCGGAGACATCCGGATGGTGTTCTAGCTGCGGGGCTCGCTGGTCTGCCCACCTCCATCCTGGCTTTACCATGGCACTATCATTGAACCAAGCCTGCTTCTACCTGCATCCCCTTCCTATCCCATTTGATCCCTTGATTCCATCTCCCCTTTATTTATGCTTCTTCCACCTGGTTTCTGGCGGGGTAAATTGTATTTTGCATTTTTCTTAATATTTTCATATTTTATTTTATTTTATTTTATTTTATTTTTACTCATGGTTATATCTCTTTCTTTATTTCTTTCTTTATTGTATTGTAGTTTTGTATTTATTTATCTATTTTAGTGGTTGTTAGACCCCTGTTCAGCGGGTCATTTGTTTGATTTGTATTTTATATTCGTTTTGTACTTTATATCCGCTTTTTTTTATTGCCATGATTGCAGGGGCTCACATACCAACTGTGACGGCCCGTGGGCGGTACGCTTGTAGCCGGGGGGTTCGTCCGATCAGAAGAACCCGGGTCAGGCATCTTCGGCCTGTCCCGCGTTCTGACCCCTCGGCTCGCTGCCACGAGTCCGGGAGTCACTTCTCCAGTGCCTCCAGCCTTTCCTGCACTCTGCTGAATGCCAGGTCAGTCCACAATAAAATCCCCATCATATATGATTCCATCTTAGATGGGCGGACTGACCTGGCTCTTATTACCGAGACCTGGGTGGGTGAGGAGGGAGCTTCGCTCTCCCTTCTGTGCCCACCCGGGTACTTGGTTCAGGGTGTGGGAAGGCTGGAGGGTCAGAAGGGTGGAGGGGTCGCAATCGTCTATCGGGACTCTTTTTATGTCTGCAGGGCCTCGACATTGGTTAGCCAGGGGTTAGAGTGCCTTCACCTGTTAGTGGGACAGCGGGACAGATTTGGCATTGTGCTGGGTTACCGTGCTCCCCGCAACCCAGCCCAATCCCTCCCAGAGCTCACCGAGTTTATCGCCGCTGCGCTGTATTGAGGTCCCCGCGCCTTTTGGTTGCGGGCGACTTCAATGTGCATGCCGGCGGTGAACTCTCTGGTGCAGCTCTGGAATTCATGGAATCCATGGCTTCCATGGGTCTGTCTCAGCATGTTTTATGCCCCACTCACAGGTCTGGCCATACCCTGGATCTGGTGTTTTCCTCCATGTCGGGGAATTCGAGTCTGGAGGTAGGGGCATTGTCTCCCTGCCTGTGTCATGGTCAGACCATCACCTGCTCTCTTTCCCCTTGGCGATTCCGGCCCCTCCTCGCGGGGACCATCGGCCTCTTGTTTTGGCCCGCCCCGGAGACTTATGGACCCTTCACGGTTCCAGGAGGCCTTCGGGGGTATTTCCTGGAGAACTGGCTGGCGCGCCGCCGAGGTTGTGGCTAACCATTGGTTTGATACAGCTGCCCATACCATCGACCGGATCGCCCCTAAGCGTCTTCTCCGGTGCCGAGCTCGGTCCTCACCGTGGTTCACGTCTGAGCTCCGAGCAATGAAGCAGCTGAGGAGAAGACTAGAGCGCAGCTGGAGAAGAACCCGGACGGCTAATAACAAGGCTGCCGTTATCTCCCAGACTAGGCGCTATTCCAACGCGATCAGGGAGGCCCAAAGATCTTTTTTCTCCCTGAGAATTGGTGAGGCCTCGAGCCGCCAGGCGGAGCTCTTCCGGGTGGTTCGGGACCTCACCAATCCTAGTCTGGCAAGGCCTCCTCCTACTGATTTCAGTAGCGAGAACTTTGCAGCCTTCTTTCGAACAAAAATTGAGGCCATCCGGACCGGCTTCGACTCCGGTTGCAGTAGCACTGCCCCGGCATCCCCAGTTGCTGGTCCGCCTTCGTCGCCTCGGTTGGAGGAGCTTGGGCCTGTTTCTGCTGTTGAGGCCTCCAAGGCTATGGCTCACTGCCGGCCGGCGTCTACTCCTTTCGATCCCTGCCCTGCCTGGCTTATAAAAGCTGCCAGCGGGACTATAGCCGAGTGGGCTTCGGTCATCGCCACCGCCTCCTTCAGCGAGGGGGTTTTTCCCTCCCGTCTGAAGGAGACGGTGGTAAAGCCCATTCTCAAAAAACCTGGCCTGTGTCCGGACGATTTAGCGAACTATCATCCTATCGCTAACGTCCCGTTTCTGGGTAAGGTGATCGAGAGGGTGGCGGCGGTTCGGTTGCAGTCGTACCTGGAGGACCGGCAGTGCCTCGATCCTTGCCAGTCCGGGTTCAGGCCTCGCCGGGGACCGAAACAGCTTTGGTCGCGCTGCAAGATGACCTAATCCGGGCGGCCGACAGGGGTTGCTCTACCCTGTTGGTTCTCCTGGATTTGTCGGCGGCCTTTGATACCGTCGACCACGGTATCCTGTTGGATCGGCTCTCTGAGGTGGGGATCAGGGGCTCTGCTTGCAGATGGCTCCGGTCCTTCCTGGAGGGCCGTCCTCAGTACGTTCAGCATGGGGGGGAGTTGTCGGCTCCTTGGATTCTCCCTTGTGGGGTTCCACAGGGGTCGTCGCTGTCCCCTATGCTGTTTAACCTCTACGTAAGGCCGCTGGCTGGGGTCATTAGGAGATTTGGAGTCTGCTGTCATCAGTACGCTGATGACACGCAGCTCTATCTCTCCTTTTCCACCTCTGCAGTGGAAGCTGTGAGGATCCTTGATGAGTGCCTGGAGGCCGTACTGGCTTGGACCGGGGCGAACAGGCTTAAGCTCAACCCCGAGAAGACGGAGGTTATGTTCTTTGGGAGCTCACCATCTGGGTACGGTGGCCCTCTTCCCTGTCTGGGGGGGGGGGTTTCCCTCCAGCCGGCGGAGAGGGTGCGGAATCTGGGCGTGGTCCTGGACCCGGCGCTGACCATGGAGGCCCAGGTGGCGTCGGTGACCAGGGCCGCTTATTATCATCTTCGTCAGGTCGCCCAGATCCGCCCGTACCTGGATGTTGACTCACTGAGAACAGTGGTCCAGGCACTGGTGATCTCGAGGCTGGACTACTGCAACGCCCTCTACATGGGGTTGCCCTTGACTCTTCTCCGGCGCCTGCAGCGGGTACAGAATGCGGCGGCCAGGCTGGTGGTGGGTGCGCGTCGATATGACCGCATCACCCCAGTCCTGGTCCGCCTGCACTGGTTGCCCGTTGCAGCCCGGATTAGATTCAAGGTCTTGGTTTTAGTTTATAAAACCCTCCATGGCTTGGGACCGGACTACTTGACAGAGCGCATCGTCCAGCGATCCACCTCGGCCCGTCCTGTTCGGCAGGTGCGAGCGCACTCGCTGCGGGTTGCCACCCCACGAGAGGCCCGGAAGACGTTTACTCGGAACCGGGCCTTCTCAGTGGCAGCCCCATCCTTATGGAATTAAATCCCCAGCGAAGTGCGCTCTGCAGAGTCCCTGCAGGCCTTCCGGAAAGCATTGAAGACCTACTTATTCCGGGAGGCCTTTGGCGATTTTTAGTTTAACGGTATCCTTTTTTTTTTCCCCGCCATCGCTATTAACCGTCACTGATCGATTTATCTAATTTTGATGGTTAATTTGGTAAGACTCGTTTCCCCTGCAGGCTGGGATGCAGGAGGATTTTATATTATTATCATTATTATGTCTGTTTTATTGTGTCATGTTGATTTGAATTTACTATATTTGTTGTATTGATTGTTTGGTTGTCATTGATAGCCCTTGTTAGCCGCTTAGAGTTCTACCCGTAGAAGATAAGCGGGATATAAATATAACAATAAAATAAATAAATAAAAATAAATAAACTCTGCCTCCCAAGGCAGAAACAATCCTCCCTTCTGGCTCTTTGGCTTTGTGCCTTCCCAATCCCTAGCCTGGGTGGCTGGTATCCTGCAAGCCTGCCTAGCCTACATACCTGTAAACCGGACTGCCTGCTTCCCTGACTGCCCGCCCCTCTGCCAACCTGCCTTCCTGTCAGACTCCCAGCTTTGAGCATGCCTTCCAGCTGCTTCTCATTCAACCTCCTCTAGTCTAGCCTTCTGGCCTCCCCTACTTTGTCCTCTGGGCTGGTCTGTGACCCACTAAGAAGGACTCTGGGTTTGTGGTCTGGTCTCCTTTAGAGGTGGTGGTGGTGAATGATCACCCGAGAGGGGAACTCAATCAGGAATACTGGGAAGGGGGTTAGGGTTAGGTAAGGGGGATGCTATGGCCTCCGCCACTCTGTCCTCTGGGCTGCAGAACACTGTGACTCACTAAGAAGGACTGAAGTGGAATGTACTTGCGCGTACTGTGTGTATACTGTACTGCACAATAACCGTGTGTTGTCCGTTTCTTAGAAATAGAAGAGCCTGTCAGGAGGAACTTCCAGGGTGGGTTCATGGTGGATCTGTGAGTCTGTGTGACTCATTAAGAAGGGCATTGCCCTTGCCTATTGGCAGTTTGCTACTTGCCAGCGTAACAGCACATGGGAAGGAAGAGTCAGACAGAACTCTTCCTTGCTGTCCTTTTGGCAGCATCAAGACTCAGGCCTTTGGGTATTATTTATTTTATTTATTTATTCTTGAGTTTGTATCCCGCCCATCTTCCCAACGGGAACTCTGGGCGGCGAACATGGCTGAGCAATTCAGCAAATACAGATAGGAAATACAGACAAGGGAATAAAAGACGAGACCAACAAGTCAATAGAAGTAAAATAAAACATATTAAAAAAGCAGAGGCAAGGCGCACCCTTAAATTCAGACTCGTCGCTGCTATTAAATTCAACTAAATATCGATGGCGGATTTAGAAGAGGAAAAAAAAAAAGGGGGGGGAGGGCTAAGCTAGGTCACCAAAGGCCTCGCGGAATAGGATGGTCTTCACCGCTTTACGGAAGGCCAGCAGGGACTCTGCAGAGCGCACTTCGCAAGGCAGAGAGTTCCATAAGGATGGAGCGGCCACCGAGAAAGCTCGGTTCCGGGTAAGGGACCGCCTGACCTCTCGGGGGGATGGAACCTGCAGCAAGTGCGCTCGCGACTGCCGAACCGGTCGGGCCGATGTTGACCGCTGGGCGATCCGCTCCGCCAGGTAGTCCGGACCCAGGCCATGGAGGGTTTTATAAACTAAAACCAAGACCTTGAATCTGATCCGGGAGGCAACGGGTAGCCAATGCAGCCGGGCCAGCACCGGGGTGATGCGGTCAAAGCGACGCGCACCCGCCACCAGTCTGGCCGCTGCATTTTGCACCCGCTGCAATCGCCGGAGGAGAGTCAAGGGCAACCCCATGTAGAGAGCGTTACAGTAGTCCAGCCTCGAGATCACCAGCGCCTGGACCACTGTCCTCAGGGAGTCCCCGTCTAGGTAGGGGCGAATCTGGGCGATCTGGCGAAGATAATAGAATGCGGACCTAGTCACAGCCGCCACCTGGGCATCCAGGGACAAGGCAGGGGTCCAGGATCACGCCCAGATTCCGGACCCTCTCCGCCAGATGAAGGGAAACTCCCTCCAAGCTGGGGAGGGGGCCCTCATACCCAGACGGGGAGCTCCCAAAGAACATCACCTCGGTCTTCCCAGGGTTGAGTTTGAGCCTGTTGGCCCTGGTCCAAGCCATGACCGCCTCCAGACACTGGTCGAGGGACCGGACAGCTTCCACTGCAGAGGTGGAAAAACAGAGATAGAGCTGCGTGTCATCAGCGTACTGATGACAACGCAGCCCAAATCTCCTGATGACCCCCGCCAGCGGCCTTACATAGATGTTAAACAGCATGGGGGAGAGAGACGAGCCCTGCGGAACCCCACAAGGGAGTGTCCACGGGGCCGACAACTCTCCTCCATGCTGTACATACTGGGGCCGACCCTGAAGGAAGGATCGGAGCCAACTGAGAACGCTGCCTCCGATCCCAACCTCCCGGAGCCGGTCCAGTAGGATACCGTGGTCGACGGTATCAAAGGCCGCTGACAGATCCAGGAGAACCAACAGGGTAGAGCAACCCCTGTCGGCCGCCCGGATCAGGTCATCTTGCAGCGCGACCAGAGCTGTCTCGGTACCCCGGCCAGGCCTGAAGCCAGACTGGCAAGGATCAAGGCACCGCTGTTCCTCCAAGAATGATTGAATCCGCACCGCGGCCACCCTCTCGATGACCTTGCCCATGAAGGGAACGTTGGCGATCGGTCGGTAGTTGGACAATTGATCCGACGCCAATCCCGGTTTTTTCAAAATGGGCTTGATCACCGTCTCCTTCAGACGAGAGGGGAAAACCCCCTCGCTGAAGGAGGCGGTGGCGATGGCAGCGGCCCACTCGGGTATGCTCCCTCCGGCAGATTTGATGAGCCAGGATGGGCAAGGATCGAAGGGGGTGGTCGCGGGGACGCAATGGGCAATAGCCCTGGAGGCATCCAAAGGAGAGACAGGCCCAAACTCAACCAGTTGAGAAGAGCGGGGGTGAGGGAGCTGGGGATGGCGAGGGGGCTAGTGTTACTGGAGTCAAAGTCGGCGCGGATGGCCTCTATTTTAGATCTAAAAAAGACTGCGAAATTCTCACTACTGAAATCAGTAGGAGGAGGCCTAGCCAGACTAGGATTGGTGAGGTCCCGAACCACCCGGAAGAGTTCTGCCTGGCGGTTCGAGGCCTCACCAATTCTCAGGGAGTAATAAGATCTTCTAGCCTCCCTGATCGCTCGCGAGTAGCGCCTAGTCTGGATCACAACAGCAGTCTTGTTATTCTCCGTCCGGCTCTGTCTCCAGATGCTCTCCAGTCTCCTCCGTTCCTGCTTCATCGCTCTAAGCTCCGCCGTGAACCACGGCGAAGCTCGAGCTCTGCCACGGAGGAGACGCTTGGGGGCGATTCGGTCGACGGCACTGGCAGCTGACTCAAACCATTGGTTGGCCAAGGCCTCGGCCGAATCGTCAGCCAGACCACCAGGGAGCTCCCCGAAGGCTTCCCGGAACCTGACCGGATCAAGAAGCCTTCGGGGGCGTGCCCAAACAGGGGGCCGTTGGTCCCCGCGGGGAGGGGCCGCCACCGACAGGGAAAAAGACAGCAGGTGATGATCTGTCCATGACACAGGAGAGGAAGCAATGTCCCTCACCTCCAGATTGGAATCCCCCGACTTGGAGGTAAACACCAGGTCCAAGGTGTGCCCGGACCTGTGGGTAGGGCAAGAAACAAGCTGGGATAGATTCATGGACGTCATGGTGTCCATGAATTCCAGAGCTACACCAGCGAGCCCATCGCCAGCATGCACGTTGAAGTCCCCGACGACCAAAAGCCGGGGGGACTTCAACAGCGCAGCGGCGATGAACTCCGCGAGCTCTGGTAGGGATTGCACTGGGTTGCGGGGAGCGCGGTAACCCAGTACAATGCCAAATCTATTTATTTATTTATTTATTTATTTATACAGCTTATATACCGCCCGTCTTCCTGAAAGGAACTCCGGGCGGTTTACAATAAATGTACAAACAACAAATTAAAACAACAACTAAAATAAGCAATAAAACAAAACGGCTGCAGCAGATGGCGGGACCAAAAAAAAAAAAAAAAAAGGTGTCACCCAAACGCCTCCCGGAAGAGAAGGGTTTTCAGCGCCTTCCGGAAGGCAGGCAGGGACTCTGCAAGGCGCACTTCTGCTGGTAGGTGATTCCATAGGGTTGGGCCAGCCACAGAGAAGGCTCGGGTGCGGGTGGAAGTTCTCCGAGCCTCCCTAGGCGTGGCCACACGCAGCATGTGCGCCCGCGACAACCTGGTCGGACGGGCCGGGTTGACCGCTGGTCGATCCGCTCCGTCAGGTAGCCAGGTCCTAGGCCATGGAGGGTTTTGTAAACCAAAACCAGGACCTTGAATCTAATTCGGGCTGCAACGGGCGACCAGTGCAGACGAGCCAAGACTGGGGTGATGTGCTCGAATCGACGCACACCAGCCACCAGTCTGGCTGCCGCATTTTGGACCCGCTGCAAGCGCCGAATGAGAGTCAAGGGCAACCCCATGTAGAGCGCGTTGCAATAGTCCAGTCTAGAGATCACCAGCGCCTGGACCACAGTTCTGAGGGAGTCCTCATCCAGGTACGGACGAATCTGGGCAATACGTCGAAGATGGAAAAAGGCAGCCCTGGACACGGCGGACACCTGGGCTTCCAGGGTGAGCGCCGGGTCCAGGACTACGCCCAGATTTCGGACACAGTCCGATGGCCTGAGGGAAACACCCTCCAAGGTGGGATACGGGCCACCGTAGCTGGATGAGGAAGCCCCAAAGAACATGACCTCGGTCTTATCGGGGTTGAGCTTGAGCCTGTTAGCCCTGGTCCATTCCATGACTGCGCCCAGACACTGATCGAGGGTCCGGACAGCCTCATCTGCAGCGGTAGAAAAGGAGACATAGAGCTGCGTGTCATCAGCGTACTGATGGCAGCAGACTCCATGCCTCCTAATGACCTCAGCCAGCGGCCTGATGTAAATATTGAACAGCATGGGAGAGAGAGACCCCCTGTGGAACCCCGCAAGGGAGTATCCAAGGGGCCGACATCTCGCCCCCATGCTGAACCTGCTGGGGGCGGTCCCCGAGGAAGGACCGGAACCAACTGTGAACAGTGCCCCCGATCCCAACCTCGGAGAGCCGATCCAGCAGGATACCGTGGTCGACGGTATCAAAGGCCGCTGACAAATCCAGGAGGACCAACAGGGAGGAGCACCCCCCGTCGGCCCTCCGGATGAGGTCATCTTGCAGAGCGACCAAGACTGTCTCGGTCCCCCGACCAGGCCTGAACCCAGACTGGAACGGATCCAGGGCATGCTCGGCCTCCAGATAGGATTGAAGCCGGATCGCGGCCACCCTCTCGATCACCTTGCCCATAAAAGGAACGTTAGCGATCGGGCGAAAGTTGGATAATTCGCCCGGCGCTAAGCTTGGTTTCTTCAGGATGGGCTTTACCACGGTCTCCTTCAGACGGGAAGGGAAAATCCCTTCCCTGAAGGAGGCCGTGGCGATGATCGAAGCCCACCCTGAGATGTTCGTGGCAACTGCTTTCATGAGCCATGAGGGGCAAGGGTCGAAGGGGGTGGACGCGGGCCGGCAATGGGCAATAGCCCTGGAGGCCTCAAGGGAGGTGACAGGCCCAAACTCAACCATGCGAGGAGACCGAGGGGGCACAGCCGCCGGGGATGCCGAGAGTGGGCTATGGCAACAGGATTCGAAACCGGAACGGATGGCCTCTATTTTTGATCGAAAAAAGGCTGCAAAGTTCTCACTACTGAAATCAGTAGGAGGAGGCCTAGTCAGTCCAGGATTAGTGAGGTCGCGAACCACACAGAACAATTCCGCTTGGTGGTTCGAGGCCTCACTAATTCTCAGGGTGCAATAAGATCTTCTAGCAGCCCTGATCGCATGAACATAGCACCTGGACTGTGCGATGACTGCAGCCTTCTTAATAGCCGTCCGGTTCTTCCTCCAGCTGCGCTCCAGCCTCCTCCGTTCATGCTTCATCGCTCGAAGCTCTTCCGTGAACCACGGCGAGGAACGAGCTCTACAGCAGATGAGGCGCCTAGGGGCGATCTGGTCGACAGCCCGGGATGTTTCATCAAACCATTGATCCACCATGGAGTCTACCAGATCGTCAGCCAGTCCGCCGGGAGGCTCCCCGAGGACTTCCCGAAACCGATCAGGGTCAAGGAGTCTACGGGGGCGGGCCCAAACAGTGGGCCGGAGGTCCCCGCGGGGTGGGGCGGCGATCGATACAGAGAAGGACAGCAGGTGGTGGTCTGACCATGACACGGGGGTGGGAACAAGGTCCCACACCCTCAGACACGAATCCTCAGACGCGGAGGAAAATACCAGATCCAGGGTGTGTCCAGATCTGTGTGTTGGGCATAAAACATGCTGGGCCAGGTTCATGGAGGCCATGGACTGCATGAATTCCAGAGCAGCACCAGACAGGTCACCGCCAGCATGCACGTTGAGATCACCCACCACCAAAAGGCGGGGGGTTCTCAACAGGGCAGTGGCGATGAACTCGGTGAGCTCTGGTAGGGATTGTGCTGGGTTGCGGGGAGCACGGTAACCGAGCACAATGCCAAACCTGTCCCGCTGCCCAACCAACAGATGAACACATTCCAACCCTGGAATCACCAACGTTGAGGCCCTGCTGATTTGAATAGTATCCCTGTACACGATGGCCACACCACCCCCCTTACGACCCTCCGACCTTCCTGCCCCCTGCACCAGAAACCCAGGCGGGCACAGCTGGGCGAGCGAAGCCCCCCCTGCGCCCACCCAGGTCTCGGTAATGCACGCCAGGTCGGCCCTCCCATCAACAATGGTGTCATGAATGATGGGGATCTTATTATGGACCGACCTGGCGTTCATCAGAAGGCAAGTAAGATCGGAGGCGCTGGCGGAGTGGCTCCGAGGCACGTGACAGTGAGCTGGAGGGTCAGAACGGGGGACAGGCGCGAGATGTCTGGCCCGGGTTCTTCTTAGCCGACTAACCGCCCAGCCCCTAGCGTACCGACCACGGCCCGACACGACAGGTATGGCGGTCCCTGCCTGCATGATGGAGGGTGAAAAGGGAGAGAAGAAGAAAAAAAATTAACACAACACTAAAATACAACTATAAATAAAATACACAGCAATGTAACAAGAACAATTACAAATTACAAATTACAAATTACAAAGAAAAAAAAAGCATACAATGAGTTCAACACCAGGGCTGGGGAAAAGGAACGGGGGGAGGACGCAGAATGTCTCACTAAGGCAATTAGTGGGCGGTGGTAGATGGTACATAAGGTGGACTGTGTTAATTTGATGTTAAAAACACATGTTAAAACACATGCAAGAACAGAGGACAAAGGGGAAACAGGCCGACGGCCGTCAGAAGGGCTAGCAACGGCCTCAGGGCCAGATTGGGCCCAATCATAATGGCAGCAGACCAAACCCCGGCCCTCCGCAAATGATGCAGCAAGGGCTGGTAGGTGGCTTAAAAAGCCCAGGATGAGCGTCCTGAGCCCAGCTCCTCCCCCCACAGCAGCAGGAGGCCAACTGCTCTGGTGACTCTCTCACAGGTGAGGTGTGGGTCTTGGCTGGCAGGTGCAGATGCAGCAAGGGCTGGTAGGTGGCTTAAAAGCCCAGGATGAGTGTCCTGAGCCCAGCTCCTCTTCCCCACAGCAGCAGGAGGCCAACTGCTCCGGTGACTCTCTCACAGGTGAGGTGTGGGTCTTGGCTGGCAGGTGCAGATGCAGCAAGGGCTGGTAGGTGGCTTAAAAAGCCCAGGATGAGTGTCCTGAGCCCAGCTCCTCTTCCCCACAGCAGCAGGAGGCCAACTGCTCTGGTGACTCTCTCACAGGTGAGGTGTGGGTCTTGGCTGGCAGGTGCAGATGCAGCAAGGGCTGGTAGGTGGCTTAAAAAGCCCAGGATGAGTGTCCTGAGCCCAGCTCCTCTTCCCCACAGCAGCAGGAGGCCAACTGCTCTGGTGACTCTCTCACAGGTGAGGTGTGGGTCTTGGCTGGCAGGTGCAGATGCAGCAAGGGCTGGTAGGTGGCTTAAAAGCCCAGGATGAGCGTCCTGAGCCCAGCTCCTCTTCCCCACAGCAGCAGGAGGCCAACTGCTCTGGTGACTCTCTCACAGGTGAGGTGTGGGTCTTGGCTGGCAGGTGCAGATGCAGCAAGGGCTGGTAGGTGGCTTAAAAGCCCAGGATGAGCGTCCTGAGCCCAGCTCCTCTTCCCCACAGCAGCAGGAGGCCAACTGCTCCGGTGACTCTCTCACAGGTGAGGTGTGGGTCTTGGCTGGCAGGTGCAGATGCAGCAAGGGCTGGTAGGTGGCTTAAAAAGCCCAGGATGAGTGTCCTGAGCCCAGCTCCTCTTCCCCACAGCAGCAGGAGGCCAACTGCTCCGGTGACTCTCTCACAGGTGAGGTGTGGGTCTTGGCTGGCAGGTGCAGATGCAGCAAGGGCTGGTAGGTGGCTTAAAAGCCCAGGATGAGCGTCCTGAGCCCAGCTCCTCTTCCCCACAGCAGCAGGAGGCCAACTGCTCTGGTGACTCTCTCACAGGTGAGGTGTGGGTCTTGGCTGGCAGGTGCAGATGCAGCAAGGGCTGGTAGGTGGCTTAAAAGCCCAGGATGAGCGTCCTGAGCTCAGCTCCTCTTCCCCACAGCAGCAGGAGGCCAACTGCTCTGGTGACTCTCTCACAGGTGAGGTGTGGGTCTTGGCTGGCAGGTGCAGATGCAGCAAGGGCTGGTAGGTGGCTTAAAAGCCCAGGATGAGTGTCCTGAGCCCAGCTCCTCTTCCCCACAGCAGCAGGAGGCCAACTGCTCCGGTGACTCTCTCACAGGTGAGGTGTGGGTCTTGGCTGGCAGGTGCAGATGCAGCAAGGGCTGGTAGGTGGCTTAAAAAGCCCAGGATGAGCGTCCTGAGCCCAGCTCCTCTTCCCCACAGCAGCAGGAGGCCAACTGCTCCGGTGACTCTCTCACAGGTGAGGTGTGGGTCTTGGCTGGCAGGTGCAGATGCAGCAAGGGCTGGTAGGTGGCTTAAAAGCCCAGGATGAGTGTCCTGAGCCCAGCTCCTCTTCCCCACAGCAGCAGGAGGCCAACTGCTCCGGTGACTCTCTCACAGGTGAGGTGTGGGTCTTGGCTGGCAGGTGCAGATGCAGCAAGGGCTGGTAGGTGGCTTAAAATGCCCAGGATGAGTGTCCTGAGCCCAGCTCCTCTTCCCCACAGCAGCAGGAGGCCAACTGCTCCGGTGACTCTCTCACAGGTGAGGTGTGGGTCTTGGCTGGCAGGTGCAGATGCAGCAAGGGCTGGTAGGTGGCTTAAAAAGCCCAGGATGAGTGTCCTGAGCCCAGCTCCTCTTCCCCACAGCAGCAGGAGGCCAACTGCTCCGGTGACTCTCTCACAGGTGAGGTGTGGGTCTTGGCTGGCTGGTGGGACTATCTCGCTGTCCCACCAACAGGTGTAGGCATTCTAACCCCGGACTCACCAAAGTCGAGGCCCTGGTCACAAAAAGCGATTCCCTGTAAACGATGGCGACCCCTCCCCCCCTCTGACCCTCCGGCCTGCCAACTCCCTGAACCAGAAACCCGGGTGGGCACAGCTGGGCGAGGGAAGCTCCCCCCTCTGAGCCCACCCAGGTCTCTGTGATACAGGCCAGGTCGGTCCTGCTGTCAACAATGGTGTCAAAGATGACAGCGGTCTTATTGTGGACCGACCTGGCATTAAGAAGGAGACAGGTCATGCCGGAGGCGCTGGTGGAGTGGCTACCGGACACGTGGCGGTGGACTGGGGAGTCAGAACGCGGGACAGGCGCAAGTTGCCTGACCCTAGTTCTTCTTAACCGACCAACTCCCCAGTTCTGAGCATATCGTCCACGGCCCAACACGGTTGGTATTTGAGTCCCTGCGGTCATGGTGATCTAGCAGGAAAGAAAAAAAAAAAAGGGAAAAAAAAGGCAAATATAGAGGGTACAGGTAAATACAGAATTAACAAACAATAATAATTAGACAGGAGCAAATAATAAGTAATAAACTAACAAACAATATACTAACCAATAATAAAAAGAACTATAAGTTAAGCAACTGGGCAAGCTGCCAAATGTAGATGCAACACACCTGGAATTAAGTAAAGTGGATCTAGCCAGGTGATTTCAAGGCTGAGCTGATAATATCAAGGGCACAGCAATTGGCAGGTTGCCTAACAGACCAGTACCCTATAACGAAAAATAAAAAGGCCAAAGCAAAATAAGTAAGATAGATAGGCAAAAGAACACAACCAAAATAAAATAAAGAAATAAAATAGAATAAAATAACATAAACAATTGAGCGTAAAGGCCAGGTACTGATGGAAAACCGGGTAGAACGGAGGAGGGGGGGAGAGAGAGGGGCAGAGGGACAGATTGAGCTGGGGGCTATGGGGGAAAAAGAAAAGTGATGGTAAGAATAAAATAAGAGTAGGAAGGGGGGCGAAAGAAAAAGCGAGGATCCGCAGCATAGGGTCACCCATTGAAATCCTACCTCCTCCTCCCCCCTCCACCCTCCCCCAAGTCCCCCAAATCAAGCCCTATCCCTCAGGCGCTTTGTCTGAGATAAAAGTTGAAGGGGAAGTCTGGTCCATGCAGCGAGGCTGGAGATGAAAAGCCGCCATGCCGTGCCCAAGTCCCAGAGAAGGAGAGAAGGGGGATGCGTGCCGGTGGCCGAAAAGTCACCCGAGTATCCATGCCGCCAGTGGCCGTTCCACCAACCGACCCCCCCAGACTTGCCGCCGGAGGCTGGAACAACAAAGAAGGGACGCCGGACCCTGAGGCAGCCAAAAGGACTCCGGAAGACTCCGGAGGACTCGCCGGCGGCCGAACCTCCGCCCGAGCTTCCGAGCCGGGATTGAGAGCCAGGAGTTCACGGGCGAACGAACCACCGCCCGGGCGCCCGAACCAACGATTCGCCGGCGGCCGAAATGCCGCCCGATCGCCGGCTCCAGCAGCCAGCGAGCCCAGCCATCGCACAGACCTGCCACAGAATATGGCAAGATGGTAAACGCCAGCAGAGCGATGGAGGCGGGCGGCCAGCGCGACATCCAGCTCTTCACCATAGCGCAGCGCCGGCCAGGTCGTAAAGGGGCCCGTCAGCAGCCAGATGAAAGCAAGGGCGAACAAAGTCCCACGGCTGGAAGGGATCCGAGGCAGAACGGGTCCCTCGCGATCAGTTGGAGACAGCGGCGAGCTGGCAGACAAGAGCCTGGCAGGACCCCCGACAGGGCTCCGGCAGTCGACAACACCAGCGCACCAGGCGCCGGCACACAGCAGTCCCGGGAGGGAGCCAGGGTGGCGGTCACGGACCGCGGACCCCCAGGTCCTCAAAGACAGCCAGAAGTGCGAGCCGGACCACTCTCGATGCTCTCTCCTCGGCACATCTGGAGGTCGAACCACGGACAACCGAGGGGCACGCTGCATGGTAGAGTTATGAAAGCCGCACGAGAGGGAAGGGACGCTCAGCAAATAGGTACCTTGAAGCGGCGGCAGATCGAATGTTAAGCCGCGAGATGACAGCTCAGGCCAGATGTTCAGGCTTCCGATTCGACCAGTCAGTCGCTAGGTTCGCTTTTGGTCGCCCAGCTGAGCCCCTTTTGACCCCCCTCTCCGTGCCCGAAGATGAGACCTGGCCGAGCCCAGCAAAATTAAAGAAAAAACATCACATTCGGCAGCGCAAAATGTAAAATTATGTGAAAGCACAAGGGCGCGCTGAAAAAACCGTGGCAGCTGCCGATCGCCATCTTCAGTATCTGCCACTCTGTCCTCTGGGCTGCACGACACTGTGGCTCACTAAGAAGGACATCTTACTGGCGTGCTGGTGGCACTCTAGAAGATTTGCCTGAAAGTTCCAGGCTTGGCTTTTGGAGCTGTAGGAACTGTGACTGACTACTCAGACTCACTCAAGCTATGTGGCCCCCGCCACTCTTTCCTCTGGGCTGCAAGACACTGTGGCTCACTAAGAAGGGAATTGTACTTGCGTGCTGGTGGCACTCTGTCACCATTTACAAATCAAATAGAAGATTTGCCCGAAAGTTCCAGGCTTGGCTCTTGGAGTTGTGGAAACTGTGATTCACTACGAAGGGCATGGTAGAGATTTGCCACTTTGCCAGCAGTTAGCAAGTCTACCAGCACACAGCTGGGAAGGAAGAGTCAGACTCAGATTCTGGCTTGCTGTCCTTTTGGCAGCTTGTGTGGTCTAAGACTCAGACACACTCAAGCTCTGTGTCTTCTCCCTGCCTGCCTGTCAGGCTCCCGGCACTCCCAGCTTAGAGGAGGCCTTCCAGGTGCTTCTCCTTCAGCCTAACAGCATGGTTCAGTGCTTCAGGTTCAGCCTCCGAGGTGACATGCGCCCTGTTGGCCACTCCCCTCAACTTGCCCATGCAGCAACCCCGGCTGCCCCCGCCTCTAGGCGGAAAATCACTTGACCAACTGTAAGGTGCAGTCATGACATCAACTATTTTGTTTAGAATTGGGGGAATCTGTCATCCTGGTTCTTCACACAATCCAGGTTGGGAAATCCCTTGGCAGAAGGAGGGGAGATTCCTAACTAGGTGCTTCTCCCTCCACCTCCTCTAGTCAGGCCTTCTGGCCTCCGCTTCTTCACTCTGAGCTGCCAAACACTGTGACTCACTAAGGAGGAAATTGTGGTTGTGTGCTAGAAAACAGCTGTGGGCTGGGCCCATGTTGATTAGGCAGGCAGAACTCTGCCTTGCTCTCCTCAAGTGGCTTGCGCAGCCACCTTATGCGAAAGCACCCTGGTACTCTGCCTGACTGTCTGGGAGTGGGACAGTGTCCAGCAGCAGGCCGTGGTTCTTCAGGGAGGAAGAACGGGGAAGAAGGCCTGTGGAAAGTAAAAGACAGCTCCGCTTCTGAGAGTGGGAAGAGGCAGGCCTTTCTGCAGGAAGTGTTGCCAACTTGCCGCTGTGTGGGAGTTTTGTCAGCCTCCGCTACTCTTTCCTCTGGGCTGCAATGCACTGTGGCTCACTAAGAAGGAAGGGAGGAAGCCTCCAGGCTTGGTTCTTGGTGGATACTCTGACACACACTGACTGTGACTCTGTGATTCACAGGCCTACTGTCTCCTCCGCCACTCTTTCCACTGGGCTGCCAACTGTGGCTCACTAAGAAGGAAGGGAGGAAGCCTCCAGGCTTGGTTCTTGGTGGATACTCTGACGCACACTGACTGTGACTCTGTGATTCACAGGCCTACTGTCTCCTCTGCCACTCTTTCCTCTGGGCTGCAAGACACTGTGGCTCACTAAGAAGGAAGGGAGACAGCTCCAGGCTTGGTTCTTGGTGGATACTGGGAAGAGGCTCTGTGATTCACAGGCCTTTCTCCTCCGAAGTCTTTCCACTGGGCTGCCAACTGTGGCTCACTAAGAAGTTTTGTCAGGCCTCCAGGCTTGGTTCTTCATACTCTGAGCTGACTGTGACTCACTGTGACTCACAGGCCTAGGACATTGTGCCACTTTTCCACTGGGCTGCCAACTGTGGCTCACTAAGAAGGAAGGGAGGAAGCCTCCAGGCTTGGTTCTTGGTGGATACTCTGTCGCGCACTAAAAGTGACTTGTGATTCAAGTTCCATCCCTGGTCCTCCTCCGTGGATTTCTACTGGTCTGTTTCACTGACTCACTAAGAAGGTGGAGGAAGCCTACAGGCTTGGTTCTTGGTGGATACTGCAAAGCACTGACTCACTGAGAAGGATTCACAGGCCTGGGATGGGATTTTTCCTCTGAGCTGCAAGACACAGCTGCTCACTAAGAAGGAAGACCCCGCTCTGGCTTGGAGTCCTTTTCTCAGGCTGGACTCAGGCCTCAGAGTCAGGCCCCATGTGGCCCCCGCTGCTCTTTCCTCTGGCTGCTACAAGACACTGTGGCTCACTAAGAAGGAAAATGTGCTTGTTCCACTGGGCTGCCAACTGTGGCTCACTCAGAAGGGAAGCATCTGAAAGTCCCATGTGTGGTTCTTGGTGCTGTGCTGTGTGACTCAGTCAGTACTAGTTGTTGTTGGATATGTTTTCTTTTACCCAATTTTTAATATTTTTCTGCTCACTTGTCATAATGTGACTCACTTCATCACTGTCAGGGACAATGTTTTCAAGTAGCATTCTACAATTGAAGGAATTTGGGAGATTTTTCAGACATTCAGGCCTCAGAGTTAGGCCCCATGTGGCCCTCGCCACTCTTTCCTCTGGGCTGCAAGACACTGTGGCTCACTAAGAAGGAAAATGTACTTGTTGTGTGCGTAACTGCGTACTCCTGTCTGAAAGTCCCATGTGTGGTTCTTGGTGCTGTGCTGTGTGACTCAGTCAGTACTAGTTGTTGTTGTCACGTTTTCTTTGACCCAATTTTTAATATTTTTCTGCTCACTTGTCATAATGTGCTCTTCATCACTGTCAGTACAATGTTTTCAAGTAGCATTCTACAATTGGGAATTTGGGAGATTTTTGAGATATTCGCCTCAGAGTTAGGCCCCATGTGGCCCCCGCCACTCTTTCCTCTGGGCTGCAAGACACTGTGGCTCACTAAGGAGGGAATTGTACTTGCGTGCTGGTGGCACTCTGTCTGTCACCATATAGAAGATTTGCCTGAAAGTTCCAGGCTTGGTTCTTGGGGGTGTAGGAACTGTGACTGACTACTACTAAGACTCAGACTCACTCAAGCTATGATGTGGCCTCCGCCACTCTTTCCTCTGGGCTGCAAAACACTGTGACTCACTAAGAAGGACAATTTACTGGCGTACTCAGGCCATTCAGCAGCTCGTTTGGGTACTGGAGCTGGCTGGCAATGATCCTCCCCTACTCGGGCCCTGTGGCCTGATCCTCCCTACTCTTTCCTCTGGGCCCTGTGGCCTCAGACTCAGGTCTTTGGGTCTGGAGCTGGCAATGATCCTCCCCTACTACCTCTTTCCTCTGGGCTGCAAAACACTGTGACTCACTAAGAAGGACAATTTACTGGCGTGCTCAGGCCATTCAGTCACTTTGGGTACTGGAGCTGGCAATGATCCTCCCCTACTCGGGCCCTGTGGCCTCAGACTCAGGCCTTTGGGTCTCCGCTACTCTTTCCTCTGGGCTGCATGTGAGTCACTGAGAAGGGAATTCAGGCATTCTTCTTCTAATCGAGCGGTCCTTTTGGCCTCGCCTACTCAGGCCCTGTGGCCTCAGACTCAGGCTATGTGGCCTCCTCCAGCCACTCTGTCCTCTGGGCTGCAAACCACTGTGGCTCACTAAGAAGGGATGAAAACTTACAGTACTAGTACTGTAGCACACTGCTGCTGGGACTTGGCTAAAGTATATGGATCTTTTTCTGCCTTTTTTACCTCATTAACTATGTTATTTGTATGTAATGATTGCTTTCCCTGCAAATAAAATGCAAAAAAACACACATAATGTAGCTTAACAACTAACCTGAACACATGATGTTCAAGCTGGCACTCTTTAACACTGCTTAAACATTTTATAATCATTTTTGCCCAAACCCTGGAACAAAGATTGCCGGACAAGAAAACTTAATGTTACGTTCAAGCTACACTTTTGTAGGTGGTGGCGGTTGAAGAGTTATGTGAGAAGTTGTGGGAACACTCATCAGGAATAGTTGGAGGTGGGGTTAGGGTTAGGGTTAGGGTGGATGTTTTGGCCCCTGCCACTCTGTCCTCTGGGCTGCAGAACACTGTGGCTCACTAAGAAGGGATGAAAACTGCTTGTAGCACAGCTTTGAAGAGGCAGCACGCTACCTTGCTGGCCTTTGGGCAAGCCCGTACTCAGGCCATTCAGCAGCTCCTTTGGGTACTGGAGCTGGCTGGCAATGATCCTCCCTTACTCGGGCCCTGTGGCCTCAGACTCAGGTCTTTGGGTCTCCGCTACTCTGTCCTGTGGGCTGCAAGACACTGTGGCTCACTAAGAAGGGAATTGTACTTGCGTGCTGGTGGCACTCTAGAAGATTTGCCTGAAAGTTCCAGGCTTGGCTTTTGGAGCTGTAGGAACTGTGACTGACTACTCAGACTCACTCAAGCTATGTGGCCTCCGCCACTCTTTCCTCTGGGCTGCAAGACACTGTGGCTCACTAAGAAGGGAATTGTACTTGCGTACGACTACGTATGTACTGTCACTCACCACACAACCACCAAGAGTATGTCAGAAAGTGCCATGTGTGGTTCATGGTGGTACTAGTACTCACAATCACAAAGAAGGGCTAAAAACCTGTGGCCTCTGGTTTGCAGCCCTGTGGCCTCAGACTCAGGCTATGTGTCCTCCGCTACTCTTCACTCTGGGCTGCAAAACACTGTGACTCACTAAGAATGACATTTTGCCTGAGTACTGGGAGTTTGCTGGGATAATAGCACTCACCTTGGACTTTGTGGCCTTGTGGCCTCCCTTTCGCAGGGCCCTGTGGTCTCAGACTCAGCCCTTTTGGGCTCCCCTACTCTGTCCTCTGGGCTGCAAGACACTGTGACCCACTAAGAAGGACACATTTTACTGTTAACACAGCCGTGATGATAAGACAAAAATCTGCCATCACCCAGTTTAAAGTGTTTTCTGCCTGTTCTGGGTCATTGTGGGACGCCCCCATGCTCTGTGGGAATGGGAAGTCAAATCGCACTAAATCGCGGTAGAAACGACAAACGACACGACGAAATGACAAATTTTTGAAAAAATTCGTGAAAAACCGAAAACTACCCGAAACGGACCCATCCCGAAAAACGACAACTCGAAAAAAAAATTTTTTCTGGTCGTGCCCATCTCTAGTTCCGAGTAATTTTTAATATGCCCAAAATGGATGATACTGGATGCCTGCTGTTCGACTCAGAGGCAGTGTTATCATTTGAGCTCTTAGCTGATAGAAGCATGAGCGGCTGGCCCCTCCTGTGATGTGTGGGGGGGCACCCCAGGCCCACCCCACCCTCAGCACAAACTGTCTTTGACTTGAGATCTGAAGATTAGAAAAGAAGAACTGCAGTTATCCAGGAGAAACAAGCGGTGGACCATTTAAAAAAAAACGAAGGGAGAGGGGTGGGGAGGGGGGAAATTCTATCATTGACCAAAGAAGAGAAAACATGGAAAAAGTGCTGTCGAGAAACCCACTGTGGCTTCTCCAGCCCTCCACCTCGGCTTTAAACATAAACTGAGAGAGAATCAAGCAAGGCCACAGGGGATAGTAGGCCGAAGAAGGGGAGATTAGTTGGTGTCCAGTAGGAACTAGTGAAGAATCAGCTGATGCTTGAAAACATAGACCGTGGATAATGCCTTACAGTTGCCTCTTCCAATCAAAGCTCAGCATTATTGTCGTTCTCGGGTCTACTGCTTTTCTGCTTTGACCAGCTTTTTGTCAGGGGCAGGGGCAGGGAGCGAATGACTCGCATTCCATTCTGGGGTCTGTCAAGCCAGAGTCAAGAATGTTAAGCAGTGCTGGGGGGGGATGAATATTCTATGAAATGCTCAGTCGTGTCTCTTTCTTTCTTTCTTTCTTTCTTTCTTTCTTTCTTTCTTTCTTTCTTTCTTTCTTTCTTTCTTTCTTTCTTTCTTTCTTTCTTTCTTTCCTGAGGTGGAAAGAAAGGGAGAGAAAGGGGAGAGAAAAAAAAAAAGGGGGAGGCATTTGTTTGGAGGAGGGGGAGCTCAAACTCAAAGGTTGGTCTTTGCCCCACATCTGCTTTTGATATGTGAAACGAATCCCTGTCCTGCGTGACAACAAATGTCTAAAGGAGCAGAGATAAAAGTACTTCTGCACATGTTCTAGCAAGCATCTGGTATCATGCTTCATGGTTGAACCTGCACCAAAAATATACCAACACTGCAGGATATTTGCAGTACTACCAGTCAAACCGGCTTCTCTTCTCCATAAGCCATGTTTTTCACAGGTACATAAGGCCAAAAGGACACTTGATTTACTGGTTCCCAAATTTGGTTTGCCCCATTGAAATCCTGCCTGTTCCAATCAATTAGTCAGTCACATCCCCATGACTGGTAATTGTTGTCCACGTTGCTGCCACTGTTGGACAAAGTAACTATCCCACTAAACGAACGAAGCATGAGAGAGTGCTAGACAATTGTGGTGGGTATTAATCACCTCCAAGTGGAGTTCCCCAGCATTAATGATGGTTTCTGCAGATGTTCCATTCTAAAAACACACAAATGGCCTCCTCAAATGCTGAGCTTCTGGAATAGTTACCACTTCTGTCAGGGCCCCTGTGTCTTTATAGCAACGTACCTGAAAAAAACAAACAAACAGTGGGAGAACACCAGTCTCCCAGGGCACGCAGTGTGGCTTTGACCTCCATGTGGACACCCTTGAACAAATGAACTTCTGTTTTCTAAAGAAATCAGATGAACAAAAATTCACCAAGAGCTTCTCTTCTGCCATCTGTAGATAGGGACACAAGATTATTATTTTTAATATATATTTTTAAAATCTCACTACATCACGCTAACCAGATCATCTATGCAAAGCTGTCTGCATTACCACTGAATCTGGGAATGTTTTATGATAAGTGTTTGGGCAATGTTCTCTGCTCACAATTCCTTGAATTCCTTTTCCATGTGACCTTTTAATTTTAAGTTTCCTGAGGAGCGGGGCATATGTAGCAGTACTCAAACTTGTCTTCTTACTGTTTGGCTCAGATAAAGACCTTTCTTCACAGTAGATTTGTTAACCTGCCTGCCAATGTTTGGATGTATTTGTCACCTCCCAGCGAATGTTTGAATGGCTCTCAACAACCACTGTGAAGATAAATCATCATCCTGGTATCTTCCACATTTCTGTTCCAGTACATGTGTGGGAGTTGCAATCCACAACAACTGGGAAGTCACACTTTGCCTACGGTAAGTTGAGAAGGGAAGCCCTCCTCTATCTCTGACATGCCGAATTATCATTTCAAATGTGTGTTAGACTAATGACTTCATAGGATGGTGTTTTTGTAGCACAAGCCACATATTTGGGGAAGGGGGGGGCATCAGCACGACATTGTCTGCTGCCCATACATCAGGTACAAATCACAGAGACGATGAATACGCTTAAATGTTCTAAAAGTGCTCTATCAAAATTTATTTATTCATGCTGTGGCAATGAAGGCAAAAGAGTAAGCTGGAGGAGAATTTGCTAGCTTTCTCATGAAGGTCTAAAATTTAAGACCTGATAACCTAACATGTTCACATGTTATGACTTAAATAAGAAATGGTAGGAAAAGGTGGCCCCAAGCCATTCTGCTGACATTACCCACACAAAAAGCATCATTCTGCTGCTATATATCTGAAGACATGGACGTGTCCACGAAACATTACATTAAAATATGAAAGTTAGTCTTTAAGGTGCCACATGTTTTTTGTCTTTTGTTTTGTTTTTCTTTGATTTTTGTCTGAAATTCTTGAAAAGACTAACACGGCTACCCTCTCTGAAACAAAAAGCATAAGTAACTGATCAACATGGCCCATCGTGTGAAAATACAATCAATCCATAGGCCTACTCATGACAAAACTTGATGACGCTTTAAATGATACTGATTTCAGGTCCAGTCAACATACTGTGTTGAGGAGGTGGGGAATTGCCTCTCTTAAATCACAGTAATTTGGACACTGGGTCAGACAAGGCATTTCAAGTCCTGCCTATATCTTGAATGAGAAGTTGTCTTCACTGTTGTTCAGCTATTTTGTAGTAGGGATGGGCACGAAATGAGTTTTTTTTGTTCCGTTATTCGTCATTTGTTTCGCTATGTAACAAAATGAATAATGAAAATTGTGATGCAATTGGAACGAACCGAACAGAACCACGAAAATTAGGTTCGTTATGTTTCATTTTCGTTAATGGTGACACAGAATGAAATGAGCTGTTTTTAAATGTTAAAAAAACATCCCGAATATCCGTAAAAACCCAGCAATAATTATTTATTCTGCCTGATAATACCTACCAGGGGGGTTGGGGTCCTTAACATGTGCATTTATGTCTTTTCTCAGATCGCTGTATTATTTTTTTCCTTTAAGGGGAGTTAGGGGACATCAACCCAAAATGGCTCCCAGATGCCTAATATTGATTTCTTGGGTATTAAAATGCCCTGGACATCCGTAAAAACACAGTGATAATTATTTGAAATTATTACCTACCAGGGGGTTGCGGTCCTTAAAACATTTGATTTTGTCTTTCTCCCATTGCGATGTATTTTTTCTTTTCCCCTTAAGGATGACACAAAATGGATTCCAGCCACAAGATGGATTGCAAACCATGTGATGGGATCATGTAAATTCTTGAACAATTTCAACCAATAGCATGCCCAGGTTGCAGACTGGGTAGGTGTGGCAGCCACAGAGGGCATAAAAAGGTTTGGCAGCCCCCGTCCTCCTTGCAGTCTGTGGTGGGAATTAGGGTGGGATTGCTGTCTCTGCGACTCGTTACTTTAGGCCAGCCAGGCCCAAAGTGTCTCTGTGTTCCTGCTGGCTGCAGCCTGGCTCTTAGGGGAGAGAAAGAAGAGATTTCTCTTGCAGCCTCCCTGTGTGCGTGCGTACCTCTCGGTGAGTACCCTCCCCTGCCCTGCAGTGTAGTCACTCTGCAGCTGCCTTACACCCTGGGCAACACCCGCTGCTGCTTTTGCAGCCTCCCTGCATACCTAGTCTGTACTGTGTCTCTGCCAGCATCATTTTTTAGTGTTTTTCCTCTGGTCTGGGGCGTTGGGGGACATCCGGGCGCGGCAATGCTTTAAGTCATGCAAAAAGCGGGTAAAAGCAAAAAACAAAAACAAAAAAAAATGAAATGAATTTTTTTTCAAAAAATTCACAAAAAATGAAAACGAACCAAAATGGACCCGCAACGAAAACTGAAAAACCAAAACATCATTTGTTCGATTTGTGCCCATCTCTATTTCTTAGGCAGTTGGTGGTCCAGGCTTTCTTTAAAGCATCCTCCTGTGTTATGGATCTGACCAAAGAGCCTATAGGTCCTGCCGCTCAAAGGTCTCTGCCAGTCTGCTCATTCCATGCCCTTATTCTCTCTTACTTGCTGCTCCTTTTAGCGGAGCTCCAACAATGGAGAAGCGAAGGCCTCAGAATTTCCTGTATGGGTAGGGAATCTCCTTTTTTGAGAGCCAAAGCTGTCATGGATCCAACAGCATCCCTTCTGATTCACATACATTCACCAAAACTCTGTTGTAAGGGCCATAGCTTTGAACTGCAAATCTTTTTTCCCCCAGAACAACTGTGGGAAACACATTTACTCATGTCTGTGCAAATCCTGGCCCATGTTTTAAAAGAAGCAATGACACCAAGTGATTAGTACAGACTTGTTGGAGAACTTTAGCAACACACCCAAACGTTTATGGAGAACAAGCCTCCACGTTCCAGAGTTTTAATAATCAGTATATTTGGCTAACTGAGAGGAATCCATTAAATGATGCAACTGTGAAAAAGGGACCTCTCCTTGCTGATGTCATGAGGAGAAAAATGGCGCTGAATACAGTAGAACCAATGTATTATCAAAGGTTTTCACGGCCGGGATCTGTACAACCAACTTCTGTTTTACAGAATGTTTCTGCAGTCCCTCCCTCATTGCTTTAAGCATGAAATGAAACAACCATCAGAAGGTAGAAGTTTATAAACTGAACTATGCAAAGTATGTATGCTCATTTAACAAAATAATATAAAGTATCATAAGTTTGGTCAATTATGTGGTGCAAGGCTTATTTTTTCATGTTTGAAGAACAAGCAGCCTCCATAACATGGGTGGGCAAGGTAGTGTATTCTTGAAGGTTTTCACGGCCTGGATCTGATAGTTGTGAGATTTTTTTGGGCTGTTTGGGCGTGTTCTGGAAGTTCCAGAACATGGCCAAACAGCTCAAAAACTCACAACAACTATTGGATGGGCAACATTCGCATGTCGTGCATAATTCCACCTCACAACCCAATATGAGAAACTTTCTGAGATTTTGCCTTCTTTTACAACTCCTCCTCGTCACAATACCCATGAGTGATGCTAGGAATATACCTTCACTACATGGTTGCATCATTTCATTGATATCTTTCTTTTTTTCCTATAATGGCTCTACCCTCTATAATCTTGATATGTGTCGTTTGGTGGTGAGGAATGTAAACTTCTCTGTGGACAAGCACTAGAACAGTCATGGCGAAGCTTCAGCACTACGGATGTTTTTGACCACAACTCCCCCAGAATTCCGAGCCTGGGTTGCCTATGACCAAGGACGGTGAGAGTTGTGGTCCTAAACATCTGGAGGGCCAAAGGTTTGCCACCACTGCAGCTTTCTAACAGAGACTGCTAAATAGCTCAGCAAACTTTCCACGAGTCATGGCACCTAAAGGGGTATGAAATGGTTGCAGTTGTGTAGTGCAGATATGCCCGAAGTCTGGGTCTTTGTGGGAGATTCAAACTGGTATCCGGCATCATGGAGGGAAAAAAAGAGAGGGTTGAGAGGAGGGGGAAAATGGAGAAAATCTTTGGGGGCGGGGTAGAGAGAAGCTCATTTAGTACCACCTCTTTTGATGAACTGCACACATGAGATATGTTGAAAGTCTTTCTGTTCCCCACAAAAACAAATGACGAAATAGAAACTCTGGAACTGACTCCCACAGAAGGCCTGGCAGGCTTCATCTTTGATGGCCTTCCACCAGCAGGCAAGGCCCTTTCTCTTCATGGAAGGCTGCCTGAGAGGGTTTCTTCAAACTGGCACTCTGTTGCTTTAAAATGTGTGTGGGGTGGGTGTGGGTGTGGGTGTGTTACTATTGGTTTTATTTACCATTTTAATATGATACTAGTTTAATTCTTTTAAAAATATTTGTACACTTACTGTTTATAGCTTTTACATGTTGTCTTTCTAATGATGTAAGCTCCCTTGGGTCCCATTTAAAGAGAGAAGCCGAGGAAAACCTTTTAAATAAATAAGTAAATAAATACATAATAAATTGATGGTTTCTTTGCTCACAATTAAGGTGGGGAATTCATAGAAGCCATTCATTCCCCGCTATCACGAGTAGAGATGGGCACGACCAGGAAAAATGACGTTTCGAGTTGTCATTTGTCGGGACGGGTCCGTTTCAGGTTGTTTCCGTTTGTTGCGGAAATTTTCAAAAATTTGTCGTTTCCGTTTGTCGTTTGTTGTTTGTATTGGGGTTGGGGTTGGGGTTGGTGTAAGTGGGCTCTGGGAGGCACCTCTCTGGGTTAGAGATGGGCACGACCAGGAAAAAAATTTTCGAGTTGTTTTTTTTCGGGACGAGTCCGTTTTGGGTCGTTTCCGTTTTTCGCGAACTTTTTCAAAAATTTGTTGTTTCATCGTGTCGTTTGTCGTTTGTTGTTACCGCCGCGATTTAGCGCGACTTGACTTCCCAGAGCATGGGATTAGGGGGTAAGGGCTAGGCTTAGGGTAATGGTTAAGGTTAGGGTGGGTTAGTGGGCTGTACCTCTGGGTGCCTCTGGCCCACTAAGAACACAGTGTACTGGCGTATTTAGGGTTAGGGTTAGGCTTAGGGTTGGTGGGCTTTTTATGCCCTCTCTGGCACATCCAGAAGTCTCAGCAAAACCTGGCCATGCGATTGGTGGAATGGCTCCAAAAAATTGCATGGTCCCATCCCATGGCCAGCCCATCATTGCACGTTGTAAAAAATAAAAATAAAATAAAATAAAATAAAATCAATGGAGACGTTTTATTGCAAGAAAAACCCACTGCTGCTACTGTAAAATTCAAGCATTTAAAATAGCTAATTTTTGCATGTTTCTGTGGTGCTTTGGTGGGTTTTTGGACCACTTTCAAAAAAAAAAAAAAATTGTGGTCGCCATTTTGGATCCCCCGCACCGCATGGCAAATGGAGACGCCGAGGATGCCCCTCCCAGCCCGGTACCAGCAAGTTCAGCAAAACCTGGCCATGCGATTGGTGGAATGGCTCCAAAATTTGCATGGTCCCATCCCATGGCCAGCCCATCATTTAAAAATAAAATAAAATAAAATAAAATAAAATCAATGGAGACATTTTGTTGCAAGAAAAACCCACTGCTGCTACTGTAAAAATTCAAGCATTTAAAATAGCTAATTTTCGCATGTTTCTGTGGTGCTTTGGTGGGTTTTTGGACCACGATCTCAAAAAAAATATTGCGGTCGCCATTTTGGATCCCCCGCACCGCATGGCAAATGGAGACGCCGAGGATGCCCCCTCCCAGCCCGGTACCAGCAGCCCAGGACAGGAGGGGGGGAAGGCTGGAGTGGGGACCCCCCCCAGAAACCACTGCTCTGGTAGGTGCCCTCAGGCAGGCATATTTTCGCCTGCTTTTTTGGCCGGGAATCGGGTTTTTTTTTATTTCTAAAACTTTTTTTCTGTGCCGCTTGGCATCGCCGATCATGCCAGGAACGACAACAACAAATCCGACCCAATTTTTCTTTTGTCGGTTCGAGTTCGAGTTCTGGGGAGTAATTGTCGTTTACGACCATTGCGTAACGGAAACGAGTAACGGAAACGGAAACGAGAATTTCACCAAGTCGTGCCCATGTCTACTCTGGGTGCCTCTGACGTCTGACCCACTAAGAAGGGAAGGGAAGGGAAGCGTTTTGCGTCCGTTTGTTAGGGTTGGGGGGTAAGTGGCAGAGGCACCTCTCTGGGTGCCTCTACTGTGACCCACTAAGAAGAGTAGCATACTTGCGTACAGATCTCGGTTAGGGTTGGGGTTAGGGTAAGGGCTAGGCTTAGGGTTACGGTTAAGGTTAGGGTGGGTTAGTGGGCTGCACCTCTGGGTGCCTCTGACCCACTAAGAAGGACAGTGTACTGGCGTATGGGTTAGGGTTAGGGTTAGGGTTAGTGGGCTTTTTATGCCCTCTGGCACATCCAGAAGTCTCAGTGAAAACCTGGCCATGCGATTGGTGGAATGGGTCCAAAAATTTGCATGGTCCCATTCCATTGCCAGCCCATCATTTTGCGTGCGCAGGTGTAAAAAAAATAAAATAAAATAAAATAAAATAAAATAAAATCAATGGAGACGTTTTATTGCAAGAAAAACCCACTGCTGCTACTATAAAAATCAGGCATTTAAAATACCTCATTTTCAAATGTTTCTGTGGTGCTTTGGTGGGTTTTTGGACCACGATTTAAAAATAAATATTGCGGGTGCCATTTTGGATCCCCCCCCACCGCATGGCAAATGGAGACGACGAGGATGGCTCCCCCAGCCTGGTACCAGCAGCCCAGGACGGGAGAGGGGGGGAAGGCCAGGGACCCCCCCAGAAACCACCCCTCTCTGGTAGGTGCCCTCACTGAGGCAGGCATATTTTCGCCTGCTTTTATGGCCGGGAATCGGTTTTTTTTTTTTAATTTTTAAAACTTTTTTTCTGTGCTGCTTGGCATTGTGCGATCGCCGTGATGCCATGAACGACAATGAAAAATCAGACCCAATTTTTCTTTTTCGGGTCAGGTTCGAGCTGGAGCGGAGTAATTCTCGTTACCGTTACCCGTTACGTAACGATAACGATAACCGAAAACGGAAAGGAGAATTTCGCCGCTCTGTGCCCATGTCTAATCACGAGTAGTCATTGTGTTTCAGCACAGACTAGATTTTTTTCATTTTCTTCTACCGTGACAGCACAAAAGTCTCCTTTGGAAATAATGTTTATATCATTGTAAGGAGTTTCAGTCACTTGCCTTCAAATGTATCCAAAGTCGATGTGTTGTATATGATTGCCTTCTTCAGTCGTGACTTGCTGGTGACCCCGAGATGGGTTGTACCATTGCTTAAAAACAACTCGCCTTCAAAGAGACTGTTTTGCTCTTCAGTTTCATCACCACCACTTTGGGTTCTTGTGTGGTTGCTTGTTTTTTGAGACCATCTATCTGCTTTTAGGACCTCTGAAAGTGCAGCCTTTCCTCTGACGTTTGAAGAGGGCTCAGAATGTCAAAGGTTAGGAAGGCAAGGGAGATATTTTTTTTCTCCTTTTTACCCCACTGTTTGTTTTTTTCTGGCAATTGTTCATCAAGATAATTGGGTGACTTGGAAGAATTTGAACACCAGAGGATTCGCTTTTTAAAAGAACCCACATATGTGCCTCAAGTTCTGGGCGGGAGGCTCTTCCTTATCTCGCCTCCTTTGTGTTATGTAACGAAAATAAACAAATGCAAATAAATATTGTAGCCGCAGCGGTTTTCGGTGTGGACTATACATCTCACAATGGACCAGCAGGATCCAGATTGTACTCATGTTTAAAGCAAGCTTCAAGCTGTCTAGACAAGCAAAAAAATGTATCTACACCTTTCCTTTTTCCTGTCTAAATGCTCATGTTTGGAGAGGGACATCCTGAGACCCCCATTTTTTTTCCATGTGCAGTTTGAAAACATCATGCAGATCCTTTTCCAGTGGGGGAGTGAAACAGGCTTTTTATTACTCTGAGCTCCCGAAAGGACCATTTGAGTCTAGGCTTCCTGTCCAGGGAGGAAATGGCCCTGTCAGTAACTCGGATGGTCTCTGATTTTCAATAACTTTCCATCCTGGCAAATCATGATTCAGTTTCCATTTTTAAAGTGAAACGAGTGCTTAAATAATCAACAGCAAAAAGGCAGCAGGAGGAAATGAGCCATTCTTCAAAACAGTTCTTGTCTATTTAGTTTGGACTTTGTTCTATTGTTAAAGGATTTCCTTATGTGCAAAGTATTGGAAATAATCTATGTGCATTCCACGTGTTCCTCTTTTTCTCTTCCTCCCCTCCTCTTCCTTCTTTACACTGGGCAAAGCTATTTGGTGATTTGTCGATTCGTTTTCAAGAAGGAAGAGATTTGCTGCAATAATGCAAAGTTTGCCACTTCCTTGGTACATCAATGCACTGCAGATGATAGCACTTTGAATAAACAGAAATGGCAATTTAGAACTATTCATCAAGAATGTTTATTTTCAGTGTATTTATTTTATTTATTGGATTTATATACCAATAAAGATAAGATAAGAAAGATCAACCTGATTTCAATGATTTGCTTCATGTAAAGGTGTTTTGCACTGCCTGTTTAATATCTATTCGAGTCTTCTGTTAGTATGAGAACACCTGAATCCAAGCTACAATGGCTTTGTGGTTGTGGCTTACTTTCCTACACAACACAGATGAGGTGGAATTCAAGTTTGGACAAAATGGGAAATTAGTGTTACGTTTTGTTACTCATTGCTTTCATTTTGTTTCCTTACTAAATGACTTTTTTTTAAATTTTGTTTAAGTTTTGTGACAAAACGAGTAATGAAACGATTTGGAAGCTGTTACAACCCAGATGAGGTTTTTTGACTGGTGGGGGACATCCCAACCTGTCAAAAACAGGTCTTAATAGTTTCATTTCTCATTTTGTTTTGTTACAAAACTCCTATTAAAAAGTTGTTTAGTAACGAAACAAAATGAAAAGCAACGAGTAATGGGACGCAGGGGCAGGGATGACACGGCAGAAGGAATCAGGGTTTTTTTTTTTTTTTACCACTGCCTGCTCCCTTCTGTCATTTCACCCCCCTGTCACCCATGTGTTTTTTTTTTTTTTTTTTGGTCAGTGTGTGGGGAGGGAAAATTAAAATATTCAAAAAGACTGATACAAGGATTAAAAACCTTTCCTTATCAGTGATGTACTTGCTAAAAAAATACGCATCAAAAAGAAATAAAGCTGCCTATTTAGCTGGATAGTTCAGTGGCTTAGGCATCAGGCTGCAGAACCTAAGTTTGGGAGTTCAATTCCCCGCCATGCCTCCTGGGAGAACAGCCAAATCTGTGGCCTTGGCCAAGCTACAGAGTCTCAGGGGACCCCACCACCACCACCACCAGAAGAAGGGAACAGGGAAAACCATTTCTGAATATTCCTTACCTAGAAAAAAACTGAAAAGAGTTACCTGAATCAGAAGTGACACCACATGATTATTATTAAAAAGAAATATTGTTGCCTGCTGGTGATAGGGCTCCAGGGAGAAAGCCAACTTAGCCTCCCATAGAATGTGGTTCCACAGTCTAGGAGTATCCACCAAAAAAGATATTCACTCATTAAGGAAGCAGGACTGAGAACCCCCCCCCAAAAAAACGCATGGGGAGAATCAGCGGCGTAGCAAGGTTTTGGGGCGCCTGGGGCCAAACCCTCCACAGCTCCATCCCATCTACCCAGCAATCCTGCAGGCATGGGGTGCACGGTCATACACAGGTGCCATACCTTTCCTGTGCTGGCAATGAAGAGTTGGAGGAGGAGGAGGAGGGCACCACAGCCACCACTCTCTCACGCCTGCCTGCCTGCAGCCGGACTCTGAGATGGGGACAGGGGGCGGGGAGTATTTGATGATTTGGTGCCCTCTAATTGCTGCACCTGGGGCACTACGCCCCCTGGCCCTCCCCACGCCATCCCACGCCACGCCACTGGGGAGAAGTGGTCTTTCAGGTAGATTGCACCTATGTTACATAGAATTTTATAAATTTAGTATTTTTTTCATTTTTTTTCTTTGCCCACAATGCCCCTTGCTGAGGGTTTTCCCCTCTTTTTCTGCTAGTATTGTTGTCCTGTTATTTATTGTTGATTTTAATTTCGCTGTAAACTGCCCAGAGTTCCTATTGGAAGATGGGCGGTATAGAAATGAAACAAACAAACAAACACACAAACAAATAAATAATAAAACCTCAGCAGCACTTTGAATTGGACCCCAAATGGATTCGTATGTAGTGAAGCTGTTGCAACAGAGTTTTATTTTCCCCGTAATCAACACTTGTCAGAAATCTTGGTGCAACACCCTGGATGTGATGACTTTTCCAAAGGCAGCCCAGCATAAAGCGCATTGCAGTAATCCAAATGAGATGTAGTCAAGGCATGTGTCGTAATAGGCAGATGAGATGACAAAGCAAACGGACACAAGGTTTAACGGTATAAATGTATTTCTGGCCACAGGTCAGAGATGGGCATCCAGGTTATTTGGTTTTGAACACATATCCCTTTTCATGTGTAAAGAGATACCAGGAGCTGTGATTTCAGTCAAATCAGACACATATAACCAACCCCACTTTGATAGCTTTAGAATGTTGCTAAAAATCTAAGAGCTGTTCCCATGCAAGGGAAAGCATTCACTTTTGCTAGCACAATATTAAGGGACAGTTTTAGGACATGTTTTATTAAATCTTTGGAATTACCAAAGTATCCTGAATATTGTAGGTGCAAATCCCCGTTCCCTAGCTGTTCACAGTTTCCCTACCACTAACGTTCCCAAGGCTCCTGGGAAAGAGGATTAGTACTAAGCCAGTAATCGCTACTGCAAATGTATCCTTAATCTGGTGGTTCTTTTGGCCTGCAGGTTTTCATTCAAGAAATGTACCCTCTGGAGACCAAGTGGCCAAAAGCCCCTGTGGGGATGCCCCCCCCCACGGAACGACTTATTTTCTATAGTCTTCTTGGAGTCCTTGGGGAACTGAAAGACTTAGCAAACAAATACTGCAAAGGTTTAAAAACGGCATGCTCCTTCAAAGCACGCCAGCCTCTGTGCCTGCTAGAGCCCGTTAAAGGTTTTCACAGTGTGGAAGCTGTTGCAAATTTTCTTTGGAAAGGAAAGCCCCCCTCCACAACATCCCCGGCGACATTAACGCCTGTGCTTGATTTCGGATGCAGAAGCAGAACTGTCATCTCGCAACAGCCACCATTACAAACTCATCACATTTGCAAACATGGAACGATATGGACCCGGCAGTAAGCCTATTAAGTCTGCATGTTCTGGGACTGATATCCATACAGTTTCCTTCCCAGCAGTTGCGAAGGGAAAGGAAGCCACGGATTCAAAGCAAAATATGGCATGAGGTTGGGGGAAGGGGACCCCCAGCATTTTGGAAATGCATAGCTATTGTCACATGAGGCTCCATCACATTTCTTATCAGCATTTGACAAATCATTTCTGTAATACAATGTATACTGTTGTATACACGGGCCATGTTGCACATGGCTTTTAATTATACTATACCTCTACTGTATTTCCTCTATTCCTCCCCCCACCCCTCCATCCTTCCTGTTGCACAAGCCATATTCTTGGCATTAGTGACCGAGATAAAGGATGTTATTTTTGATGTATAATCAGAATGGTGTAATCCATCACTTCACACTTCATTTATATTCACAGCGTTAACACGGCATTGCATGTCCTTTTATCGGCCACAACAGAATCTCTCTGTTGACATAAAGTTATGTCATGCATTTTAACATTGTGTTGCTTATAGACTTCATTTTATCCATTTCCTTTCTTCTTTAAGAATATTTTTTACTGGCTGCAATCCAGGCAAAGCTAAAGCACCTTTAGGTCCCAGATATATCAGCCTAATTCTGAGGAGGTCCTTAAAGTAGTACTGGAAATTTGGAGCCCTCCTTCAAGCAGCCCACACAAATCAGCTCCACACACTTTCTTGCCTTCTGAACCATAGTATCCAGAATGTTCAGGATGCCTCCAGAGGGAGGGGGAACGGCCTCCTTCCCACTTGTACTAGCCTACTGGCCATCAACTATTAACCATGTAGAAGATTATCCCATTTTGAACAGGCTGCAGAAGAGAGACTCCTTGTACTAGACCTTGAGGAGCATATAGCTAAAATGGTCAAATAACAAGGGCTTCTTTAAGTACATTAGAAGTAAGAACCCAACTAGGAAGGCCATTGGACCATTAGACGACAAAGGAAGGCAAGGGATTATTAAAGAAGAAACAGAGATTGCAGAGAGACTCAATGAATTCTTTGCTTCAGTATTCACTGAAGAAGACAGAGACCACATGCCCAAAACAGAGCCTATCTTTGTAGGGAGGGAAACCGAAGAATTAAGCCAGATAGAAATAAACAGGGAGGAGGTCCTTACATGTCTCGTTAAAGAAAATGCCAACAAATCACCAGGACCAGATGGTATCCATCCATGAGCTCTCAAGGAACTTAAATATGAAATTGCTGAGGTCCTAGCCACAATATATAATATTTTCCTCACATCAGGTACTGTACCTGATGACTAGAAGGTAGCAAATGTAACACCAATCTTCAAAAAAGGATCCAGAGGCGATCCAGGAAATTAACAACTCAATGCTGGGGATTAGAGATGGGCACGAAACAGAAAAATGGTGTTTCGGTTTTTCATTTGTCGTTGAGAGGTCTGTTTCGGTTCATTTCCGTTTGTCCTGAAATTTTTGAAAAATTTCGTTACCATTTTTCGTTTTTTCATTTGTCGTTTCTACCCTCTTTTTGCGTGATTTTTAAAGCATTTCCGTGCAGGCATCCCCCAACGCCCCAGACCAGAGGGAAAACACTAAAAAAACGGATGCTGGCAGAGACACAGTATAGACTAGGTATGCAGGGAGGCTGCAAAGGCAGCGGCGGGCGTTGCCCAGGGTGCAAGGCAGCCGCAGAGTGACTGCACTGTGGGGCAAGGGAGGGTACTCACCGAGAGGTACACAGCACGCACGCACACAGGGAGGCTGCAGGACTGAAGCTAGAGTTGCAGCAGAGACAGCAATCCCACCCTAACTCCCACCAGATACTGCAAGGAGGACGGGGGCTGCCAGAGCTTTTTATGCCCTCTGTGGCTGCCAGACCTGCCCGCCCAGTCTGCAACCTGGGCATGCTATTGGTTGAACATGGTCCCATCACATGGCTTGCCTCCATTTTGTGGCTGGTGGTGACATCCATTTTAAAGGGAAAAGAAAAATACATCGTGATGGGAGAAGACAAAAACAAACGTTTTAAGGACCCCAACCCCCTGGTAGGTATTATCAGACAATATAAATAATTATCACTGCATTTTTATGGATGTCCAGGGCGTTTTTTAACATTTAAAAGAGCTCATTTCATTGCGCGTCGCCATTAATGGAAACGAAACATAACAACATCAATTTTTGTGGTTCTGTTCGCTTCGTTTCATTTTCATCACAATTTTTGTTTGTCATTTCGTTGCGTAATGGAAACGACAAATGATAACGGAAACGAAAAAATGTTCGTTCTGTGCCCATCTCTACTGGGGATCGTTGGGAAGGGTACAGAAAATAAGTCAGCAAGTGTCATTTTGCCTCTTTATAAATCTATGGTGAGGCCCCATCTGGAGCCCTGTGTCCAGTTCTGGTCACCATACCTCCAAGAGGATATTATGGAAATGGAAAAGGTGCAGAGGAGGGCAACCAGAATGATTAGGGGACTGGAACACCTTCCTTACCATCTGAGGCTGCAATGGCTGGGCCTTTTCATTCTTGAACGACGGCGTCTGAGAGGTGACCTGATTGAAGTTTATAAAATCATACACGGTGTGGACAAAGTAGATAAGGAAAAACTATTTTCCCTATCATACAACACTAGAACTAGGGAGCACTCCATGAAACATTTGAGTGCTAGATCTCAAACAAATAAGAGAACGTACTTTTTCACCCAGAGGATCACTGGTCTGTGGAACTCCATTTCAGAAGAAGTGGGGACAGTTGTCATCCTTGGAAAGGCTTTAAGAAAGGATTAGACAAGTTCATGGAGAACAAGGTTATTCATGGCTATCATGATGGATGCCTAAGGTAAGGACAACCTCTGGGGTGGAGAGAAACTGTCACAAAAGGTTTCTCCCCCCCTGCCCCCCCCATATCAGGAAATATTCCATTTTTGTTCTCAGTCGCCAGTCTGACGTCCCTCAGGTGAAGATCCGTTTCCAACATCTTTTGCAGCTCCCTTTCTTCCCTCGTTAAGGGTTTTCCTCCGGTCGCTTTCCTCTCTACCAACCCCGGTCGAACCACGACCAATCTATCCACCATTCTAGTCCTATTGTTGAAGTCTCCCCCTCGTGCCCACACCATCCTTTACAGTCTTCCACAGCTCTATTCTCAACTTTGCCATGCAGCACACAAAGACAATAACAGCCATTCTGGGCAACACCCGTGTTATCATAAAACTATAAATTTAAAAACTGCCACCAACAAATGCCTCTTTATGCCTTTCTACCTTCAAGTCTGGCCCGGTCCAAAAGAGGACCCCCACTCCCCCTCTGCCAGTCTCGTTGTAAGACCATAGAAATGCCCCCCAGGTCCACACCTTTTGACCTCTATTCCTGTTCTGCTCTGAAATGAAATTGGTTTCCGGCACTGCCACCACATCCGCTTTCACAAACGTCAACAAAGATAAGGCATCTCTTCACCTATCCGCCTGTTGCAACCTCCAGACATTCCAAGTCGCTACTGACAAAACCACGTCTACCCTGAGTCCGATGCCTCCCTCGACAATGATTCTACCTCCTCAACTGAAAGACGAGGTGTAGCCATACTAGAAACATCCCCCACTCCGTCCTGAACCTTGAAATTCATGCCGACTCCCAGGACGCAGCAAGGGCCCGGAGGCAGACCGCGAAGTGAGAGAGGTGGACTCGAAGGCATTCCCTCTCCCTTCAACTCCATGGGCCCTCCCCCCACCCCCAGGATCCTCTGAAGATCCCACCCCATCTCTTCTTCCTCCGCAGCAAACCATCTCCTCTGATCTGGTTTCCCTTTTTGCTTTCTATTGCTCTCAACAAGAGCTTGTAATGTTTTATGTCAGGCATGTCCAAACTTTGGCCCTTCAGATGTTTTGGACAGCAACTCCCACAGTCCTTTGCCATTGGCAATCTAAGCTTAGAATTCTGGGAGTTGTAGTCCAAAGCATCAGGAGGGCCAAAGTTTGGACATGCCTGTTTTATGTTCTCCACTGCCCCCTCCCCCCCAGTTCTTCTTGGTCCTGCTCCTTATGGGTCCTCTTATACCTCTCATTGATCTGTCTCCTCCAGCTTCAAACCATCTCTTGTTTAGTGTGAATATCGGCCTCCATCATTTGGAGTTCCTCATATATGAGTTCATGTAATCCTTCTCTCATCTCCTCTTTCCTATTTCTTCCAGTTCCTTTTCACTACCGTCTTCTCTCTCAAGATTCCCCTCCCCTTTCTCTTCTCCTTTCCTTCCCTCTCTTGCTCCCTCCTTCTGTCCTCCTCTGTCCCCCTCCCTTATTTCCATCTGTCATTCTACCTGCCTGTCCAGCTCTTCTTCTGGAACCAACACCTCACAAGGATTATTTCAGCTCACTCCTTTCCCTTTGGGGTTGCCCCCCCCCCTTTGAAACCCAACTTGTTTTATTCTTCCTCCTCCCTTTCACTTATTGCCACTCCGCATTTCTTTCCTTGCTTTGGCTCAGACTTCCCAAAGGCCTCCAGGCTACCCCCTCTTTTTTCTTATCCTTTATTTCCCCTCCCCTTTCTCTCCTATGTTTCTCTTCATATTTCTCTGCACCTTCTTTTGCTCTCTTCTCCCCTTCAGCACATCTCTCATGTGTCTTCCTATTATAGTTGGACAACGGGTACCACATATAGCCGTGCTCTACCCCGGAACACAAATTACAGGTCACAGGCCTTGTGCATCTTAGGGTAGCATGCCCCTTCACCCCACACTTGGAACAGGGGTGGGGTCATACAATCTCTATGCATATGATCGTAGGCACCACATTGAAAACAGGTCATGAGTTGCTGGCTGTAGCTGCCCATGCCTCTGCCTGCTGCAAAAGTGAGGTAGGAGCTAGCATGGCATGTTTCATTTCAGCTTCAGCTATTCTGACCTGATATACTTACAATGAGTAAAGTGAGAATCCTGATTCCATTTACCTGGAATTTAGGATGTGACAAGATGGCTATATTGGCCTGGCCTAGAGCAGGTCAGTTCATCATAAACAGGGGTGCTTTGAGGTACAATATGTCATTTGAGGCGATCCTTGGATCCACAATGAAGGATCCAGTGGTTTGGGAGCAGGGAACCACAGATGGACAGAGGGTCTGACTCCACCATAGAATCACTTTGGGTTAAACTACCAGGTCCAAGGAGTGATGTGATAGTTGGAGTATTCTATCGTCCACCAGATCAAAAACTTGAGGGGGACATTGAAATGAGGAGAGAAATCATGGAGGTGGCTAAGTGGGATAGGATAGTAATCATGGGGGGACTTCAATTATCCCCACATTAACTGGGTCAATGCGAGCTCCGGGCAAGAAAGAGAAACTGGGTTTCTTGACTTGCTGAATGACTGTGCCTTAGAGCAACTTGTCATGGAGCCCACCCGAGAACAGGCAACTCTGGATCTAATACTGTGCGATACTCAGGACCTGGTCAGGGATGTGAATGTCACTGAGCCTCTGGGGAACAGTGACCATGCTGCAATTTCCTTTGCCATGCATGTCGGAGGAAGAGTGTCAACCAAATCAGACATAAAAACCCTTGATTTTCAAAGGGCAAACTTCCCTCAGATGAGGAAACTAGTTAGAGAGAAATTGACGGGGAAGGTTAGAAGAATCCAATCTCTTCAGAGTGCATGGAGCCTCTTTAAAACAACAATAATAGAGGCCCAGCACAAGTGCATACCACAAAGAAAGAAGAGCTCATTTAAGTCCAAGAGGACACTGGCATGGTTAACGAGTGGAGTTAGAGAGGCTCTAAAGCACAAGGAGAGGTCTTTCTGTAAATGGAAATCCTCCCCAAATGAGGAAAATAAAAAGGAACACAAACTCTGGCAAAAGAAATGTAAGAAGATGATAAGGGAGGCTAAGAAAGATTTTGAGGAACGCATGGCTAGCAATATAAAGGGTAATAATAAAAGCTTCTTTAAATATGTTAGAAGTAGAAAACCTGCCAGAGAACCAGTTGGCCCTCTGGATGGTGAGGGAGGAAAAGGGGAGGTTAAGGAGGACTTGGACATTGCAGAGAAATTGAATGAGTTCTTTGCGTCTGTCTTCACGACAGAGGACCTTGAGCGGATTCCACTGCCTGAGCCGCCCCTCTTTACTAAAGAATTAAATCAAATACAGGTTAAAAGAGAGGAGGTTTTAGGACTAATTGATAAATTGAGGATTAACAAGTCACCGGGCCCAGATGGCATCCACCCAAGGGTTATTAGGGAACTGAGAAACGAAATTGCAGACCTCTTAACGGTTATATGCAACTTGTCTCTTCAAACGGCCACAGTGCCGGAGGACTGGAGGATAGCAGATGTCACACCAATTTTTAAAAAAGGAAGGAGGGGGGACCTGGGAAACTACAGGCCAGTTAGCCTTACATCTGTCCCAGGGAAGATGGTGGAAAGCCTCATCCAAGAGAAAATCTTAAAATACATAGAAGAACAAACCTTGTTAAGAGAAAATCAGCATGGCTTCTGTAAGGGTAAATCTTGTCTGACAAACCTTTTAGAATTTTTTGAAAAGGTCAACAGGCACATGGATTTGGGTGAACCGGTGGATATAGTCTATCTGGATTTTCAAAAGGCTTTTGACACAGTCCCTCACCAAAGGCTGCTGAGAAAATTGCACAGTCAGGGGATAAGAGGGCAGGTCCTCTTATGGACTGAGAACTGGTTGAGATCCCGGAAACAAAGAGTAGGTGTCAATGGGAAATTTTCACAATGGAGAGAGGTGAAAAGCGGTGTGCCCCAGGGCTCTGTCCTGGGACCGGTGCTTTTCAATCTGTTCATAAATGACCTGGAGACAGGGATAAACAGTGAGGTGGCCAAGTTTGCGGATGACACAAAAGTTTTCTGTGTGGTAAAAACCAGAGAAGATTGTGAAGAGCTCCAGAAGTATTTCTCCAAACTGGGGGAATGGGCTGTGAAATGGCAAATGGGTTTTAATGTAACTAAATGTAAAGTAATGCATATTGGGGCAAAAAATCCAAACTTGATCTATCAACTCATGGGCTCTGAGTTATCTGTGACGGATCAGGAAAGAGATCTTGGTGTGTTGGCGGACAGCTCCATGAAGGTGTCTCCCCAATGTGTGGCAGCGGTGAAGAAGGCCAATTCCATGCTAGGGATGATCAAAAAGGGGACTGAAAATAAAACAGCGAACATTATAATGCCTTTATACAAAACAATAGTAAGGCCCCACCTGGAGTATTGTGTACAATTCTGGTCACCGCATCTCAAGAAAGACATAGTGGAACTGGAAAAGGTGCAGAAGAGAGCGACTAAAATGATTACTGGGCTGGGGCACCTCCCTTATGAAGAAAGGCTAAAACAATTGGGCCTCTTTAGTCTGGAAAAAAGGCGCTTGAGGGGGGATATGATTGAGACATACAAAATAATGCAGGGCATGAGTAAAGTGGATAGAGGGAAGCTCTTCTCCCTCTCACAAAATACCAAAACTAGCGGACATCCACTGAAATTGTGGGTAGGGAGAGTGAGAACAGACAAAAGAAAATATTATTTCACCAAGCACATTGTTAGTCTGTGGAACTCCCTGCCACAGGATGTGGTGATGGCATCTGGCCTGGATGACTTCAAAAGGAGATTGGACAGATTCCTGGAGGAAAAGTCCATCACAGGTTACAAACCATGATGGAGATGTGTAATCTCCAGGCTTTAAACCAGGGTACTTCAAGGGCCAGAGGCAGGGGAGTGGTATCAGGAGACAGATATCTAGTCTCATGCACTCCCAAACGCATCTGGTGGGGCCATTGTGAGATACAGGAAGCTGGACTAGATGGGCCTTTGGCCTGATCCAGCATGGCTCTTCTTATGTTTTTTTTTTTAATCTATCCTCAAGCAACTTGATTTTGCCTCTCCTCCCTTAAAGGGAAACGTTTAGTAGACAACATAAATGTTTCCCGCTCTTGGATGCACACTTTAACTTGGTGAGGGAGTTTGAATGTATCAGGAAAACTATGGCCTTAAGCCTGCAATTCCTGAACACTGATCTGTAATATGTTGGGAGTGATTTGATGGTACAAAACAATAACAGAAACATCATACTGTCTAATCTTGATCTGATATTGTCTCAGATAACAAGTATCCATTTCAAGGAGTGAATTTTCATTTCTCTAATGATGCATTAAATGTTATACTGCCAAATAAGCCTTCTGTGATGTGTGATATTTGCCTATCCCCTTTTTTGCATTTTTAATTGGGGGCTAGGAAGCATTATTCATTACTTCTGTGTGCAGCCTGAAGGTGAAAATCTATTCCAGGGATGAATCTTGGTTTCCAATATGCCATCTGTTCCCCTTAGGGCACTTTGTTGGCCTTCCCTTAACAATTAAAAAACAGCAGATGAAGGGTTCAGAGCAGATGAAGAACACACAGAGACACTGGAACCAATAGGAAGAAAATGAAGTGAAAACAGAACAAAAAAATTTTCAAACTAGGTGGATGTCATCCAAAGCAAAAGATGTGTTTTTGAGATCACTTCACAAGTATGCTCAAATCTTGTTGTCCACAGAGACCGCTGAACGGTGTCATTCTAGTGGTATACATTTCTACTGATCCTGACCTTTTCAATGAAAAAAAAAAAAAAAGATAAGCACCCCAAGCACAGGTTACGGGAAATTTTCCACTTTGAACTATCATACAAGTCTTTCATTATGAACATGTGTACTGTTGATTCATCTTCTGTGAGTTTGTTTTCTTTCTTTCTTTCTTTCTTTCTTTCTTTCTTTCTTTCTTTCTTTCTTTCTTTCTTTCTTTCTTTCTTTCTTTCTTTCTTTTCGGGCCACAGTTGGTTCTGTTTTACTCTGTGACTCCTCATATAGGTCTGACACAGGTGAAAGACTAGGGAAGGGAAATCTTACAATATTATTTCAGAATATTACTTTTATTTTGTATTTTCAGGTGCCTCTTCTGATTGTCACTCTTCCACTGGTTTTTTGGGGGTGGGTACCAGGTAGGTCTAGCAGCCCCCATGATAGAGAACTTATTTGATGATTTTTCATCTCTCTCCTGTACCAAGACTTAAAAGTTTTCCCTTTAGGGCTGCCATGCCTAGAACATGCCAGCCAACATACGGGATCCTGAAAGCTGTCTTTAAACATTACTTTTCCAAACATTTTCTCTCTGTTTTTGATAATATCCCTCCAAATGGCATCATTTTAACTTTTTCAATAGATTTCGGTGAATGTACATAGGATCGCATAGGAGAGATTACTGCTGATTTAAAACAAGAAAGATAGAAGAATCAGACAGAAAAGCCGCTGCAGCTCTTTGTAGTGATGTCACAGGGTTACATATCTCATAGCCATAAAGTTGTTACAGGCCTTCCACTCTCCTTTGATCACATCAGTTTGTTGTTTCTTATTGGCAGCACCAGAGGATTCGATCCCTTTAAAAAGATGGATTTCCTGGCATTTCCGCACAGCTAGAAGCTTTAGGGAGACCCGAGGACTGTAATTGGCTTCGTAAACACAGTTGCCATAATTAGTCATAAACATTGCTGTCACCACCATTCAGTCACAAACAATTAGGCTGAATAGAAGCCAGGGTGCCTGCATTCATCCCCTCAAACATATGGAGTTTTTGATGGTATGCATTTATATCCATAACCAGCTAAACTTTTCCAGAACCCCAAATGCTTCCACATTTGGGGAGAAGGAATTCATCGTGGCCCTTGCTGTGCAGATCAAAGCTGTAATGTGAGGGATAAGAGCTCTTTTCTAGAAAAGAGGGCTTGGAGTTGTCCAAGTACTTCTCTCCAACCTGCCACCCTTTCAGCCCTTCTCAATTTAGCCAACAGTAGAAATGCTGGGAGTGTTGGGCCAACAAGACATGAAGGTCCACAATTTTTTCCACACTGTTGTAGAGCATGATTTGTGCTCAAGTGGTCCCCCTCCCTTTCGCGGTTCATATACGGCAGTCCCGCTATATTGCGGGACCACAGTACAGTGGTACCCCAAAAGGGCTTGAGGGAGGGGGGAAAGGGTTTTAAGCCTGGGCTTTTTAAACCTTCCACCCTTCCCCAAGCCCCAGGCTCCGGCTCATTGGTGCTGCTGTAGGGAAACAAAAGGTTTTTCTCCCCCACCCCAGCACCAATCAGCTGGAGCCCAGGGCTTGCCTCCATGGAGGCACTGTGCACCGCTCCCCTGCACCCTGGGGGGATTTTTCAATGATTGTGGGTTGGGTTGGGTTGGGTCTCTAACCCCCACGATAAACGGGGGTTACTGTATTCACTTCAGTGTCATACTCCTGTGTGTTGGCAGGAGGGAAGGAACAAGTAAATAAATCTTCATGGGTCATATCTCCTACATTTACCCAAATCTATTCAGTCATTTTCCATCCACTTACCGCATTTTTCTGTCTATAAGATGCTCTCATGTATGAGACAAGAGCAAACCCCTTTTCCAAGCCAAAATTGCAGTTTCAAAACTGCACGGGTCTCTCATCAGCTTACTTCCATGTATAAGATGACCTTCAAATTTTAAACTAACAATTTTAGACAAAGATATAGTCTTATACATGGGAAAATACTGTATTCTCTGGGACAGCTCTACCTCATCCATTCTGTATCTGGTTTCATAACTCTTTGGGTGTGAAGGGCCTAGAACTTGAAGCTATTACACTCATAAGAGCATAAGAAGAGCCATTCCGGATCAGGCCAGCAGCTCATCTAGAGAAGAGCTTCCCTCTATCCACTTTACTAATGCCCTGCATTATTTTGTACATCTCAATCATATCCCCCCTCAGGTGCCTTTTTTCCAGACTAAAGAGCCCCAAATCTTTAAGCCTTTCCTCATAAGGGAGGTGCCCCAGCCAAGTAATCATTTTAGTCACTCTCTTTTGCACCATTTCCAGTTCCACTATGTCTTTCTTGAGATGCGGTGACCAGAATTTTACACAATACTCCAGGTGGGGCCTTACTATTGTTTTGTATAATGGAATTATAATGTTGGCTGTTTTATTTTCATTTCCCTCTCTCCATTGTGAAAATTTCCCATTGACACCTACTCTTTGTTTCCTGGATCTCAACCAGTTCTCAATCCATAAGAGGACCTGCCCACTTATCCCCTGACTGTGCAATTTTCTCAACAGCCTTTGGTGAGGGACTGTGTTAAAAGCCTTCTGAAAACCCAGATAGACTATATCCACCAGTTCACCCAAATCCACATGCCTGTTGACCTTTTCATAAAATTCTAAAAGGTTTGTCAGGCAAGACACCATTACAGAAGCCATGCTGATTTTCTCTTAACAAGGTTTGTTCTTCTATGTATTTTAAGATTTTCTCTTGGATGAGGCTTTCCACCATCTTCCCTGGACAGATGTAAGGCTAACTGGCCTGTAGTTTCCCAGGTCCCCCCCCCTTCCTTTTTTAAAAATTGGTGTGATATCCGCTGTCCTCCAGTCCTCCGGCACTGTGGCAGTTTTAAGAGACAAGTTGCATATTACTGTTAAGAGATCTGTAATTCCATTTCTCAGTTCCCTAATAACCCTTGGGTGGATGCCATCTGGGCCCAGTGATTTCTTAATCTTCAATTTATCAATTAGTCCTAAAACATCCCCTCTTTTAACCTGTATTTGATTTAATTCTTTAGTCAAGAGGGGCCGTTCAGGCAGCGGAATCAGCTCAAGGTCTTCTGTCGTGAAGACAGATGCAAAGAACTCATTTAATTTCTCTGCAGTTTCGAATTCCTCCTTAACCTCCCCTTTTCCTCCCTCACCATCCAGAGGGCCAACTGGTTCTCTGGCAGGTTTACTACTTTCTAAAAAATTTAAAGAAGCTTTTATTACTACCCTTTATATTGCTAGCCATGCGTTCTTCAAAATCTTTCTATGTCTCTCTTATCATCTTCTTACACATCTTTTGCCAGAGTTTGTGTTCCTTTTTATTTTCCTCATTTGGGGAGGATTTCCATTTACAGAAAGACCTCTATTTGTGCTTTAGAGCCTCTCTCCAACTCCACTCGTTAACCATGCTGGTGCCCTCTTGGACTTCAATGAGCTCTTCTTTCTTTTTGGTATGCACTTGTGCTGGGCCTCTATTTCCATCATTTTAAACAGGCTCCATGCACTCTGGAGAGATTGGATTCTTTTAACCTTCCCTTTTAATTTCTTCCTAACTAGTTTCCTCATCTGAGGGAAGTTTGCCCTTCAGAAATCAAGGGTTTTTGTGTCTGATTTGCTTGACACTCTTCCTCCAACATGCATGGCAAAGGAGATTGCAGCATGGTCACTGTTCCCCAGAGGCTCAGTGACATTCACATCCCTGACCAGGTCCTGAGTATCAGACAGTATTAGATCCAGAGTTGCCTGTTCTCGGGTGGGCTCCATGACACGTTGCTCTAAAGCACAGTTATTCAGCAAGTCAAGAAACCCGGTTTCTCTTTCTTGCCTGGAGCTCGCATTGGCCCAGTCAATGTGGGGATAGTTGAAGTCCCCCATGATTACTATCCTATCCCTCTTAGCCACCTCCATGATTTCTCTCCTCATTTCAAGGTCCCCCTCAAGTTTTTGATCTGGTGGATGATAGCATACCCCAACTATCACATCGCTACTTGGACATGGTAGTTTAACCCACAGTGATTCTATAGTGGAGTCAGGCCCTCTGTCAATCTCCATTCTGCTGGATTTTACCCCTTCTTTGACATAGATGGCCACTCCCCCTCCAACCTGCCCCTCTCTATCCCTTCTATAGAGTTTATAGCCTGGGATTGCTGTATCCCACTGGTTCTCCACATTCCACCAGGTTTCTGTTATGGCTGTTATATCAATGTTATCCCTAGCTGCCAAATGTTCATGTTCTCCCATCTTTGCTCGGAGGCTTCGAGCATTGGCGTAGAAGCACCTGTACAGTGGGTCCCCCAACAACAGCTACTGCTTTGTTCTCCCCCCCCCCACAGCTTTTATTTTCAGTAGACAAACTATCACATTCCATTATTCTCCCAGTGCTAATAACTGCTATGTCATTTCTATGTGATTCTCTACCCTCTCCAACCTCATTCCATGGGGATGAGGTGTTCTGAACCGGATGCCACTCAGCTCCTGTCAGCTTTCCCCCAGTTATCAGTTTAAAAGCTGCTCTGCAGCCTTTTTGAGGTTGAGTGCCATCAATCTGGTCCCATCATGATTCAAGAGCAACCCATCCCTCCTGAACAGGTTTGGCTTGACCCAAAATGTTCTCCAGTTCCTGACAAATCTAAAGCTCTCCTCTTGACACCATCACCTCGTCCATGCATTGAGGCTTCTGAGCTGTGCCTGCCTAGCGGGTCCTGCATGAGGAACAGGTAGCACTTCTGAAAATGCTACCTTGGAAGTCCTGGACTTCAATCTTCTTCCTAACAACCTGAATTTGGCTTCCAAGACTGACCACTTCGCCTTCCCGACATCATTGGTACCAACGTGTACCATGACCACTGGCTCCTTCCCAGTTCTCTCTAACAAGCTATCTAGATTTCTCGTGATGTCTGCAACCTTTGCACATGGCAGGCAAGTGACCATACAGTTATCATGCTCATCACAAATCCGTCCCTCTGTATTTCTAATGATAGAATCCCCTAGTACAAGGAGCTTCTCTCCTGCAACCTGTTTATCTACATGTACCTGATCCCGTATCTCATCAATTGTGATGAGGGAGAGATCCTCAGGTGGAACCAGTTGTTCCTCTGTGCATGCCTCATGAGGTGAGATGAGGGAAAAGCCTGAAATTGATTGTGCAATATGAGACTCTCCTGAGTTGGGGAAGTGACTTCATCCTCAGAAGTGTGCCCTGTCTCTTCTTTGTCCTGGATAGTCTGTTCCACTCTGTCCAAGAACAGTTCAAGCTCCTTAATATTTTGCTGGTTCGATATGCAGGCCTCTAGCTGCTGGACCTTCTCTTCTAATAGTGCAACCAGCTTGCATTTACAGCAAGTGTAGTACTCCGTGTGCTTTGTCCAGATGACAAACATGGCACAAGTGTTACAGGTAACTACAGCTGCTCCCTCAGACTCCATTTTAACGAGTGCAGTATTCTGGGCCTTGAAAATTTTACAGTTTTACTAGCTACTAATCTAGAAATAATAATCTAGTTCTATTTAATTCCTTTGATGTTAAAATGAAATCTCAGTGCACGGGCCGGTAAAACAGCCCTAGTTGAACTGCTCCAACCCAGAAACTTACCAGTGATCACTTCTTTTTGTTTTGCTCTCTCAGCAATAGGTCTGCTTGGTCTCACACACCAGTCTCTAATGGAGTTTGAGCCTGGTGTGTGAGTTACTTCATGTGGAGTAACTTCATGTGGGTCAGAACTCTGTGGAGACTGAGGTCACAACTCTAATTTCCCAGGATCCTGACTTGTGTGGAGAGCATCTACAGCTAGAGAAACTCTCCAGCCTCAGGGTTGTAGCCCGCCATGTGAAGGAGAGCAATGAGATACGTGGTGGTTTGGGGACAGGTCTAAGGACCCCTCTACCAAATATATAGTGATAGATGGACAGATGGATAATGATGGAATTCCCTCCTAGCAAAACCAAAACCTAGTGGCAACTTACAGACCTATAGATATATTTCTTCCTGAGCTTTCGTGGATAAATCCACTTCATCAGACATGTCTATGAAAGCTCACATTGATATGTAGCAGTCTTTAAGGAGCTGTTAGCTTTGAAGGGTTATTTGTTTGACTTTGTTTTTGGCTTGATATGCTTGCACAGACTAAGAGAGCTACTTTTTCAAAGTTACAACTGGTCCTAGTCCATTTATTTATTTATTTATTTATTTATTTATTTATTTATTTATTTATTTATTTATTTAGAATATTTTTACCCCACCTTTCTCCTTGGAGAAGGACCCAAGGTGGCTTATAGAAATGAGGGACAATAGACAGCCCAGAACATTTAAGACACATTCAAGTTAAGAACAGGGAATTAGAATTAGAAGAGGCATATTAGAACATTTAAAAAGTAACATTAAAGCTACAAAGAGCATGTAAAAGGGGGGGAATCCATTATGAGGGGTGGAAAGTAGCGTGGAAAACACCAGTGTTCTTAGGATTTGGAGCTATTCTTAGAGATTTCTGTGCAGGGAATATGGTGTCAAACTGCATTATGAATATTTTGGGAGCTTGGCTTCTCTAAGGCAGTTACTTCACTTTCTACCATGTTGCGCGATTACGTTTGTACTGTGACAGCATTGTTCATGGTCACGTGGTTTTGTCTCTGTTCAGTCCCTGCTTCTGTTGACCCATGGGCGTAAATACTTGTCTTATAATAACTGTTACTTCACGGTCTTGTTCCGTGACAAATTCTGAATTTGTCTTGCTTTCTTAACCCTTTTTGTTTAATATTGTAAATAAAACTTTTTCGATATTTTGATTTACTGGTGTTCCGGGATTTACACGTCAATGCTACAGAATTTTCAGCAGTTTCTTCAATAAACATTTGCACTGCATGGTGTTTCCCATAGGGAAACATATGTTGAATGCTGCTTCAGCTGCTGATCACTAGGTGGACACTGATTGTTGTGTGACAATTGTTACCCCATTGTCCCTTGTCTCAGAACAGGAACCGGGAATGAACCGTGACAAGAGAATTCCCCAGCCCAGCGGCAGTTATGGCTTGTCACACTCTGCTCCCAGTTCCAGGGTTGTGGTTGAGACAACTTTTTCCTGTCACGCTATGGACGTGAAGTAAGTATTTTTTAAGAACATAAGAACATAAGAACATAAGAAGAGCCATGCTGGATCAGGCCAAAGGCCCATCTAGTCCAGCTTCCTGTATCTCACAGTGGATGCCTCTGGGAGCACATGAGACTTATCTGTCTCCTGATACCACTCCCCTGCATCTGGCCCTTGAAGTACCCTGGTTTAAAGCCTAGAGATTACACATCTCCATCATGGTTTGTAACCCGTGATGGACTTTTCCTCTAGGAATCTGTCCAATCCCCTTTTGAAGGCATCCAGGCCAGATGCCATCACCACATCCTGTGGCAGGGAGTTCCATAGACTTACAACGCGCAAGTGGGACAGCAAACAGGGATGAATGGGACGTGAAGTAACTGCCAAAGAATTCTTGGGTCAGGTGGCATGCAGTTAATCAGATGATACAGTAAATAAGAGAGCAGAAAGCTGCCTGATAGCCGTGTATCTCATTGTTGTTGTGACCACAAGCAGAGGTGCTTGTGTGGTTGATCCTGGCATGCCCCCAAACTCTATGTGCATCAGGGTGAAGCAGGGAAGTGCAAACGGCCTGGGAAGGCTAAAAACGGGCTCCCTTTTTATTGCATGTGTATCGTATTCCTGCTGTTTTCCCAAGAAGCCCCATGCAGCGTTTATAGGGTTTCCCAGTTAGCTTCCAATCCTGTCTCAAATGACCTCAACACCCTTCAGATCAGCCTGTGTGCAAAAAAATAAAATGGGGGAGGCAGAAATGAAATGAAAAGAAACATGCATGGTGAAACCCAAAACTTTCAAGGTTCCCCCATCACTAATCGAAGCATAAAGTGTTGTGCATGTAGCCAGTTTCAGCTGTTCTTAAGTCCACCTTTAAAGTAAACCTGTGGCTAACACAAAGAAAAATGAAACAGAGTTCTCACTGTTAACTTTTATGACAACGATGTGGAAAGGCCTCACTCCGCCGTGATCGCTCTAATTTTTAAAAAAGCATGGCTGCTCTAAGACACCTAACACTATCTAGTGTTCAGTCCGGATTTTGTTTTCCGGGGCACATCTGTGGCCTTCTGAGTAGTTAGTAGTTGCAGCAACAATGGCAATTGCTCTTTCTCTGTAATTGTCCTTCACTCTCTGATTCACAACCACTGTTTCCTACAGAGAGCCCTTGCTAGTCAGCTGGCCCCACACCCTGTGCCTACTTGGCTTTGGAGATAATTTAGGAACACCTTTAAGAATACTTCTAGTGTGTACATGTGTACTGTAGGATTCCAAACCAGTGATGAACATATTTCTGTGTCTGTGTTTTTGTGTACATCTCTGTCTTGTGAAGGCCACTTCCTCCCCACAGCGCCTCTGCTAACAGTGCTGTGTTTGAGGGATATGGAAAATGGTGGCCCAATTGACGCTGTGGCCACTTGCTATTGCCTGTGGCCAAATAACCTTACCAAAAAATAAATTCTTTCTAGCTGTTACTGCTTCAGGTACCCCTCTGGGATTTCCAAGGTCACCAAAAAGTCTTAGGGCACCTGGCTGTTGTCTCAGGGAATCTTTGCACTACATCAGATTTCCAGATATACAGACAAATTTTACGGTCAGTGGTGCTAAGGAATAAAAAGGGTTATCTTCATGTACATGATGGCTTTAAGCCCATTCCCATGTCTTACCAGTTTAGCATGAAAAGGTTTATATATGTGTTTGTGATTGTGTAGTATTGGTGCATCAAGAAGTCAGGACATGGGAGGGGTCTCCAATTTAATTAGAATTATTTTTCCCTAGGGGCACCCCCTTTAGAGCTTAATAACTCTGTCTCCTGACCCCCAAACTCTCCAAATTGCAGGGGTTTACAGGGAAGAGCTTGGGGAAGCTCCCCTGCCATTTTGGTCCCTCTGGGACAAATTGTTTTATTTCTAGAGGGGAGAAATGGTGTTTCATTTCGTGATGAAATGCGTCCTACCGTTTAGTAATGAAGAAAGAAAGACATAGTGGAACTGGAAAAGGTGCAGAAGAGAGCGACTAAAATGATTACTGGGCTGGGGCACCTCCCTTATGAGGAAAGGCTAAAACATTTGGGGCTCTTTAGTCTGGAAAAAAGGTGCCTGAGGGGAGATATGATTGAGACGTACAAAATCATGCAGGGCATGAGTAAAGTGGATAGAGGGAAGCTCTTTTCTCTCTCACAAAATACCAGAACTAGGGGACATGCACTCAAATTGAGGGCTGGGAGAGTAAGAACAGACAAAAGAAAATATTTTTTCACCCAGCACATTGTTAGTCTATGGAACTCCCTGCCACAGGATGTGGTGATGGCATCTGGCTTGGATGCCTTTAAAAGGGAATTGGACAGATTCCTGGAGGAAAAGTCCATCACAGGTTACAAACCATGATGGCGATGTGTCATCTCCAGGCTTAAAACCAGGGTACTTCAAGGGCCAGATGCAGGGGAGTGGTATCAGGAGACAGATATCTAGTCTCATGCGCTTCCAAAAGCATCTGGTGGGGCCACTGTGAGATACAGGAAGCTGGACTAGATGGGCCTTTGGCCTGATCCAGCAGGGCTCTTCTTATGTTCTTATGAATTAATTCATTACGTAATCAAACAACAAAACAGTGTTTCGTTTTTCGTTTTGTGCCCATCTCTAGCTGAGACCTGTGAAAGGCAAATCGGGGAGGTTAAGGAGGAGGGGAGGTTAAGGAGGACTTGGATATTGCAGAGAAATTGAACGAGTTCTTTGCGTCTGTCTTCACGACAGAGGACCTTGAGCGGATTCCGCTGCCTGAGCCGCCCCTCTTGACTAAAGAATTAAATCAAATACAGGTTAAAAGAGAGGAGGTTTTAGGACTAATTGATAAATTGAGGATTAACAAGTCACTGGGCCCAGATGGCATCCACCCAAGGGTTGTTAGGGAACTGAGAAAAGAAATTGCAGACCTCTTAACGGTAATATGCAACTTGTCTCTTCAAATGGCCACAGTGCCGGAGGACTGGAGGATAGCGGATGTCACACCAATTTTTAAAAAAGGAAGGCGGGGGGACCCAGGAAACTACAGGCCGGTTAGCCTTACATCTGTCCCAGGGAAGATGGTGGAAGGCCTCATCCAAGAGAAAATCTTAAAACACATAAAAGAACAAACCTTGCTGAGAGAAAATCAGCATGGTTTCTGTAAGGGTAAATCTTGTCTTACAAACATTTTAGAATTTTTTGAAAAGGTCAACAGGCACGTGGATTTGGGTGAACCGGTGGATATAGTCTATCTGGATTTCCAAAAGGCTTTTGACACAGTCCCTCACCAAAGGCTGCTGAGAAAATTGCATAGTCAGGGGATAAGAGGGCAGGTCCTCTTATGGATTGAGAACTGGTTGAGATCCCGGAAACAAAGAGTAGGTGTCAATGGGAAATTTTCACAATGGAGAGAAGTGAAAAGCGGTGTGCCCCAGGGCTCGGTTCTGGGACCGGTGCTTTTCAATCTGTTCATAAATGACCTGGAGACAGGGATAAACAGTGTGGTGGCCAAGTTTGCAGATGACACAAAACTTTTCCATGTGGTAAAAACCAGAGAAGATTGTGAAGAGCTCCAGAAGGATCTCTCCAAACTGGGGGAGTGGGCTGAGAAATGGCAAATGCGTTTTAATGTAACCAAATGTAAAGTAATGCATATTGGGGCAAAAAATCCAAACTTCCTCTATCAACTCATGGGCTCTGAGTTATCCGTGACGGATCAGGAAAGAGATCTTGGTGTGTTGGTGGACAGCTCCATGAAGGTGTCTCCCCAATGTGTGGCAGCAGTGAAGAAGGCCAATTCCATGCTAGGGATTATCAAAAAGGGGATTGAAAATAAAACAGCCAACATTATAATGCCGTTATACAAAACAATAGTAAGGCCCCACCTGGAGTATTGTGTACAATTCTGGTCACCGCATCTCAAGAAAGACATAGTGGAACTGGAAAAGGTGCAGAAGAGAGCGACTAAAATGATTACTGGGCTGGGGCACCTCCCTTATGAAGAAAGGCTAAAACAATTGGGCCTCTTCAGTCTGGAAAAAAGGCGCTTGAGGGGGGATATGATTGAGACATACAAAATAATGCAGGGTATGAGTAAAGTGGATAGAGGGAAGCTCTTCTCCCTCTCTCAAAATACCAGAACTAGGGGACATACACTCAAATTGAGGGCTGGGAGAGTAAGAACTGACAAAAGAAAATATTTTTTTCACCCAGCGCGTTGTAAGTCTATGGAACTCCCTGCCACAGGATGTGGTGATGGCATCTGGCCTGGATGCCTTCCAAAGGGGATTGGACAGATTCCTGGAGGAAAAGTCCATCACAGGTTACAAACCATGATGGAGATGTGTAATCTCTAGGCTTTAAACCAGGGTACTTCAAGGGCCAGTTGCAGGGGAGTGGTATCAGGAGACAGATATCTAGTCTCATGCGCTCCCAAACGCATCTGGTGGGGCCGCTGTGAGATACAGGAAGCTGGACTAGATGGGCCTTTGGCCTGATCCAGCATGGCTCTTCTTATGTTCTTATGTTCATATAAATGATGTTCCCCTCCCTCTACCCTTACCAGGTCTGTGACAGTGCCCCCCCCCACAATTAATAAGGATTTTCTTTTTGGTTTTGGGTTCTGTAATTCTGAACTATTAGGGAATGGGATGAAAAGGCATCCTGTTCCCGCCCCTTCCACCCCAAACACTGCAGCAAATTTCACCAGTGTCCCGAAACTTCAGGAAATGGACAACCATTTGCCATCTCAATGGGACCACAAGACTACAAGGGCCCCGTGGGCTTAGCCCTTCTAATCATTAGCAATGTCGCATTTGCGTACCAGACATTTGGGTTGAGATCTACAGTAGTTTTACATAGGATGGAGTCCCAATATCGTCTTTCACCATTCAGCTTCTGAACTGGTCTGAAGGACTCCTCCGACTTAAAAGAGAGCCACTGAAATCAATTGGTATAAACCAGCTGTTATGCCATTGATTTCAGTGTGGCTACACAAAGAAAGACTCACTCTGGATCTGACCCCTGCTCTGTACAGCATGAACACATATTATGCATACAGCAGATAATTCATAATTTATAGGTCCATTGACACTTAATGACTGGATACCCCTATGTCGTGCGACAGGACATACAAGATTGCACTGCAGTGTTTGATTTGTGAGAGCTTGTTCCTACTTGTAAATCTGCCACTGCTCCTGCAAGTGGTTTTCAATTTATGCTTTTAAACTGCCGTTCCCTCCATCTTTATCCTGTACTTTCTGTGTTTTTGCTTCTGTTTTTAAAGAGTGTTGTTTAAAACAGGTCTCGCAAAAGCATTGGCTGAGTTAGAAATCTGTTTAACAAACAAATACATAAATGTTGCAGTAGAATTTAAGAAGATTCTGGGAATGGACTGGGAAAAAAAAGGGGGGGGGAGAAAGCCATGGGAAAAAAATGAAAGGAGACCTATTGATGCATTTCCAGCTGCTTCTTTTGAGCTAATGCAGTGCTTTTTATTCATATAGGTGGCACCTTATAATTAAGAGCGTGTGGCAGTGCAATATGGAAAAAGAAAAGAAATCTCCCCGATTATACACATAAAACCCCATGCCGGAGTGTGTGTGGGGGGGGACAGGGGGCGGAAGAGTGGAAGATGTAAAAGAAAATGCAAAGTCGGGAAGCAGAATTCTCCAACTGCGGTCCCTGTCAGAAGCTCTGGATGGTGACAGAGTTCAGAGCGAAATGTCAGCACTCTAGCCGGAGCGGATTTCTGTGGTTTGGCGCTCGCTCAGTGGCGTTTGCTACATGTCAGGCTCCCAGAAGGTTGAGCTGTGTGAGAAAAGAGCAGCAGTGATTCAACATGATCGTTTGGCATTTTATCCCTGGGGCTGCCCTGTGACAATGCGTGCGGGAGCAGGGAAAGCGGAGGAGGAGGAGGAGGAGGAGGAGGCTGAGGCCGAGGCGGCAGGAGAACCGTGTGTATTATGATGTGGGGGGGGTGTCTGTGTGAGCCATTGTGCCTAGCCAAAGGCATGCCACATAACTCCAGGCTTCCTGGCTTCTGTAGCCTTTGATAGGTCGAGGGAACTCGGTCACTTTCCCTCCGCCCCCATCCTTTTTCAGATGCCACCTTGGGGCTTCTTTCATGGGGCAAAGAGAGTGCCCTCATTTCTAAGTTAGTAGTTCTAGGAGAGGTAGTTTTGTGCTTACGTTTGTGAACTGGGAAGACTGAGGGGAGATTGTGATAGCACTGCTCAAACACTTGAAACACACTCATACAGAGGAGGGGGAAGATCTGTTCCAACGTGCAGGATGTATGTGATAATGGGCTCAAGAAGGGAACTCCAATTTGGGCTGACTATCAGGGAGGAAAATAATAATAATAATAATAATAATAATAATAATAATAATAATAATAATAATAACTTTATTTTTATGCCGCCTTTCTCCCCAAAGGGACCCAAGGCGGATTTCTAACTGTTAGAGCAGTACAGCAACGGAACGAATTACCTCAGGAGGTGGCGAGCGCTGCAGCGCAGGAGGCATTTAAGAGAAAAATAGGCAACCATTCGTCAGATGAGACATTGATTTGGATTCCTGCACTCGAGGAAGGGGTTGGACTCAAAGGCCTTATATAAACCCCTTCCAACTCTGGGGTTCTATGACTCCGGGGTTCTTTGTGTTAGTCGGCATTAGCATATCAGGCAGACTCAGCCCCACCCCCAAAAAATAAATAAAGAAGGCAAAAATGTTGTGGCACCTTAAAAGACTAAGGCGGTTACTTCACGTCCTACCTCGTTCTGCGATTACGTTCGTTCCATGACAGCGTTGTTCGCGGTCGCATGGTTTTGTCCCTGTTCAGTCCCTGTTTTCATTTACCCACGGGTGTGATTACTTGCATTGTGACAACTGTTTCTTCACGTCCTTGTTTCGTGACAACTACTGGATTTCCCTGGCTTCGTTTAGCCTTTTAAAAAAATTGTCAGGCTTCCGTTTTTCGATATTTCGAGTCCCCACTGTGGGTGTGCGGGCTGTCTCAGGAAGCCCGGCAGGAGGAGCCGGGCAAGCCCTCACCACTTGCCATGGGTGAGCGGCGGCGGCGTGGGCGGTGGCCAAGACACCCTTGCCCTGAACTCAGCAGTCTTCGGGCTGGCAGGTGAGCAGGCAAGGAGAGCTCGCCTGCCTCCGGGACCCAAGGAGGATGGACCTACACCTGACAGTGGCTCTCCGCCTGTCCCTTCAAGAGCCGCCTTCTCCTGCAGGGACAGGCGGGCAGACAAGCCTGGCCTGGCGCAGGAGTTCCAATCAGCTTTCTCGTTGTCAGAGTATTCCTCTAGAGCGAAAGGGGGAAACAGCCATTGCCATTATTTCACTTCTTGGAACAGAAACCAGGAACAAAGGGTGACAAGAGAATTCCCCAACCCAGGGGCAGGTACGGCTCATCACGCTCTGTTCCCGGTTCAGGGGGCATGGTCGGGATGAGATTCTGCTGTCACGCTACGGACGTGAAGTAACCTTTTTTCATACCGATCCCAAGCGGGACAGCAAAGAGGGATGAAACGGACGTGAAGTAACGACCTAACTGATCTATTTTAATACAGCCTCTTGTGAGGAAGTGGACTTGTCCATGGAAGATTATATTGAAATATAGTAACTGGCTCATATGAAATTATAGTAGTCAGCCTTTAAGGTAGGCATGTCCAAACTTCGGCCCTCCTGATGTTTTGGACCACAACTCCCAGAATTCTAAGCTTAGATTACTAGTAGCAAAGGACTGTGGGAGCTGTGGTCCAAAACATCTGGAGGGTCGAAGTTTGGCCATGCCTGCTTTAAGGTGTCATGATGTTTTTGACTCCTTTATTTTTCATTTTTCTTTTGTCGTTGCCCGGCATGTGGCAGGGGAGATCATGCACCCTCATCCGGAAGGCTACGGAATCTCTGAGGCTATTCTTCACCAGGGGCCAAGGGGGTTGATCTGATCTTCTGAACTGGAGGCTGCCATCGTCTGGAGGGCCACAAGCTCCTTCGCTCCTGAGCTTCACTCACCGGCCCTGGTCGCCAGAGTCCCAAACAGAAGATTTCTTTCCCCCTCAGCCCCAGAGTCCCTGGGATTGAATTGGGCAGTGCCACGTGCTCTCCTGTTGAGGTCCTCTATTCCTTTATTTTTGCATTTGTTTATGCAATGCATTCCTTCAGCTCAAGACTGTTCTCCCACCTGGCAAATGGTCCCTGCTTGTCATAAGAGAGGGGACGGCCCTCCCTTATGATCTTGCACTCAGCATATTGTGCTTAGAGCCTAGACCCAGGCTTGCTTTACAAGTCGGGTTGCAGAAGCATTCATATCTGAGTAAAACCTGGAGGGGGAAAAGGTTTATTGAAGGAGGTGCATATTCTGATATCTAGGTTGGTCCGCAGAGAAATTTGGAAAGAACTGTGTTGAGTCCCAGATGTTCCTGGAGTACAGCTTCCCGCACAGTCAGTCCAAGAACACATGGGGACCCAAGAATGGGCACCCCTGCTGTAGAAAGAGCATAGAAGACGAAACCCTGTTGTGCAGTTACATTGGCAGAAAGGAAATAGTGTAACTAATTCTCAATTAACTTCACTGCGTATGAGTTGGGTGGTTTGGTGTGAGACAATCGAGTCAAAATGACCACTCATTGAGTGGTGACACTTAGCCAGGCGTGAGGCTATTTCCCTTCTGCATACATAACTACGCAAGAGGAGTTTTATATTTCTTTATGTGCACATGTGTGTGTGTGTGTGTGTGTATTTTTGTGTACAGCTATACATTATATGCTATTATTATGTACGCACATATATACAAACATGTATCTAAAACAAGCATGTATTTTGAATGTTACTGGGTTGTTTTGCCAATAGTGTGAAATATGTATTCAGTGATATTTGAAACCATTCATTTCTTGCTTTACATCGTACTTGCTTGGCCCCACTTTGTCAAATCTGATTGGCTGTTCAGCAGATTGTCTCTCCATTTTCCCCATAATCCCTGACAGGCTGGGCTCACCCTTATGGTTCACCATGGAATGAGCAAGAAGCGGTAGCCAAAGGCCATTCTTCGGTCTAACCAAACAAGGGTTATTAAAAGGTGGATGTTTTTATAATTTGAACTATTTGCAAATAATAGACTAAACTTTGCAAATTTTAATAGATTATTGGTTTTATTTTGGTTTTTTTTTTGGTAACTGTTTTTTGTAAGCCGCTTGAAACTACAATAAATTTTAAATAAATAAAATATCACCTTTGAATGGAATGAAAAGTATCTAATGAAAGGTAAAATCATTAGCAGATCTAAATCACCTACTGTGAAGAAGATAGTACAGCTACACAGGGCTCTTCTTAAATATGGTTCACAACAACAGTAATATAGAGAGGATATGTCGCGTATATCTTTGAAAGTCCAGAATTTCCACTCTGAGATAGACCATCTGTTCCCTGGATGACAGGTTAAGAAAGATTCCATCACCAGTGCTTAAGAAATGATAAATAATAACAATAACCATACAGTTCCATAGGCTAGCAGCTGACGGTACTTAAAGAAATGAAAAGCGAAGAAAAATAAATAAACAAATGGAATCTAACCAGCTGTGGCATTTTTAAAGAGAGCAAATGGGAAATTTCTGGATTTATTTTTATTGCTGTTGCCATGAGAACACGTTTTAAAAATTGAAAACAATATTCCTTTAAATTTAAACAGAGGAACATTTAAAAGCACTGGAATATAAGGCTGGTTTTGAACAGAAAGGACTGCTGAGAGTGGTTCCTTTATCTTTTATGGCGAGATATACATTTCCATTTCAATTACATCAAAATCCAGACATCGGAGCAGCAGCAACAGTTTTGAACTACATGAAACCAAAGCACCACATTTCCTCATTTGACCAAAGTCTTCCTGTTGCAGCGCGCCGTGTCGTCTTCAGGCATATTCTGCGTCTTTCATGTCTCACAGATGCAACTACAGTAGTGTCAAAAGGCTTTGTGCCTGTATCATAAATCCATGCCTTGTGTGTTTACATTGAAATGAAGGTCTCATCATACAACCCAAGTCCTTAGATGCCTTATGTAGATAGAATTGCAGAATAGGAAGGTTTTCTCCTGCATCCGTCCCTGCAGAACTGTGTGATGTCAGAGCCTTCCTTGAATGTTGGGATTGCTTAACGAGAGAGAAGGAACGTAGAGGATGCCGCCCTTTCTTCACCAGTTTCTATGTGAATCTCCTGGATCTGGACACACCTAAAACGATCCTTTTGCTGACACACATTAGTGTAAGTGAAACAGCCTAAATCTAAGTTGGGGAATTGCTATTAAATGAGAAGCTGACTCTTGTATTTCTCATCATACACCAACTGCATGACTTGGCATTACTGTACAGCCACTGACTTCTTAACTGATGGTAATTCGTTGCTGAGATTTATGTTGTTGGCTTTGTTTGTGTGTGTGCTGTGCCATCATATCAGGACCAACCTGTGGTGACTATAACAGGGCTTTCCAGGGAAGTGAAATGTTTAAGGACTGGTTTTACCAGTTACACACACACACACACACACACACACACACACACACACACACACACACACACACACACACACACACACACACACACACACACACACACACAAGTGATTCTCCATGGCTGAGCATAGATTTGAATCCTGTTCTCCAAAACCCTAGTTCAGTGGTGGCCAAACTTCGGCCTTCCAGATGCTTGGACAACAACTCCCACAGTCCTTTGTCTTTGGCAATACAGGCTTGGAATTTTGGGAGTTGTGGTCCAAAACATCTAGAGGGCCAACGTTTGGCCACCACTGCCCTAGTCCATCACTTATGCCTCCTACACCACAATGGCATAAGTAAGTAATAGGATTCTGGCTTTCATCTTTGTATACTGTACAGCAGGCATGTCTAAACATCAGCCCTCCTGATGTTTTGGACCACAACTCCCAAGATTCTAAGCTTAGCTTGCCAGTGGCAAAGGACTGTAGGAGTTGTGGTCTAAAACATCTGGAGGGCCAAAGTTTGGACATGCCTGCTGCACAGTCACACACACCCCCACACCATTTTGTGGTTCATAGTATATTGCGAGACCGCAGTATATGAAGGCAAGGCCCCCTGGGGCTAGCTATGTGGGCCTGTTTGGGGCCTCCTGCACTTACCCCAGGCCTGGCGCTGCCCAAAGTGGGCCTCCGACGGGCTTTCTAGGCCTATTAGAGGTCCCACATGTGGCTTCCAGCGAACAAGAAGTCACTTCTGAAAAGACAGACGTGCCTTCCTGATCACCCAAAATCACTTCTGGGGCCTCCCACAGGCCTAGGAAGCCCATCGGAGGCCCACTTGGGGCAGCGCCAGGCCTGGGGTAAGGGCAGGAGGCCCCAGACAGCGCCCCCCCCAGTCCCGACCCGACCCAGCATCCGCATATCATGGATTTTTATTTATCACAGGTTGAGTTGGGCCCTTAACACCCATGATAAGCAGGGGTTACTGTATCAGTAAATGTGCCATATTTTTCCATCTATAAGACACCCCGATGTATAAGACCCCCTTGTTCCAAACCAAAATTACAGTTTCGAAACCACGTGGTTATCTCCTGAGATGACCTCTGTGTATAAGACAACCCTCAATTTTTAGTATAACGACTTTAGACAAAATTATAGTTTTATAGTTTATATTATAATATATCCTGACTTTCAATTTGTTATGGAACTAATTATAGTTTTGACAGTAGGTTTTCTGCTCAGACATTGACTAAATGTACTTACTTCAGCAAGGTAGTAGTTGTGTTGCGCAACTTCAGTCTATGGCTCCCAAATGGAACAGGACAAGAAAAATGCGGAGCTGAGTGGGCAGATTCCCCCTATGGGTAAAATCTTCAGCCTTCCCCCAATATCTTCCAATGTCATCATTTTCTTCCCTTATTTAGACCACCTGGCACAAATAGGTGACAGAACACAGTTGGAAAAGAACTGATAGAGGTGTGTAATGGAGTGTGAAACTCTTCTTGATTGTCCTCTGATATTTCTTTGAGATCACTTGGATTTATTCAAAAGGGGCTAAAGCTCACTCAGACCTCCAAAGCACACTGGGGGCTGCTGTGTACGACCATCAGCAGATAGTTTTAGATCTTCATTTAGAAACCAATATATTTCCTGTCCTGAAGACAAATAAAAATACATGCCATTCAAGTATTTTGTCAGTATAACAACAACAAAAAATAGGAACAGCCATGGAAACCAGTGTGTAAACAAGACTATCAGCTAAAAGGTGAACAGTAGGAGAGGGGAGTCCTACCCTATTTCTATATTTTTTAAAAACAAATTAAAGAATCAACTTTTCTCAGATCTACACTGGTATGTTATGCTTGCTATCAAAGACCCATTTCTGGCTGTCATCTTCTGAACCTGGCTGCTCCAACGGCAAAAAGTACAAATGGAAGACAGAGAGTCTCAAGATGTGTGAAAATATCGTATAGTCGATGTAGACTGTACTCTAGTTTGACCTGTCGCTTGGCAAAGGGAGAGATGATATTTTAGAAGTTAACAAAGCTACCAGAGGGATCCACACACAGTCCAGAGCCTGGGGCGGCGTATGAAAATTGCCTTGGTTTTTAGCCTGCCCCTTTGGCTTATTTATTTCTACCAAAATTAGTTACAAGGCCATTCATGATCCCACCATCTCTTCCACGCACACTTCCTCTCACCTCCGGAGGGAAAGGGCTGCTGCTGGACAAACCTGATTTCCGTGGCTTTTGAAAGAGAGTCTGTTGTGTGTTTCATTTTGTTTTGAGTGGAGCAATTATCAGTAATTATTGGGAAATGAGCAGGAGCCAAGAGGCAGTTCTGAAACCACCCCAGAATAAGCTGGCCATTGTTGCAGCTGAGGGCACAGAAGCCTCCATCATTTAGAGAATTAACCTTCTGAAAGAGTTAGGCAGGGCACTTTCCTTCTTGGGAACCAGAGGGGGACGCGGCCTCAGAACGATCACTTTGCTGTGGCTGTTTTAAAATTCATAGGCAAAAACTGTACTGGGACCCTTCCTGGAAACCATACAGGTTAATTTGCCTCGTAAAACAACATCCTCTTTCTTTACCTGTGGAAAATACTTTCAAATGGGTTTTAAGAAAAGGCTACCTCTTCTTCTAATAATAGGGTTTATGATTATAAAATAATAAGAGATGGATCCCGAGTTTTCTGCCCATTGGTAGAACACAAGGGCTCTTTCTATCTAAAAAGAAAAGATTTTTTAGAGTATTTTTACCCTGCCTTTCTCCTTGGAAAAGGGGCCAAGGTGGCTTACAGTAATGAGGGACAATATCCAGTCCAGTACAATTGAGACATCTTTGAGTATTGAGAACAAGGAATTGAGGGACATCTTACAGCATTAATAGACAACATTACATTAAAGCTACAAGTTTATAAGTAGTTATCAACACAAAGTCTGTGTGAACCCATAGATTCATATAAAAGACACATAATAGGTAGACCATCATTCAGAGAAAGCTTGCCTGAAGAGAAAGGTCTCCTTTTCCTGCTTCCGGAAGGACAACAGAGATTGTAAGGAATTTAAATTTATGAGGGTCCCGTGCCAGCGTGCCTGCGCTTCATGGGCTGCAAAAGACCAAGTCTGAGTCTTAGGAGACGAGAATTTATTGATTGATCAATCAAGGCACTTCCACACTTTTTGGTGGTGAGAAGTCCACCCAGAAAACGAAAGGAGATATTTTTATAAGGTTTTTCCAGCACTCTATCCCCTCCGCCCATCCGAATTTACGTCATATACATTTGTTACATGCATCAAACACTAATTGACATCTTTGGTCATTTATTTTGTATTCCTGACACTTGCCTAGAAGTTCTAACTGGTACGTTTGATCTCCTCCCCTCACAGGCAGGGAGGGTAGGATCATCCTTATGTCCTTGGACATTTTGACAGTTACGAACACCAGACGCTGAGATAAGGCCTCCTGGTACGCCTTGGACACACGTTAATTGCTAGTGTGTGATCCTCAAAGCTTAGGAACTTAATTGGATCCTTGAATTCATAATTGCCTTAGCTGACTTAGCGGAAGTTCCTTTCTCTATTCTAGCCGGAAAGGCTTGACCAAAGATTCTAAGTTTACAAGAATACAACTGTAGATACATGTGTATGTGATACATGTATGTATATATATATATATATACGTGGAGTGCTTAAGTGAATATAACTACATTATTCGTGTCACTAGTGTGGCTATATATATATATGTATTGCTTAGAATACATTGTTGGTGAATACATGAGGGCTTGTCCATACCTGTGGTTAGTGAAGCAGCCATATATATTTATAAATATATAATTAGTCGAATGTCCTCCCTTACACTCGGCCCTGAACGGATTTCTGGAAATTTATGCCAGTAAATTTCCCAGAAAACGTCATGGACTTGTAAGGAACGAACAAAACATATCAAAGGTATATGTACAAAAGTGTGAACATTGCGTGAGCCCCCCCTATGTCATTCCTGGGGTGAGATGGTCTTCATGGCTCATGGAAGGACTTTCTATTTTCCTGACAAAAATTCAGGCAGGGCAGTCAGAAAAACATTCTCAGTCCTTTTTCCCCAAAGGGCTTATAGGCACAGTTCAAGAAAATGAATTATCATAAAATGATTTGTGGCGTCTCAAGTCAGGGGGACGCATCAAATAGGTGAAGGCCAAAGGAGTACCCCTTAATTCACTAGGGCACTTTCTAGAGTAAAATGTTAAGTTAACAGATGAAGTGTTGCCATGCTTGGGATGTAAGAAGACTTCCCCCTGGTCGGACCCACAGACTGCAATGGATGGATATGTTCCATGGACCACAGCATTTAAGTTTCCCCTGTTGGAGAAATGCATCGTGGTCACAGCAGTATAAGGTGACCTCCCAGGCCATGTTGTACACTTCTCAAGGATCCCAAATTCTCAACTTTTGAAAGGGGGCTGGCATAAGAATTTTTGCTAATATTGTGATAGACTTGGATATCACGATCCCCGTCCCAAAGCGATAATTAAACATGCTTTAAACAGCAGATTTGTTCATTACCTTATTTTAGGACCATCATGAAACCCAAATTAATTTGCCTGCCACAGCAGTGCACATGTGAGATATTGTGTTTGTGTGTTTGGTAGTCAGGCTGAGAACCCTGAATTCTAACAAAGCACCACACTGTAGGTTCATTTTGCAAACCAAATACTTATAAGGAAAATATGCCCTTCTTAGCCCACCAAGGAAATATGTGGGCCAGGCTACTTTGCTAGGTTTTTTCCAACCTTATTTAGGTGTGTGTGGTGTGCATTCAAATTCAGATAATAGCAGGCTGTGCAGAATCACCCAGTTGTGTGTGCATTCTCAATTGATAGACATTTGCAATGATACTAAATAAAGGTAATATACATATCATGAAGGCTGAAAAAGGCATAAGACACATCTAGATGGTGCTTAGAAAACCCACCTTGCGCCATACATTTCTCATGGTAAAGTCATGAATGAGCCGTTGAAATCCGGTCAGAAATGTCTCTGTGGCTGATAGTTTACACACAAAAATCTGCCTCGTAAACATGGGGCCAAGATTAGTTCATCAGTGTCTTTGGTGAAGAAAATAATGTAGATATAGCTACTTCATAAAGCCACTTTTTTCTTAGGTATAAAGGCTCGTGAACACCCATGGGCACCAAAATGTCTCTCATTCAATACAAATTGCATAGAAAGGCAAGTCATAATCTCTGGCACTCAATGCTTTGTGAGTAAAAAAAGCATTTTCAGTGGCCAAGCATGATCATTACATAAAAAGGCACATCCAGAGAAGCACTTCAGTAAGAGTTTTCACAGTGACTATCAATAATAAACAATAAACACTATCATAATAGAGCCCAGGGTAATGTAAATATTTAAAGTTGCTCTGGAGCCTACCGTACGCAGGAGAAAAAAAAAATAAGCGCTCACTTGTCGGATGCTGGGAGGCTGGTGTGTGCGTGTGTGGCAACACAAGTTCATGGTGATCCAGGGCACGCGCACAGGCATCAATGAAGGTCTGAAAGCAGTAGTTAAACCCCTAGTCTCTGTCCCGGTGAAAAAGGGGTTAAATTGCAGACGTGAAGTCTGTTGGCCGCAATCCAAAACAAGAGTCAGTGGCTGTTTCAGACCCACTCTCTCCCCCCAGAAACAAACAGAAAAGAAAAGAAAAGAAGGAAATGAGAGACAGGAAGACAGGATTTTAATCTGTCAACCTGAGTTGAAAGTGAATCCGCAGGCTGCTTTGGGACCCTCCGAAGTATCAAACGCACGCTGTCATCTGGGGAAGGATGGGCAAGGATGCGGTGACCACAGGTCAGGTTCATGTTGTCGCCCGCCGTTCAGGGTGAAGTCATCTAAGGCATAGGGGCAATCTACAGCAGAGGGCAGAAGGCGTCACCGGTCAGGCCTCACTCCCTCTCGGTCGCGGGGTACGGGTCACGCTGGGTGAAAAGGCTGACATCACTGGATCCTGGAGCCCACATCGATCGAACCCGCGGAGCGAAGTCATCACGAAGATGGCATCATCAAAGGCATCAAAGGCGGGGAGGGAGGTCCAGGAGGGATGGCAGAATGGAGGGCAGGAGGGTCCCCATCTGAGCATCTACGACCGGCGGCGTCAGCTTTCCAAACCCGACCGACTCCGTGATCCAAAAATAAAGAACGGGTGGGCGTTTTCCCAGAGCAAAACCCGACCTCCAGGATGTACCTGGGTAAGGGAAGAACAGACACACGACCACAGACAAACACAGAACACAAACACACACGAAATGCCCCCGCAGCTGTCTTTGTGCTGCAAGGCAGGGTGGCACAGTCTATCTGACAGTCTTAAAAACAGGAAGGAGAGAAAAAAAAATGTTGCAACAGGTAGGATAAGGCTTCCGTTTTTGTAGAACCAGTCTGTGAATGGGGGAAGCCAAAGTTTATGGTGAGGACGCATCTGTAGTCGGCCGTGTATGATGAGTGCTTGCAAGATGATCTCGCAGGATCTCACAAGCGAGGGGCTCAGGCGTTCCCAAACAGGCACCTGAGATAGATCTCAGCCCCAAAGTCAAATAGCTCTGCTACATGGGGACAATCAAAAATGGAACAGGCAAAAATGTCCCAGGGTCGCAAAGTGATCTCTGAGCATGAAGCAAAATGCGCCAGGGGAGATGGGCTTGGAATGTGGCGTGGTATAGTCTCGGAAAAGTACGGCGGATACAGGATTGGGGAAAAATAGGAGCAGGCACCACATTCATATTACTACCAAGTCCCCAAGGGCACGGCGAGAAAAAAAAATGGTAAAAGAGAATTAGTGTCTCTCTGCAAGGCTGCAAAGGCGCCAATCTGTCCTAGTGCGTGTCGGGGGCTGGTGTGTGTGTGTGTGCGAGGCAAGACGAGCTCTTCTGGTTCGTCGCTCAAGAAAAAAAAATACATGCAAACACCCACGAGTACACAGCCTCACACATGTTGGCATCTGCCATGGGTTTAAAAATAGTGACGATGTCACCAGGTTCAAAAACAGCTAGTTCTCCATGCTGGCGCAAAAGGGTATAAAAAGGGTGAAGTTGCTGGCCTGTCAGCCTCACCTCAAAGTAAAAGTCAGGTGCTTGCAAAAGCCCCCATTCCCCCCACAAAACAATAGAGAGAAAAAGAGGGGGGGGAAAAAAAGCAGGAAGCCCTCTCCTAGTGTCTCTGCTGGCTGGTTAGGAGTGACACATGCCATGGCACAAACTGCTTGACCACACATAGATAGAAAGAGAGGAAAAAGGCTGATAGTAGTTTAATAGCTATCAAGTAACTAAAAGTCTATTTCCAGCAGGTGTCCTACTTGGAAAGGAAAGGGTTAAAAAAAAACTCAGACGGAAATAAGGCTAGGTGAGCATTATTAAGTCAAAAAGGAGAACGTCTGCTCGAGATTTTTAGGAATATAGGATGTGAAAGAGGTGTAAAAAAAAATCAGGCTGGTTGCCAGCATGCTTGAAATTCCTGAGGGAAGAAGGATGGGGTCAACTTTGTGAAGGGGAAGGAGGGGGGGGTGAAGGCAGAAAAAGGAAGGCGGGGCAATGGACTTTTGAATTCTCCCCGCAGGCTGCATTACACAGCCTGAGGCAGGAAGGTGAGCCCCTTCAATTACCCTGTAATTAGGTGGAAAAAAAAAAAGGGCACTAAACTAATTAAGGCAACCTATTATCCCTGTGGTTTGTGAAGTTATCTACTTAAGCCTAATTTGGGATGCATGGCTCTCGTACAAAGAAACAAGAGCCAGAGTGTGAGACCCCGCGTTATTGATACGCCTTAAAAAAAATGTCACAGGCGTTTCCAGCCAGAGTGTGAGAACAAGCAAAATGATTTTATTTTATGTTATTTTTACCTTTTTGGCGGCTTTTAAGAACCCCTTCGTATTCTAAATAAAAAAAACCTTGTCCTGCTCTCAAAAACCTGTTAGCAGCTGCTTTAAAAAGAGGAAGGGGAGTCCCTGCTTTGGACCACTTCCAGCACAGAAGTCTCAGGCCCTTCGTTTTCCTCATGGAGCTGACGTACTACAAGGGATTTGGATAAAGATTCCATATTCAGAGATTTAGACAAATTTTGTTGGGGAAATAGGGACTGTCTAAAAGCTTGGATTAAATAATGTAATGGGATACAAATAGAGCCTCTGCTTCTCAATTGCTGGAGCGTTCTGTGGGTTGCTGCCTCAGTCTGCCCATCATGAACCCTGCCCATTCTCGTCCCTGACTTACACTTTCCTTCTACCTCGTTTCCTTTAACTATTCCTTTTCTCTCTCTCTCTCTCTCTCTCTCTCTCTCTCTCTCTCTCTCTCTCTCTCTCTCTCTCCTTCTCTCTTCGTCTCTTTCTCTCCTTTCCTCTCCCCGTTCTAATGGCATCTCCAAGGTCCTGATCTAGGTAGGAGATGGGAGGGAATTCTATTTTCAGTTGCTCCTAAGAATCTCCTTGTTCCAAATTAAATTGTCTTATGGTTCCAGCCAGGGCTTACTTGCAAGGGGAGGGGGAAAGGCTGCCCTAAGCCTTTTAGGTGCAAAATCTTAAGGAATGATGTTATCACTTGGTTTTTAATTCCTAGCTCGCTGGGCTATGAGTACAAAAATGCTAGCTGTCTTTTCAGAGCACATAGTCGGTCTGAAAAGGGGTGGATGTTCATTTCACCCATGGGACCGGCCGCAAAAAAAAAAAAAAAAAAAAAAAACGTATTTCTCAAACGCCCTGTGATGATTTCTTCTTAAAATGTCCCTATAGGTGGTGAATTATATTGTGTAACAAGCCAGGCTAAGTTATACAAAACATGCGGCTTGAGTATTCAAAAATATCTTCTTGCAGTGTCTATACTTCCCTGGTTTATAAAATTGGGGTCTTCTCATTTTGGGTGATTTTTACTGCCTCTGGACATATTAACAGGCAATACGTGGCTTGCCACCCTCCCCTTTTGAGGGCTAGAAACTTAATCTTTGGGATGTTAAAGTCCTGCCTTTGTCAGAGGGGACTTTCTTGAAATTTACATTTGTTGCATTCAATATCAAAATCAGGTCTCCTTATGGCAATGTGCCAATCTTGCCAAAGGGTTCCTTAACAAAGGGCACAGAAGCTGAATTAAGTTATGCCCATCTACCTTTTTGTTAAAGGTTTAGTAGTATGCTCATAAATTCTCCCGCATACCAAACGGTCTCACACTCAATTAATTACACATCAAGCACACACAACAGTTGATACTAAGATTTGATTTCCCTGCTTTTGACTATTAATAGTTCAGAAATAACGTCCCTACCTATCTCCTCATGTGGTGCATAGCAACCCTTAGTTCTGTTTAAAGCTTCCATATCCAAAGAGTTGGGCATTGGCGTAGCGGGATGGAAGTACCTCCTGAATGCTTGAATAAGGCAATTCAGGGGTACGCATCCCCCCATCTAGCACTTCCTGTCCCCTCAATGCTCCGTGCTCTCCTCCCGTTCCCTCAACATCATACCTATCCATCCCACTTCTGTCTTGCTGCCTTCCTTCTACTCCACTTCCTCTATTCATCTGTCTTTCTCTATACCTTTTCAGTTCATCATCCTGCCTTTCCTTCCATCATCTTTTCAGGTTTCCTACCCAGTTTTACTAAAAATGCATTACTCAGATACCCTATGATTTTTTCCTTGTAAAATATCCCTTCAGCTGGTAAATTTTGTTGCGTGACCAGCCAGTCACAAAATATGCGGGATGTTGTTTATCCCTGAGTATTCAAAAGTATTTTTCTCACTGCCCATATTCCCCCTGGTATTATCAAAATTGCTGGAGGGGTCTCCTAGTTGGCAGAGTTTTTAGTCTCTTATATTAATTAACTAAGCACGTCCTTGTACATTCACACACCTCTTGCTAGCAGGTCATAATTGGTCAGTCCTCCCTGAGGGCTAGAATCTTAATTTGAGATGGTAAAGTCCTGCCTCATCCTAGTTAGAGGGGTTCTTCTTAAAGCTTACTCATGTTCCATTTAATACTAAAATCATTACTTCTGGTGGCAGAATTCCAATGTTACCACATCGCACATCAAAAGGGGGTGCATAAACTGCACTAATTTATCCCCATAGGTTTACTTTAAAGGTCTAACTGTGTTCCTATGATTTCTCCCACAAGCATCAAACGGACTCACACCTCAACAATCAAATGCCCATCATACACGCCAACATGTGATTCAGCAACCATACACCACTCTCCCACATTTCTGTTTCCCCAGTTAACTGCGATCCCTTGCCTAAGAATAGATCTTTCTAACTTCTCTAAAATCAAACGAAGATGGTGGAACTCCGTTGGTATTGTGGGGCAAAGATTGCCAGTCTTTGCCCCTGCTTAAGACACAGGGAATGGCCACTTCCCTATGGTTACGCAGGGTATAGAGGCACAGCCCCTTACCTTGAAAAACACACATGCAAAATTCAAAAGTGGAATCACCATCCCACATGCCCATGCATTAATATATCTCTAAATTTTCCCCAGGATGTTAGAGCAACGCTCTCCTCCTCCTGTTTCAAATACTTAGGGGGCGGACCCTAGGGATGTTGGGCTTTGCAAACTTTCAGTCTGAAAAACCCCCTCCTCCCTTGGGGATTTCAGGGTCGTAGTGTCCCTCAGTGTCCCCTAGTCCTTGGGATGTTAAGGTCGTATCCGACCCTTCTCCTCCCTGTACCCCCCCCGGGGCCGACAACAAGAATCCGCAATCTTCTCCACTCCACAGAGCTGTTAGATTCGAACTCACGCCACCCCACAACTAGTTTTCTCTTCTTACCAGATTTCTTTTGCGCAGTCCTCTTACAGTTCCTCCGTTGTTCTGCCGGCTTTGTTTTCTCCTTAAATAACAGTATTGTGTCCAATGCTGATAGAACAAGTCTCCTCTCAAAATCAGAGGGTCCGGACTAGATTTGTTCTAGGGTCAGCATGAATTCTTACTGTGATTTAAGTCAGACTCCCAAGAGCGCTGGGGCAGTGGCACTTTTCCCCGGCATCTCCACCAGAAATGTAAGGAATTTAAATTTATGAGGGTCCCGTGCCAGCGTGCCTGCGCTTCATGGGCTGCAAAAGACCAAGTCTGAGTCTTAGGAGACGAGAATTTATTGATTGATCAATCAAGGCACTTCCACACTTTTTGGTGGTGAGAAGTCCACCCAGAAAACGAAAGGAGATATTTTTATAAGGTTTTTCCAGCACTCTATCCCCTCCGCCCATCCGAATTTACGTCATATACATTTGTTACATGCATCAAACACTAATTGACATCTTTGGTCATTTATTTTGTATTCCTGACACTTGCCTAGAAGTTCTAACTGGTACGTTTGATCTCCTCCCCTCACAGGCAGGGAGGGTAGGATCATCCTTATGTCCTTGGACATTTTGACAGTTACGAACACCAGACGCTGAGATAAGGCCTCCCTGGTACGCCTTGGACACACGTTAATTGCTAGTGTGTGATCCTCAAAGCTTAGGAACTTAATTGGATCCTTGAATTCATAATTGCCTTAGCTGACTTAGCGGAAGTTCCTTTCTCTATTCTAGCCGGAAAGGCTTGACCAAAGATTCTAAGTTTACAAGAATACAACTGTAGATACATGTGTATGTGATACATGTATGTATATATATATATATATATACGTGGAGTGCTTAAGTGAATATAACTACATTATTCGTGTCACTAGTGTGGCTATATATATATATGTATTGCTTAGAATACATTGTTGGTGAATACATGAGGGCTTGTCCATACCTGTGGTTAGTGAAGCAGCCATATATATTTATAAATATATAATTAGTCGAATGTCCTCCCTTACAAGATGAGGCAGTCCTGGCCTCTAGTGGGAGGGAGTTTCATGGGTTCCCACAAGACATACCTGTGAGGGAGGCGGGATGGAGAGAAGGGCCTCTCCTGATGACCTTCACACCCGAGTCGGTTCACACTGTGAGATTCGATCTTTGAGGTGGCTAGGCAGGAGGCAACCTCCCCCTCTGCCCCCACAACTCTTAAAGCAGGAAATAGAAAGAGTATGGGTCCCTAGCCCTAGCTCAGTAATGTCTGCACTGGCACTACAGTAGCTTTCTGGAATTTTCACCTGGAGTGGTTCTTAGACCCATTTGGAGATAGAGGGATCAAAATAAGAACCTCTTCTGCATGTGACACATGGTGGTTCAACCCCTGAAATGCAGCTTTCCTCTCCTTGCCGTCTGTAGTAGTACTGTAGTGGAGTCCAAGGAAGACTCCCGGAGATGCCAAGGAACTCTCTTTATCCTTGCAATTGAATGGCTGACACTGAGGAGGTAGTTTGAAGGTTGGACTGGCAAATGATCGAATGTATCTGGCTTAGGTGGCTAGACCAATGGCTGAAGAAGATAGATGCTCCATTGGGGCGAATGGGTAGAGACTTCCTTCCATTTGGGAGACTATTGATTTCATTGTTTCAGAGTCATATTATTCCTGCATGAAAGAGTAGTGATGGTATTGCGCTGGCGGAGCAAATTAACAGTCTATAAGGCAGTTCTGAAAATGGGGCCAGCACAAACAAAACATAACTTTGAAACCGGACTTTGGAACAGAACAGTATCATTTTCCTCTTTGCTGAATTTGGTGATGTCCAGGTGAATAGTTTTAAAGTTATGGGATAGACATTATATCCCACCCATGTTGACACCAGGGACCTTCCCCCTCCCCACCCCAGCAGGTTTAGAAGAGGTCAGATCGAGTGAAAACACCAGTTTTGCTAATCTTAAGAACATAAAAAACATAAGAACATAAGAAGAGCCATGCTGGATCAGGCCAAAAGCCCATCTAGTCCAGCTTCCTGTATCTCACAGCGGCCCCACCAGATGCGTTTGGGAGCGCATGAGACTAGATATCTGTCTCCTGATACCACTCCCCTGCATCTGGCCCTTGAACTACCCTGGTTTAAAGCCTAGAGATTACATATCTCCATCATGGTTTGTAACCCGTGATGGACTTTTCCTCTAGGAATCTGTCCAATCCCCTTTTGAAGGCATCCAGGCCAGATGCCATCACCACATCCTGTGGCAGGGAGTTCCATAGACTTACAACGCGCTGGGTGAAAAAAATATTTTCTTTTGTCAGTTCTTACTCTCCCAGCACTCAATTTGAGTGTATGTCCCCTAGTTCTGGTATTTTGAGAGAGGGAGAAGAGCTTCCCTCTATCCACTTTACTCATACCCTGCATTATTTTGTATGTCTCAATCATATCCCCCCTCAAGCGCCTTTTTTCCAGACTAAAGAAGCCCAATTGTTTTAGCCTTTCTTCATAAGGGAGGTGCCCCAGCCCAGTAATCATTTTAGTCGCTCTCTTCTGCACCTTTTCCAGTTCCACTATGTCTTTCTTGAGATGCGGTGACCAGAATTGTACCCAATACTCCAGGTGGGGCCTTACTATTGTTTTGTATAACGGCATTATAATGTTGGCTGTTTTATTTTCAATCCCCTTTTTGATAATCCCTAGCATGGAATTGGCCTTCTTCACTGCTGCCACACATTGGGGAGACACCATCTTGAAAGAGAATGCTGCTTTTTTTTTAATTTGGAAGGAATAAAGGCTGCAGAAGGTAAAATATTGATACTTAAAAACAAATGCTGAAATAATGTGAATGTCTTATATACAGTGGATCCTTGTATAACAAACAGCTTGTATAACATAAAATTTGTACAACATAAAAAAATTCGGAGATAGGGGAAATTTGCTTAACAGAATCACCTATGGGGCGAATCCGTACAACATAAAAATGGTCGCGATTAGGGATTACTCTGTTTTCAATGCATTCCTATGGGAAACTTGTATAAAGGAAAATTTGCTTAACAGAATTTCATTTGGAACGAATTAATTCCTTTATACAAGGTACCGCTGTACTCCCTTTTTATTGCTTCCAAAGTTATAAACATTGTGGCGGCTTGCAAGCTGAGAAGAGAGATCTGAAGCTTTGACCCTGCTCGTTACTGACTCTCAGGAGGACTTCCTGGACAAACAGACATTTGTTGTTGGCAAAGGGTTTCTGTGTCTGGTTATAAAACATTTTTTAAAATATATATTTAAAAATAATACAGAAAAATATTCAGAAAACCATTCAGTTAAGCTGGGGAGTTACTGTTTTTCGCTTTTTGTTTGGGGATGGTCTTATAATATCAGAGGTTTGGTGTCTATATATATTCACTCTATAAATTTAAAATGCAAGGCCCTAACCATAAAGCAGCCTATCAGTGATCACTGAGTTTACCTCAGTGAGGATCTATCCTGGGGAATTAATACAACCAAAGTAGTCAGGAAGGCCCAGCAGAGACTGCATTTCCTTAGGGTCTTGCGTAAGAACAAAGTGAAGCAACAACTGATTATCTCCTTCTACCGGTCCACAGTTGAAAGCATCCTCACATATTGCATTACCGTTTGGTACGCTGGATTGACAGCTGCTGACAGGAAGACACTACAGAGGGTGGTAAGCACAGCTCAGTATATCATGGGCTGTCCCCTGAGTGCATTGGACGACATCGCTAGGGATCGTTGCCTCAGGAGGGTCGGAAAAATTCTTAAGGATGACTCACACCCCGGTCAGCACTTTTTTACCTTGTTACCATCAGGCAGAAGATATCGTAGTATAGCCTGCCGTACCAACAGACTGAAGAACAGTTTTTATCCATGGGCTGTCAGACTGCTGAATGGGAAATAATCCCAGGACAAGTATAGAAGAACTGACCTGTGGGCTGGCGCATTCTGTGTCAAGTACACAGGGTGCAGTAAGACTGAGTGGTTGCCAGTGAGATGGGGGCGGGATGGTGGTGGGGGTGGGCATGGGAGACTCAGCCAATTTCATTGTGCACATGTTGTACATTGACAATAAAGGTATTATTATTATTATTATTATCTAAACCACCAATTAATAAATAGTGCCTTCCCGCCACATATTGTGAAGTACATCGTCATATAGGTCATGGTGCTACATGTTATAGAGCTGAGATATTGAAAGATGATTGACAGCCATCTGTTCAGCATCCCAGGCAGCAGTGCTCATACAGGGGACGTCGACTCCTTGTCATACATACAGATTACCTGCAGGGCCGGTGCCAGGTTCTTTTGCGCCCTAGGCGAGGGGCAGGGGGGTGGGGCAGGCGGCCGGTGGGTGGGGGGCGTCGGGGGGGATGGTGGGGGCCGGTGACGGGTGCGGGGGTGGACAGCAACGGGCATCGGGGGTGGGCGGCGATGGGCGCGGACAGCGGCGGGCGGACGGCAACGGGCAGCGATGGGGCGGCGGCGGGGGGCAGCAGGCTGGCCAGCGCCCTCTCTCCATTTTGGCACCCTAGGCAACTGCCTAGTTTGCCTTAATGGAAATGCTGGCCCTGATTACCTGACAGACACCCGGGTCTTAAATATCATTCCTCTTTGCCACCTCCCCACTGCGTTCTGAGCCCAAAACAAGATAATTTTTAGGCTCTGTTTTACCATGTCTAAAACAACACCTTGTCCAGAAATGGCAAATTTCATTCCCATTAGTTTTTTCCGTGTGAATTTTTCAAAATTTTGACTTTATTCTTCTTTGAAATGAAAATAAAAATTCAAAATTGTTATGAGATATGGAAGGCTCCGAAAATTGTTGGCTGCAAAGTCGGCAGCTTGGCGGTTCGAATCCTGGGTGCCACGCAGTGGAGCGAGCTCCCGCTGTCACTCCAGCTCCTGCCAACCTAGCAGTTCGAAAGCATGTAAATGCAAGTAGATAAATAGGTACCGCCATGAAAAGCCATGCTGGCCATGTGGCCATAGATTTGCACAACACTGGCTCTTTCGGCTTGAATACGGAGATAAGCACCACCCCTAGTGTTGGGCAAGATTAGCACGCATGTGCGGGGGAAAACTTTATATTTACCTTTATTGATTTAATACGAACATCAGTGCAACTTTAGCGTGCTTTATTCTTAGAAGATCAGCATTGAATTTCCCTGTAACTGACTAGGGTTAGTGCTTAATTAGGATTGTCACACATACCCCATTTTTTCCTGGAAGGATTCTTCAATTTCAACCACACACACAGCAACTGGATACAACATGGCCCTCCTGCTTCTGGAAACAGTGCCATCTGTCAACTTTGGCACATACAGATGGGCAAACAATTTGTTTGGATCCATTTTTGAACAATTTCACCAAGTTGTTCCGACTCTTTTTAAAAATGTGATAGTTGCTTCAAAGTTGCTTTTAATTTGGTGGTTCTGTGGATGAACAGCTGCTTGAATGCATTTAAATCTAATAATGTGTTGTGTTTTTAATTGTATCTTTTTAAAAATAATCTTAGCTGCCTTGAGTTTCAGGATTGGAGGAAAGATGGGGTATAAATAAAGCAAATAAATAATATTTAGAATACAAAAGCCACTGACTTTAAAAACCTTCACCTGCAGGAGAAATCAAAAACAGACAACTTTTTCTGTCCATCCCGGAACTGCAGAACTGTAGTATCGTTGGGGGGGGGGATTCTGGGAGCTGTTGGTCAAAATAAAGACTTTTGCAAGTTCTAGGCGGCCCATTGGAGGATCAGAAACTTCCTGCAGACAGAAGGAGCTCTCTTCACCCGTCTGAGGCAACACTACATCACTCTACCAAGCGATTGGTGGCAGGCCTACACCGGCTTACAGACAACCCCACAAGCTGAAGCAACTGTTGACACACAACGGGTTACACAACATGGATAGAACTGTGGCGACTAAATCCTGCTACAAACACAGATGCCAGGTCAGCACTTTGAATTGTACCCCGTCCCAGTCAGCAGTCTGCCTGCTGCATTTTGGACCTGTTGAAGTTTCCTCAGACTTTTCATGAGTAGCCCTACATAGAGTGCATTACAGTAGTCCAGCCGGGACATCACTAGGGCATGTGTCACCGTGGCCAGAGCTGGTTTCTCAAGAAAGGGGCATAACTTAATTACTAGCCTTAATTGTGCAAATGCATTCCTGGCCACAGCCGTGACCTGGGCATCCAAGCTCAAGGATGAGTCCAAGAGCAACCCCAAGCTGTGTACCTGATTTTTCAATGGGAGGCTAATCCCATCCAGTACAGGTTGCATCTCTCTCCCTTGTTCTCCTTTTCGACTGACCAGGAGCACCTCTGCCTTGTCTGGGTTCAGTTTCAATTTTTTTATAACCTGGAGGCCTCAGTTTTCTTGTGACTGAGTACTGACTTCAACCAAGGTGGTGCCAGTTCTACAGGTGTAAAAGCACTGAGTATTTCATCAAGGTTGCAGTCATTTCCAAATACAGTGGTACCCCGACTTAAGAGCAATTCGACTTAAGAGCGGAAAACTGTTGACATTTTAACTGCAGCCTTACAAATTTTTGATATAGTCTGCTCGACTTACAAATGTTTTTTCCATTTTTTATTTTTTATGTTGTTTTTCAACTAAGAGTAGTTCGACTTAAGAGCATGCATTTGGAATGGATTAAATTTGTAAGTTGAGGTACCACTCTATAATAATTACACTGTTATCTACTATTGGTGGGCACTTCATATTTGTAGCTCCTGATATACAAATATGAACAGCAGCACCACTAGCAATGCCATGGCCCAATCCCACCCACAACCTTAACCTGCCAGTCCCCTCGCCAGTTTCCAGAAGGCTCACTTTCTGCCCACTGACCAGCTGAGCGATGGGACCTCCTGTCCTCCCTCCTTGACAACATGGGCAGCTGCACGGGGAGGCAGGGAAGACCCAGCCGGATCCTTTCCTGATTGGCATGCCAGCAGAGGGAACAGACCCTTGGGCCACCAGGAGACCAGGGAGCGAACCGGTCAGTTTTGGGTGGATGGGTAGGATGAGACCACCACAGCCCCTGGGGTGCTACACCTCTTATTCATATCTCAGGAGATAAAAATACGAAGCACCCATCTGTATCAATTATTATTATTTTCTTTCACTAACTACCAGAGCTATATTTTCAGAACAAGGCTCAGAAGGTAAAGCCTGACATTCTGTATATTACCGCACATTATTCCTATGTTTTTTCCTTTCATCACGTTCCTGCTTACATGTTACAGCCACCATGTCTATTTTTTGCTTTCGTTTGGTTTTTGTGGTTCTTCTTGGCATGTTTCCGGAACCAGACTTCAAAGAACTGAATAACGAACAGGGATCATATAAATCATTACAAGATGTGAAATGCAACCCCACACCACTGTCTCTTAGAGCCTTGCACAAAGTCTCTATATTCTAACTTACGTGCCTGAAGAAGTGGAGGCTGTTCCATGAAAGCTTGCATTAAAATATAACAGCTAGTCTTTCAAGTGCCATGTCTTTTTTTTTTTAATAATTGTGTGTGTTTCTTGTTGAATCTTCCCCCAAAGCCAATGAAATGAAACTGTTTAGGTCTGCCGAATGTGGCTCTGCAAAATGGAATCAAGAGTAACCCCCACCCCCTCATTCAAATTCATCTCTACTGAGTCTTCAAAGTGTCGCCTCATTCATATCTCCCTCCCCCAAATTACTTAGCAATCACAGGGAGGTTACTATTAACCCATGGAATTAAATGTTGGAAAATCTGACGGTTTTCAGGTAGTAACATCAGATCAGCATCTGGAATGGTTTACCTTTCTGATTTTTATCCTTTGAGGCTCAAAAATGCGGTTCAGATAGCTGGGGTTGCAGTGACCTTGGAGTCATGTTAGGGTCCAGGTTTTCTTTAGAGAAGCCTTTTATTAGCATCATTTTTATAATAATAATAAAAAAGAAACAACACCCCAAACTTCTGTGACCACCCTTGGAATATGTTTTAAACCATGGGGGGGGGGAGTTGCCTTGGTCTGTTATGGCAGTGGACACAGCATTTGCTAATGAATAGCATTTCTTATGCTTGGCAGACCGAGTTCAAGTGTCACAATGGTGGATGGCCAGTGAATATATTCTGAATTAATCCTGTTTTATCCTCAAAGAGCATATTGCTTTAACAATGATACACACACCCTTTTACCAAGGAATTAATGACAAACTCTTCTGTATCTGTAGAAAAAAAGAGAGAATTTAAATAAAATAATCATTATATTTACAGAGAGTGCTTATAATTTTTTACAGCAATGAAGCACTTTTATCCTCCATGGTTCCATTTGGATCCTCTTGCCCCATCCATATAATCACACAGACCACTTCAGATGGACTTCTGTGCTTTGCTGACGGGCCTCTCCGTGCCTTCGTCCTTGCAGAGAGAGGATGCGCCCGGGTGGTGCTGTGTTTGGAAGTATGTCCTCCCCTGCCCCCTCCACTTCTCCCATCAGGAAGTTTTGAGAGCGTTAAAAGCTTCTACAAGGGAAAGCGGACAAAGCTTGAAATGGCTGGCGAGAAGGATGACATCATGACAAAGCCATGAATGTGAGGAATATTCCTGTCTTCTAATCCAGACCACACTTCCTGCCGCCCTGGAAGGCAGCCAAACCCAACATCCTTTTTAGGGTTACAGGGCAGGCTCTGGCCTTTCACAGCTTGCTTTAGTAATCTCGGCATGTAGAATATCCACTGGCAGGCATTACAATAAAGATCTAAAATTACTCCAGCAGAAAGCTGCAGTTCCACCCTTCCTGCATTCTTTGCCAATTTGGCGTTTGAAACTGCCCGAACAAGTTTTTATTACATTTCATGGCTTTGTACAAACGGAGGTGCTTGGAGAAGTCTTTATTGATTCTTCTTCTTCTTCTTCTTCTTCTTCTTCTTCTCCTCCTCCTCCTCCTCCTCCTCCTCCTCCTCCTCCTCCTCCTCCTCCTCCTCCTACTACTACTACTACTACTACTACTACTACTACATATGAGACCCAAAGATCAACAGCCCCGTTGCATTAGACCTTTGGGTAGTGGGTGGCATATAAGTTAAATAAATAAATAAATAAATAAATAAATAAATAAATAAATAAATAAATAAATTACTGGTCCCTTCCTATACAACCAGGCCACCATCAAGCCTTAGGCGGTTGTTTCATGTGTTGCAAAAAAGAGCAACTGTTTTTAAACATTTCTTTGGGGACTGTGGGAGGTGGCTTATGCAACTTTTCTATCTCACCATGACATAACGATTTGGCTGGCACTGTGCCTTGTGGGGAAGTAGGACATGCCCTTTGGTGTTGCACCTTAGGCAGTGAGATTCTGAAAGTCTAGTTCTATTCCAATCTTAGTCACACTTGCACTACTTTCACCTTTTTACTTGTCTTTAATTAACTCATCTCAATGGAGGGGTGTGGTGGCTTAGTGGACTAAGGCTCCGTAAACTGTTGGCTGCAAAGTCGACACCTCAGCGGTTCAAATCCCGGGTGCCACACAGTGGATTGAGCTCCCGCTGCTAACCCCACCTCCTGCCAACCTAGCAGTTCGAAAGCATGTAAATGCAAGTAGATAAATAGGAACCGCTGTAAAAAAATTGAAAGGTAAAACAGTGTTTCCTTGCAGCCCTGCTGGCCATGTGGCCATGGACTTGCTCTTGGGCTTGAATACGGAGATGAGCACCGCCCCTAGAGTTGGACACGACTAGAATGCATGTGTGGGGGGAACCTTTACCTTTACCTTAACTCATCTCAACAGCCCCACTTTTTTAGTATCTGGCTGAACTTAATGCCACATTTTTCTGTGTATAATACTATATTTTTGTATAAAATAGTTAGACTAAAATTTGAGGGTTGTCTTTTACACAGACGTAAGACAAGGAGAGAACCACATGGTTGTGAAACGGTTGTTTTGGGGTTGGAAAAGTGGGGGGAGGGGTGTCTTATACACGGGGGCATCTTATAGATGGGGGAAAATATCAGTATGTGAAGAAGGGACGAGCTCCCCCTCATCTGTCACTGGTCGGTCCATTTGAAGCAAGCTGTCACACAAAAAGGGACCCTAGTGGTCTCTCTGCCTCTCCATCATATTGGCTTGCTCTGCGGAGAAATCAAGTTTGGGTTGGGAGCCTGAAAGGAAGGATCCCGAGGGACAAACGGTTACAAATTGCCAGCTCTTCCGTTCTTGAGATCTTTTCCTTCTCACTCTCCTCCATGCCTTTAGCCTAATGGAATGCAGAATTACTGAATAATACTCTTGCAACAGACCTAAGGGTAACAATGAACCAGCCCTGGCCTTGCATGAGGCACAGCATGAGGACATTTAATACAGGGGGTGTTAAAGCGCAGGACATGGGCTGCATGTGACCCATCCCCGGCACACCCAGACTCTACTAAATTCCAAACATCATGGAGGTGGGGGGGGGATTCAAAGCCCCATCTCCCAAAGGTGTCTCGGAGGGTGCAGCTTAGTGTTTAAGCCGAATGTTATTTCCTGCACTTGTTTTAGCTTTAAAAGCCCTTTTTAAGAAACCAGAAGTGAGCAGCTGGTCTTTTCCTATTTCTTGAAAAAGGAGTTTTCAAGGCTTACAACAGGCCCCCTGAGAATTGTTTAAGCAACATTTTATATTGCCTGTTAAGCCCTCCAGGGGTAGCCTTTCCAGTTCTGAAGCAATTTTTCCCCTCAGAAAGCAGAGGTGTTGGCAGTCGGTTATCCTGCCTTCAAAGTCCAAGAGAGAGGGAAATGACCAGCCAACATCTAATTTAACCAACCCAAGTCTGGATAAAATAGCTTGTATTCAAGTATACCTGTAAATATATAGTTGGTGGACATGTTTTTTTTTATTTTGGGAGTTTAGGAAGGGAAGATATCTGCATATCTGATCCTTCCTTCCTTCCTTCCTTCCTTCCTTCCTTCCTTCCTTCCTTCCTTCCTTCCTTCCTTCCTTCCTTCCTTCCTATCTATCTATCTATCTATCTATCCATCCATCCATCCAACTGGAGACTACAGCCAAGAAACTAGAAGAAGAGTTGATGGACAGCACTGAAGCAATGACAAAAGATCATTCATTATAAGGAAGTGCCACTGAAGACCAAGCTACGTTTCAACGCATTCAGCAGGGTGGGTGGGGCCCAACTGCACCTCCAAAGAAAGAGAGTTCCAAAATGGGGAACAGCCACTACCAAGGAGGCCCGGCTTGTAGCTGATGACTTCTGGGCTTCTTTCGGAATGGCCATCGACAACAAGAGATATTGGGAGCTGTGGGTCGGGCAGGAGGAGGGCCTGAGGGAGAAGCATTCTGACAGGTAAAAAAGAGAGGAAAAGGTAAAGCCCCCCCCCGCACATGCGTGCTAGTCATGTCCGACTCTAGTGGTGATGCCCATCTCCATTTCCAAGCCAAAGAGCCAGTGTTGTGCAAGTCCGTGGCCATGTGGCTGGCATACAAGGCCCTAAACCTTGAAGGGCTTTATAAATCAACATTATTACTTTTAATTTGGCCAGTGTGAGTGGGTAACATAGGGTGAAAATATGATGCAACTCAGATCCATTGGTTTCCAATGAGGCTGCTGCATTTTGCACTTAGCTTCTAAACCATCAAAAATGGAATGGTAACATCTCAACTGGCTTGTGTCTAATTCGGGCACGCATGCACACACCGTGTTCTGAAGGAAACTACCCTAATACCTCAAAGGGATTGCCCCAAATGTGATGACTGAAACCAAATTAACCCACTGGTTTGTATTGTGCAGCACTGAATGGGCCACCCACTCTTTTCCTGAAATGTCAGCTTTTGCAGCTGAAAATCCAGAACAGAAGCCTTAATTGGGTGCTTTAATGCCTGTAGAGATAAGGAATAATGTGTTTTGAAGTTATTTAAGATGAATGTTCATCTTAAAGCAATTTATTTTCACACAATATTCTTGCTACTTATTTTTCAGCTTGTACTTTTCCTCTCTGATTTTGGGAGCTATTTGTACTGAAAATGGAACTTTTTTTTCAAAAGAGTTATCAAGGCAGGCTTTTCTTTATTTCTTTTAAAAGGAGCACTCTGTGGAAATCCAATATCTGGATATCAAGTTAAATATTATCTTTGAGAACCATTATAGAGAAAGAAAGAGATCATCATAGTATTCTCCAAAATTTTATTTCAGAATGAGAGATCAGCTCTTAGTTTCAGATTACACTACAGCAGCAAATCTTGACAAGAAGATTTTGACTAGAAATATGACCATACAGCATTTTTATGATTAACAATAACATTTCATTTCTTTTTGTAGAATCTGAATGAACATTCTGTGTAAATTAAGGGCTAACAAGCTGTTTTGGGAATTTAGGGAGGGCCAGGTTTGAAAGAGCATCTGCCTAAACCTGACTCAAGAAAGAAAGAAAGAAAGAAAGAAAGAAAGAAAGAAAGAAAGAAAGAAAGAAAGAAAGAAAGAAAGAAAGAAAGAATTAATTAATTAATGAAAATGAAAATGAAAATGAAAAAAGAAAAAGAAAAAGAAAAAAAAAGAAAAAGAGAGCAAAATGTTCTGCTTAAAGCACTCTCTGGGTGGTTTACACATCACACCTCCTCCCCATGAACATGGTACTCATTTTACCAACCTTAGAAGGATGGAAGGCTGAGTGGACCTTGAGCTGGCTACCTGGAACTGAATTCTGGGTCATGAGCCCAGTTTTGGCTGCAGTACAGCAATTTATCCACTGTACTACATTGCTCCTTGGGTGACAGTTTTATTTTATTTTTTAAAATCAAAAACTGAAAACTGTTTGGCACAGAGCTGGAGCAAACTGTCTGCTGCAAACTGTCTGCTTTGCCAAATTTGATGCAGATCTGGCCTCAAACTCTTTTTTTAGGCTGTTCCTATTTTTCAAATGGCTTTGTAGAATGTCAATTTGCTCTTCTAAACAATAGCATAGTTGGACTATTGTGCAGCTATAATGTCTTAATTTCACCTATGATGTCTCCTTTTTGAAGCTTGCGGCATCACATAAGACATTATAGCTGTGCAATTAGGCAATCCAAAACATGCTTTTACACATCTGCAATGTGTAAGACACAGAAGATAAATTTTATTACTGTTGACAAAATTGGGAATATCAGCAGTATGAATAAACCCATGCTTTCAAAAAAGAAGAGAGAGTTGTTAAGCTTATGAATGTTCCATCGCAAACAAGATCAAATGAATCTAAGTGTCCAAATTTGGGGATAAATTTGTATACACTATAAAGTAAAACTTTAAAAAGTGAACTTGGGCTGATTTACAATACCAAGAATCCCAGGCTCAAAAGAGCTCCCATTTATCTCTTTGTATTTTTCTGTCACCTCTTTTCTTTCTATCTCTAAGTGGATTGTGCTTGATCAGTCATGATTTTCTGACCAACAGTTGTTTAATGGGCCATTGAAAAGGGAGCAGGGGCTTTTAATTCTGAACACCTCTAGATTCTGAAATCCCATACAATGACGCCATGACAATTAATCATGGCTGGCCTGTATTGTACTGACGAGCAAATTAGGTCTCGTGGAGATACTCTGATCATGTGTGCGTCCATTGCTTCCCCTACTATTTTTGCAGCTGGCCTCAACTGGACTTTGTAGGTTCAAACAAAAACAAGAGATGGAAACCAGATAGATCCAAGGAACCTGAAGTCACTCTCATAAACTTGAGGTCTGTTCACCCTTCCTTTACTGGATGAGATCAGTTATGCCTCTCTGAGAAAAAAAAATCAGGACCAAAAATAAAACCCAAGCTGTGAAAACAGTAAGAAGAACATATAAGAACCTAAGAAGAGAGCCCTGCTGGATCAGGCCAAGAAGGCCCATCTAGTCCAGCTTCCTGTATCTCACAGTGGCCCCACCAGATGCGATTGGGAGCGCATGAGACTAGATATCTGTCTCCTGATACTACTCTCCTGCATCTGGCCTTTGAAGGACCCTGGTTTTAAGCCTGGAGATTACACATCTCCATCATGGTTTGTAACCTGTGATGGACTTTTCCTCCAGGAATCTGTCCAATTCCCTTTTTGAAGGCACCCAGGCCATCCTGTGGCAGGGAGTTCCACAGACTAACAGCACGCTGTAAAATAGTGGCGTCCCGAGTTTTTTAAAGCTGAATTTTGGCATGCTGGAAGTACTCAGCATGCTTGACCTCAACCAACCTTCCCCTGGGGCAAGAGGAGGGGCCCACCTCAGGCAGCAGAGGTCGGGGTGGCAAATCCCTCCCGCTGAACAAGCCCCCACCATTCCAGAGAGCCACTTTGCCTGCCCTACAAGCCACAACAAGGTGGACAACTGCTGACCGTGAAGCCCTCATCTCTGTTCCAATATTGCAACTGCACAGTATTTGGCACAGCTATTCCAGGCAAACGATTCCAACCAGGCTTCTAACATGGGTTATTTTTCCTTGGCCTTTGCATTGAATTGTGGCAGCTCTTTTTGTCAGAAGGATGGATCCTCAGGTAGGTCTGAACCTCTGGAAATCAACATGTCGGAAATGTTTACTCGACCAAGACCCACTAATTTCTCAAGCACCCCACAATATTTTACTGTCACTGCCACAATTTACAACTTGATGGATTCAGAAAAAAAAACTGAGGAGTCCCTCGGCTGTCTAAATGAGGGAGCAGTAAGCCTTTTGCTAGCATTTCCCACCTTGTTTATTGACTTATCTTTGGAGAATGGGAAAGAAAATGAAAATAAAACAGAGTGTGATGATGCTAATTTGAAGTGTGCATAGCGAGAGGATCACACTCATTTTCTCTCCATCTCCTGGAGCCTCGAGGGAGCTGGGTTTCCGAATCAAAACAAACAGAGAAAAACTGGTAGCTTGATAGGAGACTTAAATAAACATCGGCTGCTGCTAAATGATTTGCAGGTGTCAGGAGCGTCCGGCCTCTGCCAGAAGCTCTGCGGCCTGACCCTGCTGTTTATGGGCACAGTCTAGCAGGAAGGTCACCCCTGCGAGAGCCATTGAAGTGGACTCCCCCCCTTCTATCCCTGGGATTCGGGTGGAGCAAATTCCTCACTGGGTTATGCCATATTTATGGCCCATTTTTGGCACCAAGTAACTGGATCCCCCGGTAATCTTTTCACCCGCAACTCCATCGTTCGGGGTTTATTAAACTGCATGAGCTAGCTTTGATCTCATGCACTATTTATTTTAAATGCATTTTGTTTTATCGTAAAAGTATGACCCCCCCCAATCAGATAGACTGGCAAACGCAGCTGTTTTTAATTACGGTTCCCCCTCCCCCCTTTTGAGGATCAGAGGTGTGATCCTATTTCCACTTAAGCCAGACCAGTCAGATAGGATCAGAAGGATGCCCACGGGAAACACACTCAGCCCCCTCCCCTCCGTCACCTGCCCTGCCACTTCTCCCTGCTGGGAGAGTGGGTTTTCTCAAGAGGACCATCCCCTCTAATTGTGAGAGAACCTTGTCCTGGGATCCAGAACCCAGGAAAACAAATGTTCCGGATGACAGGGAGATCCTCCCCGGAGAGAAGAATGGGAGAGGACAATGCTCCAAATGCAGCAACCGTCAGTCACACATTCCCTGCTGGCTGAGCCTGCTCCGGTCCTCATTAAGCTCTCCTGAACCCACACCACATTTTTTTTTTTTTGGGGGGGGGGAAGAACTTCCCACTTTTGCAAAGCTTCTGCCGTCTCTCCTAATAACTCCTTCATGTTTGTAAAATTTGCCATTTTGGTTCCATGGGGATAAACCTCCAGAGAATGTCCATGCCCACTATGACGCTGTTACATGCCATCCAGTTCCCTTCAATGTATGGGAATGGGAACCCTATGAATGAGTGGTCTCCAAAATGGTTCTGTTCTCAACAGCCCCTTACAGACTCAAGCCTGTGGTTTCCTTTAGGGAATCAGCGCATCACACATTGGGTCTTCCTCTCCTCCTCCTGCCTCCCACCTTCCTCAGCATGGCTGCTTCCCCCCCCACCCCCACCCCCAAGGATCCTGCCTTCTCATTATATTCTGGTGATCCAGGGTGCCTATTAAAATCTCCTCCAGCACCGTAGCACAAATACATCCATTCTTTTCCTGTCAGCTTTCTTTACTGGCCAGGTCTTATGCCTGTACATGGTGATGATGGGAAATACAAGAGTGTAGATTACCTTGCCATTGCCTCCAGGGACATATCATGACCCTTGAGGATCATTTCTAATTTCTCCGTTGCTGCCCTTCCGAGTTGAATTCTTCTGATTTCTTAGCTGCAATCCCCAGCTGGATTGAGCAAGGTATACAAAACGATTGACCATTTCAGTTTCTTCGTTGTCAATATTAAAGTTGTGTTTTAATAGCAATAGACATGATTTTTGTCTTCTTAATGTCCAACCGCAGCCTGTTTTGGCACTTTCTTCTTTTACTGTACACAGTAAAGAATTTGCTGTAGTTGATAAAACACTGGTTGAGCTTCTCCTAAAGTTCTTTGGTGTACCCAGTAGCCAGTTGATATTTGCAATATGATTTTGAGTGCCTCTTTCATTTCAGAATCCAGCTTGAACATCAGGCATTTCTTGCTTTTTGTAAAATAAACACCTTTGTCGTCACACCTTGAGCATCACTTTGCTTGCAGGGGAAATTAAAGCAATGGCCCTATAATTACTGCAGTCCTTGGCATCTACTTTCTTGGGGACTGGAATGTATATTGGGTATTTTCAGTCTGTGGGGCATTGTTTTGTTTTCCATATTTGTTGGAAAATGCAAATTAAGATTTTAACATATTCAGTCTAGGAGCTAAAATAGTTATTCCAGTTTTCCATCGATCAAGGTGATTTATATCTTCTCAGTGTTGTTTTGAGGAATTTTCACTTCATTTTCTAGAATTGCTAGTTCTTCATTGCAGTATTCCTCTCCAAAGGAATCTGTCATCTTTTTACCTCTTCAGTGTACTCTTTGGTCTTTCAGCATTCCTCATCTAGGCTTAATTTCCACTTTGATTCCTTGGATCTTGTGGAAATCACTATTATAGATGATGATGATGATGATAATGATAATGATTTAAGATTAATTAAGGTGATGTACAAGGTTCAATCATGTAAGATATTTTGCATTCAAGATGTCCCAGTGGAACTTTCTCTGTTAGAAAGCTCAGAACAGCCACGTTGAGCTGTAACATTTCTGGCTGAACCACTTCATAAATGTCAACTGCATTTATGAAGTCACTTTATTGAGCTGTCAAAAAAGGCCTTTTATGTTTTCCCAGAGATAGCCGACTATGTTTGAAGACCTGCAATTGTTCAGCTGCCCTTCTTACATAATGTTGCTGACTGATTAAAAAGCATAAAAAATACAAAAGGGATTTTATGTTATTGGATGGCTCATTCTCTAAAGCACCCCATTGAATCAATGGAACTTAAAAGAGGAGTTGATTCACCAAATCCTCACTGATTTGATGGACCTGCTCCAACCACAACTTGCTGGTGTTCCATCTCTGAGGTAGCAGAATGTTTCAAGCTGGCTTTGGCAGTTACTTCCCTATGTTAGTTTTGTACAAAAAATGTTACTTCACATCTGTCGCACAACTACTGACATTTGTCTCGACCATGCCCCCAGAATGGGTGCTAAGCGCGACAATACCGGACCTGGTGCTGGGGTAGGGTTTTCCCTTGTCACTCTTTGTTCCCGCTTTCTCTTCTGAGACAACTCACTGGGTAGTAACGACTGTCATGCAACAAAATATTCGTTTCTCTCAGAAAACTGTGTCCTTTTTTATTTTGACTTTTCAGAAGTGAAATATCAAAAAGAAATTTTAAAACCCCCCCTAAAAAAAAAAAAGGAAAAAGGAAGCTAGACAAATTCAGTGTTTGTCATGGTACAAGTTATCACGTCCATGGGAACACTGAAACAGGGACAAAACCACGTGATCGCGACCAACGCTGTCACGGTACAAAACTAGCCGCGGAACAAAGAAGGACGTGAAGTAACGCCTTTGACTAATAGGAAGAAGCTGCAACAGCCATTCGCGGGGTGGTTGTGCTTACACACATCATGCTATTTCTTTTTTTGCCTCTAGTAGGTGTAGTGAGTCATGACTGAGACCAAGGGCAGAGGCCAAGGGTTTTTCTTTCACTAGTCACCACCATCCATCAAGATAGCCCTGGGGGGGGAGGGGTCCCTGTAACTTTCCTGCTCATTACAAACGGGTGTCAAACTGGCTTTAAAAAGCAATCGATTTTAAACATGGAAAGTAGCACCTCGAATCACCGAGTTCACACTTCTTGCACTAAAGAGAGAATCCACAGAGTCGGCTGAAAGTGTTTGGGCAGAAATTGAGCACAGACAGAGACAAGGACAGAAGTTCCAGGTTCAAGGTCTAGCTGGTATGTGTGTGTGTGTGTGTGTATGTGTGTGTGTGTATGTGTGTATCAAGCAGAGCTTCAGAAAGTTTCCCTTGTGTACTACAGCTTCCAGTATCTCCCAGCCTTTACGGCCCTGTTGCAGTAACTTTTGAAGCTTCATCGTGTCAGACCCATGGTGTTCTGTGGTGTTTATGAAATGGAGGTAGGAATCCAGAGGTCCCTTGGTCCAAGCACCTCTCTGTCGTGGACTCATTCCATGACTTCAAGCAACCATCCCTATTTCAGGCATGCTCTCTCTGTGCATATGTGTTCAATCGCCTGCACCTGTCACAAGGGGAAGAATAGCACTGTCCCTCCATACAGTCCCACCATACAACTAGATAACACTTCCGGCCACTCAGATCTCCTATATAAATGTTGATATGATGATTAAGGGGTGGGGGACTCTCTACTTCCTTACATAGTAAACCACGGCACCAACCACATTTATCCTGAAAATGGCCTTTAAATGTATAGGGTTCCCTGATTGCCTGGCTTACCTGAATGATGTCCCTTTTAATATGATGGTTTCAAGGTGAGAATCGTTTTTCCAGTCTAATTTTGATAGCTGCTATGGCAGAGTGGTTACAGTGCCCCTAGGACCTAGCAGGCCCGTGTTGATGGCTCCACTCACCCACAATAATTGCCCAGTTACCTTCCTTCTTAGTGGTGTGATTCATGGGAAGATAAAAGAGTGCAATTTGGATGGGCAGCCATAGGCTTCATCACTGTTGCTCAGAGAAAGTATGGAATTAAACATCTTGATCCGTTCCAGTTGGGGTTCAAGCCGTGCCTTGGCATGCAATTGGCATTGGTCCCCCTGCACTATGACCTCTTGAGGGAAGACGACAGGGGCAAATCGTCCTTGTTGGTTCTCTCGATCCCTCGGTGGCCTTTGATCCCATCGGCCACAGTATCCTCCTGGGGAGGCTCTCCGGGTTGGGGATCGGAGGCCCTGCTTTCCAGTGGTTCCGCTCTTTCTTGGAGGGCCATCTCCAGAGGAGTTCAGCTAGGGGAGATGACTTCCACCCTTGGTCCCCCAATTGTGGGGTACCACAGGGGTCAATCATTTCCCCCATGCTCTTTAAGATCCATAGGAGGCCGCTGGGGTAGGTAGTCAGGAGGTATGGGGTTTCATGTCATCAGCACGCTGATGACACCCAGCTCTATATCTCCTTTTTGCCATCTGCAATGGATGATGTTTTGTCCATGGATCGCTGCCTGGATGCTGTTCTGGATGGATGAGAGAGAATGCTGCGACCCTTTAATACAGTTCCTCCTGTTGTGGTGACCCCCTTGCCCTGCTTGGAAGAGACCCCAAGCCCACCTGCCGCAGGGGCCATAGAGAACTTCCCTTTATCTACAGGCACCCTCAGCCAATCGCAGCCTCTGGGGCCACTGACTGACATCCCCTCCAACCTACCAAGCTGTAATTCACTCTTTCTCCCCCTCCCCCTCCAAACCCAAGCCGTTTCTGCCTTTTTCTCCACTGGCTCATGGTGACCCCTGTGAAATGGTCATTCGACCCCCAAAGGGGTCCCAACCCCCAGGTTGGGAACCACTGGAATAGAGTGAGGTTGGATCCAAGCAATATGGAAGTCCACTGGTTAGGGGCACCGGGTGTTGGTGGGTTGGGAAACTCCTTCAGGTTTTTTTTGGGGGGGGGCAACTCTCTCCGCACAGGATAAGGTGTGCGGTCTGGGCATTCTATTGGACCTGGTGCTCACTATGGAAGCCCAGGTGGCATCAGTGGTCTGTTCTGCACACTACCAACTATAGCAGATTGCAGAGCTGTGCACCTTTCTCAGCCCCGCTGCCCTCACTATGCTGGTCATGCTCTCTACATCGGGCTGCAATTGAATTTAATGTGGCAGCTCCAGCTAGCGCAGAACATGGTGGACAGATTAATAACAGATATAAAAAGACGCCAGCCCATTACCCTGACACTGGTGCACTGCACTGGCTGATCTGCTGATCTGATACCGCATTGATTTCAAGTTTCTGATGTGGACATGCAAAGCCCTAAATGGTTTAGGTGGACCTCACTATCTGTCAGAACTGTTTCTACCTTGCAATACCACCCGTAACACTGCTTCTTCCCAGGCAGGTCTTCTGAGGGTGCCAACGCTGAGGGAAGCCTGTAAAACAGCCACCAGGAATTGGGCTTTCTCTGGGATGGAACCTTGCCTCTGTAATCATCTCCCCTCAGAGATCTGCCTGGCTCCCATGCTGCAGGCCGTTAATAAAACAACCAAAGACCTGGCTATTCAGAATGGATATCCCTGGTGACCATCATCACTCCGGCTGATCTGTTTTTGAAAACTTAACCCGCCTCTGTTTTATCTTTTAGGCATCTTGGATGTTATTATTGTCTATACCTTTGAATTTAATCATGGTTTATTATCTTTGCTTTATGTTTGATATTATGTATGTTTTATTTATCTCAAAACTTTGTAAACTGCCCAGAGTGGCCCTTGTGCCAGATGCTGCAGTATAAGTGCTTTATCATTTTAAAATGGGCTGGGCTGAGGGAAAGTGAGTTATCCCGGATTTTTGGCTCAGAGGGGAGATATCTTTGAGTGTCCCTATCAAACTTGAAACATCTCTTCTATTAACTATATTTTCTGTAATATCAGTTTTTAAAATAGGAGGCCTAAGAAGAACATATGGAGAGGAAAAAAAACACCAGGTTTATTATTTCATTTGAGATCATAAAAATTCAAAAGGGATCAGACTGGGTCTTTTCACAAACCCTTATCGTAATCTCTTGTAAAGAAGAGCAGTCATCTCCCTGCAGATTTCAAGGGCAATTATTAAAGACCAATTTATAATCTAAAGCCACTTCAACAGTTAAGGAGGACTAAAATGAGTGTGTTTAAGGCAGGAATATGGGTGGTTGCTTTTGTAGAAATCATGCAGCTGTCATATAATATATTTGCTGCCCAGAGACCACTTGGCAGTGGGGCGGCTAAAGCTTTTTGTAAATAAATAAATAAATAAATAAATAAATAAATAAAAACCGGACTTGAACTTGCATAAGCCCCAGCCAGCAAAGCTAAATGCAAGGGATGATGGAGTCCATAGTCGAACAACATCAGGAAGGTGACAAATTCCTCTGCCGTTTTCTTCACGTACAACAGGCCAGGGCCCAGATAACTAATCTCACTCTATTTATAGCTATATGAGGAGAAGTAGCATGAATTATTGAAAGCATATCAAAATTCTGCATGAAAATCACCAGACCCGACTTACTGGGTCCAACTTTGTGGGCGGCAGTGGCCTGGCCTCCAACCAGCAGTCCAGGGGCCCCGAGGCAAGATGGCGCCGGCCTTGTGGCTTGCAAGGAGACCCGGGCCACGAGGTTCCTGGCAAAACCAACCAGGCTGTGCCCACGGGGTCACGTGGAGGGCTGGACACCCGCCCACGCCCCTCCATGCAGGCACACTGGAACCCCAGGCCCCCAATCCAAAAGAGTGAGCAGCCCTCTGCCACTCCCTCATTTGGCACACATGCATGCATGCACACGCGTGTGGTTACGCGTACATTGCACGCATCCTCTTCTAGGTTGTTACAGCTTGTTCACTCTTCCCTAAAACAGAGGTAAATCATGCCCTATGGGGGAGCTCACAAGACCATGCTTGTTAGCAGGGATTATTATTATTATTATTATTATTATTATTATTATTATTATTATTATTATTATTATTATTATTATTATTATTATTATTATTAACCACACAGCTATCTACGCTGGATTTTGTATTATCAATCACTAGTCGAACGCTTCCCAATCATTTAGGGCTCAGTGATATATCGGCGAATTATGCGAGCAGATCCCAGTGAGGCGGCCTTCTGCATCTGACTGATGGTGACTTTGTCCACTCCAATTTCTTCTAAATACTTGCTTAGCTCTTCAGGCACCGCACCCAGCATGCCAATTACCACTGGGACCACCTGTACCGGTTTATGCCAGAGTCCCTGAAGTTCAATTTTCAGATCCTGATATCAGGTAATTTTTTTCAAGTTGTTTCTCAGTGACTCTACTATCACCTGGTATAGCAACATCAATGATCCACACTTTTTATTATTATTATTATTATTATTATTATTATTATTATTATTATTATTATTATTATTATTATTATTATTATTATTATTATTATTATTATTGCAATTTGCAACCACTCCCCCACCAAGGTCAAAGGCCACATTCTCATGTGAAGAAAGCGGCCAGCTCCTTTCCCCAGGTGGAAAAGATTAACCCTTTGAAAGTTACGCTCCTCGGAAGCACAGAGGTCACGGCGTGAAGGGTGGAGCAGGATGTCCTCGGTGAACAGTGGAGCCCATTCATGCCCCAGCCTTGTGATGGATTTTTGTTTGACATCAGAAAGCTCTCAGGGAAATAAGGGATTCCCCCCCCCGCCTCTCTTCCTCCCATTAGCATAGCATCCTCAAATCTTTGTTTCAAGTGCACAGCGCAGGAGTGCTGTGGAGAAAACACACACACACACACACACACACACACACACACACACACACACACACACACACACACACACTTGCTTCCTATCATCTGGCTTTCTCAAAGTCTTCCTTAAAAGGTGTCTTTGGAGCCACTCTCCGGCCTTTCAGCCTTGGCTTGCAAGCTGTGCCCATAGTACTCCGGACTGGTGTGGGTTAAACCAAGGGTGTGTTGAGTGTAGATCTCTTTTTTGTTTTCCTCTAGAACGCCAACATCCTCCAAATGGAGCCGGGTGTTAAATGGATGCTGTGGGTAGCAGACGTCAAGCAGGAGATCATTTTCTTTATTGTCTGAGGCAGAGAAGAAAGTGTGTGTCCCCCCACCCCCCAAATTGGCTCTAGAATAGATCAATATTTCCCAACCTTTTTAATGATTTATATTTTTTATTTAACATGTCTAGCACCCCTGCACACTATTCTGAGCAGTTTACATCAAAATAAAATATAACCTCGCAACAGCCTCAACCCCATTTTATAATAGCCAGGTAACTTACGAAGGCCCTACATTTGTATTAAAAGACATTTTTAATAGGGCAAAGTAACGGTAATTAAGCCAGCCCCGCTCGAACCCGAACCGACAAAAGAAAAAGTTGGTCAAGTTTTTCGTTTCCGTTTGTGGCATCACGCGATGCGAAGCCCAAGAAAAAAGTTTTTAAAAAAGCTTTAAAAAAACCGATTCCCGGCCGAAAAAAGCAGGTGAAAATATGCCTGCCTGAGGCTTTGCCACCTACCAGAGGGGTGGTTTCTGGGGGGTCCCCGGCCTTTCCCCCCTCCTCTCCTGTCCTGGGCTGTTTGCACCAGGCTGGGGCGGGGGTCATCCTCATCGTCTCGTCATGCCATGCGGTGGGGGGGGGATCCAAAATGGCGACTGCAATTTTTCTTTTAAATCGTGGTCCAAAAAACACCAAATCACAACACAAACATGTTGAAATTTAGTTATTCTAATGTCTGAATTTTAACAGTAGCAGGCAGTGGGTTTTTTATTGCAATAAAACATCGCATTGATTTTATTTTATTTTATTTTATTTTTATTTTTTTGGACCTGCCCATTAATGGCCTGGGCATGGGATGGGACCATGCAATTTTTTTGCTCCATTCCACCAATGGCATGGCCAGGTTTTGACTGACACTTCTGGATGTGCCAGAGGGTATAAAAACCCGAGGCAACTTCCAGAAATCGCAGTCGGTGTGTGGTGGTTGAGGGAGGAGGGCTGTGGCTTGGCTGCTGGTGCGATACGATCGAGACGAATATTGGAGGAGGGAGGCCTGGGTGGCTGTAGGCTTTCAGTTAGGCAGGCAGGGAGGGAATTGAATTTAGAAAATTATTGTTTTGATTCCCTGCAGCTTTGTCTGCCCAATATCTTTTTTGGAGGCATCTACTTTTGTGTTGTGTTGTTGCATGCACTGAACACAGCCACACTCCAATTCAGTGGATCAATTTGATTTTAGAATTCAGAAAATTATATCAAGGTCCAGCAGGGCAACATTGAAAGCTTGTCAAAAAGAACACAGTGTGAGAGTAAGCTTGTGGGCCAAAAGGATACGTTTATTTGTTTACTGAACACAAATATAATAAGAAAATATATTTCATAAGAAAATATATCTCTACTTTTCTACATCTATGAGAAATAAAAAAAATGAGGAGGGCTGGAAGAGCCAGAGGGAAGGGAAAGGGACCCCCACTAAAATAAATAGGGCCACGTTTCTGAAGGAAGGCACAGGAAGCAGTATAGATAGTGATATTGCTGGTACCACTCCCTCTCCAAGCAGCAGCTGCACAACCACCACCGGACCATCTTCTGTCACTGAGGGAAGCATGGATGACTGCATGCAATCCCCATCGGCAAGGTCTCACACTCACGTACACCCCCTTGTATCGGGAGGAAGAAGAGTACTCAGAATCAGAAAGCTCTGTTCATCTGCATCTGCTGGATTCTGAGGACCTGTTGGCAGGAACAGACAAAAGGCAAGGTTCAGGCAGTGATGGAAGGAGCAGCCCTCTTTCCACCCAGGACCAGAGTACCACCAGTGACAGCAGCAGTCAATTGTCCCAGCAGGGCACAAGCCACACCACCACCAGCACAGCAGCGGCAGGCAGTACCAGAGGGGGAAGTACTTTCCATAAGCCTCGAGGCTCTCTCTGGGAGCATTTTGAGAACAGCCGTGAAGACTTGAGGCTTGCGGTGTGCAAGTAATGTGGAGTGGTCGTGCACAGGGGGAATGACCCCAAACACCTCTCCTCAAGTGCCTTGCGTAGCCACCTCATGCGAAGTCACCCTGGGACTCTGCCTGGGACAGTGTCAGGGTTCCTCAGGGAGAAAAAGGGAGGAAGCAGGAATGGGGAAGGAGGACTCCAGAGACAGCTCCACTGAGAGTGTGAAGAGGCAGGCCACTCTGCAGGAAGTGGTGCCACTGTGAGGGAGTTTTGTCAGCCAATGTAATAGGGCCAAGGCACAGGAGACCACCACTTGCGTGGTTGGTGAAATGGTGGTCATGAACGGGTTGCTCCTCTCCTTTGTGGAGTCATTGGGCTTCAGGCACCTGATGAAGCACGTGGCTCCATGGTACGAGCCTCCATCCCGGCGTACCTTCAGCAAACGGGTGATTCCCTCCCTTTTTGAGTCCGTCAGGGACATGGTCCAGGCCCTGCTGCAGGCGGCCAGAGGAAGGAAGATCCACTTCACTTCCGACCTCTGGACCGGTGGGCACCATGGTTACCTCTCTCTGATGGCTCATTGGTGGCAACCCAAGGAGGTCCTTGACACTAGGACATCCCAAGAACAGCTGCAGGGGAGCCACAAGGGAGCACCCCAAGAGGGTACAGGGTGGTGCTTCTCCAGGCACAAAGCATGGAGGACAGTGCCAAAGGCATCCACATTTCTGAGGTCCTCAAGACAGCACTGTGAGAGTGGGGATTGGGAACCGAGGGGCAGGTCAATCGCAGATTCATGGTCACTGACGCAGGCCGTAACATGATCAACGTCGTTGAAAGGGTAGGGTTCCAGGGCATCGTGTGCGCAGCACACAAACTGCACCTAGTGGTGGGCGATGCCATTGGGCTGGGAGCACCAAAGGACTCCTGGGATGAGGGGACCCTGGAGACCAAGGCCTTGCTGGACAAGTGCAGGAAAATAGTCGGGCACTTCTCACGCAGCGTCAAGGCATCCAGGATGATGCATGAGAGGCAGGCAGAGACGGGCCGACTAGAGCACGTCCTGATCCAGGACGTGACCACCCGGTGGAACTCCACCTACGAAATGGTCAAGCGCCTGGTGGAGCAGAGGCAAGTGGTGGAATACGTCACGTCCCACACTCCCATCCTCCCTGAGGGAAGGGTGTTGGACATTGGTGCTACCGAGTGGCTCGCCGTCTCCCAGATGGTCTGTATCCTGCAGCCTTTTGAGGAGACCACCCACGTCCTCAGCAACTACAACGCCAGCCTGGGCCACATACTCCCCCCGGTAAATGCCCTTCACCAACGCCTAGAGGCCAGTATCCGGGAAGAAGCCAATCTTCTCCCAAAGAGCAGGGCCTTGGCAGACAGGCTGTTGGCCGGCGTGGATACCAGGCTTAGCCCACTAAGGAGGGAAAAGGTGTACCAGATGGCATGCCTGTGCGACCCTCGCGTCAAGGGTTCCTTGGCGGGGAGCCCTGCCGACCTGAACTCCTGGAAGTTGGAGCTATGACATCGAGTCCACAGGGCTGCCTCAAATCAGGCCCAGGCGTTCCCGAGGGTGCACGGAAGCCAGAGTGATGCAGAAGAGGAATCCTTGCAAGGGTCCTCTTCCTCCTCTACTGCAGGAGCGTACACCCAGAGACCAGGTTCCATGCCAGCAGTCAACTACCTGGCCTCTGCCCTAGCCATGGCAGTGTCCTCCTCAGTGGAGGCAAGGGAGGAGGAAGAACCAGACCCCGCTCTGACCATGGTGAGGGAGTACATGGCCGAGCCCCTCCAACCCCTCACCTTGGACCCACTCCACTACTGGGCCAGAAAGGCAGACCTCTGGCACGCTCTTTCGACTCTGGCGTTGGACCTCTTGTCCATCCCACCCACCAGTGTCCAGAGTGAGCGTGTCTTCTTCCACATGGGAGATGTCCTGAGGCCGCACCACTCTTGTCTGGATCCGGAGACCGTGGAAAGGTTGACTTTCATCCGCTTCAACCTTTCCACGTTGGGATTACCCTAACACTCCAAGACCTAGGTCCATAGTCATTCCTCCACCGGTTCCTTCCAATCAGGCCTCCCTTGCTCTAACATGCCCTACCAGAGCAACACTTATTCCTGCCAGCAATTATGCCTGCCTCCCAGCTAGGCTTCCTCCCTGCAAGCCTGACGTCCTGCCAGCCTGCCTGCCTGCCTGCCTACCAGCCTACCAGCCTACCTGCCTGCCTGGCCCTGTGCCTACCTCCCTGCCTGCCTGCCTGCCTGCCTTCCCACTCAATTCGAAGGGTTCGATTTTTGCCCAATTTTCCTAGCCCTTGCCTGGCTCCAAACCAGGGAGGACCACTCAAAGTGTCATTTGAAGGGAGTCTGATTCTGTAGGCCCAATTTTCCTAGCCCTTGCCTGGCTCCAAACCAGGGAGGACCACTCAAAGTGTCATTTGAAGGGAGTCTGATTCTGTAGGCCCAATTTTTCTAGCCCTTGCCTGGCTCCAAACCAGGGAGGACCAATCAATGTTTATAATTTTGGACCAGATAACACTGTTTGGGTTGCAGCCGTGCAACTTTCCCTAACCCTCCCGATCCCCATCGAACCAATGCCTGTATGCCTCCCATCCTAACATTCCGCACCAGCACAACGCAGTTATGCCTGGCTGTCTGCTCTGTCTGTATGATTGCCTGCTTGAATGCCTGAATGCTTCGCCTGCCTGCCTGCCTTCCACCCTTGTCTGCCTCACTGCCTGTAATTCCACTGCATGCATGGATCTAATAAGGGCTACATACTTAGCCCAGTTTTTATAGGGCTTCCCTGGTCTTCATAGCAGCCCAGGAAGATTTTTTTCTAGGGTCAGTGTAGGCCCAATATTTCCCCGTTGGCCATGGCTGGTCTGAGTGTAGTACACCCTAATACCTGCCTTCCTCGATGCGTTCCTCCCTTCCCTGGGGTTTTGGAGCCACTCTGCTTACAAAGTGGTCGAGATGCACTTTACAACAACCTACCTCAAAGTCTGATTAGCAGGGGCCTAGCTCTCCTTACAGCATTAAAGAAATAGCCCTGTTCTCCAGCATCCACCCTGTCTCCTGGGTTGACGAAACTCGGTCTCCTGGGGTGTAAACTGCCTCTAACAGGCCGAAAATCCCTAGGACAAGGAGGGGAGAATCCTTCCTTGCACGCCACCCTCCCTGCATGCATCCACTCTGTCTCCACTCCGGGCTGACGGAATGAATGGCCAAGGGAGGCAAACGTCATCAGGGACATCAACTACCTGGAATTAACCAGGGATTCACAGAAATCTTTCTTTTCTTTCAAGGTTGCGTCTGGCTGCCACCAACAACGCAACCAACATTATTATTATTATTATTATAAAACCGCTCACAGGGAAGGCAACCCGGTCTCCTGGGTAGGCAAAACTGTGGCCTCCGAAGTAGGCGGCTGAAACAATCCCTCCCTTAAAGAAATAGCCCTGTTCTCCTGCATCCACTCTGTGTCCTGTGTTCTCCTGCATCCACTCTGTGTCCTGGGTTGATGAAACTCGGTCTCCTTGGGTGGAGAAACTCTGCCTCCCAAGGCAGAAACAATCCTCCCTTCTGGCACTTTGGCTTTGTGACTTCCCTTGCCTGGGTGGGTACCCTGCAAGCCTGCCTTCCTACCTGCAAGCAAGACTTCCTGCTTCCCTGCCTTCCTGGATGCCTGCCCGCCCCTCTGCCTACTAGCCTGCCTGTCAGGCTCCCGGGACACCATGGCTTGGAGGAGGCCTTCCAGGTGCTTCTCCTTCAGCCTATCAGCAGCTCAGTGCTTCAAGTTAAGCCTCCGAGCAGATAGGCGTCCTGTCGACCAGTCTCCTTGACTTGCTGAGGAAGAAACCTCGGCTGCCCCCATCTCCAGTGCCTCTGGGCGGTAAGAGGCGGCAATTCGCTTGAGAAGACCAACTGTAATAGTAGGGACACCAACTATTTGGAATTGGGGGACTCTGTCCTCCGACATGGGGGTGGGGAAAAGTCACTCCCGCCAGTTACAGTCTAGGTTAGGAAATCCCTTGCTGTGGGATACTGATACGATACAGCTTGTCACCCCATGGCATCCGCTGCAGCAGCTTGCCCCTGCCGGATTTAGCAGCCTCAAGTAGTACCCTGTCCTCTATTACCCTATCTATCCTATAGTACCCTAGTATCCTCCAAATTCCTATTTCTCTTTCTAGTACCCTATTTCTATTTACCTTTCTATTTGTATTTCTAATTCCATTTCTATTTCAATTTAAACTACCCTATCCTCTATTACCCTATCTATCCTATAGTACCCTAGTATCCTCCAAATTTCTCTTTCTCTTTCTAGTACCCAATTTTATTTTTATCTTTCTATTTGTATTTCTATTTCCATTTCTATTTCTATTTCAAGTACCCTATCCTCTATGAGGAGGATAGGAAAGTAATTCCCTGGCTGGCTTTCCTTCGTGGACTGTGTCTCATCCTCTGGGTTGGTGGAACTGGTCTCATGGCTAGGAAAAACTGTGGCCTCCAAAGTAGGCGGCTGAAACAATCCCTCCCTAAACTTTCCTGGCACTCTGGCTTCGTGGCTTTGCTGCGTGCGTGGACTGTGTTTCCACTGGGTTGGTGCAACTGGGTCTCCAGGGTAGGCAAAACTCTGGCCTCCAAAGTAGACGGCTGAAAGAAAAATTCCCTGGCGCTCTGGCTTCATGGCTTTCCTGCGTGGACTGTGTCTCCTCCACTGGGTAGGCAGAACTCTGGCCTTGTTGTGGCCTCCAAAGTAGGCGGCTGAAACAATCCCTCCCCAACCAAGAAAAATTCCCTGGCGCTCTGGCTTCGTGGCTTTGCTGCGTGGACTGTGTCTCCTCCATTGGGTAGGCAGAACTCTGGCCTTGTGGCCTCCAAAGTAGGTGGCTGAAACAATCCCTCCCTCAAGTTCCCTGGCACTCTGGCTTCGTGGCTTTTCTACGTGGACTGTGTCTCCTCCACTGGGTTGGCAGAACTCTGGCCTTGTTGTGGCCTCCAAAGTAGGCGGCTGAAACAATCCCTCCCCAACCAAGAAAAATTCCCTGGTGCTCTGGCTTCGTGGCTTTGCTGCGTGGACTGTCACAAATCGGGCTCAGCTGCCTGCACCCCAACCGTTCAAGGCAGCAGGTCCAACCCCACCACCCATCCTTCCTGCTCTCTGAATGGCTGCCTTTGCCATTCAGTTCTTGAAAAAACAGTGGTCCTTTTTGCTGGCAGTCCCGGGGGGGTCCTTTTCTTCCCAGGCGGCCCTTCTTGCAAGTCAGCCCCCAATGAAAACAGTTACAGGGTTAGGGTTAGGGTTAGGCCACTTCCGGCGACATGGCAGGGAAGCCGGACAGGGTGGAGGGCAGCGGAGGGTCTCTGCCCTAGAGATGGGCATGCAACTGTGCCACCTGGTCAAGGAGGGAGAAGGTCTGCTCCATGAGCGATCCGGGCTCCTCAGTCGTCGTGCTGGGGCCAAGAATCTGAGGCAAAGGACAAACCTGCCCAGGCAAAGGCTGGGCAGGCACCTTGGCTGGGTCACGCTGGTATGGCATTTCCAGGGTGTTCCCACCGGGCGCTCCCTCTGCTCTGTCCTGAATTTGATCCTTGGAGATTCTTCCAGTGAGCTCCTTGGGATACTCCAGCTGGCGATGATTCCCCAAGAGGTTGAGGGGCACTCATCCGGATGAGTGTGTGGGGGGAAGCATCTGAATCTCTGACCGCTAGTTGGCCAGGGTGGCATTTGCTTGGCTTTACAAGGAGTGTCATGGGGAGGGGACATTGAGAGGAGTAGAGTAGGCCCTCATCCAGATTTGGGGGAGGAACGGAATACTGTGTCTCCTGCTGCCTCTGAGAGGTGGAGGGGAAATGGGATGGATTAAAGGCTTCAAACACACACACACACACACACCAAAAAAAAAAAAAGTATAACAGGCAGCCAGACCAAGTAGGGTGGCCGGTTCAGTCAGCGTTGACCAAGAGAAAGAAAGAATATTGCATTCTGCCCACTTTGTTTGCATTATTGCATAGGATGCAGTCTTATGCTATGATATATTTATTAAATATATTATTCATCACCCAGTTTAACGTGTTTTCTGCCTGCTCTGGGTCATTGCGGGATGCCCCCATGCTCTGGGAAGTCAAATCGCTCTAAATCGCGGTAGAAACGACAAATGACGAATGAAACATCGAACCAAATTTTTTTGAAAAATTTCACGACAAACGGAAACGGAATGAAACGGACCCGTTCCAACAAATGAAAAATCAAAACGTCATTTTTTCTGGTCCTGCCCATCTCTAATTAAAATAGATTTCTCAGAATATAATTCTAAGCTAATATATTAATATTGATGCAATAGTGATTAGGCAGGAGATCTTGGACACCGATGTTCCTGCTCAGGCCTTTTTTGAGCCAGGCTAAGATATATACATCTGCCTAGATGCCCTAAGCACATCCAATCTCGCTTGATTTTGGAAGCTAAGTGGGGGTCGGCCCTGGTTAGTCCTTGGATGGGAGACCACCAGGGAATAGCAGGTGCTGTCAGCGCCTGGAGTAGGAACTGGCAAACCACTCCAGTATTCCTGCCAAGAAAACTCCATGGACATGGGGTCACGAAGAGTCAGTCACAACTGTAATGACACAACACACACACACACAAGATATATACGGTACCTCTGAAGGGCTGACATTAGTCCTCCAAGAGGAGCAGAAAGAAGTGGGCAAGAAGGGTTCTTTTGAAAGGGTGGGAGGGATGTGCCTACTTGACATGGGGATGGACCACCAAAATGGTGGTTCTGTGGTTCGTCAAGGTTGAGGAACCATAAACCAGGAATTCTTCACCCATGAACTTATGAACCAGTGAATCAGTTCACCAGTTTGTGGGGTTTTTTTTTAAGATAGCTTATGGCTGTCTAAAATGGGGGGGAGCCCCTCATCTTCTCCAAAGCCCTACTGGCCTATTTCCTGGCTTTTTGAATTATGGGTACAGAGAAACAATATCCCACATTATAAAAAAACAGAGGTGTTTTAAACGTTGAATTTCCTGGCATTTCAAAATGGGAGTTTAAATTCACACATGCAACCCACAAATCCAATCAGAAACTTCCCTCATATAGAATTGCTGACAAGTGGTAGATAATTCCAGAAAGTGAGTATAGGATCCATCCCATGGCTACTGGGAGAAGACAGAAGTGAGAACTCTTTGGATGTGGCTAGAGTCACTCTGTGCTAAAATATGTTTAAATGCTGTTTTAGACAATGCAATGGTGACGTCATGTTGTGTGTAGGTTCAAAACTCAAAGTGCAGACACATAGACAGTAGAGAGGGTTTCCCCAACCCCTGCCAGCTTCCCCTCTCACCTGCCGGCAGACACTGTCTGTCTCTGGTTCTTTGTGCAGTCCGTCTTGTCACAGCAGGAGCCCAGACTTCCCTTCTCCACCTCCTCCAGCAGCTCAAGCGCACCCAAGCCCACAATTTGTCATTGATTTAGGGAGGAGGACATCTAAAAATCACATGAAATGATGTGGATCCATATTATCAGTAAACATGGTAAACTTATTCATGAGTAAACCAGGCAAAGAATGTGCTTTCAACAAGATCATTCAAAGCCAGAAAGGGAGGAGGGGCAGTAATTTCACAACTTAAATGAAAAACTTCCGGAGAACGGCCAAACAGCCCAAACAACTCACAGCCGTGAAAGCCTTCGAGAATACAGTAATTCCACAACCTGATGAGCTGCTATACATTATAATCTAGTTTTAAAAACAGTTTTTAGAATATTTTGACAGGCAGGAGCTAACAAATGGGGAGGGGAGTCTGCCATTTTTGACCCCCCACTCCCCGACAATATTTGTTGTTATATCTGTGCTTCACGAGAGGTTGGGTGGGTAGAATGTAGCATAGTACCAGCTATGGCAGGCGTGCGCGCGCGCGCACACACACACACACACACACACACACACACACACACACACACACACACACACACACACACACACACACACATTCATACAACCCCTCCAGTTACACGCAAAGCTGTGCAAGCTGAGTTTCTGTTGCAAACAATATTTCGCCAGTGGATGGCACCAGGGCAGCATCTGGATATAAGTACTGCAGCACACTGTTCTTGTTTATTGTGTTGTATTTAATGGGGGTGAATGGCTTTACTGCAGTGCAAACACTTTTGAGAGGACTTAAAAGGTTTTTTTACTTTCTTATTTTTATTATGCATTTGGCTAGCTTTCCCCCTTTTTTAGGGTAGGGGAATAGCACCACTGTAAGCCTGATGTTGTAACTGAGATGATTCCCGAATGATATTCAGTGGACCATCATATAACAAGCGGTTTGTATAACATAAAATCTGTACAACATAATAAATTCCGGAGATAGTGGAAATTTGCTTAACAGAATCATCTATGGGGAGAATCCGTACAACATAAAAATGGTTGCAATTAGGGATTACTCTGTTTGCAATTCATTCCTATGGGAAATTTGAATAAAGGAAAGTTTGCTTAACATAATTTCATTTGGGATGAATTAATTCCTTTATACAAGGTACCACTGTATCTTATCTCTGTTATAATTTTCTGTAGGCAAGGCTTTATTGATGGTACATTCTGCTTTGACTTGAGGTGGAATGTAAAAATGAAATAGGTAGCCACCATGAGCAGGCTGATGTCTGTGGTTGCCATTTTCTAAATTGAACACCAGCCATTCTCCTGCCATGCCTGTCTTCTGAAGTGTGCCTCTGTTCCCAGCACCAGCCTCAAACTATAGATTTGGGAGCTTTAGCATGATTAACAGCAATACCCTTAAAGCTTTACGTCGCTAAACTATTTGATGTTGCACAGCAACACATCAAAGGAAATAAATTTGTCATCATTTCAATTTGGGGGCAGGGAACTGTATTTGGAAAGTGTATATTTGCAACAGCGACAAAAGTCTGGTGTATGAAGAGAGTATTTCGTAACTGCTGAAGCAGCAAAGTAACAAAATGGGGGAAATAGGTGTCTGGCATAGCTTTCATTGTTCCAACTTCCATACCCGTTTCACTTATCCCGGTCAGTGTGTGTGTTGTGTCGTTACAGTCGTGACCGACTCTTTGTGACCCCATGTCCATGGAGTTTTCTTGGCAGGAATACTGGAGTGGTTTGCCAGTTCCTACTCCAGGCGCCTACAGCCCCTGGTATTCCCTGGTGGTCTCCCATCCATGTACTAACCAGGGCCGATCCTGCTTAGCTTCTGAAATCAGGCGAGAATGGATGTAGTTAGGGCATCTAGGCAGATCCCGGTCAGTACAAGAGTCTTTTGAGGACCCAGTCTCTAGGCAGGGATATGGAAAGAAGCACAGCCCCATTGAATCAATGTCTCAGGTTGAGACAACTGTCACTCAGAGTCACAAGGGTTACAGTGGATTTTTGAAAGCACCCCACACCCCACTACAGCACCACAGCCCTGTCCCAAAAGGAGAAGGCAGAAGTGCAGACAGCTCCACTGGCCCTGGTTAGTCTCCACCAGGAGCAGATCTTTTTGAAAAAAACAACAACTAATGGGTCTTAATTTTGCATCCAAGGCCAATTCACTTCACTTCACTTCACAAAGCATGCTGCTGACAGAATCATAGCATCACAGAGTTGGAAGGGACCTCAAGGGCCATCCAGTCCAACTCCCTGCAATGCAGGAACCCCCATCACAGGACTCCCGACAGATGGCCATCCAGACTCTGCTCAGAAACCTCCCAAGAAGGAGACTCCACCACCCTCGTTTGGGGCATCCAGGTCATTAATAAAGATATTAAATAGCATGGGACCCAGAACAGAACCCTGGGGCACCCCAGTAGTCACCTCTCCAGGATGAAAAGAAGCCATCAGTCAACCAATCACAAATACACCTAACAGTAGCACTACCTATCCCACACTCTACTAACCACTTTGCAAGTATATCATGGGGAAACTTATCAAAGGCTTTACTGAAATCAAGATAAGCTACATCCACAGCATTCCCCTCATCCACCAGGCCTGTAATTCTATCAAAGAAAGAGATCAAATTGGTCTGGCATGACTTGTTTTTAAGAAACCTGTGTTGACTTCTCGTAATGACAGCATTGCTTGTTAAATAATCACAGACTGTCTGTAATCTGCTCTTGAATATTTCCAGGAATTGATGTCAAGCTGATGGGGGTGGCAATTATTTGGGTCTTCTCCCCCCCCTTTTTTTTTGAAGATAGGGACATTTACCTTCCTCCAACCCATGGGGACTTCCTCTGTTCTCCAATAAATATCAAAGATTATCGCCAATGGTTCTGAAATTTCTTCTGCCAGTTCTTTTAATATCCTTGGGTGTAATTCATCTGGCCCAGGAGACTAAAATTCATAGTGCTTAAAGCACTCTCTGGGTGGCTTACAATTTAATTATGCAGGCTATACAGTTCCATCCCCCACCAACAACAACTTGGGTACTCAATATACCAAACGTGGAAGGATAGAAGGATGAGTCAACCATGCACTGACTACCTGGGATTGAACCCTGGCCCCTGAGCACAGTTTCGGTTGCAGTCCAGCAGTTTAACCACTGCACCACCAGGCTCTTATTTGCAACAGAGAGATAGACTGCAAAACCCTCCACAGCTTGGGACCAGAGTACCTGTCGGAGCATATCTCCCTGAGGTCAACTGGAGTCATGCCCACGAGAATGGCGCAGGCACGGTCACTAAGGGTGGCCACAGCCAGGGAGGTGCGGAAATCGCTCACGCGTAACTGCGCCTTCTCTGTGGTGGGCCCTATGCTGTGGAATCATCTCCCTAGTGAGCTGCGCCGAGCAGAGTCCCTGCCCACCTTTAAAAAGGCTTTGAAAACCTACCTCTTCAAACAGGTATAGGGTGACCTTTTTGTTTAATTTTTTTTCCTGCCGCCCGTGTCATCTGCTGTGGAGAGTATTGTCCCTCCTACTTTATTATTACTTGCGTTTTTGTTTTGTTTTCTTTTGTTTTCTTTTCTGGCAGAGCAGCAGAGAGGAAGCAGGCTGTGAGAGGAGCACACGGCCAAAGGGAAGAGAGCTAACTTCCTGTTCTTGCAGGAGCAAGGGGCGGAGTTTTAGCTTTAAATGCCTGCTCCCAGCTGCCCCTCAGTCCTTTTCTGGCAGAGCAGCAGAGAGGAAGCAGGCGGTGAGAGGAGCACACGGCCAAAGGGCAGAGAGCTAACTTCCTATTCTTGCAGGAGCAAGGGGTGGAGTTTTAGCTTTAAATACTTGCTCCCAGCAGCATGCACCTGACGGCGCGTGCAAACTACAAAAAAACCCTTATAATTTCTTCTGGGTATAATTGAGTTCCTAAAGCCAAGCTACTCCTGAGGAAGTCCTACACACATTAGCAAGTTAGCAGTGGAAACTTCCTGACGTGATTGCAGTTGGAGTAGAGGTGCTTTAGCAGCCCCTACACAGTTAGATTTTCAATAAACAACAAAAGAAGTAAAGAGTCTTACTAGATTAAAAAAAATTAGTGCAAGTTTACATTTTTGAGATCTTCAATACATTTTATTGCACTCGTTAAAATGGAGTTGCAGGGAGCAGCTGTAGTTACCTGCAGTACTTGTGCCATGTTTGTTATCTTGACAGAGCGTGTGCAGAACTACATCTGCTGCAAGTGCAAGCTGGTGGCGCTATTGGAAGAGAAGGTCCAGCAGCTGGAGGCTCGCATATCCGACCAGCAACATATTAAGGAGCTTGAGCGGTTCCTGGACAGAGCGGAACAGACTACTCAGGTCCAAGAGGAGACAGGGCAAACTTCAGAGGAGGAAGTCACTCCCGCAACTCAGGAGGTGGATGGGTGGAGGAATGTGACTCAAAGGAGTAGAAGGCCAAGGCATCGCTCAGAGAGTCTCATCTTGCACAATCAGTTTGAAGCTCTCTCCCTCAGCACACCTCATGAGGCACACATAGAGGAAGAATTGGTTCCACCGGAGGATCTCTCCCTCATCACTATTGATGAGATACAAGATCAGGTACATGTTGATGACCAGGCTGCAGGAGAGAAGCTCATTGTACTAGGGGATTCTATAATTAGAAATACGGAGGGATGGATTTGTGAGGAGCATGATAACCGTATGGTTACTTGCCTGCCGGGTGCAAAGGTTGCAGACATCACCAGAAATATAGATAGCTTGTTAGAGAGAACTGGGAAGGAGCCAGTGGTCATGGTACACGTCAGCCTCGTGGCGCAGTGGTTAAATGCCTGTACTGCAAGTAAAACTGTGCTCACGACCTGGGTTCAATCCCCGGTAGCAGGCTCAAGGTTCACTCAGCCTTCCATCCTTCCGAGGTCGGTAAAATGAGTACCCAGCTTGCTGGGGGGGCAATGTGTAGCCTGCATTCTGTAATTAAAATTGTAAACCGCCCAGAGACTACTTGTAGTAGTATGGGGCGGTATATAAGCAGAACACTTTGCTTTTTACCAATGATGTCGGGAAGGCCAAGCGGTCAGTCTTGGAAGCCAAATTCAGGTTGCTAGGTAGAAGATTGAAGACCCGGGCTTCCAAGGTAGCATTTTCAGAAGTGCTACCTGTTCCTCGTGCAGGACCCGCCAGACAGGCAGAACTCAGAAGCCTCAATGCGTGGATGAGGCGATGGTGTCGAGAGGAGGGCTTTAGATTTGTCAGGAACTGGAGAACATTTTGGGACAAGCCAAACCTGTTCAGGAGGAATGGGTTGCACTTGAATCATGATGGGACCAGATTGCTGGCACTCAACCTCAAAAAGGCAGCAGAGCAGCTTTTAAACTGATAACTGGGGGAAAGCCGACAGGAGCTGAGTGGCATCCGGTTCGGAACACCTCATCCTCGGTGAATGAGGTTGGAGAGGGTAGAGAATCACATAGAGAAGACATAGCAGGTATAGGTATTAGCACAGGGAGAATAACGGAATGTGACAGTTCATCTACTGAAAATAAAAGCTGTGGGGTGAGTAGAACAAGGCAGCAGCTGTTGTTGCGGGACCCACTGTACAGGTGCTTCTACGCCAATGCTCGAAGCCTCCGAGCAAAGATGGGAGAACTTGAACATTTGGCAGCTAGGGATAACACTGATATAATAGCCATAACAGAAACCTGGTGGAAAGCGGAGAACCAGTGGGATACAGCAATCCCAGGCTATAAACTCTATAGAAGAGATAGAGGGCGTCGGGTTGGAGGAGGAGTGGCCATCTATGTCAAAGAAGTGGTAAAATCCAGCAGAATGGAGATTGACAGAGGGTCTGACTCCACCATAGAATCACTGTGGGTAAAACTACCAGGTCCAAGGAGTGATGTGATCGTTGGAGTATTCTATCGTCCACCAGATCAGAAACTTGAGGGGGACCTTGAAATGAGGAGAGAAATCATGGAAGTGGCTAAAAGGGATAGGAGAGTAATCATGGGGAACTTCAATTATCCCCACATTGACTGGGCCAATGCGAGCTCCGGGCAAGAAAGAGAAACTGGGTTTCTCGACTTGCTGAATGACTGTGCCTTAGAGCAACTTGTCACAGAGCCCACCCGAGAACAGGAAACTCTGGATCTAATATTGTGTGATACTCAGGACCTGGTCAGAGGTGTGAATGTCACTGAGCCTCTGGGGAACAGTGACCATGCTGCTATTACCTTTGCCATGTATGTCGGAGGAAGAGTGTCAACCAAATCAGACATAAAAACCCTTGATTTTCGAAGGGCAAACTTCCCTCAGATGAGGAAACTAGTTAGAGAGAAACTGAAGGGGAAGGTTAGAAGTATCCAATCTCTTCAGAGTGCATGGAGCCTGTTTAAAACAACAATAATAGAGGCCCAGCACAAGTGCATACCACAAAGAAAGAAGAGCTCATTTAAGTCCAAGAGGACACCGACATGGTTAACGAGTGGAGTTAGAGAGGCTCTAAAGCACAAGGAGAGGTCCTTCTGTAAATGGAAATCCTCCTCAAATGAGGAAAATAAAAAGGATCACAAACTCTGGCAAAAGAAATGTAAGAAGATGATAAGGGAGGCAAAGAAAGACTTTGAGGAACAAATGGCTAGCAATATAAAGGGTAATAATAAAAGCTTCTTTAAATATGTTAGAAGTAGAAAACCTGCCAGAGAACCAGTTGGCCCTCTGGGTGGTGAGGGAGGAAAAGGGGAGGTTAAGGAAGACTTAGACATTGCAGAGAAATTGAATGAGTTCTTTGCGTCTGTCTTCACGACAGAGGACCTTGAGCGGATTCTGCTGCCTGAGCCGCCCCTCTTGACTAAAGAATTAAATCAAATACAGGTTAAAAGAGAGGAGGTTTTAGGACTAATTGATAAATTGAGGATTAACAAGTCACCTGGCCCAGATGGCATCCACCCAAGTGTTATTAGGGAACTGAGAAATGAAATTGCAGATCTCTTAACGGTTATATGCAACTTGTCTCTTAAAACGGCCACAGTGCCGGAGGACTGGAGGATAGCAGATGTCACACCAATTTTTAAAAAAGGAAGGAGGGGGGACCCAGGAAACTACAGGCCGGTTAGCCTTACATCTGTCCCAGGGAAGGTGGTAGAAAGCCTCATCCAAGAGAAAATCTTAAAACACATAAAAGAACAAACCTTGCTGAGAGAAAATCAGCATGGCTTCTGTAAGGGTAAATCTTGTCTGACAAAACTTTTAGAATTTTTTGAAAAGGTCAACAGGCACGTGGATTTGGGTGAACCGGTTGATATAGTCTATCTGGATTTTCAAAAGGCTTTTGACACAGTCCCTCACCAAAGGCTGCAGAGAAAATTGCACAGTCAGGGGATAAGAGGGCAGGTCCTCTTATGGATTGAGAACTGGTTGAGATCCCGGAAACAAAGAGTAGGTGTCAATGGGAAATTTTCATAATGGAGAGAAGTGAAAAGTGGTGTGCCCCAGGGCTCTGTCCTGGGACCGGTGCTTTTCAATCTGTTCATAAATGACCTGGAGACAGGGATAAACAGTGAGGTGGCCAAGTTTGCCGATGACACAAAACTTTTCCGTGTGGTAAAAACCACAGAAGATTGTGAAGAGCTCCAGAAGGATCTCTCCAAACTGGGGGAATGGGCTGATAAATGGCAAATACGTTTTAATGTAACCAAATGTAAAGTAATGCATATTGGGGCAAAAAATCCAAACTTCATCTATCAACTCATGGGCTCTGAGTTATCCGTGACGGATCAGGAAAGAGATCTTGGTGTGTTGGTGGACAGCTCCATGAAGGTGTCTCCCCAATGTGTGGCAGCGGTGAAGAAGGCCAATTCCATGCTAGGGATTATCAAAAAGGGGATTGAAAATAAAACAGCCAACATTATAATGCCATTATACAAAACAATACTAAGGCCCCACCTGGAGTATTGTGCACAATTCTGGTCACCGCATCTCAAGAAAGACATAGTGGAACTGGAAAAGGTGCAGAAGAGAGCGACTAAAATGATTACTGGGCTGGGGCACCTCCCTTATGAAGAAAGGCTAAAACAATTGGGCCTCTTTAGTCTGGAAAAAAGGCGCTTGAGGGGGGATATGATTGAGACATACAAAATAATGCAGGGTATGAGTAAAGTGGATAGAGGGAAGCTCTTCTCCCTCTCTCAAAATACCAGAACTAGGGGACATACACTCAAATTGAGTGCTGGGAGAGTAAGAACTGACAAAAGAAAATATTTTTTCACCCAGCGCGTTGTAAGTCTATGGAACTCCCTGCTACAGGAGGCGGTGATGGCATCTGACCTGGATGCCTTCAAAAGGGGATTGGACAGATTCCTGGAGGAAAAGTCCATCACAGGTTACAAACCATGATGGAGATGTGTAATCTCTAGGCTTTAAACCAGGGTACTTCAAGGGCCAGATGCAGGGGAGTGGTATCAGGAGACAGATATCTAGTCTCATGCGCTCCCAGAGGCATCTGGTGGGGCCGCTGTGAGATACAGGAAGCTGGACTAGATGGGCCTTTGGCCTGATCCAGCATGGCTCTTCTTATGTTCTTATCTTCTTATGGCTTTTGCTGTCTTGTTTTAATTGTAAACCACCTGGAGTTCCATCTGGAAGATAGGTTGTATAGAAATATAACAAATAAATTATAAATAAATAACCAGGCTTGGCAATGTATTGCAATGATAATATTTATTTTGACGGCTTTATAAAAAAAGTATCTTGAACAAAATCTTCTTGCATGACTTACCTTGACGTAGTAGGGGAACTGATGGCATATTTTAAAAACCCTGCTTGGATTCCAGTGTGATTCCAAGTGACTGGAGCAAGTGGGATGAAGATGGAACCAAGATGGCGGGCGGCAGCGGCTCCTGTGTTTTACTGTGCCCTTGCCTCTTTTTATTCTTTTTCATAGCGCCACCTTGTCGTTCCTTTTTTATTTATTTTTTTCCATGGGCTTTCCGGGGTATGCTGGGGGACTCTAAGGAGGACTTAAAGGGGCTCACCGAGTGAGTCTTCAGCGGGCGTACTTGCTATTGAATTTTCAACGCCGGAATGCGGAGACACCACTGAAACGCCGAGACACGGTATCCTGAGCTTGAGCATCCCCCCTCCCTCCCCCCTCCCCCCTTTTGTCTTTACCTTCTGCCGGAGGATCCACCTGGCTGTCGGGTGGGCACCCAACCCGGTGGTGCAGCCCTAAAAGTGGCTGAACTCTCTGAAGCCGAGGAGACCACTGACAGCGCTGTTTCTTACCGCCGCCGCCGCCATTTCCCAACTCTTCCCCGAGCTGGCGCTGGGGCCACGCGGAGGACCACCGGTGCTGTTTCCCCAGCATGAGGGCTCTGCCCGACTGTCACCGGAGCCAGTCTTTGCCTGATGGGGAGGTTTGCATGCCGGGGGGTGGGGTCAGGCAGCGGTTCGGCCATCAATGCCTCCCCCCTCCCATTTCCATCTGCTTGCAGCATTTGGCTGCCCTATCCTCGGCGTGGTGGCGCGACCCCCTGCAGGGTCTGGACTCTGGGTGGCAGATCGGCCGCCAGTGTGGGGGTTCTACCTGGCCACTGCCTTTGGTGGCGACCCTTCCCCAACTTGCAGTCATGCCCTGATGCATATTTTTGAGATTGGGCGACAGACTGCAGACTGGCCGCCGGCGAGGATACGTCATTTCATCGTTGCCTCTGGAGGCTCTTTCTCCATCCTGTGGCCTTGTCACGTTGCGGACCTTGGAGCTCGGGCAGCAGACCAGCCGCCGGTGCCTCTCTCAGGCGGCAGGGCGGCTGCCGGGGTTTCCTCTCTCCCTGTGTGAGGCGTGCGTGCACTGGCGATCGGGTGGCGGACCAGCTGCTGGCAGGTTCCCCCTCCCCCTATTTCGGGTTGGGGGAGCCCTGAGTTCCAACTATCACCTCCTTGTCCTGCCGTCGATGCCTGAACCCAGCAGCCAGAAGGGACTCTCTGAGCAGGCTAGAGATCCTGGATGGGGTCCTTGCCGGCCCAGTGTGGGCCCCCCAAGGGATCAATCAGGCCAAGAGGCTGCTGACCCCGGCCTGAGGGCCGCCACTGAGCCGCTCCCCCCAAACCCCACTGGCTCTGGCTCTGCATGGACACTCGGGCTAAAGAGCTGCTCCCTCCCGGAGAGGTATGCCAGGATTTATTTCTGCCATCTGAGTACCACAGCCTTCCTAGACCTGAATGCCAGGCCTTGGGACTTTTGGACCCTGGTGTGGGTGAGCTGGAGGAGGTGTGTGCTGAGATCAGCTCTTTGACTTTCCATCTACTACAGAGACTTGACCCAACCAGCCTGATGGCCTGTTGGCCTACCTGAGACATCGGATTTTGAATGGCCCACTCTTGTTTGACCGCTCTGGTTTGTTATCAGCTTCTCCTCCTCCCTTTCCCCTATTTATTCCATCTGCCCTGGTTTAGTGCCCATGTTATACTTATTTTATTATTCTCACTATAACTTTGTTATTTATTTAAATTGTATGCTTTACTGTTTTATGTGATTTGTATCTGTATTTATTCTTATTCTTATTTTATCTTTTTAGTTGCTGCTGTTTTTTTCCCCTCCTCTTCCATCGCCATGTTGGCAGGGATTCATACACCCACTGTGTTGGACCATGGACGGTACGCTCGTAGTTGAGGGGTTAGTCAGGTAAGAAGAACTAGGGTCAGGCATCTCGTGCCTGTCCCATTTTCTGACCCCTTGGCTCACTGCCATGTGTCCCGGAGCCATCTCACCAGCGCCTCCAACCTGTCCTGTCTCCTAATGAATGCCAGGTCGGTCCACAATAAGACCCCCGTCATTTACGATTCCATCATTGACGGGAGTGCTGACCTGGCCTGTATTAACGAGACCTGGGTGGGTGCAGAGGGGGGGCTTTGCTCACCCAGCTGTGCCCTCCTGGGTTTTCGGTTCAGGGAGTGGGCAGGTTGGAGGGTCAGAAGGGTGGAGGGGTTGCCATCGTCTACAGAGACTCTCTTTATGTCAGCAGGGCCTCGACATTGGTTAGTCAGGGGCTTGAATGCCTTCACCTGTTGGTGGAACAGCGGGATAGATTTGGCATTGTGCTGGCTACCGCGTTCCCCGCAACCCAGCGCAATCCCTCCCAGAGCTCTCGGAGTTCATCACGGCTGCACTTTTGAAGTCCCCATCTTCACCTGTTGGTTGTAGGGGACTTCAATGTGCATGCTGGTGGTGAACTTTCGGGTGCAGCTCTGGAATTCATGGAGACCATGACCTCCATGAGCCTATCCCAGCATCAGGGCATACCCTAGAGCTGGTATTTACCTCCATGTCGGGGAATAATCTGGAGGTGGGGGACATCAGTTCTCTACCTGTGTCATGGTCAGACCACCACCTGCTGTCCTTCTCTCTGTCAATTGCAGCCCCTCCCTGTGGGGACCCTCGGCCTCCTGTGTTGGCCCACCCCTGGAGGCTTCTGGACCCTGCCCAGTTCCGGGATGCTTTCGGGGAACTTCCTGGTAGCTTGACTGATGCTCCGGCCGAGGCTGTGGCTGACCAATGGTTTGAAATAGCTACCCGTGCCGTCAACTGGATCGCCCCCAACACCTTCCTCGTAGCAGAGCTCGACCTTCGCTGTGGTTCACGGCGGAGTTAAGGGTGATGAAGCAGGAACGGAGAAGGCTGGAGAGCAGCTGGAGAAGAAGCTGGATGGCAATTAATAAGACTGCAGTTGCTATCCAGACTAGGCGCTATTCCCGAGTGATCAGGGAGGCTAAGACATCCTATTACTCCCTGAGAATTGGTGAGGCCTTGAACCGCCAGGCAGAGATCTTTCAGGTGGTTCGGAACCTCACCAATCCTAGTCTGCCAGGCCTCCTCCTACTGAGTTTAGTAGTGAGAATTTCCCAGTCTTTTTTCAATCCAAAATAGAAGCCATCCGGGCCGGCTTCAACTCCGGTTGTACTAGCCCTCCCCCGCCATCCCCTGTCGCTGCACCCCCTCGCTCTCCTCGTTTGAATGAGCTTGGGCCTGTTTCCTCTTCGGAGGCCTCCAGGGTGATTGCCCACTGCCGGCCCGCCTCCACCCCCTTTGATCCTTGCCCTGCTTGGCTGATAAAAGCTGCCAAAGGGAGTATGCCAGAATGGGCATCTGCCATCGCCACCACCTCCTTCAGCAAGGGGATCTTTCCCTCCCGTCTGAAGGAGACGGTGATTAAGCACATTCTTAAAAAACCTGGCTTGGCATCAGACCAATTGGCAAATTATCGTCCAATCGCCAACGTCCCTTTTATGGGCAAGGTTATCGAGAGGGTGGCTGCGACCCGGATTCAGTTTTTTTTTTTTTTTTGAGGAACAGCAGTGCCTTGACCCATGCCAATCCGGGTTCAGGCCAGGCTGGGGGACCGAGACAGCTTTGGTTGCCCTGCAAGATGACCTAATCCGGGCGACCGACAGGGGTTGCTCTACCCTGTTGGTCCTCCTGGATTTGACAGCGGCCTTCGATACCATCGACCACAGTATCCTGCTGGACCGGCTCTCTGAGGTGGGAATCGGAGGCACTGTTCGCAGTTGGCTCCGGTCCTTCTTGGAGGGCCGCCCCCAGTATGTGCAACATGGTGGAGAGTTGTCGGCCCTGTGGATACTCCCTTGTGGGGTTCCGCAGGGCTCGTCTCTCTCCCCCATGTTGTTCAACATCTATGTGAGGCCGCTGGCTGGGGTCATTAGGAGATTTGGAGTCTGCTGTCATCAGTACACTGATGACACGCAGCTCTCTCTCTCCTTTTCCACCTCTGCAGTGGAAGTTGTCCGGACTCTCGGCCAGTGCCTGGATGCGGTCTTGGCATGGACCAGGGCCAACAGGCTCAAGCTCAACCCCGAGAAGATGGAGGTGATATTCTTCGGGAGTTCCCCATCTGGATATGGAGGCCCTCTCCCCAGTCTTGAGGGAGTTTCTCTCCAGCTGGCGGATAGGGTTCAGAATCTGTGCATGTTTCTGGATCCGGCGCTTACCTTGGAAGCCCAGGTTGCTGCCGTGACCAGAGCTGCCTTTTACCATCTTCGTCAAATCACCCAGATCCGCCCATGCCTAGATGGTGACTCTCTGAGAACAGTGCTGCAAGCGTTGGTGATCTTGAGGATTGACTATTGCAACACTCTTTACATGGGGTTGCCCTTGACTCTCCTCCGGCGTCTGCATCGGGTGCAAAATGTGGCAGCCAGGCTGGTGGCGGGCGTGCGTTGTTACGACCACATCACCCCAGTCCTGGCTCGCCTGCATTGGCTACCTGTTGCATCCCGGATCAGATTCAAGATCCTGGTTTTAGTTTATAAAACCCTCCATGGCTTGGGCCTGGACTACCTGTCAGAGCGGATCATCCAGCGCTCAACCTCGGCCCGTCCAGTTTGGCAGTCGCAGGCGCACACGCTTCGGGTTGCCACCCTGAGAGAGGTTCGGAAATCCTCCACTCGTAACCGGGCCTTCTCGGTGGTTGGCCCTTCTCTTTGGAACAGCCTACCAAGCGAGGTGCACTCTGCAGGGTCCCTGCTGGCCTTTCACCATGCATTAAAAACTTTGCTTTTTGGCAAGGCCTTTGGCGACTTAGTTTAGGTTTCTCCCCCCCCCCGCCATCCGCGTGCTCAATTAGTTATTGTTATCTGTCGAGCCTCCAGTACTTTAAGTCAAGGGTGCTAAAGCTGTTTTATTGTTTGTTGTATTGTTGTTTATTTCTGTATTTGTTTTGTTTGCTGAATTGTTCAGCCCTGTGTAAGCTGCCCAGAGTTCCCACGGGAAGATGGGCGGGGTATAAATCCAATAAATAAATAAATAAATAAATAAATAAAAGTGAGGAATGAGAGCAGCACTGGAGAATCGGGGGAGGGGAGGAACTCCTTCATTCCACTGGAGGCCTTCAAGAGAAATTTAGACACCCACTTGGCAGATATCCTTTGACCTGTATTCCTGCGTGGAGCAGGGGGTCTTGGAATGGATGGCCTTGAAGGGTCACTTCCAACTTCATGATTCTGTGATTCGCAACCACCTGCCAGTAAAAAAATTCCCCCATTGTTCCGCAAGTTATGCAGCAGGATGTTTGGTTTTGCATGGATGGTTCAAGGTTTTGTGAACGCCATTTTAGGATGAACATTCAGTTTATCCATTTATTCATGGTAAATAATTCTAGAATACAGGCAGATTTTCTCTGCCTTTTACATTAGTTCAGTGTTTTTCACAGAGACATTTATGAAGAATATCAGCTTTGTGTTCAGCCAAACAGGCCCAGGTTGCGCACTGAATAAAGTATTTTATAATTTTCATATTTCTGTTTACTATTTCATAATAAAGTAATTATAAAATACTTTATTTGTGTTTATTTGATTCCTATTCAAGAGAATTACTTTATATATAGTCAATATAGTGCAAATTTTTTAACATTTTCTAATGTTCCTACAGTTTCCCAAAAAGGTTGAAAACACTGCATTAGTTGACAGAGGCATTTAAACAAATCAGTCATATCAGAACGTAATCTGTTCTACAGCTTTAAACATGAAGTGTCTGGCTGTATATTATCCGCCGAACCCTAGACATACAGTAAAACCCACAGCAATGCCCGCTGGAAGCAGAGCAGTACTTGGGAATGAGGAGTTTGGAATCTCTAATGTTTCCTCCACTTCTGATAACAAAACACGTTTAGCTCGTTCTGCTGTGAAGCCACCGTAGCTGAACAAAACGCTGGCTGGCAAGAGATCAGACTTAAGGGATGCCTGCCAGTGATTCCCCTCCTCTTGTGGCTGCAGCCGCCGTTATTTTTGGAGCACTTGAGATGTTCTTCTTCACACATCTGCTTCGGTCCCAGTTTCCAAGCCGGTTCAGCAGCAGAATATAGAATGTGACAGTGGCCAAGTTTGCCTTCTTGATTAGGTCAGGGAAAGGAGGGTGCTGTCGATTCAATTTATCATTCCTTTTAAATTTAGTGCCACATTTAATTGGAGGAAATTTTAACAGTGTAAATGCAAACACTGCAGGTGGGAGTAGAGTCAAGATTGGAACTCAACACATAGGATGAATTTTTAACCCTTTCCACCCCTATGCTCCTATTTAGCATAGGAGAAAGATGGCCAAATTTAGTAGGTGGCAATAATTCTCTCCCCTTCCATCAGTATCTGATTTTTTTTAAAAAAAAAAGATGTATACAGCAACAAGTGATACATGTAGGATTATATGCAGTTTGGATTTGAGCAGAACTGGAAAAGTTACTTTTAAGAAGTAATTAGTTATAGTGCGAAGACTCTTCAAATTAATTAGTTGCCATTTTAGATACTTTCTGAAAGCTATATCTTTAGAGCTAGATAGATTGGTGAAAAGGGAGGAATGAAGGAATGAAGGAGGGAAAATATATAAACATGATGAAAAAGTTTGCATGTTTGCATTCTTTTCAACAAAGACACGAACACAAAGGTCTGGCAGATTAATCTACAAATACCGCTCATGATGGTGTCAGAAATTTTGCAATCATAGTATGAAAAAAATGTTTTATGGAGATGTGTAGCTTGGTTTCCAGTGAGCCTATGACACCCCAACATGTTAATCATCTTTTGTGGCAACTTTCTTATTTAACCCAAAATATTCCCAATCCTTAGGGCACGTTCTTGGCCAAGAATTCCTCTTTTGTTTGGTGAGATTTGAAAATCTCTTGTGTCTGCTTGGTTTTATTGTGGAAGGATGTAGGGGAAATGATTAAGCAAATGGCTGGCAACAGAGCAAATCCAAAAAGAGGGAACAGAAAGACAGGCTGACTAACTTGAACTCAGGCAGAGATAATAAAGATGATGGGGAAATAATAAAGACAGTGGTAGTCGTTTCCCACCGCTTTTTCCAGTAAAAAGCCTTGGTTCCCTGCCCAGTACAGTATATTAAATAGCAGAAATCTGGTTCATTTTGGTTCAGAATGAATTTATGTAGGCTTTCTGATCAGGTTATAATTGGTGCAGAATTAGTCCTGAGCTGGTCCAAAAAGTTTGTTTTTGCTTGTTCCCAGTGCCCACTGCCAGCCCTACCATGAGGCAGACCGAGGAACCTGCCTAAACCAGCAAGATACCAGGAATGTTAAAGTGCACCCCTTCCTCCATGAGGGGATGCACAGCCACTGTGGCTTGGCCTCTTCCATTCCCTGCCCCCAATTAGGGATCTGAGTCTTGGATTTCCCGGACTACAAATTCGGGAGTTCTATCTGTCTTCCAGGTTCTGATGTCTGACAACTCTTTTCAGGCTTTTCTAGGTGGAGAATAATAGAGGTCGGCAGGTAGAACTCCCAGAATCGGGAATTGTAGTGTTTGTTGCCTAGAAAATCCAAAATTCCCCTCTGCAGCCCACACGTGGGTGTTTGCTCTCTTAGCCATTGCTTTGCCCTGCCTCTTCCATTTATTTCCCTTCTCTTCCTCCTCTTTGCTGCCGCTGCATGCTTGTCTCCCTGTCTAAAAGGAGCCCTGGGTACTTCACGTGGCTAGCATGTGTGCATGTAGACCGCTCAAGACTAGGATGGTCAATTCGTTTCAGAACCTACTGGCTCCGAAACGACCCACGTGAGCCCAGGTGGTGTTTGAAGCCTCTGAACACACAAGCAGCCAATCTCTTGCCTTGTTCTGCGCCCGGACAGAGCTGAAGCTCCAATAAGGAAGCAGGCTCTGACGTCATCGTTGCTTCTCCATGGTGCTGGCCAATCAGACAGGGAGGCGGGATGATGCCTGCCCCTGCTTCTCCTTCCCCATTAGACAACAGGAAAACTTGGCTCACCACCACTGGTCATTCCTCAACAGGTAAGAACATAAGAAGAGCCATCCTGCTGGATCAGGCCAAGGACCCCTCTTGCCCAGCTTCCTGTAACTCACAGTAGCCCCACCAGGTGTCTCTGGGAACACATGAGGCAACTCTTTGCCTGTCTCCTGATACCATCCCCTTGCACCTGGTGGAGCTCAATCCATGAATAAAGGAAGGGAAGGCTCTCCAACTAACAGTCTATGTGGGAACATCGAGGAAGGAAAGGTGCAAGGCTACAGAATGCTGGCCTATGTAGCAGTTCAGTCAGCCCCACTGAAAGAAAAGACATGTACCTACATTTGTGCTGGCAGTAAAAACAAACAGCACAATTTTGTACACATTTACCGAAAACCCAATCTTGGAAAAGTTGTTTGTTTGTTTGTTTGTTTTGTTGTTGTTGTTGTTGTTCCACAACAAGCATGACACCATGGCTGGGGATTCCGGAGACTGTGATCCAGGAAAGGAACTCTTAGAGTTCTGCCTCCATTAAATCCAGAGAATCCAAGAGATTCGTGGGTACCTCATTGAATTCAATGGAACATCAATGGAGCCTAGTTACTAATAATTATGTTTAGTAGCCCAGTAGCTTCTGAAGTAAACTGTAGTTATTTCAGGCTGCAATGATTACACTGGCTACCTTGCTGAGAGGCGCTGTGGGGAATTGAACTTCCCACCTCTGGCTCTGCCGCCAGATATACTGAATGATCTGAGCTACCCCGACAGCTGTGGCCCTTGAAACACCCTGACATCATCCGTTTGGTGGGGGCAAGGGGGAAATTAGACGATCGGTGTTTTACACAAATTGTACACAGGTTTATTCTTCGAAAAACGGATGTAAATCATGAGCTAAGTACAACATTAATTATCAGCCAATTAGCAACACATCCAACAGCACGCTAGATTAAACCATCAGCCATCATGTGTTGAGTCTGCTGCGGTTGGTTACCTGTCCTTCTGCTCTGTCTCTCTGGAAGGCGCCGCAATATAATGAAAACAATGATCTTCATGGATTAGAATTTATGATGAGGGTTTTTCTTTTCTCTTTTAGCCAGCAACACAGAATGTCTTTATTTTAAGAAATGGAAGACGGGAAAATGTTATGGGGGACAGGAAGATAAAACCAAAAGGCCATCTCAGTTTACTAGATATTATCTAAGATGTAAGAAAAGGGGATTTCAGAACAGGATCTGTTTAATAGTCATTCAGGGTTTTTTGGGGTGGGGGCAGGGGAGCCAATTAGCATTGCAGATAAAGCAGGGGGAGAAGACTGGGGACTTTCTTGTCTTGTGCATTCATTGTCTTGAATCAGCTTATTGTTTATAGCGGTGGTGACGCGGCTGCGCATGTGGGAGTTCAGTTCAGTGCTGGCTGCATTCTCCTGGTGGCAGTTCTTTCCAAGATCCCCATCTTCCCTCCCCCCACCCCACCTCCCTTTCCAGACATCACTTCCCATATCTCAGTCTAGGTCCCTTGGCCCTTGGCAGATATTTCTGCCCAGAATGAGCTGAATTTCTAACATTCTTGGATTTGTTGCAGAAGCACCCTCTGAAGGGACAAAAGCCGCCATCACGCACTTACTGCTCAAGCATAGTTCAACACCGTGGTCTTTCCAAGAGGGTGTACAATGTAAAACAACAAAAGTCCATAATAAAACCAATTTCCAGTTTAAACAATTGTAACCTTCATGCAGTGAGGTGCAGTATATTTTTCGTGCCCCAATCAAAATTCTATTCTATTGGATTATAGTGTAAAAGTTGGGATGAGGGGGAATAATGTATGTATCTTCTGTTGTAGATTATTTTTGAAACCAAGAAGAGTTTCCGTACCCCACCCCTCTGGGAAGAAATTTAATTTTCCCAAAATGGTGGCGACCTACTGACAAATTGACTCCTTCATTTCTTCTTCCTTCTTTCTCTATGAAAAAAAGGACTATGAGAGATTTATTATTGGTGAAGCATAGTGTAATGGTATATTGAAAAGCTGTCTTGGATCCTTTTGGGGAGAAAGGTGGGATAGGTGGGATTATTTACATACATACATACATACATACATACATACATACATACATACATACATACATACATACATACATACATACATACATACATACATAAGAAACTCTTTCTCTAAGAATGAAAATACATATCATATTTGAAACATATACTGTAGACTTTAAACTCTAGTGTAAGACCCTATTACCCCAGTCTGGATCAGGAACAACTTCCATGACTGAGGTATTCAAACGTTCTTGTATCAAGTTGTATTTTAAAATTGACACACATATTAGTGTGGAGGTTTAGAGGTGTGTCTGTCATGGGGGATCCCCCCCTTGGTCAAATGATTTTCATTTCTTCCTTTTTACTTTCTTCTTGGGGGAAGTTCAGTTTTTCAATGAAATCTGCACGGGGCACGTCCTGTGTCAGGGCTGTGTGTGCATGCAGTAGAATCCAAGGACCGTCACAGGGCCCTGCATGGTACACATCTGATGTAGAATTTACCTCAAACTCCTGCCTGGGTCTTTGCATAGCCAAAGCAGCAGGTCCTCCTCACACAATTAGCAACAGGCATGATAGAAGTCTGAAATCTGCAGAAAAATGACAAATTGGGGGGAGGAGGCAGACCATGGGGGAAGGGTGAAATTCCACGGGCCTCAGTGAGGATCAAGCTTGTTCATTAGACACATTAAACTAGGGGACATCCACTCAAACTGTGGGTTGGGAGAGTGAGAACAGACAAAAGAATTTTTTTTACCCAGCGTGTTGTTAGTCTGTGGAACTCCCTGCCACAGGATGTGGTGATGGCATCTGGCCTGGATGCCTTCAAAAGGGGATTGGACAGATTCCTGGAGGAGAAGTCCATCACAGGCTACAAACCATGATGGAGATGTGTCATCTCCAGGTTTAAAACTGGGGTACTTCAATGGCCTGATGCAGGGGAGTTGGATCAGGAGACAGATATCTAATCTCATGCGCTCCTGTAGGCATTTGGTGGGGCCACTGTGAGATACAGGAAGCTGGACTAGATGGGCCTTTGGCCTGATCCAGCATGGCTCTTCTCATGTTCTTATGTTCTTATGTTATGTTCTTAAGGCATCCCGACAGTTGAAAGAGTTAGGCACCAAGAAACCTTTTGCCTGTGCCTGTAATGGAACATCATCTGCAGGAGCCCTGGCTTCTTCAGGCATCCAAATGTCCGACTCCCAGTTGAAAGAGTTGGTTCATCACTGTCCATGAAGTACAACCATTTTCATTTCATGGTTTGTTCAATCCAGTACTTCTGGGAGTGGTAGAACAAGCCCCTTCATTTAGCAGTTGGTTAAACAGGACTTTTCTGGAGGGCCCTACTTTTGGGGAAGAGGGGCTATAAGTCAGACATCCCAAATCTTATCTTCACCAAACTTGGAAGGAATGGGGAAGAGAGTCAGCTGAAGACTCGCTGTGAGTTTGGCATCTCTGTCTCGCGTGGAGCTGTTATATCTCTCCCAAAGGCCCTAAAACACACAAACCACGAATCATACAAATTGCCAAATTTTGCAAAAAGATGCCCATACTAGCTCATGGCTTAACCCTTTTCTGGCTAAACTGCATTTATTAGAGCTATCTACAGTGGACCATTGTATAACAAACAGCTTGTATAACATAAAATTTGTACAACATAAAAAATTCTGGAGATAGGTGAAATTTGCTTAACATAATTGCGTATGGGGAAAATCCATACAACATAAAAATGGGATCACTCTGTTTTCAATGCATTCCTATGGGAATTTGTATAAAGGAAAATTTGCTTAACATAATTTCATTTGGAATGAATTAATTCCTTTATACAAGGTACCACTGTATTTATTTATGCCCATGAGCCCAAGGCAGCTAAATCTACCTTAGAAAAGTGGATTAGGGATATTGATTTTCAGCGCTCCACCTCAACATCCTGCAAAACCTACTCCACTTTGGATTTTGGGCTGAACTTTAAATTTTCTGAACGTGCTAGGTATCTAGATAAATTGACTATCCCAAAATACTTGCATGTTTTCTCAAGAGCTCGATTTAACTGCCTTTAGTCTGCAATTTTAGATGGGCACAACTCTGGTGTCTCATATAAAAACCAATTGTGCCCTTGTAGCAACAAAGAAATTGAAACATTGAATCATGTCCTCTTCATGTGCAGTTTTTACAGACATGAGCATACTAAATTACTGAAGCCTATAATGACTCTTTCCAGGTAGGACTCTGAACTGGCACTTAAAATATTTACTAAGGCAGTTACTTCATGTCCTTCCTTATTCTATGACTAGTTTTGTACCGTGACAGTGTTGGTCGCGATCACGTGGTTTTGTTCCTGTTTAGTCCCTGTTTCCATTTTCTCACGGCCATGATAACTTCCTGACAACTGTTACTTCACGGTCTTGTTCTGTGACAAATTCAGAATTTGTCTTACTTTCTTAACCAATTTTTAAAATATTGTAAATAAAACTTTTTAGATATTTTGATTTACTGGTCTTCCAGGATTTACACGTCAATGCTACAGAATGTTCAGTACTTTCTTTAATAAACATTTGCGCTGCATGGTGTTTCCCATAGGGAAACTAATGTTGAATACAGCTTCAGCCGCTGACCACTAGGTGGACACTGGTTGTTGCATGACAGTTGTTACCATATGGTCCCTTGTCTCGGAACAGGAACTAGGAACAAACAGTGACAAGAGAATACCCCAACCCAGCGCCAGGTACAGTATTGCTCTGATCCCGCCCCAGTGGTGTGGTCAAGACAAATTTCAGCTGTTGCGCAACGGACGTGAAGTAAGATTTTTTTGTACCGGTCCAGAACACAACACTTACAGAGACAAAACGGACGTGAAATAACTGCCTTAGTGACACAAACAAGATGACAACTGAATCAGTGGCTATATTTCTTCTCTGTTCCCAAAGAATATGGAAGATAATTTTGGCTTCTGATGGCTGTTGTGAGTTTTTCAGGCTGTTTGGCTGTGTTCTGGAAGTTTTTCTTCCTCCTGTTTCACCAGACTCTATGGCCACCATCTTCAGAGGGCAAGGAGCTCATGGAGTGAGAAGTTCTCTTTGTGCCTTTCAGAATACATTAAATTTTGGCTTCTGTTTGCTCTTAATATGACCATGTTCTTTTCTTTACTTTTTTAAACAGTGCTTATGTATTTTATTGTTTAAACTATTTTAGCTATCCTGAAACGCTTCAATTCTTTTGTCCATTTTTAATAATTACATGTATGTATTTTTTTAAATATGAGTTTTATTGGGTCTGTGACCATAAATAAAGATTGATTGCCAAAGCCAATAATAATTCCGCATTTCATTTTGGTCTGGGCAGGCACATTTCCCTGAAATGCCTCCAAACAAACAAAACAACTCAATTAGATCCTTGTCTTCTTCTTCTTCTTCTTCTTCTTCTTCTTCTTCTTCTTCTTCTTCTTCTTCTTCTTCTTCTTCTTCTTCTTCTTCTCCTCCTCCTCCTCCTCCTCCTCCTCCTCCTCCTCCTCCTCCTCCTCCTCCTCCCTTGTGGTTCCTTTCATGCCCATCCCTACCCATGATGCTAGGAGCACTTCGTTTTCTCCAGAACTGTTTTATGCCCAGTTGCTGCAGCATCTGTCTATAAAGCTTTATGCATGGTCCAGCTCACTCACATTCCAGGACAGATTATTAACAAGAAAAGATCTGCTTCAGGCTATGGATCCTCAAAAACCCACTTTGAAATGTAGCAGTTTGTGATCATTATTGTTTTTCTTCAATTAAATTTTCATTCGGAGTGACAGTGTGGTCAAGGCAGATGCTCAGCCAGGGTCAAGGATATGAATATTTCCCCAGCTTCTTTTCATCTGTGTTACTGTAATAGCTGTGGTTTTGTGGAAACCATTTCAGGCATTTGGGTTTCTGAAATCAGATAGGCCTTTTTTCATACATTTGTGAAACCCTGCCACCCCACAACATTTATTGTTGGCTGGTAAAATCATTTCAGCCTCTTCAATCATTCTCTTCTAATTAGGGTTAGCAGTGGGCTAGAGCGCTGAAATTGCTGGCTGCAAAGATGGCAGCTCGGCGGTTCGAATCCTGGGTGCCACACAGCGGAGCAAGTTCCGGCTGATAACCCCAGCTCCTGCTAGCCTAGCAGTTCCAAAGCATGTAAATGCAAGTAGATAAATAGGTACCTCTGTAAAAAGCGGGAAGGTAAGCAGTGTTCCATGTGCAGAAATGCATTTGGCCATGCCAACCACAATGCCACGGACTTGTACCACACTGGCTCTTTGGCTTAGAAATGGAGATGAGCACCGCCCCCTAGAGTCGGACACGACTAGCATGCATGTGCAGAGACAAACCTTTAGCTTGATACATTACTCACAACTTGTCTCAATAGATAATATCGCATTGGGCCTCAAGGGATGCAACTGATGTCAACCTTCCTGGCATAAACATCATACTTACTCAGGAAGGCTGGCTTTATAGCCTGAAGGCCTGTCTCAAAACAAAGCAAGCTGATTTGCAAACTGCAGGAGGTGAGAAAAAAATCCTGCTGTCACAGACACATAGAATCAGCACTTGAGGAATTCTACACTGCCTGCCCTTTATTATGTCTCTATGTTCTCAGCAGCTGTTCCAGCTTTTATGAAACTGCATTCTGCCACAATGAAGACAATCATGCCCTTTTCTTTCTTTTCTTTCCTTTTCTCTTTAAAATTTTATTTTGATCAATAACGAAAAAAATACTAAAGATATACACTTTATTTTTATTTATTTATTTTATTTTTATTTATTTTATTTATTTATTTTATCTACCAATTTTATCTACCAATTTTATCTAACAATTTTATGTATTAATTAAAATTTTAACCTGTACTTTTTATCTACCAATTTTATCTACCAATTTTATGTACCAATTTTATGTACTCATTGAAATACTATCATGGAATACACATTGATGCTATGTATTATTGTTGCTATATCTGTCCAGTTTGGCCATTGGCCGTAAATAAATAAATAAATAAAAATAAAATAAACTAAAGATATAGACGAAAATAAATAGAAAATTTAATCAATACAGAAAGAAAATCACTTAAATTATACATTTACGGAAATAGTGCACCCCTTTACTATTGGAACTATTGGAGATATATTAATCATTTTTCCATTCCAGAAGCCCAACTGCCCTTTCAAAACTGCATCGAGCTTTGTGATGGTGCAAAACTGTTTTTTTAAATCAATATTCAATAAAAAAAAACTCCCCAAGTATCTATCACTGACATTCTTCTTCTTAGTCAACTCCATTTGAACCTTATTATCACAAGACAACTTGCCATTAAAAGCCATGTTCCAAACTTCTTTATACGAATCATTTATGTGAAAATCATGTCACTTTCCAATTCTTTGCTATGATCAGTCTTGCAGCACTTTGTAATTTGTTATTAATTCTTCTACAGTCTCTAACAGCTAAGAAACAACATTCAATTAGTTAAACATGAGAAAGAGAGAACCAGGACGCTTAGGGCAGGTGTCAAATTAAACAACCATCACTAAGGGTGCCCTGCTACCTCTTACTGCAATTTTGTTTATCCCAAGCTTCTTTCAGGCGGCTTTCCCACGACCACTAAAATCCACTGCAAAGTACTCGCAGATGCAGAGCATAAAATCGTTTTTCCACAACCAGTGGACTTTAAAAAAAAAATAAAGTGCGACCATGCCCACTTTCTCATGGCATCCCTTTTCTGGCAGGTCAATCAGAAGTGGTTCGCATTTCACTTTACCTGGTCTCAAGGTGGTAAAATCAGCTTGCTTGGCTCTACTATAGGAGGCAAGGTAAGAAAATGAAACTCTGGGGCAAATGGCTCCCAGCTCCAGAGCTTAAAAATGTTTCCCCACCAGCTCCGGAGTTTACAGGAAATTAAGGGCGACCCCACCCACTGGCTGACGACCCAGCGGCTTTTCAGGTACCTGCTCTTTGGGAGGTGAAAATTGCTTGATGCGGATGTGCCGTGCTCTCCTCGCTTCTTTTTGTTGTTGTTTTCACCTCCTGCCTCTTTAAGAGAAGGAATCAGGAAGTGAGGGGGCTCGGAGCAGCTGGAGACTGGCACCGGGAGGTAAGCCTTTATTCTTTTGTCCAGACTTTTCTCCTCCCTCCCTCACGCAGCCAGCAGCCAGGAAGTGCAGAGGGGTGGGGACGGCCTCGAACAACAAAAACCCTTCCGATCTCTGGTCCGAATTTAAGGGGCCAGCCTCCTCTTAGGGATTTCAGTAGTGAAAAGGCCCCATGTCACTGTTCCGATGTGGATTTTAAACCATTACTCGAGTCCATGGGAACACAGAAAATCCACATCAAAACCTTTTTTGCCTCCAACCATGGGAACATCCAATCTGTAACATCAACCACGTGACCGCTCCAGGGTGTGATCTGCAGATTTTAGTGGTTGCGTGAACGCAGCCTCAGCCAACTGTTCTCTACTCTCTGAGGAAACATCCCACTGAACACAGTTAGGCTTGTTCATGATGTACGGGAGGCAATGTTAAACTCATGTGGTGAGCCTCCCATGGCAGGGCCCAGATCAAGACATTATTCTGCCTGAGCCAGGATACAACATAGTACCCCTCTTCAATTTTTGTACCAAAACTGACAACTGGCAGGGTAATGTTCCTTCAGCACTCAGGACCTTCAAAGGAAGAAGGGGTAAAAGCAAAAGTGTTCTGCTTATATACCGCCCCATACCACTACAAGTAGTCTCTGGGCGGTTTACAATTTTTTAATTACAGTGTGCAGGCGATACATTGCCCCCCCCCCCAGCAAGCTGGGTACTCATTTTACTGTCCTCGGAAGGCTGGAAGGCTGAGTGAACCTTGAGCCTTGAGCTACCTAGGATTGAACCCAGGTCGTGAGCACAGTTTTACCTGCAGTACAGGCATTTAACCACTGCAGTGGAAGCTGTCCGAGGTGTCTGGAGCCATGGCTTGGACCAGGGCCAACAGGCTCCAGGCTGATGTTCATCTTACCCAGCTTGGGGACTCTCCTCAGATGGAAAAAGCAAAAAGCAAAATGAAAGTATCCTGCCATACATTCTACAAATTAAAAGAAAATTAAAACACACCAGCTGTTTATTACATCAATATTTTTACCCCTCTTCCTAAACAATGACGGGGCCTTCTCCTGTTTCCCAACAGCCCTGGTGAGTTCTGCAGAATATAGGAAATCAAATAAATAAATAAATAAATAAATAAATAAATAAATAAAATGTATTTTTAAAATTTTCCAATTTTTTATTTATTTTTTCAAAAATGTTTTAGATACAGTACCTCTACTTAAGAGTTGTTTGACTTAAGAACATAAGAAGTAATAAATAAATAAATAAGTAAATAAATAAATAAAAAGACTAAAGGAGATTTGTCCCTTTACAGTTCTCCTGGAAGAAGCAAGTGGCTCATACTCTGAGGGGATCTACAGTCATACCTCTGGATGTAGGGATGTAGATATCAGTTTGGGATCTACGTCAGGCTGAATGGGCAGTTTTGACATTGCCATAGTGTGAAGACCATCCTGTGTGTGTGTGTGCCTTTGTGACCTGTGTGTGTGTGTGTGTGTGTGTTTGTGTCTTCTAAATCCGAGAGAGAGATTTAGAGAGAGAGAGAGAGAGAGAGAGAAAGAATAATCCTGTGCCATCAAGTCAATTTTTTATGTTTTATTTTACTTCAATTGACTTTTCAGGCAGGTCAATTCCCTTGTTTGTGGTTCCTATCTGTATTTCCTTTCCTCTGGGGTGGGGATGGGGCGTTGCCCAGGTTGGCTCTACTTGCAGGAGGCAAGGTAAGCAAATGAACTCTTAATTTGTTTATTTTTATTTTTTCAAAACATTGGTATGTTGCCTGTCTCCTAAGGATTCAAGGTGGCTTATGTGGCAATATTAAAGAAATGTTTGAAACCAAATAATAAATTGCACTAAGATTATCATAGTAAAACTGATAAAGAGCACAATGTTAAAAACAAAGCACAAAATAAAATGTCTGCTTTAAGCAAAAAACAAAAAATCCCATGGTCAACCAGTTGTTTAAAGGAGCTCCTGCCTGAAAAGAGAGGTCTTTTGTGTGTTTACAGACAGCAGATATGGGGCCAGCCTGGCCTCCTGTGGGAGGGAGATCCAGAGTCTAGGAGCAGGACCGGGAAGGCCCTCCCCCATGTTCTGTAAAGGTGGTGGGACCAAGAAGAAGGCCTCTCCTGGCTATTATAATTCCCAAGCAGGCTTCTAAAAGGAGACAGAGGCAGTTACTTTATGTCCTTCTTTGTTCTGCGACTAGTTTTGTACCATGGCAGCGTTGGTTGTGATCATGTAGTTTTGTCCCTGTTTCAGTGCTCCCATGGCCATGATAACTTGTCTCATGACAAGTGTTACCTCACGGCCTTGTACCGTGATAAACACTGAATTTGTCTAGCTTCCTTAAAAAATCTTTTTCGATATTTAATAAAAAATAAATTTAAAAAGTCAAAAAAAAAAACGACACAGTTTTCTGAAAGAAATGAATGTTTTGTTACTACACAGTAATTACTACACAGTGCCTTGTCTCAGAACAGAAAGCGGGAATAAAGAGTGACAAGGGAAAACCCTACCCTAGCACCAGGTACAGGATTGTCACACTTAGCATCCGTTTCAGGGGTGTGGTGGAGACAAAGCTAGCATCCGTTTCAGGGGTGTGGTGGAGACAAACCCCTACCTAGACAAGCAGAGCCTCATGACAGTTACGCATGTACTGGTAACATCCCGTATTGATTACTGCAATGCGCTTTACGTGGGGCTGCCTTTGAAGACGGTCCAGAGATTGCAACTGGTTCAGAATCGTGCAGCGCAGCTGGTAAGTGGTGGAGCCGCCAGGGATCACATCACGCTGATTCTGCGTAACCTGCATTGGTTACCAGTTGCTGTCTGAGCCCTCCCTATTGAGATCCGCCTGGCGCCAACACTGATTACATTTCGGCGCCAGGTAAAAACCTTCCTGTTCCAGAATTGATACAATATAGATTGTGGGTCCGCTGATGACAATTTTAGGATAATGATTTTAATATAAGGTTTTTATTACTGCTTGATGATTTACTGATATTTTATTTATAACTATTTTAAATTGTTTTAATTCTTTGATTGTAAGCCGCCCAGAGACCTTTGGGTAGTGGCCGGCATATAAGTTGAATAAATAAATAAATAAATAATAAATTTCAGTAGTTGCATGACAGACGTACCACTCCTAAGTTCAACACTAACAGAGACAAAACGGACGTGAAGTAACCGCCTTAGTCTCTGAGATAGGTGGCTCTGCAGCCGCTGAGGTATCCAACCAGCACACCCATAGATACTGTGCACTGATGAAGTTTTTTGGCCCTTGATATTTTACCTAGAACACATTAGGCTCTGTGTAATTTCCTGACACACATCATCTCTCACACACGGTGAATTTCCACCTCCTGTTTTAACACACCGTCATAAGCTGGGTTTTGTAGTGATCCTTTACAGGTAGTTTGGGAAGGAGAGAATGATACTTGAACATGCAAACAAGAAAGCAACGGTGTTGAGGACCAGTTATGCAGAAGCCTTAAGAAGCAACTACATGGAAAGCAGCTGTGAGAGCAGATAAGGCTGCCAAGGTACGGCAATTGGAAGTACATCATTTGAAATACTGTGTAATTGGGGCACTGGTTAAGGGAACTGCCTGCAAGTAATTTAGACATAAAATAAAACCCCCGGAAGATTGAAATTTTATTCTTTGAAAGAGTGAGCTATTCCGATGGCTGACAAAAATTACATCAACCATGGGGGAAAGAGTCATTTATTTGTTTAATCGTCTGTTAAATAAAGTGTCGTGGAAATAGGGAATTGCCCTGATCCAAACGTAAATAGCCTTCACCAGATGCATCTGGATGGCTCAGTGAGAACTAATGGCATTGGAGATATGCACCTCTGTCTGTATCAACTATTCACAGGTATTTGACTCTGATAGGTGTTATCTCCCTTGCTTAATTGTATCACATTTAAGTGCAATGGCGCTATAAAAGTAAATCCCATTGAGCTAAATTCTGTTAACTTCTAAATAGAGGTATATGAAGTGGAATTTCATGGCTGAAATCCATACTGTTGGATTAGGTTGCTTAAATCCCCCTTGAAGTCAGGAAAGCAGAGCCATGATTTAATATGCAGAGCCCTCTGTATCTCAGATCACTTTCCTTAATGGACCGTGGAGACCTATTGACGTATTAATTGCAAATACTCACATATGCAACACATTCTAATAGCCAAAATGTTCCACAGTAAATCTGTGCTCATCCTCTTCATAAACTCTCCATCGGTTCAAGCCCATATTTGTGAACAGGAAAGCAAGGCTGGTAGAACACATATTTAACGTCCCCATGTCTCCAATTACGAGCATTTTCATATGACAAGGTGTTGGTAGGCCCTGGTGAGCTTCTTTGAGCTTCTGCCAGGTGCCCTCCAAGTGGGAGGGCCTGGTCCCCATATGGGATAGCGTGCATGGGAACTGTGCCATAGGTGGTGCCTGGGCAAGGTGGGGGGTTACTTGCCCACACCCCTTGGCTTGCTGCCAGCAGGGGTGGCCAGGGGGGTTGCGCACCATTGGGTTGGTTGTGACGGTTGATTGCCATCCTGCTGTGTTTGCTGGGGGTTTATGTAAGGGCCCAGGTATCATCTAGCAACTGACACCGGCCATGGGGCCTGGCTGTTGGGGGCTGGCTGGTGAAGTGCTGTCGCTTGATGTTGGTGCAATGCTTTGCCCTGGGTATTGGTGGAAAACACCTGCCGTCTGAGGGAGGTGTTGTGCTTGTCCCCACGGCCATGTCCAAACCCCTTGGTCTGTGCCTAGAGTGGCCGCTGACTCACCCAGTCTGGCCCCATCACCCCCTGCCTCTGGCACTGCTGCAGCAGAGCCAGGTCCCCTTCGGTTGTGCCAGCTCCTCCTATTGCCTTTCCGTGGTCCCGTTCTGTCATTCTGGGTTCCTCGGTTGGCATCCCTGAGGTACTGTTCGCCTGTTGGTCCTCCAGTCTATCTAAACAAGAAGAAAACTCCTTAATCTTTATGCATTTGCACACCCTGGAGGCTCTCTCCATGCGCCGGATTTGCTCACCCTGCGACGTGGGCCTCTGTGGGGCTGCTCGCCCTGCCTCGAAGGCCTCCCCCCTGGCCCTACGTTGCTCCCGCAAGGCCAGCTCCTCTCACTCAGACTCAGAACCTGCTGGGAGGGGGGGCATGTTTTGCTGGGCTCTTCCCCTTGCCAGCCTGGTGATGCCCCTTTGGTGCCATGTTGCTGGCCTCTTACCAAGCCTTGAAGGCGGGGCAATCAATGCAGCACTAATGCCACCTGGAAGAAGTTGTTTGAGGGGGTGGGACCCTTGCCACACAAAAGGGAGGTTCCACCGGTGGATGGAAGTTCACCTTGCCTGGTACAATACTGCTGGGCTGGAGTTGAGCCGTAGGCCAGAACCACCCCCAGGTGAGATCTAGCCCCTAGAGACAGAAAAAAAGGGGTGTTAAGCGACGGGCAAGGCAATGAGGTTCTGTCTGACCCAGGCAAGGTTCCAGAACCCTAAACACCCCTTGTTAGCAGGGGAGGCAGTAGCTGCTTGCTATTTGGTTCATTTGCGTTGGAGCAACAGGCCGGTGCACCCGATACACGGATGCTGTCTGCTAGTTAGGCGGGCACTAGCCACTGGGGCAAATGCCAAGAATGGCCTGCCACTGGTACGCCAGGCGGCGCCTACTGTTCAGGTGATTGCGTCAGGCAAATGGCCTTTGTGCCCAATGACAAACGAAAAACCGAAAAGCCATTTTTCTGTTTCGTGCCCATCTCTAGTCAATAGCCTTAAGGTGAACAATGGCCTAAGGTGCTGAAGCCCATAAAGTATGGGTTATTAACTATGGCCTTGGTGGTGAAGGCCTTTTGATTTGTCTGGGTATTTTTGAAAGCACAGCCAGAAAAGTAGCCTGTGGCCACCACCTCTGTTGAGAGAGGGGGTTTCAATGCTCACATTGTTCACCTTAAGGCCATAGTTCATCTTATGAGCCTATTTCAGACCAGGGTGGCAAGAGGGGTCAAAGCTGACTATAAGATGGAGGACTCGCAACTAGCTTTCTTCAGACTGATGAAGCTGTTTGGATGAGCAGCGAAACATTTTAAGCTGTCAAGAAAAAGAAGTCCAGTTGCCATGACTCAACTTCCAGATACACTTCCAGATACCTTCCTCTGTATGGCAGCCCTTCAAATATTTGAAAAGTACCATCCTATCACCCCTCAGTCTTCTTTTCTCTAGGCCAAACCTCCCCAGTTGTGTGGATCCAGGGGTGGGAGTGCTAGAGACACACAAGGCAATAAAGAACAAAGCTTCACCTAAATTAGTCCCTCATTGGAAGGCCCCAGGAGGCATTCGTCATACCCAAACCTACATCTGCTCATGGTGACTTTGATAACATTACAGTGGGCAGAGGAGCGCTTGTTAAAATGTTAGCTCTACTGCTTTCTTTTGACTTGGTCAATTGGAGAATGGTGCTGCCCTCTTTCACCCTTCATGGCTGGTTTGGCTGACCTTTGACTGGAAAGTGCTGACAGGGTCCCCGTGAACCCTGGAAAAATGATAACAGCCTGTTCTCTAAGAAGACAAGGTGCAAGTAGACACAGAACAAAGCTGTACAGGATTGGGAGATCTGTTTAAACAAGTAAACAGCGTGGTGAGGTAAGTGGGAAGCAAAGAGAGAGCCCAGATCTTGTCTGGAACGGTGAACAGTTCCATTTTAGTATCACTAATAAACATGATTCATTTGAAATTAGCCTGGCACCAAAGGGTTAGAAAATATGCTTCAAGAACTGCATCTCAAGGCAGATAAAATATTTTTTTTGCCATTTTTAGCATATTTTACCCAGTTCTTTAAGCATTGGGGGGGAGGGGGATTTGTAAAAACTGTGATTAATATTTCACTGCCTCAGAAGAGATTGCTATACATTCTGAGCCTTTGCCCTGAAATGTGAGATTAATGGAGAAATGTGATTCATTTTGAAATGCGGATGATGCTGCCAAATTAACTTTTATCCCCTGCCCCTCCCCTGCTGCCACCCTAGTTCATCTGAAGGCCAGTAACTTACAACACCACCAACCATATGAACAAGTTATTAATACCAGCATGGCTTACGGACTATTTTTTCTCTTGATTTTTTTTATTTTGAAGAAACTATTAAGAAATGGTTATTATCTTTCCAGAGCCACTCTATTTCAAGGGGACAATTTCAAATATTCTTCCATGACATATTGTGATGGAATGTGCCTCGTTAGGTTTACCTGGCAACAACATAAATCGCTGATTGGATCAAACAATGCAGGAGGACAGCCAATCCAGAAACAGCAGGGCAGCCTGCAAAAAAGAGCAGACAAGGAGACACAGACAGAGAGACAGACAGACAGAGGATGAGGTATGAGAATTAAGAGAAGGAGACTGCAACAAAGCACAGGAGTTTTGGCTTTCCAGGGAGCTGTATATTGTAATTATTTTATTTCAAAGAAAGAGAGAGCCAGTTCCATCATGGGAAAGTTGACTTTCATAACAACTATAACTTTAAGCTCAAGAATTTGTAATCCTTGTCCTATTTAAATCAAGAGCTCATTTTATGTTTCATGTGAAGCCCCGCTTGGCTTTAATGATTTGGGTCTAGTCCAGGGAAAAGAGACGGCAGATTTCAAACTGATGAGCCAGGTTGTATTGGTCACACCTATCTTTTCATCTGAATCCCTATAGGTTGAAACCTTGCCTTGGAGAAACTTGTTTGAACCACACAGTAGGACATGCAACCACGTCTTTTGAGCCTCTGCTTCATAGATTGAAAAGTGGGAGGTGTGTGGGGGGGGCTACAGTTTCCAGCACAGAAACTGTGAAGAGAAGAGATGAGGGTACTTCACCACTAGCTGCACGTGCAACACACAAACTGCTTTCCCAACCCTTAGACATAGGGCTACACTTACACAGCCCCACACATTAATTTTATACATCTGGAATTTGAGGGCGAGATAGTGTCTAAAATGTATTCTGGATAAGGAAGTGGTGAACATGGGGAGGGGGAATCATCACACACTCACTCCATCAGCACCACATGTCTGCTGAAGATACTCTTATTTCAATGATACGTTGAGAAGCAAGCAATGCGATTTAGGGCGTTTATACACGACCCCTAAGCTCCGCTGCAAATGGCTCCCAGCTCCAGAGCTTAAAAATGTTTCCCCACCAGCTCCGGAGCTAACAGAAAATTAAGTGCGACCCCGCCCACCGAAGTGTGACCCAGCACAGCTTTCAAGTACCTGCTCTGGGAGAGTGAAAAATTTTGATGTGGAGAGTGCCAGGGCTCTCCTCTCTTCTTTTTGTTGTTGTTTTTTTGCCTCCTGCCCCTTTAAGAGGAACCAGGAAGTGACTGGGGCTCGGAGCAACTTCCACCGGCACTCCGGAGGTAAGGCTTTATTCTTTTGTCCCTTTTAAGGCTTTTTTTCCCTCCCTCCCCTCACGCACACAGAAGCAAGGAAGTGCGGAGTGGTGGGGAGGAAGGAAGAGCAATGAACCCCCAAGATCTCTGGTCCGAATTTAAGGGGCCAGCAGATCTTAGGGGTCGTGTGAAAAGGCCCTTAGTGACACCTGAGTAATAACAATTAGTTTTACCTCAAAAATCTCCTCAGTTTTATTATTTTAGTCAGGAGAAGCATGACATAATGCAGAAATGGAAAAAACCTAATGTTGCTGAACTGTAACTCTCATTATTTGTGACCATTGGCCAGAGATCAAGGGAGACTGGTTTGGGTTGATTGGTGCTAAACAATAACGGGCGGGCGGCAGGTCCCCGTCTCCTTGGATAAAAGTACAGCCCCCCCCTCATCCCATGGAATCTCCAAGGTCTTTAAAAATTGCACTCTTTTAAACCGACTGCAGTAAAGAGCACATCTTCTCGGAGCACTTACATTTAGCCCATGTTTCCCACAGTTCATATTTAGCATCTCTAAGAAGCCACTGGGTGAGACAAATATTTGCCATGAGATTGTAGGACTGTCACTAGTAGCTCTCGGTTTCAGTTTGCGCCACTCCTTGATCCAGGCCCTAGAAGTGGTGGCGGTCAAGTGAGTGAGATCAAAGAGGCGTGGACTACATCCACTCTGCATAAGATTGAGGTGATGATGGTTTGGATATATCCAGGCAATGCAGAAGAATCTGAGAGGCCCATGATAAATAGTTGCATTATGAAGGTTGGGACTTGAATGTCCTTTTGGGTCTTTTGTGGAAGACCCATGTCCTACTGAAGCGACAGGCCAAAGTAATTTCCTGCAATACTTTCATTATTATCTGAGGCTTTTTTTTTGAGAGAGAGAGAGAGAGAGAGAGAGAGAGAGAGAGAGAGATTGGGAGAGAGAGCTGTCCTATATACGATTTCTGTCCTATATACGATTTCTGCTCAAGGCACATATATTTTTAGACCCACATGCCATATTCATCTCCTATAAAACAAAATATGGCTAATTTGCTAAATACTGGACTGAGCCAAAGTACAGTATTGTTAAAATAACTGCTGAACTGCTGGATAGCTCAGCGCTTTTAGATCTCTGCCTTTGGAGACAGAGGCTGGGAGTTTGATCTGTAGCAGTGGTGGCGAACCTTCGGCACACCAGATGTTTTGGACCACCTCTCCCAGAATTCCAAGCCCCTCCTGCCAATGACAAAGGACTGTGGGAGTGGTGGTCCAAAACCTCTGGTGTGCCAAAGGTTCACCACCACAGATCTGTAGGATCCCTTCCAGCTCTGCAGTTCTCAGATTTGGTTATATACTGATAGGCTTCACCCCTTTGGAGGAGTCTTCTTCTAATGGCATGTTCATCTGTATCATCCAGTTTGGACTCCTGAACCAACCAGGTCAAAGGCAAAAGACCATGGGGAAAACGGTATTCTCACAAGAAATGTGCTGGTGGGCCACCAAATGAATGAATGAATGAATGAATGAATGAATGAATCCGTGTGCATCCAAGCAGATTCAAGCAGCGGAATCCAAAGACTGCACCTGTTCTGTGTTCTGTTTTGTGCTGTCCCCAAAAGTGTGTTGCACCTTCTTCGCCCATGTGCACATGGAAACAACAGTTCCATTAGGTTTTTAGCCTATGCTAACTATAACAGTTTTTGAGCTTTGAGATGCAAATTTCATGCTCCAGGGCTGTAAAACAGTTCCTTCATTTAGCATTTCTGGGAACCTGGAAGATGGAAGAGGCTATTTCTATATGCATTGTATGGAGATATGCTTTTCCACCAGAGAGCCTTTACATTTTATGAGCCTGGAAACCAAGTGAGAGAAAGAGAAAAAGCAGAAAATCATACCTGCCCTAAATAAAATAAAATAAAATAAAATAAAATAAATAAATAAATAAATAGAATTCTACTCCTCCTTGCGAATGGGCACTGTGGCTGGCAAACTGGCAAACGTGACTGCTTTCAGCAACAGACTTCAACAGACTTGCTGACTGCTTCTAGCAGAGAAAAGAGAAGGGGGAAAAACACGGAGCACTAAGGCGGGGCTCTCTTTTAATTAAGAGGCAGGAAAGCAACACTTGATTAGTGCTGGACAAATTGACAGACAATCAAGCCCATGAAGGTCTCTTCTTGCCAAACCTGCAAAAGTCCGCATGAGAGGCTGTAAAATTCCAACAGGTAGCTGCCCATTAAGAACTGGATAGAGGAAGGTGCCATACTGCATTCTAGGCAGAGAATGATATAACATGCAAATGAGGAATTAATAGAGGGGGATAAAGAGCTCAATAGGATGCTGGAAGAATTGTTTTTACCAATTCCTTTGTGAAATGACCTGATCCATGACTTTTTCAACAATGTGTGGATTGGGACTTAGTTTTTCAACTGATGTCACTCTTCTCTGAATATTATAATGCAGTTTTCTGTAATTCTGCCCTGGAGGGGAGAATATGTACAAATATTTGAGAAGAAAATCTTTAGGAAGAAGCTACATACTGAAACACATGATACAAAAAACAAAGATAGATAGATAGAGAGATAGATAGATAGATAGATAGATAGATAGATAGATAGAAGAAGAAGAAGAAGAAGAAGAAGAAGAAGAAGAAGAAGAAGAAGAAGAAGAAGAAGAAGAAGAAGAAGAAGAAGAAATCTTGGAACTGCAGAGCTTGGGGGACCCCATGGATCATCAAGTCCAGGGGGGATATTTAAGCTGAACTATTCAGCAATTCAAGTACAGTAAGTATAAAATATGCTTTAGTTTGTTCTTTTGGTGATTTAATTTTAAAAGTTTGCTTTGATGTGGAAATAAAATGGAACAATGGACAAAAAGGTAGTGACACAAGTCAGAAAATAAATAGATCCATCCATCCTAGCCAAGACTAACTGAAATAATTAAAGCAAAGCCAGGAGAAACAATAGCAGCCTGGGGTGTGGAGGTATATTTCCTCCCTCCCTCCCTCCATTCAGTAGCTTTGACTCACCATAAGCAGCTTTAGGACATGGAGTTAGACACAGAGTCTGCAATGATACAGACCACAAATGCAGTGACTTTTCTTGAACTAAACCCTTGGAATCTCTCTGCCAGCTTAATCCATCATCATGCCAGTTCGGGGGTGGGGGTGTTTCTAGGAACTGCTATCCAAAAAAGAAAAAAAAACGTATTCAGCCTCTGAGATGGGTTTGCAAAATGTAGTGGCTGAAATCCTATTGCACTTGGTATACTGTATAGCATCAAGTTAAACGGGGCGTCTTGTTCTGGCATCCTGCATATCTGATGGAACAACAAATCACACACAAATCATGATGAATCAATCAATGGACCTTGAGAATACACACTAACTATGCAATAGAGGTGGGCATGAATTAATTCGTGCTGCTTCAGGCAGAGCTTCCCAAATGACACCATAGGTTATGCATCCCCTCCTTCATCCCCTTGCAGGCTGGCCCACTCACCTCTCATCACGCACTGCCAGGGCCCTCCTTGTCCCACCGGTGCTCCAGTCCATTCAGAAGCACCAGCTGCCCTTCCCCACGTCCTCTGTCAGCACAACCACCGCTATGCGGAGAGACTCCTCCTCCTCCTCCTGCCTCTTCATCAGAGTGGTCAGCTGCTGGGGGAAGTGGGGAAGGGCAGCCCGAGGCTCCTACCCAGACTGGAAGGAGGACCCCGGCAGTGTGCAATGAAAGTTGAGTGGGCAAGCCAGCCGGGGGATGCAAACGCTGTTAGCATAGCCAAGCAATAAGGTTTCAGCCATCGAAGCATAAAACTGTAGTCTGAAATGGACACTAAAGGTTATCTGCTCCAGTCCACTACTAAGGCACGACATCCACACCTGAAGAACCCCTCCCCTCACACACACCCCTGTCCAAGAGCATCACTGATATTGTGGGGTCACGAGAAAATGAGTGGACTTTGAAATGAAAGAACCAAAACAAAAGCAGAGTGGTTTTTTTCCTTAGAGAATGCTTCACAAGCAGATACCAGGCGGATCCACCAGGGAGAGAAGGCCCGAACTCAGGGGAAGAACTTTGACCTTTTCTCATGCTGCAGTGTACCTAAATTATTGGATTGACGGGGCTCAATTTAACATAATATACTAATCCTAGACTACCCTTGCAGATAGGGACAGGAATACCTTGTTGTTGTTCAGTCGTTCAGTCATGTCCGACTCTTCGTGACCCCATGGGCCAGAGCTCGCCAGGCCTTCCTATCCTCCACTGCCTCCCAGAGTTTTGTCAAATTCATTTTGGTTGCATCGATGACACCGTCCAACCATTTCATTCTCTGTTGTCCTCTTTTCCTTTTGCCTTCGATTTTTCCCAGCATCAGGGACTTTTCCAAGGAGTCCTCTCTTCTCATGAGGTGGCCAAAGTCTGGAGCCTCAGCTTCAAAATCTGTCCTTCCAGTGAACATTCGGGGTGGATTTCTTTCAGGATGGATAGGTTTGATCTCCTTGCAGTCCAGGGGACTCTCAAGACTCTCCTCCAGTACCACAGCTCAAAAGCATCAATTCTGCGGCGATCAGCCTTCTTTATAGTCCAGCTCTCACTTCCATACATCACTTGTAGAATACCTTGATTTCTCCCCAATGCTAGCTAAGAAATATAGTGGGCTCCTGTAAGAGTTGGTTGGGGGGGTCCCCCGGCCCTTGGGGAAGAGGCAACAACAGCTCCTCCCAGCCAGAGGAATTTTCCTTTGTTCCCTGATCCCCCCTTTCAATTCTCTTCTGCTTTACACTAATTGCCTCACCTTAATGCCTTTCCTTGTTTGCCCTTCCTCCTGTCACAGGAAAGCAGGTAAGACTGCAACAATGAGACAATAAAGAAACTCTCAACATTTGCATCTGAACACAGTCTGCCTTTAGAGCCTTGATCCACTCTGCATTTATTTGTTTACCTGAGAGCTCACACTATTGGTTACCTTCTGTTTACCTGGAATCACACCATTTGTCAGTTTGTATTTTTAAAAGTTCACACCATTGGCTAATTCTGTTCTACCTAGAATCCATCCCATTCGTCACTTTGTATTCTGGAAGATTCTCCTGATTTTGGTTCATTTTGTATTCCTCTGTTTCTTATAAAGCACCCTTGACCCTGTTCTTGGGGGCAGATCTCTGTCTTTCACCTCTCAAGGGCATGGCCTGTAGTTCCTTTTTTGGCCAATAAATGAACCATTTATTTGAACTCTCTCTTGTCAGATCTTTTATTGGGAACTTAGATTTGGTGTTTGTCTGGAGACTAGCTCTGTGACCCAATAACTGGGGTTTCCCTGACCCAACAAGAGAATCCGCACCACTGTGGAACAGCTATTTCCACCAAGAAGTGCTTCCTAATGTTTGGGCAAAATCTTGTTTCTTGTAACTTGATCCTATTGCTTCAAGTCTGACCCTCTGAAGTGATGGAAGACAAAGCCTGCTCCATCCTCAGGTGGGGGCCCTCCCAATATCTGAAGACGGCTGTTACATTGCCTCTCATATTTGTCTTTTATGGGCTCAACACAGCCAGCTTTCTCAGCCATCCCTTGAGTCCAAAGCAAGGAATCCCCAGCTTAAAGCATCCCTCTGCCTGGCCTTCCGGTCTGATCAGAAGTCACCGATTGGCATCAGGGTCACCTTCTGAGGTTGACTCTGGTACAGGCACTCCACTGGTGATCCCTGGCCCCTCCTGGGTCTGTTCCACCAGCCAATCGTCTGCACTGTTCCTGCCTGTTTACTTGTCTTCATAGAATCATAGAATCCTAGAGTTGGAAGAGAGACCTCAAGGGCCTTCCAGTCCAACCCCCTGCCATGCAGGAACCCCCATCACAGGACTCCCGACAGATGGCCATCCAGCCTCTGCTTAACAACCTCCAAAGGAGACACTTTGTGGCAACATCTGCCTATAATGCGGTTATACAAAACAATAGTAAGGCCCCACCTGGAGTATTGTGTACAATTCTGGTCACCGCATCTCAAGAAAGACATAGTGGAACTGGAAAAGGTGCAGAAGAGAGCGACTAAAATGATTACTGGGCTGGGGCACCTCCCTTATGAAGAAAGGCTAAAACAATTGGGCCTCTTCAGTCTGGAAAAAAGGCGCTTAAGGGGGGATATGATTGAGACATACAAAATAATGCAGGGTATGAGTAAAGTGGATAGAGGGAAGCTCTTCTCCCTCTCTCAAAATACCAGAACTAGGGGACATACACTCAAATTGAGTGCTGGGAGAGTAAGAACTGACAAAAGAAAATATTTTTTCACCCAGCGCGTTGTAAGTCTATGGAACTCCCTGCCACAGGATGTGGTGATGGCATCTGGCCTGGATGTCTTCAAAAGGGGATTGGACAGATTCCTAGAGGAAAAGTCCATCACGGGTTACAAACCATGATGGAGATGTGTAATCTCTAGGCTTTAAACCAGGGTACTTCAAGGGCCAGATGCAGGGGAGTGGTATCAGGAGACAGATATCTAGTCTCATGCGCTCCCAAACGCATCTGGTGGGGGCCGCTGTGAGATACAGGAAGCTGGACTAGATGGGCCTTTGGCCTGATCCAGCATGGCTCTTCTTATGTTCTTATGTTCTTATGTACCGGACAGCTTTAACCACCATGAAGTTCTTCCTAATGTTCAAAATGGAATAAGGCTCCACAGAGGGGACTCTCAAAGAACTACCCATCCGATATCCCATTCAGGCTACCACAAAGCCTTGCTTGAGGCACCTCTGGGAGCAGTTTGCTTTTTCTCCAAAGGCCATTTATAATGGCGATGCAACCCCACATGGAGGTGAGGAAATCTTCTCTTTAAACGAAAGTTGTTCATCGACACTTCCCAGGATCGTGCCTTTTTTTAGGGGCTGAGTGGGGGTAGATTCCTGTCAAACCCTGAGAACCATAATCCAAAAGAAACAAAATTCCCATTCCAATGAAATACTTCCTACTTCTGTCCCAAGGCTCCCTTGCAATCCCTTTCATCATGGAGGGACCTTGGCTGTAGCAGCTGTTAAATGCTTGTTTCTCCAGCTCTTGCCTACCACAGGGATAACCGCATTTTTTCTGTATATAAGACGCTCCCATGTATAAGACAACTCCCACTTTCCCAACTCAAAATTACAGTTTTGCAACCACACAGTCTTCTCCTTGGCTGGCTTCTGCGTATAAGACGACCCTCCAATGATATAGGCAGGAATAAGAATGCCAAGAAAGAAAGTCTTGCGGTAAGATTAAGCCGAGTTTTTATGATGCGTTTGGGAAAATATCCATTAGCTTGATGGATGTCCGTAACTCATAATTCAGCTTCAGCAGTATCTATAATCCAAAAGTTGACTTTACTGGTGTCCATAATTTATGATTTTCTCCCCTGCTGGGAAGAAAATTTAAACATTTAGAGCCTATAGGTAGAATTTCTGTACCTGACATCTTTTGGGCCAAGACATGTATTAGAGAGAGGCTGAGGTATCAAAATATCTACAGTTGGCTGTTCCCTTGGGCTTCAAGCTTTCCTAATAACTCACAATTTTATGGTAAAGTATTTTACCTCAAGGGCTGGCAAAGGTACCAGAAGCTGTGTGGGTGGATTCTGTTCCCTAGAAATCACTATCGCCTCTATTCGTACAGGAGGTCTAAGTTTCAGGGGATTATTAATCATGACATGTTTCCTTAATAACACACGAGTTTTATATAAATGGTTTTGTCACACAATATCAGACTTAAAGCTTGAAAACACAGATTTAATAAAGGGGACATCGTTCACATTTCCACCCTCTCTGGTTAAAGTTTCAGCACCTGCCAAATTGTAATGTGCTTGTATTCCACACTCCTGCCAACAAGAACTGCTGGCTGGATAGCTTAGTGCAGTGGTTCCCTAACCTTCCTAAGGCTGAGACCCTTTCATGCAGTTCCTCATGTGGTGGTGACCCCCTTGCCCTGCTTGGAAGAGGCTACAAGGCCCCATTTGGCAGGCCACGGCTGCAGGGGCCATAGAGAACTTCCCTTTATATAGGCACCCTCAGCCAATCACAGCCTCCGGTGCCATTGAGAGACATCTCCTGCAATTTTTTTCCCTTCAGTCCCGCCATCTGCTGTTGTTGCTTTTGTCTGCTTTCATTAGTCTAGTTACTATTTACCTTGCTGTCTTTGTAATTTTGCTGTGTTGCATAGTCGTTCTAAACTGCCCGGAGTTCCCTTAGGAAGACAACCACTGGTTTAGTGGTTTAAATAAATAAATAAATAAACCTGTCAAGCTGTAACTCCCTCTTTGTGCCCCCTGGAAGAAGAGCCAGCCTGGGTGACCCAAGCCATTTGTGCCTTTTTCATCACTGGCTCATGGCGACCCCTGGGAAATGGTCATTCAACCCCCCCCCCAAGGGGTCCCAACCCCCAGGCTGACAACCACTGGTTTAGTGGTTTAGATATCTGGCTGTGGAGCCTAGAGGTTGGGAGTTCAATTCCTCACTGTGCCTCCTGGAAGAAGAGCCAGCCTGGGTGGCCGTGGGCGAGCTGCACAGTTGTCGTCGCCCTCCACCAGCCCCACCCCTGAAGAAAGGAATGGTAAATCATTCTGTGTGCCCTTCTCCCTTCAACAACGCTGGAGTGGGAGACCAGACCTCCAAGTAATTCAAAATCCATGTACGGTACTCTTATGCCTCCAAAAACATAACCACAACGCATGAGTACAGCTCACTCAGGTTTTCCAGACAGAGGTGAAACAGAGATGGTTTTTCCATACCCTTCGTCTGAGGGGGCCCTGGGACTGTGTAGGAGGTGGTCCAAGGCCATCTAGAGGTTGGTTCTACTTGCAGGAGGCCTAGTAGGGAATCAGAGTCCTCACCTCTGGCTCTGCAGCCAGAACTTTATGCTAAATGATCCCAGAGAGCAGTGGAATATCAGTAGGTTCGTCTCGTGGGAACCCATGAAAAGGGCCTTCTCTGTCGCTGCTCCCAGACTCTGGAACTCCCTCCCGCTGGAGGCCAGGACGGCCCCTTCTCTGATGTCCTTCCAGAAACAGGGCAAAGACCTTCCTCTTCAGGCGAGCCTTCCCTGAATGATGTATCTTTTATTTGAATCTATAGGTTCACATAGACTTTGTGTTTATAACTACTTATAACCTTGTAGCTTTAATGTAATGTTTGCCTATTAATGCTGTAAGATGTCCCTCAATTCCTTGTTCTCAATACTTGAACATATCTTAATTGTACTGGACTGTGTATTATCATGTCTTAATTGTATTGGAGTGTATATTATCCCTCATTACTGTAAGCCGCCTTGGGTCCTTTTCCAAGGAGAAAGGCTGGGTAAAAATACTCTAAAACTAAAATAAATAAATAAACATTTAAGATATATTCATGTTAAGAATAGGGAATTAGGAGAGGTATCTTAGAACATTGAAAAGGTAACATTAAAGCTACAAAGAGCACGCAAAAAGGAAAGAAAACTCCATCATGAGGGGTGGAAACTAACCTTTAGTGAGTCACATGTGCGCTAAAGGTCAGGCCTTGAGCCTCTCTCCTTAAACAAAACAGCAGAAACAAATTGCATTCCACTTAGTTGATAATACAGTTTGCTTTGTTTGTTCCACACCTTCCCCCCGCTTCCACAATGTAGCCAGAGATACTTTTCTATGCACTGTTAAATCTTGTACCGTCATTTTAAGCCTCAGGAGCAGAAAGTAGGGAAGTTATCTTCCCAAACTCTTACCGCGAATGGTCCAAAATTCAGTTTTGTGGTTGCCCCTTTCAATGCCTCCTACCAACAATGACTTGAACCCAACCTGCAAGAGATGATGCAGGAAACCTTTAGGGAGAGATTATATAATGCCCAGAGGGCTGCCCTGAGTGACATATTCCACCACACAGGAGTAAGAGGCAGAAGAACGATTCCCCCCCTCCCACCCCCAGCCCTCAGAGCTGAAGGAAAGGAATTTCTGCTTGTCCTCCCAGGTGACCTTCGATTTGAGCTACCAGGTTATCTCCGCCTCATCTGTAAACAACGGCACAGCCCGGTTCCCTGGGCAGTGTCAGGATCACACTCTGCATGACACAGTGTTTGGATGTCCAAAGATGCTTTCTCTCCCTGCCTTCATTCAGGCTTAGCAAAGCAACCGCTAAAACCCATGTCCTCTGATAAGACACAAGGAAGTATTTTAGTGTTATTGATTGTATACAATAGGTGGGATGATGAATTATTTCCTATAGTGTACTCTGAGTGGGCTGCCTCTTCATAAGAGAGACACTTAACACAAGTTCTAGTCCTGAAGCCTTGATAAACGAGAAATGCAGACCTTCACTAGGCTAATAAATAAGTAAATAAAATCAAAATCAAATGGTCACTGTTTCTTCTTCTTCTTCTTCTTCTTCTTCTTCTTCTTCTTCTTCTTCTTCTTCTTCTTCTTCTTCTTCTTCTTCTTCTTCTTCTTCTTCTTCTTCTTCTTCTTCTTCCTTTGACCTCCTTGTCTTCTTCCAGGGTTGTGCTTCAGTAGGAAACAGTTATATAGGGGCATGAAGATCAGCGTTATAACCTTAAACACGGCAAAACCTTTGAACTGCAGAGATGGAAGGGAAGCTATGGATCAAGCCTCTCTAAGGGAGGCACAGCGGGGACTTGAACTCCCGACCCCTGGCTCTGTGGCCAGAAAGCTGAACCACTGAGCTCTCCACTGAGCTGCAGTTACAAACAAACAATTTCTTCCATGTTCTTTCTTCATTCGTTGAAGGAGAGGACATGTCAGTCTCTTTATTGAGATAAATGCAGAGTATGAATAAAATGAAGAAAGGGGTTAATTTCCTTCAAATCTCCTCCATCAACAGCCCTCCTCCACAAATCTACTGTGTGAACTGCTGAAGCTGATTTGGGTATGGCAAGTCTGCAGAGAAAAGTGGAAGGCTGGCAGATCCCATTCCCTAAAGATGAAATCTGTTGGATTCATACAAGTTAAGATATGCACCATTTTCAAACTCCGTCTGGTTCTCCATTTAACAGCCACATGAGCAAACATTGTACCCCCCCCCAAAAAAAGAATAGACAGCTTCAATGTCACTGAATCTCTCTGCTTTAGATCTCTGTAAATACATTTCTTATTCGTTATTGTGAGTTTTTCGGGCTGTTTGGCCATGTTCTGGAAGTGTTTCTTCCTGACCTTTCGCCAGACACTGTGGCCGGCATCTTCAGAGGGCAAGGCGTTGAGGGAACTAGGAGTTTCTCTCTGTGCTCTAGCCCTTGTGTAAGGTTTGCATAACTTTCCATGGCTAACTACAGCTATTTGATGGGGTTGAGACCCAGCACCCCGCCAGTTAGCAGCAATTAGCAAAGGCAAGTTACACAAAACCTTGCACAGACATCAGCAAGATTCTTCCCAGAATCATTTAGACAGAAATAACTGATCTCACTGGAACAGGAAATGCTGAAGCAGGTGACCTGCCTTCTGATGTGTAATTGTATAGCCTGCCTAATTAAACTGTAAACTGCCCAGAGAGTGCTTGAAGTGCTATGGGGCGGTACAGTATATAAGCAGAACACTTTGCTTTGCTTTGATGGTGGATGGGCAATTTCCATGCTCCCCCTTCTCTCTCTTTTTTATGGTGAAGCTGGATTTGGTTTGCAGAAGCCATCAAATGGAAGGCAACGTCGCCTGACAGCCGCTCGAACAGAGGTCTGTCCTCCATAAAGCAGAACCGCACATGGCAACCTGGACTTGATGTTGGATTTGGTTCGCCGTTGCCTCTTGGTTTGTTTTGAAGGTTGGGGCTGGGTGTTTTTGAATATTTATGTGCTTGTGGTGGGTGAGTGAGCAGCAGTTTTTTGTTGCTGTTTTCTGCCCAGAGTGCTGCTTTGTTACTAGATAAGTAACATGCAAATGCCACCCTAGTCATGTTTTCACCAATCTGCCACTGATGGTTCAAAAATGCACCAAAACACCTGAAACAAACTCTTTTAAAATTGAGCGTGGACATACAATAGTTTCACCTGGTTATTAATAACCATTTTGCCAGAGATAAATCCAGTCAGAGGAAATCTCCAGTGAAATGCAGCTGGCCAACGACCCTTTTGTGATGCATTTCTGTGTTACGCAGGCACATTTAACTGCAGTGTGGTTGTGTACTTTGATACTTGTGTCATCATCGCAGATGGTCTCATGGCTTCCTTGATATCCACACAAAACTAGATTTGGTCAAATGCACTGACCTTAACATTCCTAGGTCACCCACTGCTCTTCTTCAATCAGACTGACCTTGAACTTACCTGCACTTTTCTGAGTGCCCTAAAGATGTGGACGTTGATGATAAAAATATCCAGAATGCAATCAATGCCCTACTTGAGAAAGGGGTAAGGGGGGGGAGGAAGAAGATGCAGAGATAAAGACCAGGCAGTGCCCCTAGCTGAGACCGGTTGGCTTTGCAATGGCATACGTCATAAACTACAGACTAGAGATGGGCACAAATTAAAAAAATGGCGTTTCATTTGTCGTTTGTCGTTTAGGGGGTCCGTTTCAGTTTGTTTCCATTTTTTGCGAATTTTTGGAAAAAAAATCATTTTTGTTTTCGTTCATTTCGTGACCGTTTTGTTACCATTTATTTCATTTTTGTGATTTTTTTAGCATTTAAAGCAGTTCAATGTATTGCCGTAACGAAAACGAAACAGACGACAAAATTTCTGGTGTTTCTGTTCGTTTCGTTTCATTTTAGAGACAAAATTCGTTTGTCATTTCGTTGCATAATGAAACAAAAAACGGAAACGGAAATGAAAAATTGTTCATTTTGTGCCCATCTCTACTACAGACTGGCAACAGCAAATGAAACAGAGAACCGAAAAGGAACGAAAACAGAGCCCACATGCTTTGATTTGCTCTTTTCTCAGCTGCAACGCCACACACACACACACACACACACACACTTTAGGTAACACATATTTCATAATACATGCTTTGCAACAGTAGCCGATCAATATTTTTCTTGGAGAAACAGGGGGAACCTACAAACACTGGGCATTCCGTTGTTGTTTTAAGGTAAAGAGATGTGATGGGGTTTCTTCTGATAAAATGTCATTGGCTTAACCTGCCTTGCTTTTGTTTAATCACTTTCAGAGGCTCATTAGGGCAAGAGGAAATAAGCTTTAAAATTCAAACCACATGCCTCATTTCAAAGGGATCCAAATTTTGCAGCCTGTTTTTCCATTTACAACATCACATGGCATTTAATGCTGCACACAAAAAGAAAACACACTGCTTTTTTTTTTAACTGTGGGAACATGCTTGCAGTTGTGAGGTGATGATTCCTTTTATACCTCTTGGTAATTTAGAAAACAAAGAAGTAAAGCAAATGCATGGCTGGATTGTGGCTCTAATACTTTAAAAATCTGAAAATTCATTTGATGTTTCCCCCGTTGTTCTTGGACTTTAGTTATTCTATTTCCCTTCTCCCAAACCCGTTGCAACATGTTTTAGACTAGAATAGCCCTGAATGATAGCTGGGGAATTATAAGAATTGTATTTAGACACACCTGGAGGGTGAAGGAAAGGAAGGCCATTCCATTTGATTCTATCCGCAGATGAAAAATAGCAGCTGGACTTTGTGGCATCTTACAATATTAGGATCCTTTGGGTGAGTTTAAGCTGCCTTTATAGTCTATGGCTCCCGGGGGGGGGGGGCTGCGCACGGCAGGGGCTCCCTTGCTCTTATCCTCAGGTTCCTCCAGGGCCAAAGAGAGGGCAGTTGTGGCGGCCGTTCATGTTGCCAAAGAGTAACTGTTGTGACACAATCACAAAGTAGATTCTTCTACATTTCAGTTTAGCCTCAACATTGGGGGTGCATTAAAACTTGCAATCTCGGTCACCCTGTCATGACCAAGTAGACTCATTCAGTCTAAAACCACTATCATATCAGGTCGGTAGGTAGCCTGAAGACCTTGAATCCCTTTACCAATGCAGAAGTCTTTTGTGATGGTGCCTGTTCTAATGTAAACCCATCTTCTAAAAACCCAAATTGCACAAACAGACTGGCTGGGCCTATTCCGCCCACCCCCATCCCGTCTTTTGGAAAACATGGGATACAGATAAATGTAAGTTACAATTTCTTTCTTTCTTTCTTCCTTCCTTCCTTCCTTCCTTCCTTCCTTCCTTCCTTCCTTCCTTTCTTTCCTTCCATATTGACTGTAGAATAAACACATTGACCAGCCAGTATCTGAAATTTTTCTGGGCGTGTTCAGATTCCAATTCCTCTGCCTAAGAGGAATCCCACTTTAATGTTGACAACATTCTGCTGGATCGTGAATCTTGCCAAATACCCACAGTGCTGACACCACCCCACCCCACCCCACCCCACCCCTCATTTGGACTGCTGTGAGATTAATCTGGTGTTCTGTTCTAGGCTTCTTGACAGGCAGACAGGATTCAAATAGGAGAGCCATGTCACCCAAGCTCTTTCTTTTCACTTTGGTTTTACCTTCCAGCCTCCACCTGAACACACTCACTTAATATTCTTTAATATTGCATTCAGGCATTACCAGTAAAATAGGAATATATGCCCTATTGCAGAAGTCCAGCGATTAATAAAGCAAAGTAACTTCAAATTCTTTAGAGCATCCCATCCCTTTTCTCATTAACTGGCACTTATGGACTCAGTAAACGAGACATTATTAGTAGAAAAAAAAGTTTCATTATTAACAGTAATGAACAGATCATAGAGCATAAGAACATAAGAACATAAGAAGAGCCATGTTGGATCAGGCCAAAGGCCCATCTAGTCAGCTTCCTGTATCTCACGGAGGCCCCACCAAATGTGTTTGGGAGTGCACGAGACTAGATATCTGTCTCCTCATACCACTCTCCTGCATCTGGCCCTTAAAGTACCCCGGTTTTAAGCCTGGAGATGACACATCTCCATCATGGTTTGTAACCTGTGATGGACTTTTCCTCCAGGAATCTGTCCAATCCCCTTTTGAAGGCATCCAGGCCAGATGCCATCACCACTTCCTGTGGCAGGGAGTTCCAAAGACTTACAATGCGCTGGGTGAAAAAATATTTTTTTTTGTCTGTTCTTACTCTCCCAGCCCTCAATTTGAGTGCATGTCCCCTAGTTCTGGTATTTTGGGAGAGAGAGAAGAGCTTCCCTCTATCCACTTTACTCATACCCTGCATTATTTTGTATGTCTCAATCATATCCCCCCTCAGGTGCCTTTTTTCCAGACTAAAGAGCCCCAAATGTTTGAGCCTTTCCTCATAAGGGAGGTGCCCCAGCCCAGTAATCATTTTAGTCGCTCTCTTCTGCACCTTTTCCAGTTCCACTATGTCTTTCTTGAGATGCGGTGACCAGAATTGTACACAATACTCCAGGTGGGGCCTTACTATTGTTTTGTATAAGGGCATTATAATGTTGACTGTTTTATTTTCAATCCCCTTTTTGATAATCCCTAGCATGGAATTGGCCTTCTTCACCGCTGCCATACATTGGGTAGACACCTTCATGGAGCTGTCCACCAACAAACCAAGATCTCTTTCCTGATCCATCACGGATAATTCAGAGCCCATGAGTTGGTAGATAAAGTTTTGATTCTTTGACCCAATATGCATTAATTTACATTTGGCTACATTAAATCACATTTGCCATTTTGCAGCCCATTCCCCCAGTTTGGAGAGATCCTTCTGGAGTTCTTCACAATCTTCTCTGGTTTTTACCACATGGAAATGTTTTGTGTCATCTGCAAACTTGGCCACCTCACTGCTTATCCCTGTCTCCAGGTCATTTATGAACAGATTGAAAAGTACCGGTCCCAGGACAGATCCCTGGGGCACACCGCTTTTCACTTCTCTCCATTGTGAAAATTTACCATTGACACCTACTTTGTTTCCTGGATCTCAACCAGTTCTCAATCCATAAGAGGACCTGCCCTCTTATCCCCTGACTGTGCAATTTTCTCAGCAGCCTTTGGTGAGGGACTGTGTCAAAAGCCTTCTGAAAATCCAGATAGACTATATCCACCCATTTACCCAAATCCACATGCCTGTTGACCTTTTCAAAAAATTCTAAAAGATTTGTCAGACAAGGCTTACCCTTACAGAAGCCATGCTGATTTTCTCTCAGCAAGGTTTGTTCTTCTATGTGTTTTAAGATTTTCTCTTGGACGAGACTTTCCACCATCTTCCCTGGGACAGATGTAAGGCTAACTGGCCTGTAGTTTCCTGGGTCCCCCTCCTTCCTTTTTTAAAAATTGGTGTGACATCTGCTATCCTCCAGTCCTCCGGCACTGTGGCCGTTTTAAGAGACAAGTTGCATATTACTGTTAAGAGATCTGCAATTTCATTTCTCAGTTCCCTAATAACCCTTGGGTGGATGCCATCTGGGCCTGGTGACTTGTTAATCTTCAATTTATCAATTAGTCCTAAAACATCCTCCTCTTTAACCTGTATTTGATTTAATTCTTTAGTCAAGAGAGGCTGTTCAGGCAGCGGAATCTGCTCACAGTCCTCTGTCGTGAAGACAGATGCAAAGAACTCATTTAATTTCTCTGCAAACTAACAACACAACTGCTTTCAGCAGCAGACTTCAACAGACTGGAGAGATAGCAAAAACAGTGAGAACAGAGGCAGTGAAAGAAGCAATTTGTTAGTACTGGATCGATTGAACAGCCACTCCAGCCGAACGGCCCCATCCAGCCAAACATACTAAAGGCACCATGCAAAGCTGCAAAAACAAACCACCTTCCCTTCCATGTGCTTCTCCCGTGTGCTCCATCTACTGTATCCCTGCACGGCATACGCATGAGGAGAACAGTGAATAGAGCATTTATCAACCCAAGGCAAAACAAGATGGCTGGATTATTTATGTATTTATTTTAGAGTATTTTTACCTCGCCTTTCTCCTTCGAAAAAGGACCCAAGGCAGCTTATAGTAATGAGGGATAATACATGTTCAAGTATCATGTTTAAGACTTGGTGGTCTTATGGTCATCCCGCAAGCCAAGTAGCCAGTACATTGCCAAGAATACAAGTACTGTAGCAGTTAATTATTAAGCAACCTAGCAGGATTCTGGTCAGGGTCTAGTTTGATCCCAAGAGGATTCTGGCTGCTAGTTCAATGGTTCCCATCTGTGGTTCCCCAGATGTTCTTGGACTATAACTCTCAGGCCCCTTTGGCACTAGCTATAATGGCCAAGGTTTCTGGGAGTTGTAGTCCAGCAACATCTGGGGATGCAAGGTTGGGAACTGCTGGTCTAGCTGATGCTCCTGGAAAGCAAGTGTGCTTTAGTCAAATAGACACAACCACCAAGAAGAACAGAAGAACATAAGAACATAAGAAGAGCCATGCTGGATCAGGCCAACGGCTTCTCTCTATCCACTTTACTCATGCCCTGCATTATTTTTTGTTTTCCTCATTTGGGGAGGATATCCATTTACAAAAAGACCTCTCCTTGTGCTTTAGAGCCTCTCTAACTCTACTTGTTAACCATGCTGGTGCCCTGTTGGACTTAGAGGAGCTCTTCTTTCTTTGTGGTATGCACTTGTGCTGGGCTTCTATTACCGTTGTTTTAAACAGGCTCCATGCACTCTGAAGAGATTGGATTCTTTTAATCTTCCCCTTCAATTTCTTTCTAACTAGTTTCCTCATCTGAGGGAAGTTTGCCCTTCGGAAATCAAGGGTTTTTATGTCTGATTTGCTTGAAACTCTTCCTCCAACATGCATGACAAAGGAGATTGCAGCATGGTCACTGTTCCCCAGAGGCTCAGTGACATTCACATCCCTGACCAGGTCCTGAGTATCACACAGTATTAGATCCAGAGTTGCCTGTTCTCGGGTGGGCTCCATGACAAGTTGCTCTAAGGCACAGTCATTCAGCAAGTCGAGAAACCCAGTTTCTCTTTCTTGCCCGGAGCTCGCATTGGCCCAGTCAATGTGGGGATAGTTGAAGTCCCCCATGATTACTATCCTATCCCTCTTAGCCACCTCCATAATTTCTCTCCTCATTTCCAGGTCCCCCTCAAGTTTTTGATCTGGTGGACGATAGCATACCTCAACTATCACATCACTCCTTGGTCCTGGTAGTTTAACCCACAGTGATTCTATGGTGGAGTCAGACCCTCTGTCAATCTCCATTCTGCTGGATTTTATGCCTTCTTTGACATAGATGGCCACTCCCCCTCCAACCCGCCCCTCTCTATCCCTTCTATAGAGTTTATAGCCTGGGATTGCTTTATCCCACTGGTTCTCCACATTCCACCAGGTTTCTGTTATGGCTATTATATCATGTTATCCCTAGCTGCCAAATGTTCAAGACACAAGCAGGCCTTTAAATTAAAAGGGAAACAATTCCACGTCCTTATTGATGGCCCATGGCTTTTCTCAGCCCTTCTGGTCCTCAGCTTAACATTCAGGAATACAGTGCAATTTTGGCCGCCTATGGAGAATGAAGTCAAGGAGCAACACACACACACACACACACACACACACACACACACACACACACACACACACACACACACACACACACACACACACACACACACACACACACACACACACACACACACACCGTGTCTCTCAGGCCACATGGTTGCAGCAGGGACTGGGACAGGCGCCCTTTCCAGAGCAAGGAGGCAAAGTGTCAACAGAAGCAGGTTATTATGCCACATTACACAGGAGATCTAAGAGCTTTAGAGCTCAGGAATGTTTGGCATCCCTCTTAAACCCACAGCCCCAACCCCCCACCCCACCCCACCCCGCCACCCAACAATAAAGAGCCAAATCCCTTTTGTTTATTTGAATAGATGTTGGCAGGATAATTAAACAGTCCCATTCAAACATCCTGTTTGAAATATTAAACAGTAATTAGCTGCCTAAACTTTCCTCTTCTTTGCTTTGCTTTGCAAAGGAAGGGGGGGCCCTCACTGCTTGCTTGGCCCCACTGGCAAATGGGCTTCCACCATACCCATGGTGGATGTCTCTATATGTGTGCATCCCTCTCTCTCCTTCTCTCTCTCTCTCTCTCTCTTTCTCTTGTCATTTTTCCCATGAGAAAGTAGGGAGCTGCCGTCTGAGGCAAGGTATTCCTCCTGGCTTGCACACAGCGATTGCCGGCTTCACAGGAACGGCAGCTAATTTGGGTGACCTCTCCAAGCGCCTGTTCAAACAGAAATGCCTTTCATAAGTATCCGGGTCAACAGCCCTCAGTCACCCAGGATGACTATTCTCATACCAGCCGTGGCATTAAAATAGCCCTGTATAAATAGAAACGATTTCTATTAGCACGCCGCCGCCGCCGCCTCAAGCGCAGCCCTCAACACCTCTCTTCCCACATTGAAACCCTCCACTGGGAGGGAACTTTGGATAAAGGAGGTGGCCTTTCCTTCAGGGACTCTTTATCCTATGAAAATCAAGGCAAAAAGGAGTTGAGCCGTGTGGCCATCACAAAACACAATTGCAAAAATAGGTTACAGGCGATACCTTCATAGGCCACTATTAAAAATTTAAAAAGGAACATTGCAATCACCTTTTTTCAAAGCACCAGAAGTTCAGACATGGTGAAAGATGTTCTTCACCAGGAGGTTACTTTTAAAGTCCTTAGTTAGATGACAGAGGGTGCTCCTCCCTGTTGGTTCTCCTTGATCTGTCAGCTGCCTTTGATACCGTCGACCACGGTAACCTGCTGGTCTGGCTTGCTAAGGCGGGAATTGGGGGCCTTGCATTGTCCTGGCTCCGTTCCTTCCTTGGCGGCCTGTCTCAGCGGGTTCAGCTGGGGGAGGACTTGTCGGCTCCTTGGACTCTCCCTTGTGGGGTGCCCCAGGGGTCAGCAATCTCACCCATGCTGTTCAACGTTTATATGAGGCCGCTGGCGGAGGTCATCAGGAGATTTGGAGTTTGCTGTCACCAGTACACCAGTTCTTCTTCTGCAGAGGAGGCAGTTCGCTCCCTTGACCTGTGCCTGGAGGCAGTCCTGGAATGGACCAGGACCAACCGGCTCAAGCTGAACCCGCAGAAGATGGAGATTCTGTTGTTTGGGGCGCCCTCGTCTGGGTACAATGGCCCCCTCCCTAGACTGGGGGGTGTTTCCCTCCAGCCTACAGATAGGGCCAGGAATATGGGCGTGGCCCTGGATTCAGCCCTCTCCCTGGAAGCCCAGGTGATGGCTGTCTCCAGGGCCGCTTTTATCCACCTCCACAGGATCGCCCAGATCTGATAGTACCTTGATGAGTCCTCCCTGAGGACAGTCATGCAGGCCCTCGTGATTTCGAGGATTGACTATTGCAATGCCCTCTACGTGGGGTTGCCCTTGACCTTGTCTGGAGGCTCCAGCGGGTGCAGAATGCGGCGGCCAGACTGGTGGTGGGTGCTCGTAGATTCGAGCACATCACCCCAGTTCTGGTCCGCCTGCATTGGCTACCCATTGTCCTCCGGAAAAGGTTCAAGGTCTTGGTTTTGATTTTCAAAGCCCTCCATGGCTTGGGACCAGAGTACCTGTCGGAGCGTATCTTTCAGAGGTCAACTGGGACCAGGCCCACGAGAATGGCGCAGGTGTGCTCACTTAGGGTGACTACACCCAGAGAGGCGCGGAAATCGCTTACACGCAACCGCACCTTCTCTGTGGTGGGCCCTACGCTTTGGAATCAGCTACCTAGTGAGTTGCACCTTGCAGCGTCCCTGCCTGCCTTTAAAAAAGCCTTGAAAATGCATCTCTTCAAGGAGGCATTTAGCAACCTTTTTATTTAATTTTCCTCCCCCCTTTTTTTTTTTTTTGGTTGTTACTGCCCTTGCCATCCTTTGCGGAGGGTATTGTAACCCCCTACTTCTATTGGAAGCTTGCCTCTAGTTTATGTTTGCTGGTGTCTGTTTTTACTGTTTTACTGCTTTTACTGTTCACCACCCAGAGTTCTGCTTTGGAAGATACAAATGTAATAATAAATAAATAAATGATGTTCTTAAAATCATGGCTAGGTTATGTTGTTTTCAGCCAGGAAAGGATTCTTGCTGGAGGTAGGGAGGGCAGTTGTAAAAGGCTGCTTCTTAAGTCACACCCCCAGTTCTTCAAACAAAGAAACATGGGTCATATACCACCCATCTCCCTTACCCAGCCCCATTTGGCACTACGAGACATACAAATCCCTTTTGGCCTGGGCAGGCGGGCGGGGAGAAAAGGGTTGATACAAAGGGCCCATGTGCTTCATTCTGGGTGTGGGGTAAAAAAAAATTGTAAGTCCACTAGGCTTGCCTATGGACTGTCCTACTGTTTTCCATGTTAGTTTCCATCACTCATAACTTTACATGGAATTTTACTCCCCTTTAACTGCTCGCGTTCTCTTGTAGCTTTAATGTGATGTTGTCTATTAATGCTGTAAGATGTCCCTCAATTCCCTGTTCTCAAACCTGAATATGTCTTCATTGTACTGGACTGTATATTATCCCTCATTGCTGTAAGCCGCCTTGGGTCCTTTTCCAAGGAGAAAAGTGGGGTAAAAATACTCTAAAATAAATAAATAAATAAATAAATAAATAAATAAATAAGTCTCAACGAACACTGTAGTGATACCATAGTAATTCCAAGATGTATGAACAAGGTGAGTTTTAGGCCAGGGATTCCTCAGTGGAGGCCAGGGATTCCTCTATGGACCATCTGAGTGCAAGCCATATGAATCCCACAGGAAAGAGCTGGGAGTCTGAATTTGTGATCTGCCCTCATTCCAAGGTGGTTTGGAGGATGGTCATGACCTATGCTCACGGATCAAGCGTAAGGAGCAGTACACAATTTACAGATTGTCAGGGGAGTCACGAAATATGGTGGAACATACGGACATCAGGTGGGAACATCCAGAGCGTAATGAGGTGATGGGGTATGTTGTCCCAAACTGATGTACACTTTTGGAGATCCCCTGCAGTGGGACCTGTTGGCTGAAATTAGCAGCCTGGTGGGGGCTGAGGACTTACCATTTGCTACCCCTTGCTGTTCGGGCAACTCACTCAAATGCCCACCTTGGGTTCAGTGTGGCTGTTCTGGTCGCTTCAGGGGCCGACAGGTATTTCAGGCCCACCTTACTTGATTGACTTGAAAAGGTCAACTGGTGTATTTTCACCTATCCCATGGGACACAGCAGGTCTATAAGTGGTATTGTGTTTTAATATGTCCCGCTGACAGGTAGTGTGGAATGGGAAGTGAATATTGGTAGTTCCAAAGAGACACAAGGGTGTTATCACGCCCAGTGTATCGGCAACAAGGACACCAATATTTGCTTGCCGGGATGAGTGGTGCACAAGAGGATTGGAGGGTGGGTTGATGGAGAAGCCTTAGCTGGCCAGGCATGAGCTGTCCAGGGGCTTCGGAGTAGTTAACCCCATCACCTATGTCTGTCTCTGTATTCTGGGAGTGGAGGGGGACACACTGAGCTGAAGTCAGCTAGACATGAAATGCAACAAAGAAGCATAAAAAAGTGATCAAGAGAAGAGTGGCCCAGCTACTCAGTGGAGATGGAAAAATAATAACAGATGACAAAGAAAACGCAGAAGGGCTCAATTCCTATTTTTAAGCTCCATCTTTTCCTAAAGGGCAGACTATGACCCTACAAAGAAATGTGAAGTGCAAGTGGAGGGGGCAGGACTGAAGATGAAGATTGATAAACAGTCAAGGGATACCTTCTTACCTTGAATGAGTTCAAATCTCCAGGGCTGAAAGAACCTTTGGCATGAAACAGCTATCCACACCATTGACCGGATCGCCCCCAAGCACCTCCTCCGCTGCCGAGCCCGGCCCTCCCCATGGTTCACGGGGGAGCTTAGGGCAATGAAGCAGGCTAGGAGGAGGTTAGAGCGCAGCTGGAGGAAATCCCGCACGGCGTTGAGTAAGGCTGCTGTTGATGCCCAGTCTAGTCGCTATATCACCACGATAAGGGAGGCCAGAACATCTTTCACCTCCCTGAGAATTGCTGAGGCCTCAAACCGCCAGGCGGAGCTCTTCTGGGTGGTTCGGGACCTCAGCAATCCTAGTCTGGCCAGGCCTCCTCCTACTGAGTTCAGTAGTGAGCAATTCGCAGCCTTTTTGAACTAAGATTGAGGCCATCCGTGCTGGTTTTGACTCAGTCGTCCCCGTCCCGCCATCTCCAGTTGCTGGTCCGCCTTCGTTGCCTCGGTTGGATGCGCTTGGGCCTGTTTCTGCTGTCGAGGTCTCCAAGGCTATGGTGCATTGCCGGCCTGCCTCCACTCCTTTCGACCCTTGCCCTGCCTGGCTAATTAGAGCTGCCAGAGGGACTATGGCCGAATGGGCTTCTGCCATCGCCACCGCCTCGTTCAGCGAGGGGGTTTTTCCCTCTCACCTGAAGGAGACGGTGGTAAAGCCCATCTTGAAAAAACCTGGCCTGGCGGTGGATGATCTGACAAACTATCGTCCTATCGCCAATGTCCCCTTTATGGGCAAGGTGATCGAGAGGGTGGCGGCGGTCCGGCTGCAGTCATACTTGGAGGATCGGCAGTGCCTTGATCCTTGCCAGTCCGGGTTCAGGCCCCGCCGGGGTTAAAACAGCTTTGGTCGCCCTGCAAGATGACCTTCTCAGGGCGGCCGACAGGGGGTTGCTCTTCCCTGTTGGTCCTCCTGGATCTGTCAGCGGCCTTTGATACCGTCAATCTCTGAGGTCGGAATCGGAGGCACTGCTCGCAGTTGGCTCCGTTCCTTCCTGGATTAAGCATGGGGGGTTATCGGCCCCTTGGATCCTCCCCTGTGGGGTTCCACAGGGTCGTCTCTGTCCCCATGCTGTTTAACATCTACGTAAGGCCGTTGGCGGGGTCATCAGGAGTTTTGGAGTCTGCTGTCATCAGTACGCTGATGACACGCAGCTCTATCTCTCCTTCAACACCTCTGCTGTGGAAGCTGTGGAAGTTCTCGAAGGCCGTACTGGCCTGGACCGGGCGAACGGGCTTAAGCTCAACCCCGAGAAGACGGAGATTATGTTCTTCGGGAGCTCGCCGTCGGGTGCGGTGGCCCTCTTCCCTGTCTGGGGGAGTCTCCCTCCAGCTCGCGGAGAGGGTGCGGAATCTGGGTGTGTTCCTGGACCCGGCGCTTGCCATGGAGCACCAGGTGGCGTCGGTGACCAGGTCCGCCTATTTCCATCTCTGTCGGATCGTCCAGATCCGCCCATACCTCGACGCGAATTCCTTGAGAACAGTGGTCCAAGCTCTGGTGATCTCGAGGCTGGACTACTGTAACGCGCTCTACATGGGGTTGCCCTTGAATCTTCTCCGGCGCTTGCAGTGGGTCCAGAGATTCTTGGTGGCTGGTGTGTGTCGTTACGACCACATCACCCCAGTCCTGGCCCGCTTGCACTGGTTGCCCGTTGCAGCCCGGATTAGATTCAAGGTCCTGGTTTTAGTTTATAAAACCCTCCATGGCTTGGGACCGGACTACCTGGCAGAGCGTATTGCTCAGCGGTCAACTTCGGCCTGTCCCGTTCGGCAGGCGCGAGCGCACTTGCTTCGGGTCACCACCCCTCGGGAAGCCCGGAGGACGAGCACTCGGACCCGGGCTTTCTCTGTGGCGGCCCCCAGCCTCTGGAATTCCATCCCCAGTGAAGTGCGCTCTGCAGAGTCCCTGCTGGCCTTCCGAAAGGTGCTGAAAACCTACCTTTTTCGTGAGGCCTTTGGCGATAGTTAAAACCTCTTTTTCCCCCCCGCCATCTCAATTTGCGCGTTAGTCGAGGTGTCATTTGGTTTTAACAGTGTCTAGGGTGTTTATAGGTTTGTCTGTCTGATTATTTATTGTATTTTGCTGGTTTTGCAGCCTTTGGTAAGCCGCTTAGAGTACCAAGTAGATAAGCGGGATATAAATATAACAAATAAATAAATAAATAATAAATCAGCCAAGAGTATTGAAGGAACTGGCTGAGGAATTCTCAGAACCACTGTCTATTATTTTCTTGACATCACGCCAAATTGGGTGAGGTACCAGTAGAGATGTAAAATTTTCAGAAATTTTGTTTTTGAAAAAAATATATTTTATTAATTAAAAATTTAAACTACACATAAATCCCCCACAACACATTGTGCTCAGGATTATATAACAATATACTCTATAACATTATATAACATGTCATTCATTACTATTACATGTTTTATCTTACACAACCTGTCTCCTTCCAAAACTGAATTGATTCTTCTGATGGAAAATAACCTTTATGTTTTAGAAATACATGATCCAGAAATTTGTACCAAATTTGATTGAAAACATTCTCTTTTACCATCCCTTTTTAAATTTTCAATTCGCAGGTCAGTTTATCATTAATGGCCAAACTCCACATTTCATCATACCATTTCTCTAGACTCAATTTCTTAATATCTTTCCGATTTTTTGCCATTATTAATCTTGCAGATGTTACCATAATTATAATCAAATCCTTTACCTCTTTTTCTATTTGACAATTTTTTTAACTATGTTTAACAATGCTATCTTTGGACATCTTTCTATATCAATCCCTATAATTTCTTTTATTTCATCCAAAACTATTATCCATTCCTTTTGTTTTTCTTCACAGGACCACCACATATGATAATAGGTTCCTTTTCCCTTCTTACACTTCCAACACAAGGGTGTTACTTCCTTATTTTATTCCGTGCATTTTTACTGGTGTTAAATACCATCTCCAAATAACTTTGTAACAATTTTCCTTAATTCTTACTGACATATTTTTCATTATTCTTTCCCTCGATATCGCATTCCAAATTTCTTCCCTTATCTCTTCATTTAAATCTCTTTGCCAAACCAGTTTTAGTGCTATTGTTTTATATTCCTCCTCAACTAACATCCTATATATATTACACTTATTATACCTTTTCTTTGATACTGATCTTCAAACTTTTCCCTTTTTTCAATAATTTCTTCAGACTCAGTCATTGCCCTACATTTCCCTTCTTTTTTATCCCAACCTTAGTCCAGTTATCTAACTGCCCTATGCTTAGCCAGTTAAGACTGTCTTTCCTCAATGCTTCTTTTATTCTCACTGTATCAAAGGGGTTAACCCAATCTTGAAATCTTACTTATTTTTATCTTTAAATTTTCTGGGAAATTTGGTAAATCCACTATTCTAGTCAATGGGGAAATCTTTGGGCTTAGTATTCTTTTATATTTGGCCCAACGCACCAACATATTATTTAAGTAGGGATTATCAATACTTGTTAACATTTCTTTTAAATTTACACTAAAAATATATTTAATACATTATCCCGAATCCTACAAAATTCTAGATCACTCCATATTAATCCCTCACTATTTATTATAATTTCAGGAACATGTCTCAATTGATTAGCTATATAATATAGCTTAACATCAGGAATATCCAATCCTCCCTTCTTTTGTGGAAGATACCACAAGTTTTTATTTATTCTTGCCCTTTTGTTTTCATTACAGTATATATTAATCAAATTCTGTAGTTCTTTTAATTCTTTATCATCTATCCTTAAGGGTAAAATGCAAAAAAGAAAATTTAATTTAGGGATAATCTTCATTTTTACAGTTGCCACTCTTCCAAACCATGATATTTTCAATCTACTATATTCTCGAATTTGCTCCTTAATTTGTTTTTTTACATTATCTAGATTAGTTTTGATAATTTCTTGCATTTCCCAAGTAATATTTATTCCCAAATATTTAATACTATTTTTAATCTTTCCTTCAAATTTTTGCTTCATTTTACTTCTATCACTATTACTATAATTTATTAACATACATTCTGATTTATTCCAATTTATCTTCAATCCTGTGACCTCCTCAAATTCCTTTAAATGTACCTTAAGCTTAATATTATCTAGAGCTTTTATTGTTCCTCAATTGTTAACATTGTATCATCTGCAAATAGATTAACCTTAAACTCTTTAGTATTCCCTATTCCTTCTATTTTGGTATCCTCTCTAATTGCATTTGCTAATAATTCTATTACCCAAATTAACAATATTGGGGATAGTGGGCATCCCTGTCTTGTTTCTCGACCAAGAGTTATATTTTCGGTCATTCCATCATTTACTATAACTGTAGCTGTATTTTTAGAGTACAGTTGCTGTATAGTGTTTCTAAAACATATTCCAAATCCTAATTCTCTTATTAATATCTTTAGAGCTGTCAAATCAAAGGCTTTAAAAATGTCCAGTGATAATATACCCACTTTTATCTTTCTCTTTTTAACTATATCAATTATATTAAGTACTCTACGCATTAAATCTCCCATTTGTCTTCCTTTTATAAAACCATTTTGGTCCTTACGTATATACTTATCTGGGGCGTGGTGGCTCAGTGGACAAAGGCTCCAAAAACTGTTGACTTCAAAGTCAGCAGCTCGGCGATTCAAATTCCGGGTGCCACGCAGTGGAGCGAGCTCCCGCTGTTCACCCCAGCTCCTGCCAACCTAGCAGTTCAAAACCATGTAAATGCAAGTAGATAAATAGGTACCGCCGTAAAAAGCGCAAAGGTAAAACTGTGTTTCCTTGCAGCCATGCCGGCCACGTGGCCATGGACTTGCACAACACTGGCTCTTCAGCTTGAATACAAAGATGAGCACCGCCCCTAGAGTCGGACACGACTAGCACGCATGAGCGGGGAGAACCTTTACCTTTACCTTATATACTTATCTACGAATCCATTCAACCTATTAGCTATAATTGCTGTAAAAAAATTGTGTCTCGTTTAATTAGTGAAATTGGTCTATAGGATTCCATATTCGTAGGATCTTTATTTGGTTTCAGAATTAATACTATAATTGAGTGTTTCCATGACTTTGGGATTTCTTCCCCCTTTAATATTTTATTAAATAAATTCTTTAATTTTGGTAAGAGTAAATTCTTAAACATCTTATAAAATTTTGGGCCTAATCCATCTGAAACTGGTGTTTTAGCTTTTTCAGTTTATTTATGACATCTACTATTATTTTCAGAAATTTTGAAGCTCAGAAAAAACGCCTACAATTTTTTCCCTTTTTTTTTCCTAGAAATTTTTTGGGAAATTTTCAGAAAAATTGAAAAAACAATGCTACATTAGCACTCCCCCCACCCCTTACGGCTTGAAAATCATTCTGTTACTTTAGGAACATAAAATATGATTATGGACACTTTGACTTGGCATAAAATTATCAAAACTAGCATAGTAAAATACAATGTCTGATACTCAGGACGTGGTCAGGGATGTGAATGTCACTGAGCCTCTGGGGAACAGTGACCATGCTGCAATCTCCTTTGCCATGAATGTTGGAGGAAGAGTGTCAAGCAAATCAGACATAAAAACGTTTGATTTTCAAAGGGCAAACTTCCCTCAGACGAGGAAACTAGTTAGAAAGAAATTGATGGGGAAAGTTAGAAGAATCCAATCTCTTCAGAGTGCATGGAGCCTGTTTAAAACAACGGTAACAGAGGCCCAGCACAAGTGCATACCACAAAGAAAGAAGAGCTCATTTAAGTCCAAGAGGGCACCGGCATGGTTAACGAGTGGAGTTAGAGAGGCTCTAAAGCGCAAGGAGAGGTCTTTCTGTAAATGGAAATCCTCCCCAAATGAGGAAAATAAAAAGGAACACAAACTCTGGCAAAAGAAATGTAAGAAGATGATAAGAGAGGCAAAGAAAGATTTTGAGGAACACATGGCTAGCAATATAAAGGGTAATAATAAAAGCTTCTTTAAATATGTTAGAAGTAGAAAACCTGCCAGAGAACCAGTTGCCATGGAGCACCAGGTGGCGTCGGTGACCAGGTCCGCCTATTTCCATCTCCGTCGGATCGCCCAGATAGAAGTAAGCTCTGGTGATCTCGAGAAAACCTGCCAGAGAACCAGTTGGCCCTCTGGATGGTGAGGGAGGTCCTGGTTTTAAAGGGGCAGATTAAGGGGAGGAACCCGGCTTTTCTCTGTGGCAGAGTGAAGTGCGCTCTGCAGAGTCCCTGCTGGCCTTCCGAAAGGCGCTGAAAACCTACCTTTTCGTGAGGCCTTTGGCGAAACTTTCCCGCCAGAACTTGCATTTTAGAACCAGGTGTCATGTGGTTTTAACAGTGTTTAGGGAGTTTATAGGTTTGTCTGTGATTATTTATTGTATTTTATTGGCTTTGTAGCCTTTTTTGTTGTAAGCCGCTTAGAGTACCCTGTAGATAAGCGGGATATAAATATAATAAATAAATAAATAAATAAATAAATGGTGAGGGAGGAAAAGGGGAGATTAAGGAGGACTTGGAAATTGCAGAGAAATTAAATGAGTTCTTTGCTTCTGTCTTCACGACAGAAGACCTTGAGCAGATTCCGCTGCCTGAACGGCCCCTCTTGACTAAAGAATTAAATCAAATACAGGTTAAAGAGGAGGATGTTTTAGGACTAATTGATAAATTGAAGATTAACAAGACACCGGGCCCAGATGGCATCCACCCAAGGGTTATTAGGGAACTGAGAAATGAAATTGCAGATCTCTTAACGGTAATATGCAACTTGTCTCTGAAAACGGCCACATTGCCGGAGGACTGTGTGGTAAAAACCAGAGAAGATTGTGAAGAGCTCCAGAAGGATCTCTCCAAACTGGCGGAATGGGCTGAGAAATGGCAAATGCGTTTTAATGTAACCAAATGTAAAGTAATGCATATTGGGGCAAAAAATCCAAACTTCATCTATCAACTCATGGGCTCTGAGTAATCCGTGACGGATCAGGAAAGAGATCTTGGCGTGTTGGTGGACAGCTCCATGAAGGTGTCTACCCAATGTATGGCAGTGGTGAAGAAGGCCAATTCCATGCTAGGGATTATCAAAAAGGGGATTGAAAATAAAACAGCCAACATTATAATGCCGTTATACAAAACAATAGTAAGGCCCCACCTGGAGTATTGTGTACAATTCTGGTCACCGCATCTCAAGAAAGACATACAGTGGAACCTTGACTTACATACTGCTTGACTTGCATCATATTTGACTTGCAGCAAGAAGGGGCCTGTTTGACTTGAGTCGCAGGCTTTGACTTACATCTCGGAGCCCCGGCGCAAGGCACCGGAATTGGGCGGCAGCCACAACCCAGCATCGCGGCTGCCACCTCCAAACTGCTCCTGCCTTTTCCCCCTCCTCCGGCAGCAGCGGCTTCGGCGACACCAGCTCAGAGCACCTGGAGCTGGTCCTCGGCCTCACCGAAGTCGCCGCTGCTGCCGGAGGAGAAGAAGGGCCAGGAGCTCAGGGCTGGCCTCGCTGGTTAGACAGTCGGATCAGTATTGTAAAAAATCTGGCTGCAGAAGTCTGGTCCACAATGGAAGCGTTTTAGTTGGGGAGCTGTAAAGTTGTGGGACCCTAATAGTAAGCATAGAGTTGTTCAGAACTTGGAACGTCAGGTTAAAAATCAGTAAAACTTAAATGTTAGACATTGTTTCTATGAACATTAAAAAGTGGAGGTGTGTAATTTGTGGACTATAACTCCACTGCCTCCTCCTCTCTTTGAAGAGACATTTCATTTATATCCCCAGAAGGAATTTCCTATCCCAGTCAAATTTGTGTTAAATTGCTGTTTTCGGGGGGTCTTTTTCATCATCTGGAACGGATTAATCCGCTTTCCCATTACTTTCTATGGGAAACGTTCGTTTGACTTATGTCATGTTTGACTTAAGTCTAGACCACTGGAACGGATTAATGACGTAAGTCAAGGTTCCACTGTGGAACTGGAAAAGGTGCAGAAGAGAGCGACTAAAATGATTACTGGGCTGGGGCACCTCCCTTATGAAGAAAGGCTAAAACATTTGGGGCTCTTTAGTCTGGAAAAAAAGGCGATTGAGGGGGGATATGATTGAGACATACAAAATAATGCAGGGTATGAGTAAAGTGGATAGAGGGAAGCTCTTCTCCCTCTCCCAAAATACCAGAACTAGGGGACATACACTCAAATTGAGGGCTGGGAGAGTAAGAACTGACAAAAGAAAATATTTTTTCACCCAGCGCGTTGTAAGTCTATGGAACTCCCTGCCACACAATGTGGTGATGGCATCTGACCTGGATGCCTTCAAAGGGGGATTGGACAGATTCCTGGAGGAAAAGTCCATCACAGGTTACAAACCATGATGGAGATGTGTAACCTCCAGGGTTTAAACCAGGGTACTTCAAGGGCCAGATGCAGGAGAGTGGTATCAGGAGACAGATATCTAGTCTCATGCGCTCCCAAACACATCTGGTGGGGCCGCTGTGAGATACAGGAAGCTGGAATAGATGGGCCTTTGGCCTGATCCAGCATGGCTCTTCTTATGTTCTTATGTTCTTATGACTGGAGGATAGCAGATGTCACACCAATTTTTTAAAAAGGAAGGAGGGGGGACCCGGGAAACTACAGGCCAGTTAGCCTTACATCTGTCCCAGGGAAGATGGTGGAAAGCCTCATCCAAGAGAAAATCTTAAAACACATAGAAGAACAAACCTTGCTGAGAGAAAATCAGCATGGCTTCTGCAAGGGTAAGTCTTGTCTGACAAATCTTTTAGAATTTTTTGAAAAGGTCAACAGGCATGTAGATTTGGGTGAACTGGTGGATATAGTCTATCTGGATTTTCAAAAGGCTTTTGACACAGTCCCTCACCAGAGGCTGCTGAGAAAATTGCACAGTCAGGGGATAAGAAGGCAGGTCCTCTTATGGATTGAGAACTGGTTGAGATCCAGGAAAGAAAGAGTAGGTGTCAATGGGAAATTTTCACAATGGAGGGAGGTGAAAAGTGGTGTGCCCCAGGGCTCTATCCTGGGACTGGTGCTTTTCAATCTGTTCATAAATGACCTGGAGACAGGGATAAGCAGTGAGGTGGCCAAGTTTGCAGATGACACAAAACTTTTCCGTGTGGTGAAAACCAGAGAAGATTGTGAAGAGCTCCAGAAGGATCTCTCCAAACTGGGGGAATGGGCTGCAAAATGGCAAATGCATTTTAATGTAGCCAAATGTAAAGTAATGCATATTGGGGCAAAAAATCAAAACTTCATCTATCAACTCATGGGCTCTGAGTTATCCGTGACAGATCAGGAAAGAGATCTTGGTGTGTTGGTGGACAGCTCCATGAAGGTGTCTCCCCAATGTGTGGCAGCGGTGAAGAAGGCCAATTCCATGCTAGGGATTATCAAAAAGGGGATTGAAAATAAAACAGCCAACATATAATGCCATTATACAAAACAATAGTAAGGCCGCACCTGGAGTATTGTGTTCAATTCTGGTCACCGCATCTCAAGAAAGACATAGTGGAACTGGAAAAGGTGCAGAAGACAGCGACTAAAATGATTACTGGGCTGGGGCACCTCCCTTATGAGGAAAGGCTAAAACATTTGGGGCTCTTTAGTCTGGAAAAAAGGCACCTGAGGGGGGATATGATTGAGACATACAAAATAATGCAGGGTATGAGTAAAGTGGATAGAGGGAAGCTCTTCTCTCTCTCCCAAAATACCAGAACTAGGGGACATCCACTCAAATTGAGGGCTGGGAGAGTAAGAACAGACAAAAGAAAATATTTTTCACCCAGCGCGTTGTTAGTCTATGGAACTCCCTTCCACAGGATGTGGTGATGGCATCTGGCCTGGATGCCTTCAAAAGGGGATTGGACAGATTCCTGGAGGAAAAGTCCATCACAGGTTACAAACTATGATGGAGAAACCAGGGTACTTCAATGGCCAGATGCAGGAGAGTGGTATCAGGAGACAGATATCTAGTCTCATGCGCTCCCAAAGGCATCTGGTGGGGCCACTGTGAGATACAGGAAGCTGGACTAGATGGGCCTTTGGCCTGATCCAGCATGGCTCTTCTTATGTTCTTATGTTCTTAATGTATCTAAATAATTATTACAAACAGAATTTGCTTTTTAAATAATATTTATTTGTAATTGTAAGTAACAAATGGAGTAACAAACTCCTGAACTGTTTACTAGTTTATGTGGAACAAAAATAAAAACCTCTACAAAAAATGTAAAAATCCAGAATTAACAATTATTCATATTTCCTCTCCACAGTATTAAATAAAAATAAAATAAAAACCTCATTCTCATAAAAAGAATTGAACAAGGGGAAAATGTACCGAAGGGAGTGGGAATAAGTTTTATTGGGTTTTTTTTTTTTAGAAATGATTTGGAAAATATTTGAATACCCTGTCTTAAAATATTTTATTCATCGTGTTAAAATAAAACATTCCATAATCATTTTTCGTTCTCTTTTTTCCAATTTTAAAAAATTGTTTTGGAAAAAAAAACCTTAAAGGCTTCCAGGGGAAAAATGGAAAAAATCAATTTCCCCCCATGAATTTTTCCATTCGCCCCTCCAGGCCGTCACATCTGTAGATACCAAATGACTGGAGAAAGGCTGTCTCCAAAAGAGCCAAAATGGAGCAAAATGAGAATTATAGACCAGTCAGTCTGACATCACTCCCAGGGAGCATTCTGGAAGCGGTCACTATGCAAGCACCTAGAAAACTATGCCGTAATAACTAGGAGCCAACATGGATGTGTCAAGAACAAATCATTGCAGACTAATCTGATCTCATTGTTTGACCAGGTACCCTCCCTATTCGGCAGATAGAAGCGTCTGATATACAGTTGATCACAGAATCGTACTGAGTTGTCAGTTCTCAGCCAAGTGCTCTTCAATATTTTTATTAGTGACCTGGATACAGGGCTGAAAACAACAGAATGAAATTCAACAGGGATAAATGCAAAGTACTGCACCTAGGAAATGAACACAGATACAGTTTTGTTCATCTTGAATGTTTTGTCATCAAAAATGTCCAAGAAATAAAAAAAATTTTTTTTTGCAAAATTTGTTCAAAAATTACTGATTTGTCAATTTGTATAAATTGTTATCTCCAGTGATTATGATTTGATAGATTTTTAGAGATTTTTGATTTGTCAGTTCATTGGGCTATAAAATGCCCCCCCCGGCACACAGAGACACTACATTTGCAGGGAAGCTTCTTCTCACTCCTCCATAATCCCTCCAAGCACTTTCCTGGAGGAGAGGGGTAATTTTATGAGGGTATAACTCAGATGTCTGAAATCCAATCCTCACCAAGCATGGAAGGACGGTAGAGGTGAGTCATAGGAGGCTTCGCTGCAAGTTTAGCATTTCTAGATGCCTTGGGGGGCACTTTCCTGATGGCCCCACTTTGGAGGTGCATAACTCAGAACCCATGTGTTACTCCCAGATCACCAAACTGCAGGGCTTGTAGAGAACAATCATGGGAACTTCCTTCTAAATTCAGTGTCTCCGTGTGCTTTGAAAGCCATGTCATAGGGTTTTAAAGTGAAAAACAAATTTATAAATCAATTCATTGATTAATCAGGGGGAAAAATCCTAAATACAGTTTTTTGTGATTTGTGGACCTTGACAAATCACAAACCAAAATGAATTACTATTTTTCTGGTTCTTCCCCATCACTATTTACCAGATGAGGAATGTCCAAAGATGCACAGACTACCACCTGCTCAACCACCTCACACAAAAACAGGAAATTTGACAATGCCTGTAAACAGTTGGAACTTCTGGATCATGAACAGGTTTTTTTTTATCAGGGACTTCATAACAGCTACTATTAGATAGGAAGGAAGAGCCCCTTCTGATAAGGAAGTATTTTCAGTAATAACTTGGTTTAAGAGCACCTTGATTTAAGAGCATTTTGCAAGACAAGTTTTCTTCTAAATTTTGCCTTGATCACCAAGCAATGTATTGATATACAAGCACTGGAGTAGGTAACATGATCACAAGTGATCCAATGGTGGCTCTCCCTCCCCTTCTCCCCATGCTGGATTGTGGGCGACTGGAACAAGCCATCTTAGGCAGCCTCCAAAGCAGAGGGAGGAGAGAGGAATGGAGGTCTCCCTTGCACCAGTCAGGAACATTTTCAAAGGGAAGTGCAGGTTAAGGTTTTATTTATATTTATATTTATATTTATATTTAATTTAATTTGTTTTCAACATATTTTCTTTTTTTTTCAAATCATTTCTAGTAATGGGCCAACTAGTCAAGTGTGTATATGGCTACAAATTGCACTTTATTATTGTTACATTTAACACATAGTAAAATCCAGTTGTCAGTCCAAAGCAGAGCTGATTCTGTAGCCAGGTACCTAAACCATGGTGTGGATGTGGACTTCTAGCCAACTTCTTTTGTGAGTACAATATGTGGAACTACACTGAAAAGTTAAAGAACCAGTTTTCAACGAATGAATCAGCAAATATGTGGAAAACTCTTAAAACCATTACTGGTCATAGTAAACCTCCTCTCCATGTTGAAGGAAATCATCAACTGGTGAATGACTTGAATATGGTTTACTGCAGGTTTGAGAGGAAACTGCAACCATCTATTCCTACAATCTCCATCTCAGATTTAACAACAACTGAGCCTGTGGAAATTTACCCCATGTCATCGGGTCCTCCATCTTTGCTGATTACAGAGAAGAAGGTGCAAGGTCTGTTTTACAGACAGAAGTTAAGGAAAGCACCAGGTCCAGATAAAATCACTTCTTCTTGTTTGAGAGTTTGTGCTGAACAACTGGCTCCTATTCTACCGTATCTTTAATAGATCACTGGAGATGTGTTATGTTCCTTCTTGCTTCAAACATTCCTTGATTATTCCAGTACAAAAAAAAATCTTCTGTCAAGGAATTGAATGAATATAGACCAGTTGCTTTAACTTCTGTGGTCATGAAAACTTTTGAGAGACTAGTGTGGGCTCACCTGAAATCTATCACAGATTTGTCATTAGATCCATTGCAATTTGCTTATCGTGCAAATAGATCAATAGACGATGCTATTAATATGTCCTTACATTATATATTGCAACATCTTGAATCTCCAAAATCTTATGCAAGGGTTCTTTTTGTTCTGCATTTAACACTATTATTCCGGATATCCTTATGACTAAATTAAAACAGCTGGCTGTACCTGATTACACTTGTAAATGGATTGTAAGCTTCCTAACAGACAGAAAGCAGCAGGTGAAGTTAGGTAATATTATATCAGCTATTAGCAAGGTTAGCATAGGAGCCCCTCAGGACTGTGTGCTTTCTCCATTTCTGTTTTCCTTATATACTAATGATTGTACCTCAAAGGATTCCTCTGTTAAAATAGTGAACTTTGCAGATGACACTACAGTGATTGGCCTCATTCGAGACAATGATGAATCTGCCTATAGGCAAGAGATTGAACAACTAGTTTTATGGTGTACTCAAAATAATCTTGAATTAAACACATGCAAAACTGTTGAAATGGTGGTGGATTTTAGGAGGACTCGTTTTATACAGCCACCTCTTATGATATCAAATAACTTAGGGCGTTTATACACGACCCCTAAACTCCGGGGCAAATGGCTCCCAGCTCCAGAGATTAAAAATGTTTACCCACCAGCTCCGGAGTTAAGAGGAAATTAAGTGCGACCCCGCCCACTTTAGCGCGTCCCAGCGCAGCTTTCAGGTACCTGCTTTTTGGATGTGACAAATATTTGATCCGGTGTAAGGATAGTGAATGCAGGGCTCTCTTGGCTTCTGTTTGTTCTTTTTTTGCGCCCCGCCCCTTTAAGAGATCTGAATGCTGCTGGGAACAAAACGGAGGTAAACCAGCATTCTTTTCTTTCTTTTTTTCTCCCTCCCCTCACGCAGCCAGCAACCAGGAAGTGCGGAGGGCGGTGGGGACAGAGGAAGAGCGATGAACCCCTAAGATCTCTGGTCCGAATTTAAGTGGCCAGCGGATCTTAGGGGTCGTGTAAAAGGGCCCTTAGTGTCAATAGTGGAGTCCTTTAAATTTTTAGGTACTATTATATCTCAAGATTTAAAATGGTCATCTAATATTGAAAGTATTATTAAGAAAGCACAACAAAGAATGTTTTTTCTGTGTCAAATTAGGAAGTTCAGACTGCCAAAAGAACTGTTGATTCAATTCTATAGAGGTGTTATTGAATCTATTATCTGTTCCTCTATAACTGTCTGGTTTAGTTCTGCGACTAAGCATGACAGATATAGACTTCAAAGGATAACTGGAACTGCAGAAAAAATTATTGCTACTAATCTGCCATCTATTGTGGAATTGTATACCACACAGCTAAAAAGAGGGCGATGAAAATATATACAGATTCCACACATTCTGGACATAACCTGTTTCAATTGTTACCCTCAGGGTGACGTTTTAGGGCATTGCATACTAGGACAACTAGATATAAAGATAGTTTCATTCCAAGTGCTATCAAACTGTTGAATAATTAATTTTTTTCTTCCCTTCTTCCTTTTAAATAATAGGTTATATTGTATTGTTGTACTGTGTTTTTATTGTTGACTATCTGATTCTTGTATTTCCTTTTATATCGAGTGCATATTTTACCAAAACAAATTCTGGATGTGTCCAATCACACTTGGCCAATACAAATATTCTGATTCTGATTCTGATTCTGGTCTATGGGTCCTCAGAACGAATCATCTGAGTTTCCATTATTTCTTAAGGAGCAATTTGCTTAAGTTTACAAACATTTTCCAGAATGGATTATGCTCATAATCCAAGATATTACTGTACCACTTTGTACCTTAATCATGGTATCAGTCTTATATTTATTTAATTTATTTATTTATTTAATATATTTATTTATTAATATATTTTATTAAATATATTTTTATTAATTTTTATTATATTTTTATTAAATAAATTAATATATTTATTTATTTAACCATGAACGGTAAGAATAGACATGCAGTTGATCATTCTAGTTGTTTATTTCTTCTTTTCAACAAAGTCCCACCCATCGTTGTTTAGAAGTGTCACAAATTTAACTGCTCTAGCAATTTCCATGCTCCTCAGATCAGTCGGGGCTTTGAAAGTGCCATTGACCAACAAAGTAAGAAGATCTTAAAGTCCATTCAAGAAGCCCTTTGGATTATTCAGGTGAAGAACCTTTGAAGGTTCATACCAGCTGTCATTCTGCAATTATGATGCTGATGCTGATGCTGCTGCTGCTGCTGCTGCTGATGATGATGATGATGATGATGATGATGATGAAAGAGATGTTTGAAGTTTTGCACTCTTCTCGTATCAATCCCCCATCTTTCTTTCACAATCTTTCATATTTTTGCATTTTCAAGGTACAATGTTGAAAATGACTACTAAAGGGAAACAGACAGTATTTTTCTGACATGATGATAAGGACAATATAACGCTCCGATAATACATAACACAGTGAATTGCTTTTCTAGAAGAGGCAACAATAATTATAACATCAGCCTCTCAGCATAAAAGTAATGTATTCTGTGGTAGCACCCCATTCTTCATCATTAAGAAACTTTTTGCTTAATTTGTGCAAAAGTACTCTTGTTCGAGTTTCCTCCTCTTCTCAAATATCTCATCTTTTTGTGGAAGCAAGGAGAATAATTTCATGCACATTTTACACCACTATCATGAGAGTCAGGTTATCAGGCAGATATAAGAAAAGAAAAGAAAAAGGGGGCAGAGGAACAAATATCAAGGCCCTTCAACCATTAAAAACAAAATGAAGGAACATGCCCCTTAAGGTTAACCGTGTTTTCTATGGGCACCATGTATCAGAAATCATATGACTGAAAATTTATGAATTAATGCCACTCACGAATGGCCAATGTTATTCTTTAAACCAGGGGTCCTCAAAGTTTTCAAACGGCAGGCCGGTCCACCCCCACACCACACCACTGGGGGCCGGACCACAGTCCAAAATTTTTTTTAAAAGGCCAACATGGGAAAAAAAGGGGTTGGGCGGGGCAAGTGAGCAGAGCCCCCCACAATCCGCCCGTGATCATTGCATCTCTGGGGCCCCAGCAATGCCTCCTGCTCCAGATCACCACCCTGAGGTGCTGCCATTGGGATCCCTCTGCTGTGCCTCCTCCTCCTCCTCCTCCTCCTCCTCCTCTGCCTCCTACAGTGGCAGCGGCTGACGTGGCTCTCCCTCCTTCCTTCCTTCATTGGCGGCAGTCTAGGCAGACTCAGGCCCCTCATAACCTTCTAGATGGCCACCCAGAATGAGGTGCAGCAGCTGCGGCAAGGACGGCAAGGATGGCACGCGGATCCAGCCATGTGCCCTGGCCATCACGCCCTCACTGTGCCCTGGAGGGACAGCTGCCTCCTCTCTTGGCCTGGCCCAGCCCAGCCCAACTTGGTGCACTGCAAGTGAGGGAGGGAGAGAGCAAGGGCTGGGAAGGAGGGAGGGGAGGCAGGAAGGCCTGCCCAAAGCCACCCGCAGCCTGCTCACTGGCCGAGCCCAGCCAGGCTGCGGTGCTCTGTTGGCTCGCCAGCCCACCCATCATCAACCGGGGACAAATGCAGCCCCGCCAGCCTCCCAGGAACCAGTCCCGGGGCCACTGTTGGCCTTCCCTTCCCTTCTCTTCTTTCCCCGCCACCTCCTCCTTACTGGTCTCTAACCCGGTGGTGACTTCAGCAGCCTTCGGCCATGGCTGGGCTGCCTCCTCCCCTCCCTCGCTCCACGGAGCGAGGCAGCAGCTCAGAGGGGGCTGGGTGGGGGAAGTAGCTCCATTTCCCTCTCAGTAACCCACTCTCCATCCCTCTGTCAGTCCACTGCTGCGGCTGCTCCAGCTCGGGAGGCTGTCTGGCACTGCCTTCGCCTGCCCCCCTTCCTCCCTCACAACCACAATAAAACAGGCGGCGGCCACACAAGGAAGGCAGATGGGCAGAGTGGAGGAGGTGCAGGGGAAGGGCCTTGGGGCCATGGAGGGAGGGAGTAGGAGACCTTGCCACAGCCCTCCCATTTTAAATTGCCCTGCTCGGCTGCAGCCGGTGCCCTGACCATCTGGGTGGTGAGTGAGGAGAGCTGCAATTGCTCCCAAGGGCAATTCAGGACCCGGGGGTGCATCTGGCCCCCAGGCCATACTTTGAGGACCCGTGATTTAAACATTTTCAGCTAAACCCCCCACCCTTTTATTTATTTATTTATTTATTTATTTATTTATTTTTAAAGTGTTTTTTTGTTGGTGCATTGGCTGAACTGCTAATCATTATAAAGACTTGAGACAGGCTGGGAAATGTCTCCATCAACACTCCTGGCCCACCCATTTTGACAGTGGTGGATTGAAAAGGATGGGGAAATGATCTGAGAGGAGTAAGTGATGGTGGTGAAGTTTCATTCACGGAATCTTTAGAAGCATAGATGCGTTCAACTCCCTGTGTGCTCCTTAACTGGCTGGTCTGTCACAGCTCTAAAATGACGGAGTAGCAAGTAATAAGTTGGACTTATTTTTTTTTTTTTACAAAAAAGAAAAAGATGGGAACAAGTGGGAGAAAATTAAATGCCCCCACCCCGGTCTGTGAAAATTCAGTGTGTCAGTGAACTACCACCAATACTGCAGATTTTCTTTGAGGGGGGGGATTGTCATAAAATCTGCAATGAAACAGAAAGAACTCATGGCACAACCATCTGCTAGTTGGAGGGGGAGTTACCAGAAAGGATGGCATTTATCTGGAATGTGATGACCTCCGGGTCAGACGAAAAGAGCTTCCTTTTCAAGAAGTGCCTCTGTTCGGAATATGACCAGAAGTGCATTCATAAAACAGCTCTGCAGACACTAGTCTCCTGTTTGCTAATACTAGTTTGATCCTTTGCTGAGTGGTAGCAGATGTCTGAAAGCTGGCAGGTTGGTCTCTGTGGGGGAAGAGAAGGTAGATTCATAGACGTGGACAGATTTTTATTTTTATTTTGCAGGGAGGGGCGGGAATGACATCTCAGTGAAACTAATATTCTGTAGTTCAAACAGATCTGCCCTCCCACCTTGCTGTCAAGAACCTCAGCTCAGTTCTAAACCGAAATGCTTGCCTCGCAAAGTGACGACCCCGACAGACAAGTGAATTCCTTGTTTTTGTGCTCAGAAACTTTCCTAAATTCCCTTGGCATCGTTTTCCTTCACTAGTAAAGAACTGTGTGATGGGTAGGTTGAAGGATTTGAGAGGCTGTCCACCAGCAGGTTTGTTGGCTTTTCATCAGGGAGGGCAACTCCAAGGGTCGAGGGGCTGCATGAGCTGCCTTGAACACCCCTTATGGGGAGGCCCCTTTATTCTTCCTTTGCTTAATTGCCATTGCAAAATGACAGCGTCGGAAGACCAGGAATATGAAGATCACAGACCTTGTTTTAGAACATAATTCCACTCTTGGAAGATCTCCTGGAGGACACATGGACTTGAAAAAACAAGCAAACACACAATCTCACTGCATGACTTGCTTGGAATGAAAACTGATTTGTTTTGTTGCTTCCACCACAGCTGATCAGCAATTTGGCCTCTGTGGAGAAGGGAGGTGGCTGGTATCATTCTGAGTGTCTGCCCTCATCTGCAGCTGTGTGGCAAACTCAGGGGCATACATAGGCTGTAAAATATGGGGCATCCATAAAGCCCTCATTTAACGTAACATTATATGTTTGGGCTACGTTATTGTGCAGCAGAGCTTGTCAACAGTCTACAAGGCAATTCCAAAAATGGGGCAGCCCAGATAAACAATTTGAAACCAACAATTCCCAATTTTTTTAAATAAAAACCAAGAAATTCAAATCTTAAAAAAAAAAAAACACACACATCCAGTTTATGAATGTGGTATATTGCACTTCTGTAAGTCATGATTCTAAAAGCCAGGAAATGGCCTGATATTGCTGCATAACATCGTGCTGACATTTCCAGCACGAAAGAGGGTCCCAAGCTTTAAAAAGCAAAGAGCAGCCTTAATAGTGGCAACACCAATGGCAGCAGCCAAGATGGTCTGCAGGATCCCCTTTTCTGCTCACTACAGTAATCCCCCACCTATTGCACGAGTTAGGGACCCCACCTGAGCTGCAGTAACGGAAAATCTGTGATATGCAGATGCTGGGTTGGCGCAAGATGGGGTGGGGGCTCTCTGGAGCCTCCTATAGTTCCTTGAGGCCTGGTGCTGCACTACACAGGCCTCCGATGGCCTTCCTGGGCCTGGGAGTCCCCAGAAGTGTTTTCCGGTGATCCGGAAGTCACTTCCAGTTTTCCGGAAAGCGCTTCTGGGGCTTCCGACAGGCCCGGGAAGTCCATTGGAGGCCCGTTTGGGGCAGCGCCAGGCCTGGGGGTAAGTGCAGGAGGCCTCCAACAGGCTCAAACAGCTTACCCCAGGAGGCCTTGCATTTCATATACTGCAGTCCCAGGACCGCAGTATATGATCCATGAAATAGTGGGGGGGGGGCGACTGTACCCTTCACAGTTGTGGAAAAACATTTGTTTAGTGTTTGGATAAGAAGGGGTGAACTCATGAAAAAAGAAACCAGCTTCTGGGGTTTTCCCTTGTGTGGTGTCACTCTCTGAATGGTAGAGAGCCCAAGAGGGTATCCTGTAAGCCAGGAGAATCAAAGAATCTGGTAGAACCAGTAGAATACAGCAGAGGCACACCCCTGGACGGTGGCTTCTGGGCAGTATCTCCACACTGTAGCCTAGGCATCAGAATCTACTGTATAGGAACATACTGCAGCAACTATATAACACATAAGATTTCACACAGAAGTAGTATATAATGCAACAGGCAAAAAAAAAATCCCACTTACAAAACAAGGAAAACAGTGAGCAACACAACAATGGGGTTCGAACTCATAAGGCATAAGTTTTACTCGTATTTCTCACTAGTGTTTGCAACTGAAAGCCTACTGCTGAATTATTAATAGGATACTTTCATATACTAAGTAATTATACATCCCAGGCCTCCAGCTACTGATGTTCTTTTTCAGGACATGTCTGTTTACACACAGACAGACAGACAGACAGACAGACAGACAGACAGACAGACAGACAGACAGACACACACACACACACACACACACACACACACACACACACCACCACCATCACTACCTAATATCCAGTGATCATGTTCCAACCACACAGGGCTGTTATGAGAAATTGTTCTTCCTATAGTTTGCCCCCCCTCCCCGTGGCGCTTTCTCTCTCTCTCTCTCTCTTCCCCCTTTCTGTTTTCTGTAAAGCTTCTACCAATACTTCCTCGCACAAAAACAAGCATCCATTGGAGAAGTTCATTTATTAAATATCTCTGCAAGATATGTGAAACATTTCTTAAAGAGATGGGGATTTTGTAAACTAAAGAGACTTAGGATTCTAAAGATAAGTGTGGACACCAATCTCAGTTTGAACCCTACACTCACATTTGGTACCAAATGGCAGAAAGAAAAGAGGAATGACTGTTCCATGCGGAAACATAATAACACAAATATTTTATTAAGAAATGCAAAACATTTCTCTGACAAACAGAGAAATGTTTTGCACTTCTTGTCACATAAAACCACTGCAAATTCTGAGAATAAAAAACCCAAACACAGGGCTCACTGAGAAAAATATCAAAGGCTATAGATATCCATTTGTCCAAACGGAATCTTTTCTTCCCAGCAAAATTGCTCCAATTATTCCGGGGTTTTAAATAGTGTGTTATTTGCCCTCTGATATTTCTAGAGACTAGGTCAACATGTCTTGAAATTAAATCAGATGGGATGTAGCAATCATCACCAATTATGTAAAGGAAAATATGTGAATGCAATTTGTGTGTGTGGGTGTGTCTTGAAGGAGCTTGATACCAAGGCCAACAAATAGATATTTAGTGTGACACTTGGAGCCATTTCCAGATCAAGTGCACTGCATTCTTCCCACACAGCGATCCTCACTTTTGTATCTTGTGCCTTTTGGTAATGCTATACTGACCTCTGGTCCGTAAATCTGACTCATACCGTAAACCAGAGAGGCTATTAAGAGCAGTGAGGGGATATATTGTACCGGTATATCCTTGCTTCTCTTGACTTTGTATCCAAAGATCAGAAATCACAGTGCATGTTTTTTATCCTCACCTATGGGAGGGCACAATCCTTCCTGCGCCTGTTGATGTGTGTTACTGTGCTGACAGAAACAATTGTGCACAAGTGTCACAAAACTGAAATAGCTAGTGCCTTGCTGTGCAGTAGGTTACTGACATCTTACAAAACATACAGCCAAACCTGCTGTGCTGTGCTGCGTTGTGCGGTGTGATGTGAATATGAAGAACTTTTTAAAATTGAATAAATAAATAAATAAATAAATAAATAAATAAATAAATAAATAAATAAATAAATAAATAAATATTTTAAGGAAGTGACATTAATTTTTCCACATACTGTCAAATAGATATTTTGTGCATATTGTGGAAAATTTGAGGGGAAGTACTCCTTGTCTCATCCATCAGCTGGAAAGAAGGAAAGCTCTCAGCAAGGTGTGTCACCCTGCTGAGAAAATCGAAATATATGAGAGCACTGAACTGAACAAACATTACCTGTCTAGTTTTCCAAATATGCACCCCTTTTTTTGCTTCTAGTTCCTAAGCTCCCCTTCAATATAAGAACATCAGAAGAGCCCTGCTGGATCAGGCCAAAGGCCCATCTAGTCCAGTTTCCTGTATCTCACAGTGGCCCCACCAGATGCCTCTGGGAGCGCACGAGACTAGGGTGGTTACTTCACGTCCTTTTTTGTTCCACAACTAGTTTTGTACCATGATAGCCTTTGTTGTGATCAAGTGGATTTGTCCTTATTCTTGTGTTCCCATGTTCGTGATAAGTTGTAACGTGACAAATGTTACCTCACGGTCTAGTACCGTGACAAAGACTTTACTTTCTTGCCCCTTTTTCCTTTTTTGTGTGTGTATAAAAATTAATTTCTTGATATTTCAAAAATCTGATTTTCTGATTTTCAAACATCACTATGGCTGCATTGATCATGTTTTCATTCATATATATTTGACTTGCATGGTATTTTCTGTAGGGAAATTCATGGCATGTGTTGCTCCAAGGCACCAGCTTATTGAAACTGCGCTGTAGAAAGGTTTTAAAAAATGATTTCTGAGAGTTAGAAGGGTTTTGTTGTGTGACAATAGTTAATACATGGTGCCTTGTTTCAGAACAGGAAGCGGGATAGAAGAGTGACAAGGGAAAACACCACCCCAGCACCAGGTACAATATTGTCGCACTTAGACCCCGTTTAAGGGGCATGGTTGTGACAATGTTCCGAAGTTGCACAAAGGATGTGAAGTAACTTTTTTTGTACCTCTCCTAAGTGCAACACTTACAGACACAAAACGGATGTGAAGTAACTTCCTAGATAGATGTCTTCTGACACCACCCCCTTGCATGTGGTCCTTGAGGTACCCCGGTTTTAAGCTTGGAGATGATACATCTCCCTCATGGTTTGTCACCTGGGATGGACTTTTTCCTCCAGGAATCTGTCCAATCCCCTTTTGAAGGCATCCAGGCCAGATGTCATCCCCACATCCTGTGGTAGGGAGTTCCACAGACTAACAACGTGAACGTGCTGGGTGAAAAAATATTTTCTTGTGTCAGTTCTTACTCTCCCAGCACTCAATTTGAGTGTATGTCCCCTAGTTCTGGTATTTTGTGAAAGGGAGAAGAGCTTCCCTCTATCCACTTGACTCATACCCTGCATTATTTTGTACGTTTCAGTCATATCCCCCCTCAGGCGCCTTTTTTCCAGACTAAAGAGGCCCAAATGTTTTAGCCTTTCCTCATAAGGGAGGTGCCCCAGCCCAGTGTAATCATTTTAGTCATTCTCTTCTGCACCTTTTCCAGTTCCACCATGTCTTTTTTGTGATGCGGAGACCAGAAATGGAGCAGGCTATTTATCTTTCAGCATCAGCAGTGTGCCATTGTTCCTCTGGATAACAGCAGCCCTACCCTCACACGTCTGGGGAAAGGAAACAGGATTTCAGAGATGAGACCTCAAGCCTTAAGGATGTCTCACTTGAGAATGGAAGCACTGGTTCCTGTCATTTTGACCCATATTTAAAAATGCACAGGCGTTTACTTGGGAGAAGAAAAGAAGGGGGGGGGGAGAGAGAGAGAAAACAGAAAGGAAATGAGCCAGAGAAAGGGAAGTAATCAAGGAACATAAATAAATGCCAGGGCTGTGGCAGAGGGTGCTGGGAATCTTACGTGAAATATATCGATTGCTTCCTGTAAAATGCTCTGCCAGTAGAGGTGGCCGTAGCAGTCCCCAGTCACACAACCAGGAGAGCAGAGGAAAAGTCCCTGCTATGTACCCCGAGGTGCACCTATGCTGTGTTTTTACCCTGAGGTATGGATCTCAGGACTCCAGCTATTTCAACGGTTCCATTTCCTCTCTGCACGCTGCAGGAGACACTTCTCTCCCTCCTTTCCTTTTAGGTAGCACTCGTGAAACGCAGGGAACTCTGTCTTTATGGTCCTGGATCTTCCTCCTCCCTCTTAGAACGGCACAAATGGAAGGGACCCTGCAGAGGGCTGAGTCCAGGAGGCCCCAAGGAGGAACTGAGCTCCCGACCTCGGGCTCCACGGCCAGAGACCTAAACCACTGAGCTATCCGGCAGTTCAGTATGCGCCCTTTGTCAACAGGAGACTGTCAGTGATGCTTGGTTACATTTAGTCATGAGGAAGAGATGAAGGATCAGTGGGGACTGAGTGAGTTGACTGCTCCATAGGTTTCACTGTTTCGGGGGGGGGAGGCTACTCTAGGATAAAGCAAGCCACAACCAGGAGAGGCCCCTTTGAAGCAATGGAATGCACAAGAGCAGTTCACTCGCTCCATCCCCATGGATTCAGTGGGCCTATTGTAGGGCAATTTGCTCCACTAAACTTTGGCCATTGCTTTTCAAAATTGGCTGATGCTTCTAGGCCTTGTGCTGCCTGCGGTGTGGGGACAAACACCGTACTTTGCCCCCAAGGCCACCTGTGCCCACTCCCAGACTGGTGGCCCCAAAACCTATGTGAGTGTCTTTGGCCTTTCTAAACTGAGTCGGAGAAGAGGGGGTTAAAAGGAACAGGCATGCAATAAAGACTTAGCAGCTCCACACCTAAGGACAGTCCTACTCTGAAGCAAGTGTCCCATATTGCCTGGGAAAATCCAGTTTTCCAATTTCTTTCTCGCCATCTTCCCAGATTATTATTTTCCCAGAAATGTCCCATATATTTAAAAAATCTGGTACCCACCAGTCAGGCACTGAGCCAATGCATTTCAATGGAGATGGCCCCGAGAGCGCTGGCTGGCCTGAAGCCAGTGCCAAGCAGCTGATTGGCGCTGGATGGGGAGGAATCATGCAGGCACCTTCTCCTGACACCCCCAGGGGGAGAAGCTGCACACATGAAATTTAAAGCAGTTTCCCATAGGAATGCATTGAAATCTGTTCCCTCTGGAATGGATTAATTGCTTTTCAATGCATTCCTATGGGAAACCACTCCCCAATTTATGAGATTATCGATTTATGAGCATTCTCTCAGAATGCATTAATTTCATAAGTCGGGGTTCCACTGTATTTAGTTGTTGTAAAGATTAGCTCCCAAAACCTGGAAGACAGCTTTAGAAATGCAGATCTCTCGCTGCCTCTGCCAGAGAAGGGCTATTGTTTAGCCTGCCGGTGTGACAAAAACAAAAACCCTGAGAAGGGGGGGGGGAGCAAAGTCCCTTCTTTGACTAAAGGGGTGGGTGGGTGGGAATTGAGCCTCCTCTGCCTAGACCAGGCCTGCCCAATGTCCGGCCTGGGGGCCAAATCCGGCCCGTCAGGCCATTCTGAGTGGCCCGCAGCTGGCTGGCCCACCTCTCCCTCCCCCTCCTTCGCCCCATGTTTTTTTTAAAAAAAATCTTCTGCCAACACTGACACCGCTGGAAAGCTTGGGCGGACGGGCGGACGGGCGGTCTGCCGCCACTGGCACCGCAGGGGAATGTGTGGGGGTGGGCAGGCCAGCGGGCCTCTGCCACCGCCAAGGAGCTTTGGGATGGGCTGGCGGGCGAGCCGTTGCCACCGGTGGGGAGCTTGGGGGGGGCTGCAAGGTTGCACAGATTGCCTCTTCCAAGGGGCGACCTGGGGCCACAGCTCCCTGTGCTTCCTTTGGTCCCCTCCTTCCTTCTTTCCTTCCTTGTTCCCCACCTTCCTTGCTTCCTTTCTTGGTTTCCACCTTCCTCCCTCCCTCCCTTGGTCCCCGCCTTCCTTCCTGCAGGTGGGGTTGCAAGGGGTCCGTGGGTGGGGCTTATGGGTCAGTGGGTGGGGCTTGCAGTGGGGTGGCAGGGTTGGGGAGCAACCAACCCCTGACACATTCTCAGCCACCAAATCTGGCCCTCCTTACAAAAAGTTTGGGCACCCCTGGCCTAGACAAAGGCTATCTCATTTGAATTCTGCTTATGCTCAGATACTAGGATGTTTTATTAGAGAGAAACAACAGATGAAGTGGACATATGTTTGTGACTGAAAGAATAAAAGATTATAGCATGATGAATGTGGGCATAAGAACATTGTAAGCCCTGTAAGAAGAAAAGCAGAATTTAGTTACAGCTGCCTGTTGAATTTATATCACATCAGGTTTATTTACATACTTACATACAGTATTCAGATAGTTTGTACACCTATCTTAAAATTTGAGAGATACTGGAGCTTGGTTATGGTGGCGGGATGGCTCGTGGTGGGTGTCAGAAAATTCCCCCTATTTTCAAATCCAAAACGTGACAGGTATGCTCTGAAGTGGGGAGGTGCTGATGTGCTGCATGGAGGTACCGTTAACAATGCTTTGCCATTGCCCTTCTTGAAGAAAGAAACATTCAGCTGTCCGTCCTGCTATGGAAAGGGCTCATAAGAACATAAGAACATAAGGTTGGCCTTTCCAACGCTCCTCCCGCCGCCTTCTTGCTCTACCTGGTGTGCGCCTCCACCAAGCCACCCTCCCCACCAACCGATCACTCAGTCTGGACTGATAGCTACTGTATGTTGCATTCGAGATCCCATCCACTGGAATCTCTCTTTTACCAAACCAGGAAAATTGCCTGGGTTGAAGGCCTGCCAACCCTTGCAAAGAATAACAACAACATTTTTGGTGAGACTATGTTTAGCCTTAATATGGCTGCAGTCACACCAGCATTCTCTGCGTATATGAATTTCATGCGTATTTGGGGGGGGCGTTCACGTGGTTTTTAATGTGCAGTTAGTGTCCTCTCTTCTGTGTCGTATTTTCCTATTCTGGTTCCGTCTCTACCTGTCTACTTCGCGTTTTCCCCTTCTTTCCAGCTCTACTTTCCAAGCCTCCATAGTGTTTAAGCTGTCAAAAAGGGGAACATCTGATTGTACTGCGTATTTTCTGTGTCCTGTCGTGGTTACAGAAGCAAATAATAAGCATTTTCGAGTGAAGTTTCTAAATCCAGCCCCTGCCGGTGGTTTAGGAAACTTCGCTGAAACTGCTGTTCCAGGGGTGTGGTCGGCCAGGACCAGAATTTACTTCTCTTTGGGGTTAGCATGCAAAAAAGATTTTATTTTTTTAAAAAAGCCACGCATAAAAGAATGTTCTGGGTTAAAAGGGGACAAGCTTTCGTCATATAGTCAAAAGTCCTTTTTACTTCCCTTCTTTAGTTCTTTATGTGCAAAACGCTGTTGTGTAAAGTGATGCCAGTGTAACCTGCACCCTGTGCTGGAAACAATTTATTTAAACTAATTGGAAGATTCTTAACCTCTCCTTTCAGGTGCTGGGGATCCCCGAGGGCTCCTTTTTTTTCTTGCCCTGGGGAGGGCTTTGATAAGCTAGGGAGGGAGCAAAGGACGCTTGGAGTCCAAAATTGCTGCCAGATTGAGGCTGCTTCGATCAAGACCACCAGCAATGACCTGGGCAGACATCTTTTTGGCTATTACAGGCTCCCTGCTGTCTCAAGGATCCCAGAGGCCTCCTGGGGGCAAAGGTGATGCCTACGGACCCTCAGAACCCGAAAAAAAGGGGAGAAGGGGGTTGGGGGGAGAAGGATAATTTGGATTAGTTTAAATTAGCCATTTCCAGTGCTGGATCTGGTGGATGCCATCTTAACTTTGTGCCAACAGGATTTTGACAACTTAGCTCTTTCTGAAAACAGAGCACACAGCTGTCTCTCTCTGGGGCCTTGCCTTAAGAACAACTACTACTGCAACAAAAGAAGACTTATTTCTCTCTCCCACCCCCTCCCCGCCCGGGCTCGCCAATTTCACTCTCTATTTATTTATTTATTTATTTATTTATTTATTTATTTATTTATTTATTTATTTATTATGGGACTTATATACCGCCTGTCTTCCGGGGGGGGGACTCCGGGAGGTTTACAACAAATTAAGGAAAACAAATTGCATGAGCTAATAAACTAAGCAGATGAGACAACAATTGCAGGAAATGGCGATGGCGGGGGGGGAGAGAAAAAAAAATCACCCAAACGCCTCCCGGAAGAACACCATCTCCACTGGCAGGCAACAAACCGTTCCAGCAAAGGAGCCTCCTGTCCCTTCTCAACTGTCCTGCATGCATTGAACCTACCACTGTCAATCAAAACCCAGTTGTTCATCAGTAACTATGCATACCAACACAAACATATATATACATAACAGAGAGAGGGCTGCAGGCATACAGTACTCTGTGGAATTGCCCCAATACCATCTTGTTCTTTACATCTGGTAGCCAAGTGTTGCGAGCTAACCTTATGCACCACACTTTCAGACTGCGTTCACCAGTAGATCACTTGGATGCACTTGCTTCCTGTAACTTTCGTTGCAACATCACACGTGCTGTTGTTCCAGTTGTTGTTGTTGTTCAGTCGTTCAGTCCTGTCCGACTCCTCGTGACCCCATGGACCAGAGCTCGCCAGGCTTTCCTATCCTCCACTGCCTCCCGGAGTTTTGTCAAATTCATTTTGGTTGCATCGATGACACCGTCCAACCATCTCATTCTCTGTCGTCCTCTTTTCCTTTTGCCTTCGATTTTTCCCAGCATCAGGGCCTTTTCCAGGGAGTCCTCTCTTCTCATGAGGTGGCCAAAGTACTGGAGCCTCAGCTTCAAAATCTGTCCTTCCAGTGAACATTCGGGGTTGATTTCTTTCAGAATGGATAGGTTTGATCTCCTTGCAGTCCAGGGGACTCTCAAGACTCTCCTCCAGCACCACAGCTCAAAAGCATCAATTCTGCGGCGATCAGCCTTCTTTATAGTCCAGCTCTCACTTCCATACATCACTACTGGAAAAACCATAGCTTTAACCATCCTGACCTTAGTTGGCAAAGTGATGTCTCTGCTCTTTAGGATGCTATCTAGGTTTGCCATTGCGTTCCTCCCAAGAAGCAGGCGTCTTTTTATTTCGTTGCTGCAGTCGCCATCTGCAGTGATCAAGGAGCCCAAGAAAATAAACTCTGTCATTGCCTCCATTTCTTCCCCTTCTATTTGCCAGGAGGTGATGGGACCACTGGCCATGATCTTAGTTTTTTTAATGTTGAGCTTCAGCCCATTTTTTCACTCTCCTCTTTCATCCTCATTAAGAGGTTCTTTAATTCTTCATCACTCTCTGCTATTAGAGTAGTATCATCTGCGTATCTGAGGTTGTTGATATTTCTTCCGGCAATCTTAATTCCGGCACATCCAGACCGGCCTTTCTCATGATGTACTCTGCATATAAGTTAAATAGGCAAGGTGACAGGATACAGCCTTGTTGTACTCCTTTCCCAATTCCAAACCAGTCAGTTGTTCCATATCCAGTTCTGACGGTTGCTGCTTGTCCCACATATAGATTTCTTAGGAGACAGATAAGGTGGTCAGGCACTCCCATTCCTTTAAGGACTTGCCATAGTTTGTTGTGGTCTACACAGTCGAAGGCTTTGGCATAGTCAATGAAGCAGAAGTAGATGTTTTTCTGGAACTCTCTGGCTTTCTCCATAATCCAGCGCATGTTGGTGATTTGATCTCTAGTTCCTCTGCCCCTTCGAAATCCAGCTTGTAGTTCTGGAAGTTCTCTTTCCACATACTGCTGAAGCCTGCCTTGTAGAATTTTGAGCATAACCTTGCTAGCATGTGAAATGAGTGCAATTGTGCGATAGTTGGAGCATTCTTTGGCATTTCCTTTCTTTGGAATTGGGATGTAGACCGATCTTTTCCAGTCCTCTGGCCACTGCTGGGTTTTCCAAATTTGCTGGCATATCGTATGCAGCACCTTTACAGCATCCTCTTTTAAGATTTTAAAGAGTTCAATTGGAATGCCGTCACCTCCACTGGCCCTGTTGTTTGCAATGCTTTCTAAGGCCCACTTGACTTCACTTTCCAGGATCTCTGGCTCCAGGTCAGCAATTACGCTATCTTGGTTATCAGGGACATCCAGATCTTTCTGATATAATTCTTCTGTATATTCTTGCCATCTCTTCTTGATCTCTTCTGCTTCAGTTAGGTCCCTACCATTTTTGTCCTTTATCATATCCATCTTTGCACGAAATACCCCTTTAATATCTCCAATTTTCTTGAACAGATCTCTGGTTTTTCCTTTTCTGTTGTTTTCCTCTATTTCTTTGCACTGTTCATTCAAGAAGGCCGCCCTGTCTCTCCTTGCTATTCTTTGGAAGTCTGCATTCAATTTTCTGTATCTTTCCCTTTCTCCCTTGCATTTTGCGTCCCTTCTCTCCTCCGCTATTTGTAGGGCCTCGTTGGACAACCACTTTGCTTTCTTGCATTTTCTTTTCAGTAGCCTGATCATATTCGATGTTGTTTCAATTGTAGAAACAGGGCACAACCCAACGGAAAGAAATCACATTGATCTCTTGTAGGTTTCAATGGAGAAGTCTTGAATGTACGTCTTACTATTAATCTCACTCTTAATCTTAACCAAATGCTTAACTTGGCCAGGACTAGGCAAGTCAATATTGTCAGAGAATTTTTGTTCTGTTCACATCATTCATTGTGCTTGTTGATTGATAATACTTGCACTCTTAATTTTTATAAAGGAGTCTGCGTTTAACTATATAGTGGTACCTTGTATAAAGGAATTAATTCATTCCAAATTAAATTATGTTAAGCAAATTTTCCTTTATACAAATTTTCCATAGGAATGCATTGAAAACAGAATAATCCCTAATCACGGCCATTTTTATCTTGTACGCATTTGCCCCTTAGGCAATTCTGTTAAGCAAATTTTCCCTTTCTCTGGAATTTTGTGCACTGGTGAAATTCTGTGAGGTTGTACTGAGTTCACTTTCTTCCCTTCTTCATTTGTTCTGACGGTAATCCATGGCCACGGGGGGGGGGGGGTTCCACCGCTCAATGGAGCTGATTGCTAGCTGAAGCTGCCTCTTTGATGTGTGATGAGCTTCAGCTGATTAGCTTTCTAGCTAATTTGCTAGGTACTTCCTCAAGGACTAAGGCCTGGCTACTGGCATCCAGGAGAGTCTTGAGAGTCCCCTGGACTGCAAGGAGATCAAACCTATCCATTCTGAAAGAAATCAACCCCGAATGTTCACTGGAAGGACAGATTTTGAAGCTGAGGCTCCAGTACTTTGGCCACCTCATGAGAAGAGAGGACTCCCTGGAAAAGGCCCTGATGCTGGGAAAAATCAAAAGGAAAAGAGGACGACAGAGAATGAGATGGTTGGACATCGATGCAACCAAAATGAATTTGACAAAACTCCGGGAGGCAGTGGAGGATAGGAAGGCCTGGCGAGCTCTGGTCCATGGGGTCACGAAGAGTCGGACACGACTGAACGACTGAACAACAACAACTGGCATCCATGCACTTGTGACCTCTGAGCTTGGGAAAGCCGCCCCCTCCCACCTCCTTTATATATTTATATTTATTGATTAATTTTGATAGGGCTGCCAAAGACCTGGCCATGCAGGCATGGAAATGCTGGAATCTCTAATGATAAGACGTAACTTTCCCAGCCTTCATTCCAAGTCACATTATTGCAATGCATTCTCGACTTCTCCAGCTCCCATTACTCACCAAGTCCAGTTGTGGAATGGAGACCCTGGTTCCTTGTAGACCCCTCTCACGGTGTCTTCAGTGGCCCTACCTTCTGTGATCCACATGGAGAGGGAGATCTACAGCAAGTTGCCTACTCTTTGCACAGAAGTGCTCCGCTGGAGCCCAAAAGCTGTGTAATCAGAGCGTTCCATGCACTATAGGGAGCCTCTCTGTATCTCCAGGGCAGAGAGAAATGCTTTGGTTCCCCCTCTGCATGAATGAAGGACATGGACAATAGGAATGGACTAGGGCAGTGGTGGCGAACCTTTGGCACTCCAGATGTTTTGGACCACAACTCCCACAGTCCTTTGTCATTGTCAGTCTAGGCTTGGAATTCTGGGAGTTGTGGTCCAAAACATCTGGAATGCCAAAGGTTTGCCACCACTGGACTAGGGAGAATGTATCAACTGAGCCCCTTGAGCCCCACCTATGTTTAAAGATTTTTGGGGGAGGTCCTTCTCTCAGTCTGCTGCCTCCACGGAGATCTTTGATGAGGACTAGAGATGGGCACGAATCAAAAAATGGCATTTCGTTTGTCGTTTGTCGTTTGGAGGGTCCGTTTCAGTTCGTTTCCGTTTTTCGTGAATTGTTGCAAAAAATTCATTTTCGTTTTCGTACGTTTCGTTACCATTTCGTTACCACTTATTTCAATTTTTTGTGATTTTTAAAAAGGATTTTAAGCAATTCACTCATATTGCAGTAACGGAAACGAAACGCACGACAAAATTTCTGGTGTTTCTGTTCGTTTCGTTTCATTTTAGACACAAAATTCATTTGTCGTTTCGTTACGTAACGAAATGAAAAATCGGAAACGGAAACGAAAAATTGTTCGTTTCATGCCCATCTCTAATGAGGACGTGAGAGGCAGCCTTTTCAGTGGCTGTTACATACCTTCTGAAAGGAGGCCAGGTTCCCCCCTCCTTACTGTTGTCCTTTTAGCACAATGGTTCCCCGACCTAGGGTGCCCATCTGTTCTTGGACTAACCCCCCCCCCGGAAGCCTTCCCCACAGGATGTGCTGGTCAGGAGTGCTGGGAGTTGTAGTCCAAGAAGATCTGGGGACCCAAGTTTGGGAACCACTGTTTGAGCAGCAGGCAACCGCTTTTTGTAACTGAATTTGACAAGCAAGAAAAGCAGCTTATTGGGTTTGCTGGGGAATGCTCTTCATTCATATTGCTTGCCCATCTGGGCATGCGTTTAAGTGTTTTAAAATGCTTTTAAACGTGTGATCTTTTTAATATTATTATGTGCTGGCTTCTTAATGCTGTAATTTACTGCACTTTGACTTGTATCTGTTTTTAAATGATGGCTCAATCTCCTTGGGCCCCATTACTGGGAGGAAAGCAGCATAGAAATGAAACAAAATAATGAAAAAGTTTTCTCTTCCATCTGAAGATCCTTGAGATTTTAGCTCACATAAAGTGATGCCATATCATGATCTCTTTTCTCTTTTTATCATGCAAGATAATTACAGCTTAGATTGGGTATCATCATCATCATCATCATCAGTAGTAATAGTAGTAGTAGTAGTAGTAGTAGTAGCAGCAGCAGCAGCAGCAGCAACAGCAAATCCAAATAATATGCAGTGGTGCCTCAGTTTATGAGTACCTTGGATGACAAGCATATTGCAAACTGAGCAAAATTTTGAGTAAAAATTTGCCTCGGTTTGCAAGCAAGGCTCACCTCAGCACGGGCCCTGGGATGCCTGCAAGGGGCCACTGGAGCTCTCCCCAGGTCTCATGCTGCCCGGAACGGGCCTCCAGGACCCATGGTAGGCCTGCTTCTGGGGCTCCCCACCCCCCCTCACAATGCCTGGAATGGGCCTTCAGGGTATGGGTCCAGAGCTCGCCCTGGGACTGCCACCACTCATCCACGGCCTCCGCGGTGTGCCCTGAGCAGCACTGGGCCTAGGGCAGTGGTGTCCACACTTTGGCCCTCCAGAAGTTTTGGACCACAACTCCCACAGATCTTTCTCATTGGCAGTACAAGCTTGGAATTCTGGGCGTTGTGGTTCAAAACATCTAGAGGGCCAAAGTTTGGGCACTACTGGCCTAGGTTGAGCTCTGGAGGCCACTGAGGCTCCCAGCCAAAACAAATTTCCCTATAGGAAATAATGGAAAATGTAACAAAATGTTACATTAAAATATGAAAGTTAGTCTTTAAGGTCCACGTGTTTTTTGTTTTTTTGTTTTGTTTTTGTTTTCTGTAAATTTCTGTACATCTACTCTGTAGCAAAAAGAGATTTTTTTTTACCTGCTTAGGACCACAAATTGTGTTAGAGTGTCCTTCCTGTTACATAGTAATTCATGCTGAGTATTAGTTATCAAATTTATGGCCCTGCATCTTCCAGAAGATGAGACAGACAATATGGACGTCCAAGGCGGTGACAGGAAACATCTGAAACAATAACAGAAATAAAGCTGGTTGGAAGGAACTGAGGCATGAGGTGGGAGTTATGTTCGGGACCGCAACCATCTCACCATGCATGTTTAAAGGTGAGGAAGTGAGAGCTGTTGGCTGGGGTCAGCTTTCAAACAAATAAGTTCGTAGCGTTGACACTGGGTTCTGTTGTGTTTCAGGGGAGAGACAGAAAAGACTAGTGAAGAGGAACTATTTGGAAATGTGACTCCATCATTACAAGAACAACTGGGAGACCTCCATAAAACGTTTCCTATGATGCACTGCAACCATGTTTTGAAAAAGAGAGTTTAAAAAAAAAAACCAATTATGCATCAGCTCTCTCACATACAGTACGACACAGGATCTTAGCATTTAGGGAAGGCCAGGCATCTAAACTGCACGGCATGCCTGCACTTCATTTCCTGTGTGTCTCCTTACCAGATAATAAATAATTCTCCATCAGCATAAAAAACACGCCTGCCTGGGTGAGGAAAAAAGGAGTTAATTTGAGGTTCATTAGTTTATTTTTAGTCCGTGCGAGATCTGAAGGATTTCAAAACATTTCCCTTTTCTAATAGGACATGCCTTCCTGTGTACCCAGGCTGTCCGTTGACCTCGCTCCCTGCTGGAAGGTGCCACTGATCCATGACAGGAATCCTGTGAGGGCTTTGAAAGTTAAATAGGAACCAGAAGAAAGTATTATCATGCTTAGCTGATTATGACATTGGAAGCAAAGTTCAACTGTGACTTTTCGGGGAGGAAGGGGTAGCAGGCTTGAAACAAACAAGCACTTCCTGTGTTGGCCAGGAAGAAACCAATCATCCCCGCTCTTGGTATAATAAGGACATTACTGCTAATTTGCCAGTAGCTAGGAGGGATTTCTGCTCAAAGCTGTGGTTCTGGGGCAACTGTTTTGTTTTAAAAAGAAAATTAACTGTGAACATACCGCTTTTTAAAAAATGAAAGACAAGCCATAATTGAAGTGCATTAATGGTAATTACTTCTTTCTTTCACTCATCATTCTGTCAGAGAAATCCATTATCCTACCATCTCAATGTTTCCGCAAAATTGCTCTTCCTTGTGAATGCGCCGAGACTTAAGGAAATCACAGCCTTATTCTATTAAATGTCCTTTAGTGCTTGCCCATTCTGGATTTACTACTACTACTTTTTATTCCTGTTCTCACAAGAAAGAACTGTATGCATCGATACAGGGCCGTTTTTGTGCCGGGTTCAGAAACCAGAGCACAGAGCGAAGAACTGCTATGAAATATCTTGGCTGACCCACGATATTTTGCTGACGAGACAACAGGCAAGGTAAAATGGTGCCCCTGCCCTGGTTCAGCCTCACTTTCCATATCCAAAATGGACCAGCAGAGAGATTTCACATCAGTGCAGGCAAGGAGATTGTCTCTCTCTGGCAGTTACTTCACGTCCTTCTTTGTTCCGTGGCTACTTTTGTACCGTGACAGTGTTGGTCGCAATCACATGGTTTTGTCCCTGTTTCAGTTCTCATGACAAGTGTTACCTCATGGTCTTTTAACGTGACAAACACTGAATTTGTCTAGTTTCCTTTTCCTTTGTTTGAGGGAGGGGTGCTTTAAAAATTCTTTTTCGCTATTTCACGTCTGAAAAGTCAAAATAAAATAAAATAAAAACCTGGACACTGTTTTCTGAGAGAAACTAATGTTTTGTTGTGTGAAAGTCATTACTACATGGTATCTTGTCTCGCAACAGAAAGCGGGAACAAAGAGTGACAAGGGAAAACCTTACCCCAGCGCCAGGTACAGTATTGTCGTGCTTAGCACCCATTTCAGGGGCATGGTCGAGACAAAGTAGTTGCGCGATGGACGTGAAGTAACTGCCTCGGTCTCTAACTGCAACAGGGCATTTATTTATATAAAGAACCAATGTGTGACCCAACAAGGCTTTCAAAGCCCAAGCTGTTGCAAACTTGTTGAAACTGAGCAAATTTCAGCTTCCTCGATGCCTGTTTGGAAACTGTTGGGAAAGCTGATATCTACTGCCTCCAGCTCCTTCACAAAAGCAACTATAGATATAAACGTAATAAATGAACATATTCAAAGCCTGCAATCATATTACAGCAAGTGAAATATATCAAGGAGTAAAAGGACACGACAGGGAAGAAATCTTAAGAGAAAAGGGAGCACCATTCTTTATCCATTTTACAGATAGAGGAAGACAGAGTTGTTGACAAAAATAAAGCGGCAATAAAGAAGAAAGAACAAAATGCCACAGATAGTGGGAGGAGGTAATATTGTTTGCCAAAGAGAAGCGCAATGCTACAGGGGATGTGGGAACATATAGATGCCCTGGAGATTTGACAAAAAGAATGGGTATCAATCCTTATAATGAATAATAAAAATGGAACAAACTTTCCTTGCTAGCAGATACTTAAATATTAATACACAGAAACACCAGAGGATTTGGTACTGATTCTGCCATGGATCTCTGCAAGTAGCACCAATCAATATTCCACTACTGGGCAGCACGTTCCTGGGACAAATTTATTAATTGTGATTTTGAAGGACTGTGAACATGCAAGGCTGCATAACACAGCAACTGTTATTTAGAGTAGCCAATGCCATTCTCAATTGGGGGGGGGGGGAGGATGCATACTCTAAACAATTATTCACACACCACCTGATAAGGTTTGTTATGTGACTTCTGTGGTCCTGATTTATGGCCATGCCCTGCCTCCACCCCCACCCACCCCCCAAAGTTTGAGAATGGCTGGTTTAGTGCCTGTGTGTTGTTTTCGCTGTTTTCTTAGCATGCTATGAGACATCAGAACATGTTTGCAATCCAGCGTGGTGCTTGCTCCACTCCCAGTCATGGAAACATCCAACAGGAGAGGCCCAAGCGATTTGCTTTTCGCAGCACGGATACAGTTGGCGCACCAGTGGCACAGCTGGACAACGGCACTACTTATGAGAGAGTCCCCTTAGATTTCCAACAGAAATGCTGCTCAGCCATGGAGCACTTCCAAATGGCAAACCCAGATCTCCAAAAGGCAGAAGCCCCATCTCCTGGTTGGCATCTCTACGGATCAGAAGTACTATCTTGCCAGATTTCAGCACAAAGGAAATATGTTTTTTGTTTGTTTGTTAGAGTTCCCAGAATACCCCGGCCAGCATCCATGCTGGCTGGAGAATTCTGGGCTGTAGAGTCCAAAACAACATCCCTTTCCCACCATTGCTGTAGCTTCACTTTGTTATCACACATCCACCATGTTTTATTTGTGTTTGTTTTGTTGGTGTCCTTCTCTTAATGCTGCTTATATACTGCTTTCCTAAAGGAAATTTCTGAAAGAGTTTATTAATAACAAGGAAGAAATGATGCAGAGAAAGCTAAGGAAATAACTAAATATGAGATCGAAACATTTATCATGGGTTTGGCATTCCCTACTTTTACTATCTGCCGTTCCCATATCCCACCCAGGGCATCCTTCTCTGGCACCCTGGAACCATGGGTGGAGCCCCCCTCTCAGCAAAAGGGAAGATGATTCTTCACATAGGAGAAGGGATGCCCTGGAATATTCTTGAGCCAGGCTATTTGTGGTTTTATGGGTCAATACAGGCATTTGAAATTGTTCTTGAATTCAGATGGTGTGGCACATTCTTGTTACACTGCCAAGATGGACTGCAGTACTTTCAAGTAATTCATGTTGCGAGTTACACTTCATGCAGAGAGTGCCTTAGAATACTCCAAACTTGCCTCTCCGAAGCCATGCATTATTGCTGATAAAAGAGCATGCTTATCACATTCTTACAATTGCAGAGCTGAAAGAGATTCTGTGGATCACCAAGTCCAGCCACTGCCAAACAGACCCAGCAGGGAATTGTATTCCCAGTCTTTGCCTCTGTGGGCAGATACCGAAACCAGTGGGAGCTATCCAGAATATGACTTATTGCTGCAAGCATGGATACAGAAATTCAATTAGGGACGAGGCTTCAGATTTGGCCATAAATGTGATCCAGAGGTATCTACAGATAACATTCATTATATTTTTTTCTTACAAATTGCAACCAATCAAATTCAAACTGATGTGCAACCATCCAATTCTATATGTATCCAAATGTTTTAAAGTCTTTGCATGCAAGTGTCTTTAAATATGAAAATAAGGAAAGGAAAGGGCTTTGTCTTGGATTAGTGGTGAAAGTCAGTGCCATCAAATAGTGCTTTACCTCCAGTGCGCAGGAATTCCTCCCACGGTCTTTCTTTCTTTCTTTCTTTCTTTCTTTCTTTCTTTCTTTCTTTCTTTCTTTCTTTCTTTCTTTCTTTCTTTCTTTCTTTCTTTCTTTCTTTCTTTCTTTCCTCCCTCCCTCCCTCCCTTCCTTCCCACTCTCTGTCAAGAGTCATGCAATTTATGCCTTGCCCAGCTCCTGTCCTTCCATGAATCAACCCTGTCATGGGCAGTGTTGCCCATCTGTCACTTCTGGAAATAAAGCTGCTCTGGATTTTTAACCTCACAAGTGCTGGATCAAAATTTGGAAGTTTGATATTATCAGCACCACTTTAGGCTTCCTTGTTTTGCTTTGAGTTGGTTCAGAAGCACACAAATACCCCAGCTTTTGCTTCATTTCCCAGATGAATCCTGAAGCCCACCCCTCCTCTGAATCAAACAGGCTGATTCATCAAATTGATGGAGGACTGAATCCAGGCTGACAGGAAGCTCCCCCCAAATGGTCTGTGGCTAAATCTTCCTGAAGCTTCATTAGTGATTAGACATGGGCACGACTTGGCGAAATTGTCGTTTCCGTTTTTGGTTATCGTTTCCGTTACGTAATGGAAACGGTAACGATAATTAAGCTGTCAGAACTCGAACTCGAACCAAAAAAGGAAAATTTGGTCGGGTTTTTCATTTCCGTTTGTGGCATTGTGGCGATCGCACAATGCGAAGCACAGAAAAAGTTTTAAAGGTTTTTTTAAAAAACCCTGACTCCCGGCCAAAAAAGCAGGCGAAAATATGCCTGCCTGAGGCTTTGCCACCTACCAGAGGTGTGGTTTCTGGGGGGTCCCCGGCCTCCCCCCCCTTCTCCTGTCCTGGGCTGCTTGCACCAGGCTGGGGGGGGTCATCCTCATCATCTGTCTCGCTGCATGCCATGGGGTGGGGTGGGGATCCAAAATGGTGACCACAATTTTTCTTTTGAAATCGTGGTCAAAAAACACACCAAATCACCACAGAAACATGTGAAATTTATTTATTTTAAATCCCTGAATTTTTATAGTAGCAGCAGTGGGTTTTTTATAGCAATAAAATGTCATATTGATTTTATTTTATTTTATTTTATTTTTTATTTTTTTAGACCTGTCCATTTGGGCTGGGCATGGGATGGTACCATGCAAATTGTTTGAACCATTCCACCAATGGCATCGCCAGGTTTTTGACTGACACTTCTGGATGTCTCGGAGGGCATAAAAGCCAAGCACCTTCCAGAAATCGCAGTTGGGTGTATGGATGTGGTTGAGGGAGGAGGGCTGGCTGCTGGTGCTGGTGTGATCCGATCAAGATTGAGGAGGGAGGCTGGAGGCTTTAGGATTTAAGTTAGGCAGGCAGGGAGGGAATTGAATTTAGAAAATAATTTCTTTGATTCCCTGCAGCTTTGTTTGCTGAAGGGAATAGCAGTTTATTCTTTATTTCTTCTCTGGCAGTTTGTGAGGATTTTTTTCTGATATTGGATAAAGGGGGAGGTTCGACTGGGAGTGGGAGGTGTGGATTTATTTTAAAAACATATTATATACTACCATTTATTTTCTATTTTCCCAACTTCAATTTGCTTGCACACACACACATTTGGGGTGCAAGCCAAGAACAGAACCTCTATCCTAAGTGATATTCTAAGTGCCCACTCACCCGCCCGCCTGCGCTGCCACCCGCCTGCAGCCCGTGGCCGCCCGTGGCCGCCGCCCACCCATGGCCCCCACCACCGCCACCAGCCCGCACCTCCCCCCGCCCCCACCTAGGGCACAAAAACACCTAGCGCTGGCCCTGATTGCGGGACGCCCCTATGCTCTGGGAAGTCAAATTGTGCTAAATCGCGGTGGAAACGACAAACAGCAAACGAACAAACGGAAACGACAAAGTTTTGAAAAATTTTGCGAGAAACGAAACAACCCAAAACGGACCCGTTCCGACAAACGAAAACTTGAAACGTCATTTTTTCTGGTCGTGCCCATGTCTATTAGTGATTATGATTTAGAGGTGAAGTGGGGCTACATGATTTTGCATATTAAAAAAAAAACCCCAAAGGAGATGAGGGAGAGAAGAGGCAGTGTGATTTTGTGGTGGAACTATGACAGTTACCAATTACTTTTGAAAAGTAACTTTAAAAGAATGCTTCCATATCTGGTTCTGACTACGTTGTACTGAGTGCGGTGCATAGAGGAATAAGATGGCCTCGAGATACAGACCCAAAGAGTCTTTTTTATACCAGTTCTTGGACTCAAGGAATAAGGTGCATGCTCAGATTCACTACAACCATCTGAGGCAAGTCAAGGGAGGAATCCAACTGAACAGTAAAACAAAAAAATCTGCATTCGAGCAAGAATAGAAAAGAGCAATGGGTAACCTTTTTATTGATGAGGCTACAGCTGAAAGCCATCTGAAGTCAACAGGATTCTTGCATTATCCCTGTTTCTCTTCACCAGCCACCTCTTAACACAAATTAACCTTTTAATTTGCACTAAAAATACACGACACTGTGTTCTTCATTGTGCAACCGTAGGTGCCAGCTGACAGTTCAGAGATTGTTTGTGGACTCTTTCTTTCGAATCTGTGACTTGCATGTTTCTTTCCACACTTTCTGCAGATCCTACAGGAAACCAGACTCTTCCCACATTCACCCACATACCTTCTGGCTCTGTTTAAAATAACAACAGACAGACAGACAGACAGACAGACAGACAGCTCAATGATTGCACAGAGCAAACCAAGCTGGAGGAAAAAGCACTTGAGACTAAAGCAGAGAGCATGTTCCGTGCAGGGCAAGGGGGAGACACAGAATATTCAGAGGGCTGCATCCCTCCTGGGCATGTTCAGTGTCAGGCTGCCACCCAAGTATAGGTGGCTTGAGACCAGAGGACTCAGTCCCAGATGACAACTGAATCCCTCACCTTGCTCCGTGACATTCTGGAGGCTCCAAAGGTGATGCATGTTCTAATGTTCTCTTCTTTTGTCTTAAACCCATCACTACCATATGGCCAAGTTGTGGGGTGAGCACCTCCTTTCAAACCATGGGCCAACCATGGGCCACTAAAACAGATTGGTAGATTACTGACCCAATACGTTTAAATGGAACATAAGAACATAAGAAGAGCTGCTGATCAGGCCAAAGGCCCATCTGTCTCTTCCTGATACCAGTGGCCCCACCAGATGCCTCTGGGACATCTGGCCTTTCTCCTGATACCACCCCCTGCATCTGGCCTTTAAGCTTGGAGATGATACATCTCCATCATGGTTTGTAACCTTTGATGGACTTTTCCTCCAGGAATCTGTCCAATCCCCTTTTGAAGGCATCCAAGCCAGATGCCATCACCACATCCTGTGGCAGGGAGTTCCATAGACTAACAATGCGCTGGGTGAAAAAATATTTTCTTTTGTCTGTTCTTACTCTCCCAGCCCTCAATTTGAGTGTATGTCCCCTAGTTCTGGTATTTTGTGAGAGGGAAAAGAGCTTCCCTCTATCCACTTTACTCATGCCCTGCATTATTTTGTACGTCTCAATCATATCCCCCCTCAGGCGCCTTTTTTCCAGACTAAAGAGCCCCAAAAGTTTTAGCCTTTCCTCATAAGGGAGGTGCCCCAGCCTAATAATCATTTTGGTTGCTCTCTTCTGCACCTTTTCCAGTTCCACTATGTCTTTCTTGAGACGCGGTGACCAGAATTGTACACAATACTCCAGATGCGGCCTTACTATTGTTTTGTATAATGGCATCATAATGTTGGCTGTTTTATTTTCAATCCCCTTTTTGATAATCCCTAGCATGGAATTGGCCTTCTTCACCGCTGTCACACATTGGGTAGACACCTTCATGGAGCTGTCCACAAACACACCAAGATCTCTTTCCTGAGCCGTCACGGAACTCAGAGCCCATGAGTTGATAGATGAAGTTTGGATTTTTTGCCCCAATATGCATTACTTTACATTTGGCTACATTAAAACGCATTTGCCATTTCTCAGCCCATTCCCCCAGTTTGGAGAGATCCTTCTGGAGCACTTCACAATCTTCTCTGGTTTTTACCACACGGAAAAGTTTTGTGTCATCTGCAAACTTGGCCACCTCACTGCTTATCCCTGTCTCCAGGTCATTTATCAACAGATTGAAAAGCACCGGTCCGAGGACAGAGCCCTGGGGCACACCGCTTTTCACTTCTCTCCATTGTGAAAATTTCCCATTGACACCTACTCTTTGTTTCCTGGATCTCAACCAGTTCTCAATCCATAAGAGGACCTGCCCTCTTGTCCCCTGACTGTGCAATTTTCTCAGCAGCCTTTGGTGAGGGACTGTGTCAAAAGCCTTTTGAAAATCCAGATAGACTATATCCACCGGTTCACCCAAATCTACATGCCTGTTGACCTTTTCAAAAAATTCTAAAAGATTTGTCAGACAAGACTTACCCTTGCAGAAGCCATGCTGATTTTCTCTCAGCAAGGTTTGTTCTTTTATGTGTTTTAAGATTTTCTCTTAGATGAGGCTTTCCACCATCTTCCCTGGGACAGATGTAAGGCTACCTGGCCTGTAGTTTCCCGGGTCCCCCCTTCCTTTTTTAAAAATTGGTGTGACATCTGCTATCCTCCAGTCCCCCGGCACTGTGGCCGTTTTAAGAGACAAGTTGCATATTACTGTTAAGAGATCTGCAATTTCATTTCTCAGTTCCCTAATAACCCTTGGGTGGATGCCATCTGGGCCCGGGGACTTGTTAATCTTCAGTTCATCAATTAGTCCTAAAACATCCTCTCTTTTAACCTGTATTTGATTTAATTCTCTAGTCAGGCAGCAGAATCTGCTCAAGGTCTTCTGTCGTGAAGACAGATGCAAAGAACTCATTTAATTTCTCTGCAATTTCCAAGTCCTCCTTAATCTCCCCCTTTCCTCCCTCACCATCCAGAGGGCCAACTGGTTCTCTGGCAGGTTTTCTACTTCTAACATATTTAAAGAAGCTTTTATTATTACCTTTTATATTGCTATTATATTTGTGGTATGCACTTGAGCTGGGCCTCTGTTACCGTTGTTTTAAACAGGTTCCATGCACTCTGAAGAGATTGGATTCTTCCAACCTTCCCCTTCAATTTCTTTCTAACTACAGTGAACCCTTGTATAAGAAACAGCTTGTATAACATAAAATCTGTACAACATAAAAAAATTCCAGAGATAGGGGAAATTTGCTTAACATAATCGCCTATGGGGAGAATCTGTACAACATAAAAATGGGATTACTCCATTTTCAATGCATTCCTATGGGAATTTGTATAAAGGAAAATTTGCTTAACATAATTTCATTTGGAACAAATTAATTACTTTATACAAGGTACAACTGCAGTTTCCTCATCTGAGGGAAGTTTGCCCTTCGAAAATCAATGGTTTTTATGTCTGATTTGCTTGACCCTCTTCCTCCAACATGCATGGCAAAGGAGATTGCAGCTTGGTCACTGTTCCCCAGAGGCTCAGTGACATTCACAACCCTGACCAGGTCCTGAGTATCAGACAGTATTAGATCCAGAGTTGCCTGTTCTCGGGTGGGCTCCATGACAAGTTGCTCTAAGGCACAGTCATTCAGCAAGTCGAGAAACTCAGTTTCTCTTTCTTGCCCGGAGCTCGCATTGGCCCAGTCAATGTGGGGATAATTGAAGTCCCCCATGATCACTATCCTATCCTTCTGAGACACCTCCATGATTTGTCTCCTCATTTCAAGGTCCCCCTCAAGTTTTTGATCTGGTGGGCGATAGCATACCCCAACTATCACATCACTCTTTGGACCTGGTAGTTTAACCCACAGTGATTCTATGGTGGAGTCAGACCCTCTGTCAATCTCCATTCTGCTGGATTTTATGCCTTCTTTGACATAGATGGCCACTCCTCCTCCAACCCGCCCCTCTCTATCCCTTCTATAGAGTTTATAGCCTGGGATTGCTGTGTCCCACTGGTTCTCCACATTCCACCAGGTTTCTGTTATGGCTATTATATCAATGTTATCCCTAGCTGCCAAATGTTCAAGTTCTCCCATTTTTGATTGGAGGCTTCGAGCATTGGCGTAGAAGCACCTGTACAGTGGGTTCTGCAACAACAGCTGCTGCTTTGTTCTCCCCCCCCCCCACGGCTATTATTTTCAGTAGACAAACTATCGCATTCCATTATTCTCCCAGTACTAATACCTGCTATGTCATCTCTATGTGATTTTCTACCCTTTCCAACCTCATTCCCTGTGGATGAGATGTTCCGAATTGGATGCCACTCAGGTCCTGTCGGCTTTCCCCCAGTTATCAGTTTAAAAGCTGCTCTGCAGCCTTTTTGAGGTTGAGTGCCAGCAATCTGGTCCCATCATGATTCAAGTGCAACCCGTCCCTCCTGAACAGGTTTGGCTTGTCCCAGAATATTCTCCAGTTCCTGACAAATCTAAAGCCCTCCTCTCGACACCATCGCCTCATCCACGCATTGAGGCTTCTGAGCTCTGCCTGTCTGGTGGGTCCTGCACGAGGAACAGGTAGCACTTCTGAAAATGCTACCTTGGAAGTCCTGGACTTCAATCTTCTTCCTAACAACCTGAAATTGGCTTCCAAGACTGACCGCTTAGCCTTCCCGACATCATTGGTACCAACATGTACCATGACCACTGGCTCCTTCCCGGTTCTCTCTAACAAGCTATCTAGATTTCTCGTGATGTCTGCAACCTTTGCACCTGGCAGGCAAGTGACCATATGGTTATCATGATCATCACAAATCCATCCCTCTGTATTTCTAATTATAGAATCCCCTAGCAGAAGGAGCTTCTCTCCTGCAGCCTGTTCTTCTATATGTAACTGATCCTGTATCTCATCAATTGTGATGAGGGAGAGATCCTCAAGTGGAACCAGTTGTTCCTCGGTGTGTGCCTCATGAGGTGTGATGAGGGAAAGAGCCTCAAATTGATTGTGCAATATGAGACTCTCTGAGCGATCCCTTGGCCTTCTACTCCTTTGAGTCACATTCCTCCACACGTCTACCTCCTGGGTTGGGGAAGTGATTACATCCTCAGAAGTGTGCCCTGTCTCTTCTTGGACCTGGATAGTCTGTTCCGCTCTGCCCAAGAACTGCTCAAGCTCCTTTATATGTTGCTGGTTCGATATGCGGGCCTCTAGCTCCTAGACCTTCTCTTCTAATAGTGTAACCAGCTTGCACTTGCAGCAAGTGTAGTTCTCTGTGCGTTTTGTCAAGATGAGAAACTGAAGGGGAGGGTTAGAAGAATCCAATCTCTTCAGAGTGCATGGAGCCTGTTTAAAACAACAATAATAGAGGCCCAGCACAAGTGCATACCACAAAGAAAGAAGAGCTCATTTAAGTCCAAGAGGACACTGGCATGGTTAACGAGTGGAGTTAGAGAGGCTCTAAAGCACAAGGAGAGGTCCTTCTGTAAATGGAAATCCTCCCCAAATGAGGAAAATAAAAAGGAACACAAACTCTGGCAAAAGAAATGTAAAAAGATGATAAGGGAGGCAAAGAAAGACTTTGAGGTAGACTAGCAATATAAAGGGTAATAATAAAAGCTTCTTTAAATATGTTAGAAGTAGAAAACCTGTAGAGAACCAATTGGGCCTCTGGATGGTGAGGGAGGAAAAGGGGAGGTTAAGGAGGACTTGGACATTGCAGAGAAATTGAACGAAGTTCTTTGCGTCTGTCTTCACGACAGAGGACCTTGAGCGGATTCCGCTGCCTGAGCCCCCTCTTGACTAAAGAATTAAATCAAATACAGGTTAAAAGAGAGGAGGTTTTAGGACTAATTGATAAATTGAGGATTAACAAGTCACCGGGCCCAGATGGCATCCACCCAAGGGTTATTAGGGAACTGAGAAATGAAATTGCAGATCTCTTAACGGTAATATGCAACTTGTCTCTTCAAACGGCCACAGTGCCGGAGGACTGGAGGATAGCGGATGTCACACCAATTTTTAAAAAGGAAGGAGGGGGGACCCAGGAAACTACAGGCTCTCGAAGCCTTACATCTGTCCCAGGAAGATGGTGGAAGGCCTCATCCAAGAGAAAATCTTAAAACACATAAAAGAACAAACCTTGCTGAGAGAAAATCAGCATGGCTTCTGTAAGGGTAAATCTTGTCTTACAAACCTTTTAGAATTTTTGAAAAGGTCAACAGGCACGTGGATTTGGGTGAACCTGGATATAGTCTATCTGGATTTTCAAAAGGCTTTTTCCTCACCAAAGGCTGCTGAGAAAATTGCATAGTCAGGGGATAAGAGGGCAGGTCCTCTTATGGATTGAGAACTGGTTGAGATCCCGAAACAAAGAGTAGGTGTCAATGGGAAATTTTCACAATGGAGAGAAGTAAAAAGACCCCAGGGCTCGGTCCTGGGACCTGCTTTTCAATCTGTTCATAAATGACCTGGAGACAGGGATAAACAGTGAGGTGGCCAAGTTTGCAGATGACACAAAACTTTTCCATGTGGTAAAAACCAGAGAAGATTGTGAAGAGCTCCAGAAGGATTCTCCAAACTGGGGGAGTGGGCTGAGAAATGGCAAATGCGTTTTAATGTAACCAAATGTAAAGTAATGCATATTGGGGCAAAAAAACCCAAACTTCATCTATCAACTCATGGGCTCTGAGTTATCCGTGACGGATCAGGAAAGAGATCTTGGTGTGTTGGTGGACAGCTCCATGAAGGTGTCTCCCCCAATGTGTGGCAGCAGTGAAGAAGGCCAATTCCATGCTAGGGATTATCAAAAATTGGATTGAAAATAAAACAGCCAACATTATAATGCCGTTGTACAAAACAATAGTAAGGCCGCACCTGGAGTATTGTGTACAATTCTGGTCACCGCATCTCAAGAAAGACATAGTGGAGCTGGAAAAGGTGCAGAAGAGCCTCTAAAATGATTACTGGGCTGGGGCACCTCCCTTATGAAGAAAGGCTAAAACAATTGGGCCTCTTTAGTCTGGAAAAAGGGCGCTTGAGGGGGATATGATTGAGACATACAAAATAATGCAGGGTATGAGTAAAGTGGATAGAGGGAAGCTCTTCTCCCTCATCAAAATACCAGAACTGGGTACACTCAAATTGAGTGCTGGGAGAGTAAGAACTGAAAAAGAAAAAATTTTTTTCACCCATCCTCAGAAGTCTATGGAACTCCCTGCCACAGGATGTGGTGATGGCATCTGGCCTGGATGCCTTCAAAAGGATTGGACAGATTCCTGAGGAAAAGTCCATCACGGGTTACAAACCATGATGGATGTGTGCTGATTTAAACCAGGGTATTCAAGGGCCAGATGCAGGGGCTCCTCAGGAGACAGATATCTTCTCATGTGCTCCCAAACGCATCTGGTGCACTTGAGATACAGGAAGCTGGAGTAGATGGGCCTTTGGCCTGATCCAGCATGGCTCTTCTTATCAAGATGACAAACATGGCACAAGTGTTACAGGTAACTACAGCTGCTCCCTCAGACTCCATTTTAATGAGTGCAGTATTCTGGGCTTTGAAGATTTTACAGTATTACTAGCTACTACTCTAGAAATAATAATCTAGTACCAATGTTCCTTTTTTATGTCAAAAATAAAGTCTCGTGCGCCGTCAGGCGCGCAGGCCGGTCAATCAGCCCTAGCTGAACTGCTCCAACCCAGAAACTTACCAGTGCTGTCTTCTTTCTCTTTCTCTCTCTCAGCAGTAGCTCTGCTTGGATTCACACCCAGGCTCAAATGCTGAGGCTCAAATGCTTCCTCAGGGGGAAAACACTTAGTGTAACTCCACCCCCAAGCTCAGTGGAAGGCCTAGTCTGGCACCACCCCTGCTTCCTAGCAACTTCCTTTGTTTAGCTGATTAATGGCTCTTTGTATTTAAATGAGCAGTTAAAATTAGCAGAGGCAGAGGTAAAACAGAGGTCAAACAGCCCTAGCTGAACTGCTCCAACCCAGAAACTTACCAGTGCTGTCTTCTTTCTCTTTCTCTCTCTCAGCAGTAGCTCTGCTTGGATTCACACCCAGGCTCAAAAGTCATGTAGGTTCAGTTCAGAAGCACCATGAGATCCTCATTTGACACTCCATGAATGAGGCTGCAATGATACTGAGTCCTTTACTCCCTGCTCTGCTTCCTTCTTCTCAAACTCCTCAGTTACCACTTGGACATGGTATAAGCAGGTGCCTCTATTTCAGGGGTGGGGAACCTTTGATGCACCAGATGTTTTGTGGACCACAACTCCCACAATATGTTACCATTTTGCAATATATAGGCTCGGAATTCTGGGAGTTGCCATCCAAAACATCTGGAGGGCCAAAGATCCCCCACCCTTGCTCTGTTTAGTGTTTCTTACTTAGCCTTCTCCCCAAAGGGCTTCCTTTGTCTAGAAAGATATAGGCTGGGAAGGATAGGTTGCCTGCTCTACAGCCACCTGGGACTTGCTGGAATCGCTCAGGCTTCCTCTTGTCCTTTTCATTCCTAAACAATTAAATCAACACCAAGGAATTTCAAGCATCCTTTAGAAAAACACTGCAAAATTCACCTAAAGTTAATCATACCTTCATTTTCAGAGCCAGTGGAATATCATGGATAGAGTGTCGGGACCTTGGAAGACCTTGGTTCAAATCCTGTTCTGCCATGGAAACTCAATGGGGGTATGCAGCTCCTTAAATATTTATTTATTTATTATTTATTTATTTAAATACTTATATCCCGCTCCATCTTCCCAACGGGAACTCTGGGCGGCTAACAGCGCAAGAAGCTAAAAAGCTAAAAAGGCTAAAAGCTAAAAATAACAAGGCCACCAAGCAAGGGCAGCGGAAGGCAAGATGGCGGCAGACGGTAAGAGCAAAGAAAAGAAAGAGAAACTAACTAATGAGGACACCAAATGCTTCTTTGAAGAGGAAGGTCTTCAAAGCCCTCTTAAAGGTGGGCAGGGACTCCAGCAGGCGCAGCTCAGGAAGGAGATGGTTCCAGAGCGAGGGCCCCACCACAGAGAAGGCGCGGTCCCGCGTACGCGTTTTCTGCGCCTTTCTGGGTGTGGCCACTCTCAAGGAGCGCGCCTGCGACGATCTTGTGGGTCTGGATCCGGATGCCCTCAGGGAGATGCGCTCCGCCAGGTATCCTGGTCCCAAGCCGTGGAGGGCCTTGAAAACCAAGACCAGAACCTTGAACCTGATCCGGAAGACAACGGGGAGCCAATGCAGGCGGACCAGGACTGGGGTGATGTGCTCGAATCTACGAGCACCCACCACCAGCCTGGCCGCCGCATTTTGCACCCGCTGTAAGCTCCGGACCAGGGTCAAGGGCAACCCCACGTAGAGGGCATTGCAATAGTCGATCCTCGAGATCACCAGGGCCTGCACGACTGTCCTCAGGGAGGACTCGTCAAGGTACTGACGGATCTGGGCGATCCTGCGGAGATGGAAAAAAGCGGCCCTGGAGACGGCCATCACCTGGGCTTCCAGGGAGAGGGCCGAATCCAGGACCACGCCCAGATTCCTGGCCCTGTCTGTAGGCTGGAGGGAAGTACCCCCCAGACTAGGGAGGGGGCCATTGTACCGAGACGAAGGCGCCCAAGAACAGAACCTCCGTCTTCTCCGGATTAAGCTTGAGCCGGTTATCTCTGGTCCATTCCAGTACGGCCTCCAGGCACAGATCGAGGGAGCGAACCGCCTCCTCTGCAGACGTAGAAAAGGAGATATAGAGCTGCGTGTCATCAGCGTACTGATGACAGCGAACTCCATATCTCCTGATGACCCCCCCAGCGGCCTCATGTAAACATTGAACAGCATGGGGGAGATTGCCGACCCCTGGGGCACCCCACAAGGGAGAGTCCAAGGAGCCGACAAGACATCCCCCAGCTGTACCCTCTGAGTCCGGCCGCCAAGGAAGGAACGGAGCCAGGCCAAGGCCTGACCACCAATTCCCGCCTCAGCGAGCTGGGCCAGAAGGTTACCGTGGTCGACGGTATCAAAGGCTGCTGAGAGATCAAGGAGGACGAGCAGGGAGGAACTCCCCTGTCGGCCTCCCTGAGGAGGTCATCCTGCAGAGCGACCAGGGCGGTCTCGGTTCCGCCAAGAGGCCTGAATCCAGACTGGAAGGGGTCCAGGATATGATTTAACTCCAGGTATGACTGGAGCCGGACAGCAGCCACCCCCGACAACCTTGCCCAGGAATGGAACAATGGCGATCGGACGGAAGTTGGAAAGATCGCCCGTCCGCCAAGCCAGGTTTCTTAAGAATGGGTTTTACCACGGTCTCCTTCAGGCGGGAAGGAAAACAACCCTCCCGAAAGGAGGCCGTGGTGATGGAAGAAAACCACTCTGGCATGTTCCCCTCGGCAGATTTTATAAGCCAAGCTGGGCAAGGGTCAAAGGGAGTGGCCGCCGGCAACGAGCCATAGCTCTGGAGGCCTCCGCTGAAGAGACCAGCCCGAACTCGTCCAGGAGGGGAGAACGGAGGGGTGAGGCACTGGAAGACCGAAAGGATGGACTAGAGCAGCTGGGGGGGCAAGTCGGAACGGATGGCCTCAATTTTTGATCTAAAATGGGCTGCAAATTGCTCACTAGTGAAATCACTAGGAGGAGGCCGCAGCTGACTGGGATTGGAGAGGTCTCGAACCACCCGGAATAACTCCGCCTGGCGGCTCGAGGCCTCCCCAATTCTCAGGGAGGCATAAGATCTTCTAGCGTCCCTGATCGCGCGAAGATAGCGGCCAGTCAGCTGTTTAAGGGCAGCCCTATTCACTTCCGTCCGGTTCGCCCTCCATATGACCTCCAGTCTCCTACGTTCTTGCTTCATCGACCGCAACTCCTCCGTGAACCACAGGGAGGAGCGGCCTCGACATCGTAGGAGACGCTTAGGGGCGATCCGGTCTATCGCCCCGGCGGCACCAACATACCACCTTTCCACCAGGGCATCAACCGGATCGTCTGCCAGACCGCCAGAGAGCTCCCCAAAGGCCTCCATAAACCTTGTTGGGTCCAGGAGCCTACGGGGGCGAGCCCAGGTGTAAGAAGGGCGCTCCCCGCGGGGTGGGGGGGCGATCGACAGGGAAAATTTTAGCAGGTAATGGTCCGACCATGACACGGGCAGGGGCAAGATGTCCCCAACCCCCATACACGAATCCGGCGACATGGAGGAAAAGACCAGGTCTAGGGTGTGGCCAGCTCTATGGGAGGGGCATAAAACATGCTGAGATAAGTTCATGGAAGCCATGGATTCCATGAATTCCAGAGCCGCACCAGAGAGTTCCCCCTCGGCATGCAAGTTGAGGTCCCCAACCACCAAAAGGCGGGGCGACCTCAACAAAGCAGCCGAGATGAACTCAGCGATCTCTGGTAGGGATTGTGCTGGGTTGCGGGGAGCACGGTACACCAGCACAATGCCAGACTTATCTCGCTGACCCACAGATAGATGGAGGCATTCCACCCCAGAACACACCATCGTCGCGGACCTGCTAACGTAAAGGGATTCCCTGAAAACGATGGCCACCCCACCCCCCTACCCTCCGATCTGCCTGCCCACTGAACCTGAAACCTGGGTGGGCACAGGAGAGAGAGGGAGGCCCCGCCCTCCGTGCCCACCCAAGTCTCGGTGATACACGCCAGGTCGGTGCGCTCATCCAGGATGGAATCAAGGATGAGCGGGGTCTTATTGTGCACCGACCTGGCGTTAATCAGCAGGCAGGTCAGACCGGAGGCGCTGGCGGGATGGCACCCAGGTAGATGGCGGTGGACGAAGGGATCAGAACGGGGGGACAGGCCTTAGATGCCGGACCCTAGTTCTTCTTACCCGACCGATCCCACCGTCCAGAGCGTACTCCCACGGCCAGACACCACAGAGATACGAGTCCCTGCCGACATGGTGGCCTAGGAAGGGGAAGAGAAAAAAAAACCAAACAGTTACAATGTTATAAAAGCAATACAATTAACAACAACAAAAGTACACTACAAGAAGTATAATATATATATAATGAAAACTATAACAAAACGCGATAAAACTAAAAAACACAGTAAAAAAGGAAAATACAAAAGAGATTAGGCACATAGCCAGAGCAGTGTGGAGGAGCAAGGAGGGGGGGTGGGGAAAGAAGATACAGAGACGAGGTCGGCTGGTGGCACAGAGGGGGTGGAGCAAACCGACCTGATCGGGGAGCTACAGGAGGGGGGGTGAACAGGGGGGACAGGCGCTTCCAGAGCGTCGGGGGATACAGATCCAAGTCCGGACAGTCAGGAAAAATGGCCAATCCCCCCGAGGGTTCAGATTGAAATCCAAGGCCCCCGTCTGTGCCATTCCGCGGGCGGGTCCTCTACAGGGCGGCGATGGCAGGGCCTCAACGGCACCTGGGTGGGGTCTACCAGAGCGCCGACGGAGGTGGGACCGCAATGTCCACCAGGTCGCGCCGGCCTGCGGCAGTGGTTTCTCCGGGGCGGCAGCGGCGGTGGTGGGGCCGCGCCGACTCCCTCGACCGTGCCAGCCCGCAGGAGGAGCCTCTGGGGGGCGGCAGTGGCAGGGCCGCGGCGGCACCAAGACAAGGTCCTCCATGCCGCGGCGGCCTCCCAGGGGTGGCGGCAAAGGATGACCGCAGGAGAATTGCAGGCCGAGCAGGTGAGTACATCGGCATCTTGCCAACCAGCGAAGACAGTCTCAGGAACCGTACGCCCCTAAAACCCCCCTTCGAGGCCCTGGCAGGCCCAAAGGAAGAAAATTAGGCAGAAAGAACTCCCATACCTTGTTTCTTACAGGTTGTTGCAAGTCAGAATCCACTTGATGGCATGTAGTAGACATCACTTTCAAGGCAGGAAATAACAACTACCTTTCTTCTCTATGTAATAAATAGTGTAATAATTCCATACATATCCACTAGAACAGCGATGGCGAACCTCTTAGAGACCGAGTGCCCAAAACTGTGATTCAAAACCCACTAATGTTTCTGCAAAGTGCCAATACAGCAGTTTAACCTGAATACAGGTGGCTTTGAAGGGGCGATGTCGGGTGCCCACAGAAAGGATTCCAAGTGCCACCTTTGGCACCCGTGCCATTGGATCGCCATCGCTGCACTAGAACAACGGTTGAAAAATGTATTAAAACACACCAAAATAGGGCATCTTGTATCTTCCTCCTTCTCTTCCTCTGGTTACTTATCAATAGAAATTCATGGGACTTTATTGGGGGCTCATGTCCTTATGGTGGGTGGTCTATTGTTAAAATGCTTCACAGCTTCAGCACTCTGCTGGCCCGACCATTGTGTTAGCCAGCACCCAGGAAGTGTCCACAAATTGTATTCTCCAAGGCTTTCATTGGTAGGATATGATGGCTGTTGCGAGTTTTTCAGGCTGTTTGGCCGTGTTCTGGAGGTTTTTCACCCTGACGTTTCACCAGACTCTCTGGCTGGCATCTTCAGAGAGCAAGGAGCTCAGGGAACTGGGAGTTCTCTCCGCACTCTATACTCCAGACCCCAAAGAGAACTCTTAGTTCCCTGAACTCCTTGCCCTCTGAAGATGCCAGCCACAGATTCTGGTGAAACGTCAGGAAGAAAAACTTCCAGAACACGGCCAAACAGCCCCAAAAAACTCACAGCAACAGTCAATAAATTGTTCTCCCATTTATTTATTTATTTTATTTATTTATTATGGAGCTTATATACCGCCCGTCTTCCTAGAGGGGAACTCCGGGCGGTTTACAACAAATTAACAGAACAGTAGATTACAATAACAGCAAAATAAATTAAACTAATAAAATAAGCAGCAGAGCAGTAATACCAGAGATACAGATGGTGGGAGAAAAAAAAACTGTTCAGGTCACCCAAACGCCTCCCGGAAGAGTAAGGTTTTCAATGCCTTCCGGAAGGCAGGCAGGGACTCTGCTAGGCGCACTTCTGCTGGGAGATGATTCCACAAGGTCGGGCCAGCGACAGAGAAGGCTCGAGTATGGGTGGAAGTTCTCCGAGCCTCCCTGGGCATGGCCACACGCAGCATGTGCGCCCGCGACAACCTGGTCGGACAGGCCGAAGTTGACCGCAACGTTCCCTGTGCGGCAATCCCAAATGAAAATGGCGAATTTCGGAAGAGCCTACTGCTAAAGCTGTATAATGCCACCCCCAGCTCAAAGTAGAATTAACAATAAACCAAGGGTTTCAGAAGGATGAAAAAGTCTGCCAAGTCAGAGGAAAGAAGCACAAAGAAAGATGGGAAGAATGCCACTTGGACATCATGAACAATCCCATTATACATTGGGGAATTCAGCATTCAGGCTGAATACCTCTCAGTTATCTCTGTGCCAGAACAGCATGTTCCTTGAACATGGAGGCACAGTTGTCAACGCATGTATTTTGCAAGGGTACTAGTCCTCCCTTTCCTGGTTTGTGACACGTGCCTAATTGGGTGTTAAGATGCATGCCTGGCCATGCATTTAATTGCATAACTGAGATGTCCCTTGTCCCCCAACACTCCCTGAGAAATCAATAAAACTAGCAACAGGTATCTAACTAAATTATATTGCTTTCACTAGGGCTCCTAGTTCAATCTGAAGTAGAGCTTGAAAAAGTTACTTTTTAGATCATAGTTTCCAGATTCTCCAGTTAACATGGCCATGGTTTTGGGCAATGGAATTCTGGGATCTGTGGGACAAAACAGTATTTTCCAAGCGCCGATCCTCGACACATGCACCCGTGCAGTCCAACAAGACTTACTCCTAGATTAAGTGGGTACAGCTATAGCTGCTTTGAGCTAGAGTGGGGGGGGGAGAGGGGATGAGATAATTTCTTAGACAGAAGTATTTAAAGGATCCATCCAAAGAAAGAGAAAGCAGCAGACTTTGTTGGCACAGGAGCTGTCTTAATTGTGCACTGCACTTGACACCTATGTCCTTAAAAATCTAAACTTTTAACTTTAAGTCCCAGAAGTTGGAATGGAATTGATTTAATGATCCAACTGGCTGTTTCCTACAGTGGTGCAATCAATGTGAAGAAAATTTACAGTGCTTACAGGTCAAAGCCCACACACTGCAAGAGATTTTCGTGTAAATCTTCTAGATAGGTTTAAGATGGTTGCTGTTATTTTTGTAACCTTCATGTGAACCATAACTTCCTCGTCAGGCACTTCATAATCTACCTTTGAGACGTCAAGTCCCCAGAAGCTAAACGATTACACTCAGCTCTTCCACTGTACAAAGCAGCCGCCTGGCCATCCCCGGGGGCCTTCAGGGCTGGTTCTTCAGAGAACAGAGCACATATTTTATCATTCTTCCTGCAAAATGAAGATATAACTTTCCCTCAAGAGCTAACGGCATCCTCTGGTTCACGGGGGGCCTGAGGACAGACGAGAGGTTTGACTGCTCAATTTGCTCAGGAACCTTCAAAGCCGAGCAGCTTTTCAAAAGCGACCATCCACCCATCAACACGACTCAGGATTCAAATGTTCAAATAGAGTTTTAAAATGATACACTTGACTTTCAATGTCAAAAGTGTCTCGTATTCAACACCAGATATTCTGAGGCAGAACCCCCCCCATAAGCAACCTCTATCCATCCCAAGCAGTAAGAAAACAGAGTAGACACCTGACAATTGACCCTCTTTTCATGGCCCCAGCTTTCCATCATGGCCTCTTCCAGCAGCCGGAGGCTCAGGTGAGGAGGCAGGATGGGGAAACCGCCCGCACGGCTGTTCAGTGGCTGGCTGCCAGAGGAGGCCAAGAAGGGAAGCCCGGGCTTCCTACCCAAACTAGGCATCCAGCCCATGAGGACTACTGGGCTGGGGTTTGGGTGCTGGTGAGTGGGGCAGCTGACCAGGGGAGGGGGGGACAGGACACAGGCAACACCTATATAGCGCTGCACCAACACATTTTCCTTATCTGGTCAGAATTGCTTCAAGCCTATCTCCTACTGCTCCACAAACAAGATTCTTAGCACCCTCTGCCCATTGAAGGACTTTTCCAGGACTGGGGGCCATGGCTTTAGTATATTAAGTCATGCTAAAGATTTGCCTGGGGAAGTTAGCTTAAGTGAAGTGGTTTCCCGTTGCCTCCTTCGCTGCCATTACTGGCCATTATGTCAGCCACCCTTTATGGATCAGTTGTTGCTTGAAGCCGCCCACTGTACATAAGAACGTAAGAACATAAAAACAGCCTTGCTGGAACAGGCTACAGTCCATCCAGTCCAGCATTCTGCCTCACACATTGGCTCAACATTTGCTTCAGGGTATTCCCAGGCAGATGTCTTCACATTACATTAAATACCTGGGTTTATGAGTACTGTACCTTAGTTTACAAGTGCTTTGCAAGACAAGCAAACATTTCTGGTCAATTTTGCCTTGATCAGTGAGTGATATCTTGCAAATGAACACTGGATCATAAGAACATAAGAAGAGCCATGCTGGATCAGGCCAAAGGCCCATCTAGTCCAGCTTCCTGTATCTCACAGCGGCCACACCAGATGCGTTTGGGAGCGCATGAGACTAGATATCTTTCTCCTGATACCACTCCCCTGCATCTGGCCCTTGAAGTACCCTGGTTTAAAGCCTAGAGATGCCAGTGGTGGCGCTCTCTCTCCCTCCCTGCTGGATTATGGGGGATTGTCTGTTCCATCTCAGGCAAACGTCAAAAGCAGGGGGAGGAGGGAAGAGTAGAGGCTTTGCTTGCACCAGTCAGGAACGTGCAGGTTAGGGTTTTATTATTCTTTGTATTTATATTTTTAATTAATTTGTTTCCAATATTGTTTCTTACTTTTCAAACAATTTCTAGTCATGAGGCAGCTAGTCAAGTGTGCATACAGTAACCCCCCATCTATTGTGGGGGTTAGGGACCAACATGACCCACAATCATTGAAAATCCGCGATATGAAGATGAAGGTTGGATCGGGCCTGGGGGAGTGGCATGCAATGTTTAAACATTGTGCACCACTTCTCCCAACCCCCCAAGATGCGGGGAAGCGGCGTGCAATGTTTAAAATGCTTAAAGACATGTTAAACATTGTGTGCTGCTTCTCCCATCTCCTCGGGGTACAGGGGAGTGGCACACAATGTTTAAAATGTCTTTAAGCAATGGAGACAAGGCTCCATTGCTTAAAGACATGTTAAACATCATGTGCTGCTTCTCCCACCAACTAACCCCCCAGGGTGCAGGGGAGTGGCATGTGATATTTAAAATGTCTTTAAGCAATGGAGTCTTGAAGTTGAGTCATGGCTACTGGACTTCTTTTTGAGAGATAGAAACATTTCGCTGCTCATCCAAACAGCTTCCTCAGTCTGAATACAGCTAGTGCGAGTCCTCCATCTTATAGTCAGTCAGCTTTGATCTCTTGTCACCCTGGTCTGAATTAGGCTCATAAGATGAACAATGGCCTGAATAGGCTTGTTAGGGAGACAATAGTATCCATAGCCTTAAGGTGAACAATGGCCTAAGGTGCTGAAACCTATCAAGAATGGGTCGTAGCTATGGCCTTGTTGGTGAAGGCTTTTTGATTTGTCTGGGTATTTTGGAAAGCACACTCTGATAAGTAGCAGATAGACTATGCCTGAGGCCACCACCTCTGTTGAGGGAGGGGGTTTCAATGCTCCCATGAATGGCTTCCCTTACTCCTCTCTCAAACCACCTATCTTCTTTGTCTAATATGTGTACATCCTCATCTTTGAAAGAGTGCCCTTTGTCCTTCAAATGGAGGTGTACTGTTGATTCTGGTCCTGAGCTGTTACCCCTCCTATGTTGGGCCATCCTTTTGTTTAATGGCTGTTTAGTTTCTCTACTTGGCTCCATTGCTTAAAGACATTTTAAGACATTTACATGTGCCGCTCACATGTCGTGTGTTGTTTAAAATGCCTTTAAGCAATGGAGCCAATGCTTGGCTCCATTGCTTAAAGACATTTTAAACATCACATGTCGCTTCTCCCGACCCCCCCCCCCGGTGCGGGCGGAGAGGCATGCAAAGCCTCCATGGAGGCTAGCCCTGGGCTCCAGCTGATTGGTGCTGGGGTGGGAGAGAAAAACCTTTCAGGTTCCACTGTACTGTGGTCCCTCGATATAGTGGGACTGCAGTATATGAACCACGAAAGGGCGGGGGGCCACTGTAGGGCTACACATTGCATTTTATTATTATCACATTAAAAACACGGAGTAAAATCCAGTTGCAATTCCCAAGCACAGCAGATTCTGCAGCCGAGTACCTAAACCATGGTGTGGACGTGGACTTCTAGCCAACTTCTTTTGTGAGTACATTGTGTGGTCTATGGGTCCCCAGAATGAATCATCTGAGTTTCTTATGGAGAAATTTGTATTGATATACAAGTGCTTTGAATTACAAGCATGTTTCCAGAATGGATTATACTTATAAACCAAGGTATTACTGTACCAAGAAATTTGGTAGTATGCGGTATCATAGCCATACAAAAATCAGAAATAGAAGTGGCCAAGAATATGTTCAAAAGTGTAGAATGTCAGCTGCAACAGAAAGTTAAAACTGGCTTTTAGGTGGTGCCTTGCACAGTGCTGCGTGTTCTCAATAGAACTGCATGGCACAGAAACATGGTATTTAGCAAAAACATATATTTATTCTAAAAAGAAAAGCATTTGAAATGTAGATTTATTGCAGAACAATAAAAATTTCATGGATGGGAGTGGGTGCCTTACAATGGCAATTAAAGTAAGCAAATAAAGGTGTTAAAATTATAAAAGTGATAAAATCATTCAATGTGGAAATTAAAAACACTGTAATTATAAATGTGAAAGAAATTGTATGGGTTGTTACAACTGATCCTAGAGATGGGCATGAAAAGGAAATATAGTGTTTCGTTTTGTTTTGTTAGTAGTTTTGTTTTGTTTGTAACAAATTTTTAAAGTAGTTTTGTTATGAAACAAAATGAAAAGCTATGCTCCCTTGGGTCTTAGAGGCACCAAAACCTCTGGGGAGCTTCTTCAAGCTCTTCCCTGTAAGCCCCTGAAATCTGGAGAGAGTTGAGGCTCAGGGGCTGAGTTATTAAGCTCTAAAGGGGGTACTGTAATCTTGTGGTTCAGTTTCTCAAAAATAAAACTAAGTCAGAGAAGCTCAAGAATAAGACAAAGTCAGAAATTTCCCAAAAATGAGGCTAAGTCAGACAAAAATGAGAAGTTTTCAGCGCTGAGTTTATTGAGCAAAAGCAAAGTGCAAGACAGAAAACCTTTTGCAAAAGGACGCAAAAGGGGTCCCCGTCTTAGTTGAGAGAAGACCCTGAACACTCTTTTCCAGGGTTTTTATACATTTTCAGACCCTTCCAGACCCTTCCTTGGTCACTCTCGGACAACCACACCTTCAATACCACCCATAAACTGTCTATCTCTCGCTAGTCCCACCTGCATACCCAAAGCTTCATAAGTTCACTTTACTTTCTCTTTTTGCTCAGTTCAATTTTACAGCTTGCTGTTACCACACCTGTTTCTGTTTAGCTTCTGTCTGGGCATCAACAGGAAAACCACAGTGTCTCTTGCTGCACAATACACTTTACCTTGGCAATTAAGATTACAAGATAGCTTTTACATTTGCTATTGATAATATGTTGTATCAATAAGCTTATTAGCAGGCATGATTATATATTTTCATTTATCACAGTACCTCTAGGGGAAAAAATTCAACTGAATGGGGAAGCCACAATACCCCTCCATCCATGGGTGAGTAATTAGCGGGTTTGCTTCCAAATCCCAATTCAATTAGAATTTTTTTCCTAGGGGCACCCCCTTTGGAGCTTAATAACTCAGCCCTCTGAGCCCCAAACCTTTCTAAATTTGGGGGGTTTACAGGGAAGAGCTTGAGCTCCCCTGCCATTGATTCCTCTAGGATGAATTGTTTCATTTTTAGAGGAAAAATAGCATTTCATTTCATTTTGCAATGAAACATGTCCTACGGTTTCGTTACGTAACAAAGTAACGAAACAGCATTTCATTTTTCGCTTCGTGCCCATCTCTAACTGATCCTTCAAGATTCTTTTTCATGCATAGGTCAGTCGTACACCGCTAATCTTTCAAGGTGTTTCAGAAAGCATTTGCCATAGTCAAAGACACAATAAAAGCTTCTGTGTAAACCTGGACATATGGGTCAGGAGAAGAGGTCCAGTTATAAACTGTTAAATAGTTCAAAACCTAAACTGGAAATAAATGGGCGATTTTATGGTGCAAGGTTTCAACTAGAACTGGACCATGCCTGTTATAGCCTCACTTTTAAAAAATAGTTCATAAATGACTTACTGAGCAATGTTCTGGTAAGTTTTGAGACAAGCCTAGATTATTCAGAAGGGTAAAAATAAAAAAGCATTGTGAACTGCTTCCGAGGGATATCCCCAAACTTGAACAAGAAGCATTTAAATGGGGTGCGGTCAGCAAGCGTTTGTGAGTCTGAAGCATTTTTTTTCTCATTATTTATTGGGCTTTTTACTGCTTTAACAACATTTTTCGGCTGACCTTGTTGATAACGTTATTAGCAGCAGAAAACTGACCTTGGGAGCTGTGCTTGGAGGCTGCTTGCAACTAAGGTGCCGGCTGCTTTGTTTACTTACTTAATTGTGATAAAGCTCCGGTGATTTTGAACTGCCCTCTCTGTGAATTCTGCAGCTCACTGAGAGCTTTCTTATGAGGAACTCAAATACAACTCTAACATCTGCTGAAGTATTGTTTTAAACAAACCTGAGTGAATACTACATATTTATTTACACTGTATGATATGGAAATCTTCGATCTCACCCTATCGCCTCCAGTGTTAAGGCAGCTGCAGCTGCAGTGCAATACTCCGATTTCAATTACGCCCATTTCTGATCTGGGAACCAGCAGAATACACAGCAGTAATCAGTTTTCCAAGCCTATGCAGTCTTCAGAGTGTGACCATAGTGATTTGTCTTTCCCATTTAATTTTAACATGCATTCTGCTAAACATGGCAGTAAAGCGGGACTCTACCCTGTGCATCCAAGGAAACTGAGGCAAGTTAAGATGACTGACTATATTACCTCCCAGAAAGTCTTAACAATTGGCAAAGAGAATCCTATTTCTCCTCACATTGACTTATCTGATAGCCTTTTGATGAATGATCAGCTACTGGAAGGACATCAGTCAATTGGTAGCCTGCTAAGCAGCACAGTGAATGCAGACTTTGGCAAGTTAAACATGTCAGATTTTGTGTCTGATCCAGTTTTGGGCCTAGAGGGTCCGATGCAATCGAATGAGCCAATCTTTGGTCCAAGGGAGGTAAACTGTACAAATGTTAAGAAGCCGGAAATTATAGATACCACATTTATAACAGGGAACCATGATTCTTTTCATTCCTGCACACTAGTCTCCTTGGCCTCTGCTAAATCAACCACACCAAAGGTATCAGACAGTTGCAGAATACAGTGCTTTTTAACAGAAATTAGAGATATATTAAAGGAAGTAAAGCAGTCCGTGTCTACCATAGAAGGTTACCTGAAAGAAAATAAGATGTGCCCAGAAGGAAATCCAGAAGACCTGTTGAACCAGAGACAGACCGTACATCCACACTGTCCATCCGATAAGATGAATTATTATAGTCTGTCACCCAAAACCATTGACAAAATTGACAAACTTTCACTGGAAGAACTACTTCTATGTGTAGGTCCTCAGACAGGGCGCAGGGGAACCCTAATGTCTCTGTACCAAACACAGTTGACTTTTTTCAAGCCTCCACTTGTAACTGTCTCTCCAAGCATAAAGCACATACCTTTGGGGAAGGCCCCTTCAAAGATCTGTGAGAAGGCTCCTGCCCATCCCCCAGTGGAAGACAAGTTGAAACATGTGAAGACAAAGAAGACAAAGGGGATCCGGAAACAAACATCCAAGAAAAGAAGAAGCATGAACTTCAAACCCTTATTTAAATTATTAGAATCTTCTGAGCATACAGTGAAAGGGAAGTCCTCTGGGGCTAATGTTCAGCAAGCTGATAGTCAAATTCCAGCATCATCAAATGACAATTCTAGAACCAAGAAGGCAAGGTTCCCTATGGATAGTGGTATCAAACAGCTCACGGACCCCACCATTTCAACTCCCATCCAATCCTCTACTCAGGGTCCCAACCCTCTGACTGGGGTTCATTACAGCCACAATCCACAAGGAAATTATCCACCATTCGATCCAGTTCGATCTCCAACTCGACAGTAGGGAACCCAATTCCAGTCATCATAAGGAAAAGGAGTACGAATGTAAGATTTAACAAGAGGAGAAGTAGGTGGAACAATGAATTTCCAGGTCGAGTTAACTCCTGTGGACGTCAGACCCACATCCCTGGCATGGTATATGATTACAGTTCAGTTTGACATGGAGATGGGAGATGCTCTCAGGGAAGGATGTTCCAGTGGTCCCTGTGTGCGAAGGTGCTGGAGAGAGACTCTGTGAGGCTGAGCTTTGTGATGCTGAGCTCATTGCAACTAGTGACACAGGAATTGATGTTAACATGCAGAGTTATTTTAAAATAGATAGATTGTTATCTCCCACTCAGTTAGATCCCACTTCATCCCATGGCTTTGGTAATGTTTCTCCTCTTACTCAATTAACAGCTCTGCCACACCCTACTTTTCATCATAAGAGATCTGTAATTAAATGTTTGTCCTGGAACAATTCCAAAGCAGAACAATTAAACATACCAGTCGGTATTGTTTCATGGAACATAGCTGGGTGGAAGGCAAGTGGAAATAATATGAGGGTAAAGTCTTTTCTATCCAACTACTCAATATTAGCACTTCAAGAAACATGGCTCCTTGAAACTGAAAACCTAGTAGTGCCAGGTTTCAAAGCATGGGTAAATCCAGCACAGAAAATAAATGGGAAAGGAAGAGCCATAGGGGGGTTAGCTGTTCTTGTGAAGCAAGATTTAGGTTGGGAGAGTAGTATGGTTGAGTCACTTACCTCTGACAAAAATGTGTTGACAGTTAAGATGCAGACTCAAGATCTGATGATTATTCTGGTAAATGTGTATATTCCACCTGTCTCATCCCAGTATTATGCTCCTGATATATGGTTACATTTGGAACTATTGTTAGAAGATCTTAGAATAAGATTCCCAAATGTGTTGCCTATAATATTGGGTGATTTCAATGCAAGAATTGGAAATGACCTGTCGAAAATTGCGGAGAAATGTGGAATTTTTGATTTGATTTGATTTGATTTATTTAGCTTGTATGCCGCCCACTACCCAAAGGTCTCTGGGCGGCTCACAATAAGAATAAACAGTTAAAACATCAAATACAATAAAATTAAAACAATTAAACATGTAGATGCAATAAATACAATACATTAAAAACACACGACTAAAATTGCCATCAGGGCCCACAATCATTAGTTAAAAAACTTTTGGAATAGGAGAGTTTTTACCTGGCGCCGAAATGTTAGCAACGTCGGTGCCAGGCGAGTCTCATATGGGAGGGTATTCCATAGTCTGGGGGCAGTTGCTGAAAAAGCCCTATTCCTGCAAGCCATCCCCTTCACCTCCTTAAGGGATGGCTCTTTCAGGAGGGCTCCCTGACTAGATCTTAATTGCCGGGTAGGTTCATATGGAAGGAGGCGGTCCTTCAGGTATCTAGGTCCTAAGCCGTTTAGGGCTTTATATGTCAAAACAAGCACTTTGAATTGGGCTCGGGCAGCAACTGGTAACCAGTGAAGGTTATACAGAATCGGCGTGATGTGTTCCTTGGTGGCCCTACCACTCACCAGCCGTGCCGCACGATTCTGAACCAGTTGCAATCGCCGAACCGTCTTCAGAGGCAGCCCCACGTAAAGCGCATTACAGTAATCTATACGGGATGTTACCAGTGCATGTGTAACTGTCATGAGGCTCCGTTCATCTAGGTAGGGGCGCAGCTGGTATATATTCCGCAGCTGGAGAAAGGCACCCCTGGCCACCGAGTCCACCTGGGCTTCCAGAGTTAGACCGGGGTCCAGGAGCACCCCAAGCTACGGACCCTGTCCCTTAGGGGGAGTGCAACCCCATCCAGAACAGGGAAGTGGCCCTCTAGCCTGTCTGACGAAGCACCCACTAACAGCACTTCCGTCTTGTCTGGATTGAGTTTCAATTTATTAACCCTCATCCAGTCCATTATCTGGCCCAGACACGAGTTCAGAACAGAAACCGCCTCACCTGGATTGGTGGAGAACGAGAGGTAGAGCTGAGTATCATCAGCATATTGCTGACTCCTCAGCCCAAACCTCCTGATGACCTCTCCCAGCGGTTCCATGTAGATGTTAAACAGCATGGGGGATAGTATTGAGCCCTGTGGAACCCCATGACGTAAACGCCAAGGGGCAGAGCTACTATCCCCAGCACCACCTTCTGGACACGGTCAGCCAGGAAGGATCGGAACCACCGCAAAGCGGTGCCTCCAACTCCCAACCTGGCCAGCCTATCCAGAAGGACACCATGGTCGATGGTGTCGAAAGCCGCTGAGAGGTCCAGGAGTATCAACAGGGTTGCACTCCCCCTGTCTCTCTCCCGGCAAAGGTCATCGTACAGGGCGACCAAGGCAGTCTCTGTTCCAAAACCCGGCCTGAAACCAGATTGAAATGGATCTAGAAAATCCGTTTCATCCAGCAGCGCCTGAGCTGTCCGGCCACCACCCGCTCCAACACCTTGCCCAAATAAGGAAGGTTCGCTACTGGTCGGTAGTTGACCACCAGTCCTGGGTCCAGGTTAGGTTTTTTTAGGAGTGGTCTGATTACTGCCTCTTTTAAGGCAGCAGGGACCACTCCCTCTCTTAAAGAGGCATTTACAGCTTCTTGGACCCAGGTGCGAACCCCCTTGGCAGATCTTTCAATTAGCCAAGAAGGGCAAGGGTCGAGCAGCGTGGTGGTGGAACGGACAGATCCAAGCACCCTGTCCACATCCTCGGGTCTCAACAATTGAAACTCATCCAATAACACTGGACCTAAGCACGGTGCACTGGACACATCCCTTGATACTGTATCAATAGTGGAGTCCAGTTCACTGCGAATCTGAGCAGTTTTTCCCTCAAAGTGAACAGCAAACTCCTCACAGCGTGCCGCCGAATGGTCCTGGGCCTCCACCCTATCTCCTGGCTGAAGAAGTTCCCGGGCCACCCGAAACAGCTCCGCTGGACGGCACTCTGAGGAAGCAATACGGTTGGCGAAATACTGCCTTTTCGCCAATCGTATAGCCACGGAATAGGCTCGATAATGGGCTCTAAGCCGTGTTTGATCAGACTCACTGCGATATTTTCTCCACTTGCGCTCCAGCCGTCTCCCCTCCCGTTTCATTGCCCGCAACTCAGATGTATACCACGGAGCTGTCCGGGCTCTGCGTAGGGGGAGAGGGCGCTTAGGTGCGATCATGTCAACTGCCCGGGTCATCTCCCTATTCCATAAGGTGACCTGAGCTTCGACAGGAGCGCCGATCATGTCAGCTGGATAATCCCCAGAGCTTTCAGGAAACCATCCGGATCCATTAGTCTCTGAGGGCGGATCAACTTAATGGATCCCCCACCCTTGCAGAGGGTTGGAGTAGCTAATAGCCTAAACTTGACCAGGAAGTGGTCTGACCATGACAATGGAGTCAAAGCCAACCCCTCCACATCCAAACCACCATCCCCAGTCCCGTTGAGAATACTAGGTCCAGGGTATGACCCTTCTCATGTGTTGGGCCGATGACATGTTGAGACAGCCCCATGGTTGTCATGGCGGCCATGAAGTCCTGAGCTGCTCCAGTTAAGGTAGCCTCGGCATGGATGTTGAGATCCCCAGTACCAACAGTCTGGGGGTCTTCAATACCAGGTCCGAGACCACCTCTGTCAGCTCAGGCAGGGAGACTGTTGGAATGCAGCAGGGTGGGCGGTACACCAACAGAATCCCCAATCTGTCTCGTGAGCCCAACACACAATACAGGCCCTCCAGACCTTTTCCCAAGGAAACAGGAAGCCTGGCCAAGGAAATGGAACTCCTGTAGACTATAGCAACTCCACCTCCCCGGCCCACCGGGCGACACTGGTGCTGGACTGAGTACCCAGGTGGGCATAGCTGGGAAAGGGGGACTCCACCCTCCTCTCCCACCCAGGTCTCAGTAATACATGCCAGGTCAGCACCCTCATCCAAAATGACATCATGGATGAGGGTGGTCTTATTTTGTACTGACCTGGCATTTAATAACAGCACCGTGTGGCTCGTGGGCTTGCTGACATGGTCACCTGATTCCTTCTGGCTAGAAGTGGGACCAGAAGGGGGGATAGATGTAAAATATCTAACCCCTCTTCTCCTACGCAGGCATGTTCCACTCCTACCACCATACCTTCCCCTACCCAGCACAATTTCAATGGCTGCCCCTCCATTGCCCTCCCCCTTCCTGTTCTTTCAGTTCCATTGCGGGTCCCAACCACCTACACCTAATGGCAAAAAAAAAAAAAAGCAAAAATAAAAATAAAAAACAAAACAAAAACAGATGCACCTAACAATTCAGCTAAAAAGCCTTAGGTGGGAGTCCCTCTTCTTCAGCCCCGCCCTTCTGATGTTGTCTGGCCCTGCCTCTCCAGGTGTCCCTCTCACCGACACCAGAGTAGCAGGGAAGGAGCAGTCGAAGAGGAAAGGCAACTCCTCCAGGCTTAGTCCTGTAGCAGCAGCAGCAAGAGTGTTTGCTGGATGATGTTGTGGCTGCCAGGAGCTGAGGTCAGCTAAAAAGCCTTAGGTGGGAGTCCTCTTCTTCAGCCCCGCCCTTCTGATGTTGTCTGGCCCTGCCTCTCCAGGTGTCCCTCTCACCGACACCAGAGTAGCAGGGAAGGAGCAGTCGAAGAGGAAAGGCAACTCCTCCAGGCTTAGTCCTGTAGCAGCAGCAGCAAGAGTGTTTGCTGGATGATGTTGTGGCTGCCAGGAGCTGAGGTCAGCTAAAAAGCCTTAGGTGGGAGTCCCTCTTCTTCAGCCCCGCCCTTCTGATGTTGTCTGGCCCTGCCTCTCCAGGTGTCCTCTCACCGACACCAGAGTAGCAGGGAAGGAGCAGTCGAAGAGGAAAGGCAACTCCTCCAGGCTTAGTCCTGTAGCAGCAGCAGCAAGAGTGTTTGCTGGATGATGTTGTGGCTTCCAGGAGCTGAGGTCAGCTAAAAGCCTTAGGTGGGAGTCCCTCTTCTTCAGCCCCGCCCTTCTGATGTTGTCTCGCCCTGCCTCTCCAGGTGTCCCTCTCACCGACACCAGAGTAGCAGGGAAGGAGCAGTCGAAGAGGAAAGGCAACTCCTCCAGGCTTAGTCCTGTAGCAGCAGCAGCAAGAGTGTTTGCTGGATGATGTTGTGGCTGCCAGGAGCTGAGGTCAGCTAAAAAGCCTTAGGTGGGAGTCCCTCTTCTTCAGCCCCGCCCTTCTGATGTTGTCTGGCCCTGCCTCTCCAGGTGTCCCTCTCACCGACACCAGAGTAGCAGGGAAGGAGCAGTCGAAGAGGAAAGGCAACTCCTCCAGGCTTAGTCCTGTAGCAGCAGCAGCAAGAGTGTTTGCTGGATGATGTGTTTGCTTTGATGAAGATACTTTAGATTTAGATTTAAAATATTGGAATTCCCAGGATGAGAAGATAAATTATGCTGGTGTAAACCTGTTTAAGATGTTATATATGTTTGATATGCAAATATTAGGAAATAACAATAGCAATTCCCCATATCCATATACTTATTTTTCCCAAAGGGCAGGGAGTGTGCTAGATTATGTATGTATTCCAAGAATAAAGGTTCATTTATTCTCTGGCATAACTGTACACCCTATGTCAGACAGTGATCATCAGCCTATAATAGTGGAAGTAAAAGCTAAATCAGACCAGAGGAAAGTAAGTCCACATGATAAATGGCTAGCTCAAAGTTTAACTATACAAGGGGAGAGGAGACTGAAATGGCAAAAAGTGGATGTAAACAAAATTTCAGAATTTCAAAATTCAAGCTACTGCTTAAAATTAAGAAATATAATTCTAACCCCAGATGATAACATAAACACAGCTATGGAAGCATATTATCAAATCTGTGAGAACATAAGACCTTTTTAACAGCAGATTCACATCTAAAGCCACCAGAAGATACAAGGTCCCCATGGTTTGATAGGGAATGCAGATTGCGGAGAAAGGTATTGAGGAGACAGATGAGGAAAACTCAAACAATGTATGATCAGGAGACACATAATAATATGTTAAAACTCAGACGTGAATATAAACAATTGATTAAATCAAAGAAAAGGCAGTATCAGGAAAATATGTGGGCAGAGCTAGAAGTAGCCGCAACAGGGATAAATGTAACACATTTTTGGCACTTAGTGGCTGATAGAATCAATGAGGCAAAGTCTGTCATGGATATTCCTATCCCAGCTGCCACATGGGAATTATATTATAGAGAACTATTTAAGGAAGTGAAAGATGTAAAGCAGACTGACAAACTTTTAGAAAATGAAGAGCCAAGTCTAATTCCTCAGTGGTCACCTGTAACAATGATTGAGATTAAAACGCTTATCCAGACACTGAGAACCAATAAAGCCCCAGGAGAGGATTTCCTACCCCTGAATTATTTAAGAACTATTTAGACTGGTGGGCCCCTATATTGTCTGGATTGTTTACTCATATAAATAAGACAGGCTGTATACCTATAGGCTGGAAAATGAGTATCATCATCCCACTATTTAAGAAAGGCAATCAATATGATCCCAGTAATTACAGGCCTATTAGCCTAATTGATATTCCAGCAAAAATTTATGCAAGACATCTCTTGAACAAATTAGAGGACTGGGAAGCAGAAAATTCCTTCTTTGTTGAGGAACAGTCAGGTTTTAGGAAGGGACGCTCAACCCTAGACAATTGCTTTATATTACAACACCTAATAAATAAATATACCTTTAAGGGGGGGCAGCTTTTTGCAGCCTTTATTGATCTAAGTGGAGCATTTGATTCGATAAATAGAGGACGCCTCTGGGAAAAATTGGCAATGAGAAATATAGATCCAAGATTATTGCTATTGCTGAAAGCAATGTATACAGAAACCACACTGAAGGTGAGAACAGGTTTAAATTTTGCATTGACAGACTCTGTTCCAACATATAAGGGGGTCCGCCAAGGATGCATCCTATCTCCATTTTTATTTAATTTTTATATAAATGATGTGGTGCCATTTATACACAATCAGAGTTATCATATGCCTAAGATTCTAAACAGAGAAGTAAATATATTATTATATGCTGATGATATGATATTGCTATCAACAACCCAAGTGGGTATGAGAAAACTTTTGAAAAGGTTTAATATCTATTGCCAAGAAAATGATTTATGCATTAATAATGATAAATCCAAAGTGGTGGTATTCGGCAAAAGAAGAAAAACTCATAAGTGGTCTATAAATTCTAAAGACTTACAGCAGGTTAAATGTTACTGCTACCTTGGCATTAACTTTGAGGCATCTGGATCCTGGGCATCGCAAATAAAGAAAAATACATTAAAAGCACGGGCCAGTTTACAATCGGTTAACAAACTCTTAAACTACAGTTACCCAGGCACTTTAACCCCAATTTTAAAAATTTTTAAAGCTAAGATAATTCCTATGTTAATTTATGGTGCTGAAATATGGGGTTTTGCAAACCTTAAGAAAATTGAACAGATTCAAACACAATTTTACAGGGCTATCATGGGAGTTTCACGTTCTACCCCTGCACATGTAATAAGAGCAGAACTTGGTGCAAAAACAATTTCAGGTCTGATTCTTGTAAGAATGGTAAAGTATTGGTGCAGAATAAGTAGCTTAAGTGAAGAAAGATTGCCCAAGATTTGTTTGGAGGAGCAGTGTGTTTCTAGGTATGAAAATTCATGGTTAAATAACCTGTTTAAGCTCTTTCCAAAATTTGGTTTTTCAGCTCAGGCTTTAAATCCTTCACATGAAGATACAATTCATATTTTTAAGCAAAGAGTTTTTGATGTTGAGGCACAGATGGATATATCTGCTGTTGCATCTACAACAACAACAAAATGGTTGGCTAATACAAAACAGCTGCATCATTATGAACAATATTTAACTGTCCCAATGAAAATGCAATATAGGAAGGCATATACTCGCTTACGATTTGAACAAATGGATACTATGATGAAATGGGGTAGGTTTCAGGGTATCCCTATAGATAATCGTTTATGTGTTTGTGGAAACCCTGCCCTCGAGGACTTAGCTCATTATGTATTAGACTGTCCCCTATATAGCAATATAAGAGAAAAATATTTACAGCACATTTTAAAGAAAGTGGAAAACAGAAGCATCTCAGAGAAACTGAGTTTTTATTACAAACATCCAATCTAGATATAATAAACAGAGTTGCAATATTTGCTTTTAAAGCCGCTATATGCAGAGCTAAATATTTGGATGGTATAGGTGTAAAGTGCTATAAAGATTTAGAAGTTTGAAGACAGCCTCTTAGAATGCAAATTAAATGTTTTATGTAAAGGTTTTAAAATTGTAAAGTAAATACTTTTTAGGGGATTTTAGTAAATTGGCTTACTAGTAAACAATATTTTATATTATATTTTAAAGCATTAATATTAAAATGTTTATTTTATTGTATAAATACAGATTAATATGGCATGTTAATATGGCTTGTTTGCAATGATCTGACGATTATGCAATAAATAGTTTTAACCTTTAACCATTTAAATGACAAATGGGTTTCAGTGTCAGAGCTGAAGTATTCCAATCTGTAGACACAACAAGTTGCAATGGCCAGCAAATCAGATAGCCCTAGAACATACATAAGAACATAAGAACATTAGAAGAGCCATGCTGGATCAGGCCAAAGGCCCATCTAGTCCAGCTTCCTGTATCTCACAGTGGCCCCACCAGATGCATTTGGGAGTGCATGAGACTAGATATCTGTCTCCTGATACCACTCCCCTGCATCTGGCCCTTGAAGTACCCTGGTTTTAAGCCTGGAGATTACACATCTCCATCATGGTTTGTAACCCGTGATGGACTTTTCCTCTAGGAATCTGTCCAATCCCCTTTTGAAGGCATCCAGGCCAGATGCCATCACCACATCCTGTGGCAGGGAGTTCCATAGACTTACAACGCGCTGGGTGAAAAAATATTTTCTTTTGTCAGTTCTTACTCTCCCAGCACTCAATTTGAGTGTATGTCCCCTAGTTCTGGTATTTTGAGAGAGGGAAAAGAGCTTCCCTCTATCCACTTTACTCATACCCTGCATTATTTTGTATGTCTCAATCATATCCCCCCTCAAGTGCCTTTTTTCCAGACTAAAGAGGCCCAATTGTTTTAGCCTTTCTTCATAAGGGAGGTGCCCCAGCCCAGTAATCATTTTAGTCGCTCTCTTCTGCACCTTTTCCAGTTCCACTATGTCTTTCTTGAGATGCGGTGACCAGAATTGTACACAATACTCCAGGTGGGGCCTTACTATTGTTTTGTATAACTGCATTATAATGTTGGCTGTTTTATTTTCAATCCCCTTTTTGATAATCCCTAGCATGGAATTGGCCTTCTTCACTGCTGCCACACATTGGGGAGACACCTTCATGGAGCTGTCCCCCTAAAAGGGCACGAGTCCCCCTAAATGGGGACTCGTCATAATGGCTATATTTGGTGGGCAGACAGGAGTCTTTCCCTCATTATTACACCAAGGGATTGCCATGGGCATCAGGTTGACACCAGTGATTAGAGAGACCATGGGAGAAATCCAGCAGGGCTTTCCTTATTTTCTGATAGTAATGGCAACTGCAGTTTTAAGGGTCAGGTTAGGGGGGAAAAGGAAGATAATTTGTTAACTTTGAGGTCTCAAGAACAAGAAGATCCAAGTGATGCAGGAGTATATGCATCCTTCTTTTTATTTTTTAAGTTTATATATTAATTATGCAAATATTTATTTACAAGCAGAGATGGGCACGGAACAAATTCACATGGTCATTGCTCAAAACAAACAAACAAACAAAACCCAAGGTGCGCTGGCCCTCAAAAAGCCCCTGCCGCCGCCACGGCCAGGATCGCCACCACTGCCGCTGCCGCCACCTGGTAAGTCGGACCCGAACCACTTCAGCTCAGTTTGGGTTCATACAATTTTTAAAAAAATCGTACAAACCCGAAACAAATTGAACCAATGGTGGACCCGAAACAGAAGAACCCGAACCATGGGTTTTCTGTTTCATGCCCACCTCTATTTACAAGACAACTTAAGAATTTAGGACAATAGCATCTCCTTACTTATACATTCTATAAGTCCAATATCCATCTCTATATACACCCACTAGTTCATCTTCTAATATAGTTAATTATTACACACACAAAAATAAATTCTTTTAAAATTTTATATGTATCCTTCTGAATGTATCTAAGGTATATTTTGATTCTGCAGGAGTATTAAAAGTTCCTTTGAATATGTTTCAAAAATATTATATCTCAAACCACCAATTCTCTACTGTACCTGGAAAAGAAAATAAACCTATGCAGGAATTATCCTTGTAAGTTCTCATATCTGAAGAAAGTGAAGGGGACAGTTGTGGGGACACCGATGATGATGTCTAGGAGGCTGCCATTCACTCCAAGGGCCATGCTGCTGCTAAGTCTCCCCATCCAAAGGTGTTCACATGCTGCTAATTTCATTTGGCGCTACAGAAACAGACACAGCAACTTTAACTCTAAAGGCCTTCATGTAATGGCTTCTCTTCCAGTTCCAGGAACAGAAGCCATTGTAGTTTTATGAAGGGGTATGGATCTCTAGAACGAAAGTACTAGCAGTGACACAAAACCACAGTTTTTTACAATAGCAGGGGCCCATCACAACATCAATGGCGTGAAGCCTTCTAAGGCAATAGGGGACTATAACTTAAACTTATCTAAACCTTTCTAAAGTTATAATTACTGTATGTGTTCATTTTTCATGGCAAGTTGCAGCTTACTTCTTACTTCTTAATTGTTCTGTCATTGTATGTTACAAGACGTTCTTATTGACATTCTGACAATGTGAAAGGAATATTCTTTTGTTTTAATATAAACCAAAGCACATATTTGTTCAAATTATGTGAATGTTCCAAGACAGAAATCTCTGTCATTGAGATTGATGTGTTCCTGGGAGAGTTATATTCTAGGCATGTGAAAGCATCATCTATAACTGATATTATACTGGAGTGACACCCTCTGAAAATGAAAATATTGCATGGTTCCTTCAAATGTTTCTTTCATGTCCTTGTGGAAAACATCCTTTGAGTCTGAGCTGTCTCTCCTCTTCATTTCTTCTTTGCAGGTTTCCCTACGGTAGCCAGAGAGATCTTTGCCCATAGCCTATGGCGGTTACTTCACGTCCGTTTTGTCTCTGTTAGTGTTGCGCTTAGGAGCGGTACAAAAAAAGTTACTTCACGTCAGGCACCATCCAAATGAATTTGCTCAAGGAAGTCTATTTGCAGGACTGAAACATTGTCCCTGCTGCCAATCGCTTTCATCCTGGAATTCCTGACTGGATCCATCCCCCCCACACACACCCATTTCTTAAGTGTCCATTTTCTTGCCTATAATGATAGTCTAATGCCACTTTCCTCAAAAAATACTTCTTAAATATTACTCAAGTATAGTATTTGTTGTACTTTGCAGAACAACATATATCTCGAAAATCCTCATTTTAAGTACTAATAGGACCCCTTTGGATAGGCATTTGTCCCAAGCATTGCGGGGGTAGATGAGTTCACTCTTTTTAATGGTGAATTCAAACCAGAATCACTAAAGTGGACCAATTTGGCCCCAGAGCACCCCAACCTGTACCTTTTAAAGCCTTTGACATTCTTTGTGTGCTTTACTTTAGTCTGTTCCTAGCTAGTGCTGGTAAAAACCGTGTGGTAAAAACCAGAGAAGATTGTGAAGAGCTCCAGAAGGATCTCTCCAAACTGGCGGAATGGGCTACAAAATGGCAAATGCATTTTAATGTAGCCAAATGTAAAGTAATGCATATTGGGGCGAAAAATCAAAACTTTATCAACTCATGGGCTCTGAGTTATCCGTGACGGATCAGGAAAGAGATCTTGGTGTGTTGGTGGACAGCTCCATGAAGGTGTCTACCCAATGTGTGGCAGCTGTGAAGAAGACCAATTCCATGCTAGGGATTATCAAAAAAGGGGATTGAAAATAAAACAGCCAACATTATAATGCCATTATACAAAACAATAGTAAGGCCGCATCTGGAGTATTGTGTACAATTCAGGTCACCGCATCTCAAGAAAGACATAGTGGAACTGGAAAATGTGCAGAAGAGAGCGACCAAAATGATTACTGGGCTGGGGCACCTCCCTTATGAGGAAAGGCTAAAACATTTGGGGCTCTTTAGTCTGGAAAAAAGGCGCCTCAGGGGGGATATGATTGAGACGTACAAAATAATGCAGGGTATGAGTAAAGTGGATAGAGGGAAGCTCTTCTCCCTCTCTCAAAATACCAGAACTAGGGGACATACACTCAAATTGAGTGCTGGGAGAGTAAGAACTGACAAAAGAAAATATTTTTTCACCCAGCGCGTTGTAAGTCTATGGAACTCCCTGCCACAGGATGTGGTGATGGCATCTGGCCTGGATGCCTTCAAAAGGGGATTGGACAGATTCCTGGAGGAAAAGTCCATCACAGGTTACAAACCATGATGGAGATGTGTAATCTCCAGGCTTAAAACCAGGGTACTTCAAGGGCCAGATGCAGGGGAGTGGTATCAGGAGACAGATATCTAGTCTCATGCGCTTCCAAAAGCATCTGGTGGGGCCGCTGTGAGATACAGGAAGCTGGACTAGATGGGCCTTTTGGCCTGATCCAGCATGGCTCTTATGTTCTTATGTTCTTGGTGTTGGTGAAGTGAACACTTCCTCTGATCCTCTGTTGAAGTCCTGTTGCTTAGGGCGGTACCAGGTTTGCCCCATAGACTCAATGGGGATTTGGTGAGTCAAGTCTTTTATTAGTTCCAGTAAGTGAACCGGGACTACTCTAGCTGTGTCTTATGACACTGAAGTAAAGTGCAATCAGATGTAAGCCAATTCAAATCAATGGAACTTACAGAGAAGTTGACTCACCAAATCCCTACTGAGTCAATAGGCATCCTCAAAGTGCAGTGATGGCGAAACTTTTAGAGACTAAGTGCCCAAACGGTGATCGAAAACCCACTAATGTTTCCGCATAGTGCCAGTACAGCCATTTAACCTGAATCCAGGTGGCTGTGAAGGGGCGATGTCGGGTGCCCACAGAAAGGGCTCCGAGGGCCACCCTTGGCACCCGTGCCATAGGTTCGCCAACACTGCTCTAGTGTGACTTACTATACTAAGCGACAGGATTTCAGTCAATGGGCTAACTGCTGATACAAACATGCAGCAGTTATATCCCATTTTATGAGCCAGACAAACATCCATTAATTATAAACAGTACTAATTGTGTGCCATCAGGTTGATTCCAACTGATGGTAACTCTTTTGATGCTTTCCCAGTTAGAGAGTACTTGGGAGAGTCTCCCCATTTGCTTCATCGGATGGGCGCCATGGGACTGTGCAACCTGCCCAGCGCCACCTTGGCTGGCTGAGCTCCCAGGCGTCACAGTGGTGAGCCAAACATCTGTCCAGAGCCAGATGCCACATCTCACTCGGCTCTCCAGCCATATCTGTTACAAATACCATATCTACAAAAGTGCTTTGCCGGCCAGCGTTCTGCGTCTCGTTCCTGCCCAGGATCTTGTGATGCAGTTTGCTAACAGTGGTTAGTGTCAGAATGGGAGAAAATACTCCTGTGAACACATTCTAGGATTACGTGTGAATTAGGACATAAAATCTGCTTGATTCCATTCAACACATGCATTTAATTTCAGAGAGTCCGATGCCAAGAATGTTCAAGTCCAACTCCCTTTACAGAAGCAAAAACTGTCCAGCCCTTTAAAGAAGCAATCCAGCCAGGCGGATGGCCATCCAAGCACTGCTTAAAACCCTTCAACCAAGCAAGAGTACACAGCTTTCTGAAACTGTCCACTCCACGACCAGATGGAACTTGCTACCAGGGAGTTCTTCCTAATGTTTAGTCAGAAACTCCTCTTTATGTTTGAATCCATTATTTTGCATCCTCTCCCCTGAAGCTTCAGAAGACAAGCCTGCTCCATCCTTCATGGGAGAGCCCTTCAAATGCTTCGTTCTCATGTCACCTCTCGGTGTTTTTGTCTCTAGGCTAAGCATATGCAAAATGCTCAACCATTCCTCATTGGGCAGGGTTTCCTGACTATTTACCATCTTGGTTGCCCTCTTCTGGCCCAGCTTCCTGAGAATGAACAGTGATACCCACGCAAGCTCTGGCCATCGCAGAATAAATATGACTTCCCTTGATTTCAACCCCAAATTGATATGAATGCAGCATAGCGCTGTGTCTCTTTCCCTTTTTTATTTCTTTCTGTTTCATCTCATTGACTCATGAGATCCTGAGGTCCTTTTCCCACAAGCTACCACTGTACCAGGTGTCAATCAGCCTATAATTTTCTAGCCAAAGGAAGGAAGGAAGGAAGGAAGGAAGGAAGGAAGGAAGGAAGGAAGGAAGGAAGGAAGGAAGGAAGGAAGGAAGGAAGGGTAACAGTTTTATTTCAGTGCGAGATTTCATGATCAAAATCCACATTGTTGGACATAGGAGCATGAATGCATGTGTCATATATTTGTACACTTCCCAGAATCAGGTGAAGACAAGGATTACAGTATTAGTAAATCTTAGAAATGTCTTCAGATACTCTGGATGTAAGTGTGGAAGAACAGAATAAGAGCAAAGAAGAAAGCAGTTTAAATCCTATTTCAAAGGTTTTGTATCATCTACAAGAAACCCAGAAGGAGGGTTTTGGAGCATAATACCCCGAATATTATAATTGTGGAGAAGAAAAAAGTGTGGATCATTGATGTTGCTATACCAGGTGATAGTAGAGTCACTAAGAAAGAACTTGAAAATATTACCTGATATCAGGATCTGAAAATTGAACTTCAGAGACTCTGGCATAAACTGGCACAGGTGGTCCCAATGGTAATTGGCACACTGGGTGCAGTGCCTGAAGAGCTAAGCAAGTATTTAGAAGAAATTGGAGTCACCATCAGTCAGCTGCAGAAAGTCACCTTACTGGGATCTGCTCGCATAAATCGCCGATACATCATGTCGTAGCCCTAAATGCTTGAGAAGCGTTCGACTAGTGATTGGTAATACAAAATCCAGCATAGTTATCTTGTCTGCTGTGTGATAATTTGATGATGATGATGATAATTTTTTAATATTTATTTATTTATTTATTTATTTATTTATTTATTTATTTATTTATTTATTTATTTATTTTGCAGGGGCTATCTCCAGCCATGTCCCTCCGCTCAAGATGGCGGTGGTGGCCACTTCAAGAAAAGTAAGAAGGCAACCAGGGCTCTGGAGGGGGGAAGGGGCTTTAGGGGACTTGTGTTTGTATGTTTGTTTTTTTAGACAGCCACCAACTGTCTTAAAAAAATACATATGGTGAGGAGATCTCATTGGAACGATCCCTTCCAAGGACCCAAAGGAGGCACAAACAATTCAATTAACATACTGATCAGATAGACCATTTATTTATGTATTTTGATTTTTTTATTTTACATTATTTTTACCCTGACTTTCTCATTGAAAATGGGCCCAAGGTGGCTTACAATAGTGAGGGACAAGATACATTCCAGTACATTTAAGGCATATTCAAGTTTGAGAACAGGGAATTAAAGGGCATCTTACAGCATTGAAAGGAAACATTAATGCTAAAAAAACAGTGCTTTTTGCCTTTGCTCTTATTTCTCCGCTTCCTACTCTGTCTTCGCCTCTGAGGAACAGACCAATCAATGGCTGAAATGGGAGGAAATTAATCCCTTCAGATTTGTCGGGGTCTCTACAACTAGCAAATACGGAGGGACAAATATCCTATGAGCCATCAATGTTCGTTGATATTGCTGATTCGTTCTTTAAGTTTTTGCCATCTCTGATTTTAAATCAGTCAGTCAGAGGGGGATTGACTGTGTTAGTAAAGTTCCTTCATTACTAAATTTTACCCCAATCCCAGAATGAAGCATGCGGGACCCTGCATCAACCCTTTTCTCCCCCCACCTCCCCAATCTCTGGCCAACGGGGATTTGTATGTCTCGCAGAGCCATATGGAGATGGGTGAGGGAGAGGGGGCGGTGTATGACCCATGTTCTTTTGTTTGAAGAACGGGGTATATAAATGCAACAAAAAATAAATAAATAAATAATACTTATGAAGCAGCTTTTACAAGTGCCCTTCCTGCCTCTTCATAAGACTTCTGCCCTGGCTGCAACACCACCTACAGTAGCCATGGATTTTAAGAACATTTAAAAGTAACCTCCTGGTAAAGCACATATTTTACCATGTCTGAACTTCTGGGACCTGCTTTGAAGAAGAGTGATTTGCACTCGAAAGCTTGCAATGTTCTTTGTTTTTAAATTTTTAATAGTGGCCTCTAAAGGTATCGCCTGTAACCTATTTTTGCAATTGTGTTTTGTGATGGCCACGCAGCTCAAACCCCTTTTTGTTTTTTCTTACACAGATTAGTTCGCATCTTAATGAAATTGTTTTCAGAATAATATGCCAGTGTAATTGTATCCCATATAGATTCTCTAGAAATGTTTTTTTAAGAATGTGTCCTGTGGAAGATGTGGATGTTTAAAAGCAGATTTCTTAAAGTTTTGTGGATTTGTAGAAAAACGCAAACAATTTCATGAGACAAAAGGAAGACCTTCCCTTAAGGGCTGGTCAGAGAAAGTTTGGCAGTTAATTTTGAGCAGATAAAAGCAACACATGAGAAAAGAGGGCCAAATCTGGAACAGGGGTATATATTTATAGAACAGAAGCCATTATTTCTATGCCATTGGAATAATAAGATTAGCAACATAACTCGGGTCCGTGACTGTATAATAAAGAATGAATGAATGATTCGTGATATAGTTTATCCATATCATTCATTTATAAATCTATCTCCTCTCCCGTTATAACTGGATAGGTAGGTTTTTGTTTTTTTAAAAAAAAGTTGCATAATTTCCCAGAAGCATGTAATATGGTTAATGGGCTTGTGGTGAATAAAAATATAAAATCAAAATGATGATGATACTATATTATCAAATATGGGATAATAATGAAGCACTCTCTGTGCTTTAAAAGAAACAGAACTTTCCTGTCACTCACCCAGCATTCACCTGTCAATCAAGCCACTCCTTCGATCACGCAACCCGCAGGCTCCTTTGATACGTGGAAAACCAACACAAAGAAAACAGACAGCAGGGCTGTCTGAGTGCCACACAGCCTGCCACGTTGGCCTCGGGTGGGCTGCCACGGTTGGAGGTGTGAGGTGTGTGAGCCTCTCCCACTGCCGTTATTGAAGGAGGACTCAAGTGCCCTCCCCCCATCTTGCCTTCTCCTGCACGTGGAATGGGTGTGAGCATGAGGCCTCAGGCAGCAATATCCCATGGGTGGCTGGTGCTCGGAAAGAGATGGGGGGGGGAAGAGCTTCTCGGTGGCTCTTCTCGGTGCCGCCATAGCCAGGCAGAAGGTCAGGAAGGGAGGCTTCTTTCGGCAAACGGGCCGAGGGAAGAAAATCGATTGTAACATTCTTGAAAATCCCAGGAGAGCCCAGTCGGGGTGGGTGGAGGGAAGCGACAGTGCAATCTTTGTCTTGGGCCCTTCAATGATTCCTCAAGATGAGGATGAATCAAGGGGTGGGGTGGGAGGGGGAGGCGACAGGAACATCTATTTTGGTATGAAAAGAAAGCAACGCGTCTGAGTTATTACTTGTTCTCCTTGCTAATAGAGGACAAAGGACTGATGGGAAGCATGTCAAGGTTTGGCACACAAATAATCCTCCCCCCCCCCCCTGCATGGAAGAGAAATGCCTTGCTCAATGAAGGCAAGGCTCCGGTTCAGGAGGAGAGGCTTGGGGAAAATGTGTGCTGTACCCTCCGCGCAATCAGAAATCACTTCACTCCGAGGCCACTGCAGGTTCCAGCTGGAGTTGAGTCTGGCTCCCTCTTTGATGCCCGGGCACAGATTCAAAGCAGGGATTGGGGGGGGGAACGCTCTGCCTTCACATGAATATTGGCTGCTCTGCGGCTGCAACATCAAGCAGTGTCTCCTCCTTTTAAAAAAAAGCAGCCACCCTCCTGTGCACACGGGGTTTACAGCCTTTTCAGCCCTGAGGTCCGCATTCGCTTTCAGGCCAGTGACACTGCCGGAAAGAAACAAAAATGTGCATATGCGCACATGGATGCAGACTATGAAACAGTGGTGAAGGTGAAGGTGCGCACAGCTTTCTCCTTCTGCTCCGCCTCCAGGCACCCCCAGATTGCTGTGCTCCAGGCCAAATGCACCCCCCCCAGATATGCCCTTGGTTGCAGAGTACTAACTTGTGATTATAAAATGCTCTAACTGTGCAGCAGAAACGCAATGATTCCCAGAGCAAAATAACTTCAAATTTCCCGGATTAGTCCACCCCCACTTTTTCTCACGAACTGGCATTTACAGTCTCAGTACCTAACTCTGAGACATTTGAAGAAGATAGAATTAAAAAGTTTCATTACTTATAACTGAACAGATTAAACTGCATACTCGCAAAACATGACATCCCAGCCCAGAGAGATCACTCCTAGCCAAACCTAGGAAGGCAGCATGCGAGGTTGCAAAAACTCCCAACACTCTCATCTGTCCTAACGAGCATGGATAGTAAGGAGGACTAATGAGATTTCCAGTTCAACAATGCTTGAAGAGCCACACATTCCCTGTCCTTGCACTGGAACCAAAATCCACATTGTACGTCAGAGATGGGAAACATTCCTTCTCTGGAATTTCCTAGAACCCCACACAAATGGGCAGCCTGAGAGCGGAATTCTCTGGCCGTTGTCATCCCAAAGAGTAACTTTTCCGAGCTCCGATAAAAGTGAGACATCATTTAGCCATTATGCTTTTCAGTGGGAGCCACTTACAGTGGCCGCCAAAAGACCATTTGGTAGTGGGGCGGCTAAAAATGCTTGTAAATAGATAAATATGCATGAAAAGGAAGATGGGGTTTAAAGATGAAGAAGGCTGGGAAGAAACAGTGGGACTCCTGGTCAAATGAAATCACGCCTGGTCAAATGCTCCCAAAGATTGCAGCGAGGAGAGCCGCACTCACCCTGGTTTTGCATATGCCCATTGATGCCATCCTATACCCTACAGGCCTGGCCATATATCTTGAGGCATCAAAGATTCAAGAGGCCTTGGCACAGCATCCTTTCCCACTAGGGAAAGGACTGGTTCCATCATCCCTAACAGAGGAAAAATGGCGCTCTTTGGGTCGCCTTTGTCGGGAAGGTAAGATAGAGCTTCTTGCATTTCAGCTATTTTGTTTCATTTTCAGTGACACCAACCTTGTTTTCATAAGAGTTTAATGAACACTCATTTCCTTCTTTTCTACAAACAAATTAGCAAATAGGATCTTTCCACTGGAGAGGCTGGGAGAGGGCAGGTTTCCCCTCAATGCTGGGCTTTGAGGGGTGAAGTGGCATCATGGGTAGAGAGACTGCTCAGCCAACAGCTAGAATTTCCGGCTCACACGGAGTACTCAAACTGGTTCAATAAACACACGGCAGAAGATAAAAGAAAAGCTTCAAATTGGGTTCATTAAATAACAATTATGATTCCCCTACTCCAGAGTGGTCCCCGTCGGTCTTTGGCTGGATTTGTTTACACCAGGCTGGCTCATAATTGGAATTGCACATGGGAACAGGGGTCTATTAGACACAGACGTTTTACTGTGACCTTTTTTCCCTGTGTCTTCATCCTGGACCCTGCCCTGGGCATGTTTAGAGACCCCTCTGACCTCCCCTAAAACTTTCAGAGATAACGTCCATGGCAGGCACGGAATGAACTGGAACTGGGAGGGCAAGGCAGAATTCCTGGGAATGGGAATCCAAGAGAAGATTCAGAATGACAATGGAAGGCAAAAACTCCTTTCAGACCTATTTCCTCTCCACACCTAGTGGCCTTCCAGTTGATTTCCCACACTTTCGTGACCATCCCTAAGGCAGAATTTAGAAAGTTACAGGTCCAAGACCTACAAAAACAGCTAGGTTGACAGTCTTGAAAATGACTAAAATGAAAAGGAGTAAAGGTTGTGCTATTGAGCAACACAGACCAACAATAAGGAGGGGTGGAAACCTAACGGGCTGCTAAGGCGGTTACTTCACGTTCATTTTGTCTCTGTTAGTGTTCCGCCTAGGAGCGGTACAAAAAAATGTTACTTCACGTCTGTCGCACAACAGCTGAAATTTGTCTCAACCACACCCCCGGAATGGCTGCTAAGCTCGACAATACTGTACCTGGTGCTGGGGTAGGGTTTTCCCTTGTCACTCTTTGTTCCCGCTTTCAGTTCCGAGACAACACACTGTGTAGTAATGCCTGTCACGCAACAAAACATTCGTTTCTCTCAGAAAACTGTGTCCGGGTTTTGTTTTGTTTTTGACTTTTTAAAAGCCAAATATTGAAAAAGAATTTTTAGTCCCCCCCCCCCGAAAAGGAAAAAGGAAGCTAGACAAATTCAGTGTTTGTCACAGTATAAGACCGTGAGATAATACTTGTCACGAGACAAGTTATCATGACCATGGGAACACTGAAACAGGGACAAAACCACGTGATCGCAACCAACACTGTCACTGTACAAAACTAGTCACAGAACAAAGAAGGACATGAAGTAACCACCTAAAATATTAAAACAGGAACAGGTGATACAAACACACAGCGAGCTTTCAAGGATAATTCTTCTTCTTCACGGCTATCACAAACTAAGAAGATAGCCTGGCTTCAGCCCCAGCCATGTGACTTGGGGATATTAGTAAGAGCATATAATATTGGAACTATGCACAATAACTTGATGTACCACCCTGAAAAAGATGAATTGTCATAAAAATCTCACCATTTGCTGTTTGCTTTATGTTTTTTATATTCTTAAAGGTAAGTAATGGTATTGCCTGTTTGTGCCTTTGCATTGTTTCAACAGCCCTTTCCAGTGGTTTCCTAAAAATAATAAAATAACTCTTTCCCAGGAGTAGCTAAAATATTTACATTTTGATTTTTTTTTAAAAAAATCACAACATCTGAACACTGGTGCAAAACACCCTTTACCTCCTCTTCTTCTTATGAGTACCATCCATGCAAAGCTCCCAGAAATAGGTTTTGTGCAAACCACGTTTTGAGCCCTGTAATATATAAGGCTAAACTCCATAATGATAAAAGTAAATTTCAAAGTTATGGATTACCATATATCACACAAAAGGGTCATGTTCTCCCTTGTAACAAAAAAAAAAAGTGTAATAAGCACTGTATTATCAAAGACCCCAATTAAAAATATTTATTTATTTATTTTAGAGTATTTTTACCCCACCTTTCTCCTTTGAAAAGGACCCAAAGTGGCTTACAGTAATGAGGGATAATATAGGATAGAATAGGAATCTTTATACAGTCTAGTACAATGAAGACATATTCAAGGATTTGAGAACAAGGAATTGGGGGACATCTCACAGCATTAATAGACAACATTACATTAAAACTACAAGGTTATAAGTACTGTAGTTATAAACACAAAGTCTATGTGAACCTATAGATTCATATGAAGGACACATAATAGGTAGACCATCATTCAGGGAAAGCTTGCCTGAAGAGAAAGGTCTTTACCTGTTTCCGGGCCTCTAGTGGGAGGGAGTTCCAGAGTCTGGGCACAGCAGCCGAGAAGGCCCTTTCATGGGTTCCCACGAGACGTACCTGTGAGGGTGGCGGGATGGAGAGAAGGACTTCTCCTGATGACCTTAGCACCTGAGCTGGTTCATACTGTGAGATTTGATCTTTGAGATATTCACTATTTGTTTCTAGTTCTACTCTGGTGCTGAAAATCTTGAACCTTTGCACACAGTTCAAGGTATTTTGGGTTTTTGTGTTCCTGGAGACCAAAAGAACTACTGTTTCTGCAAAATGGTTGATTTATCTCACATCACATGCAGAAATAATTGCCTCAGAATGCTCAGATCCGGCCTTTAACATCATGTTATCGATCTGCACCTCCCAGGTGAGACTTCCAAAAACAAAGGGTGGTACTGTACAGTCATTGTGGAAACCATCATTTTAACACAATATAGAAATAAAAGAGAAATGCTGTTTGAGTCTGGGCCTGGTATATTCATTCACAGAGCACACAACCCAAGCTGTCTCAATCTGAAAGTGAACTATGTTCTAAATTCTACATTGCATCATCACTCCTTTGCAATTGTAATGGGGCTTCCTTTTTACCTCTCCTCCCCTGCACCATTCTGTACCAACCAAAACCTGTTGCAGAGTTTTCAGCGTTTGTGCAGCAGAAGTGCAGTAATTTCCAGAGCAAGATTAGCTTCAAGTCTCCCCAAAGAAGACCACCCTTTTGGCACTTAGAGTCTCAAATAATGATTCACTTTGAGACACTGGTAAAAGAAAGAATAAAAAGTTTAATTTACTCACAGTTCTGCAACACCTCAAAAACCAGCATATTGTTAAAAAAAAGTCTGCTTGTAGTAGGCCTCAGCAGAATCACTGGAGATTAGTTGCAACAGACTTCTTCAGACTCCTTTTTCACAACTGCACACAAACTACATGCTAATTACCAGAAGAATAAAAAGAGAGGGAAAACGAGGCTGTTAGCTGACAGGCATGGCTCCCTTTGAATTCAGACACAGGGAGAAGCAACTGGTAACTGCTGGATGGATTGATGCCACCCCAGCCGAGAAAGGTGGGCTAAACCCTCCCAGCTAAACCTACTAAAAGCAGCAGAGGAGGCTGAAATAACTCGACCAAAACCTTGTTTCCCAACTGCCTGGCAAGGGTTCTAAGCACACATGGATTGCGACTGCAGTCACCCCCTGTCTTGGTTCCATGGACGGAGGGTGTCCCACCAGTGCAACAACAATACTGGGTTGTGGCTTCAAGGTCTGCCCAGTCCCAGCTCAGGAGAAGTTCCTTTTTTTGGACTTCTAAAACCAGAGCAGAACTCAGTGTCCTGCGATGCACGTCTTAAAATATCCCCCTAGCTCTGCCTAGCAACAGAAACTTGGGATTTGAGGAACAGAGCAAGAACAGCAAAGATGTCATCCTAACACTGGTGCCAAGCTGGCTAACCGTGACTCAAAGAACAGCCCAATCTGTTCCTAGGCAGAACAAAATGTTCACAGAATCTGTCTGATTAAAAACCGTGTGTGCTGTTAGCACAACAGCACACATGGCTCAAAACAAATGCTTCTTTTTTTCCCATTCTTGTCAAACAAATTTAATTTCGTTAGGTAAAAAAAAACAACTGCCACAAAAACAAAACAAAAAAGTAGCCCCAACATGATCTAGCTTCTCACTGGTACTTGTCAGCCAATGCTGTGCTGAACCATTTTTACTAGTTCTCTCATTCAAGAGCACCAATTCTGGCCTGCTTTTTGAGCATGGAAGGAGATAAATAACCTTTGAACCGGAGATTTGTGGATCATGGGGTCCAGCCCCTCCCGAGGAGGCCCAGTGGAGAACCAAACGCCCAACCTCTGGCTCCGCAGATAGAGACCAACAGTCCCTCTTTGCACGACCAGGAGCTCAGCCTGCCCTTCCCCGCCTCCTCCAGCAGCTGGCTGTTCCAATGAGGAGGTAGGATGGGATTCTGCCTGTCTAGCCCTTCAGCGGCCGACTGCCAGAGGAAGGGCAGGCTGAGCTCTTCGCCAGACTGACCTGACACCAACGAAGGAGGACCCCTGCAGCCCACCATGACATCTGAGTGGGGTAGTCAGCTGGGAGGCTGGGGAGAGGGAACCTGCGGGTGGGGAGCCATTTTGCCCACCCATCCGGCAGGAGGCAAGACGAAGGGGTAGCTACGGTGGCTCATTGGAGCCATGTGGGAGCTACCCTTCATAAGGGAGCTCACAGCACAAAAACGGCCTCTTCGACGGGATTGTCATCCCACCCGCCCCACCCTTTATTAAGAACGAGTCTGACTGGTTGCTTCGGGGCCGGATGGGAATTTTTGGCTTGTCCCTGATTGGCTATAGGGGAACTGGTGTGTTTTCGCCCATCCCATTCTTTAAAGTTGATTCTGTTTATTTTTTTTTATTTTACATAGTATTTTTACCCTGCCTTTCTCCTTGGAAAAGGACCCAAGGCGGCTTACTCTCCCAGAGATAAACTGAGGCCAGACCTCCTCGATTGTTGCGGGTGCGCTCACTCAGGGTGGTCACTCCTAGAGAGGCGTGGAAGTCAGTAACCCGTAGCCACACCTTCTCTGTTGTTGGCCCCTCCCTATGGAACCAACTTCGGAGTGAGCTGTGCCTTGCAGAGTCCCTGCCCGCCTTCAAAAGGACATTAAAAACTTTGATTTTCAAGGAGGCATATGGTGACCTCATTTCTGTTTTTTTTTTTTTAACCCTTTTGATCCACTGCTCTCTGCTGAGGGTTCTCCCTCTTTGCCATTTTGCCATTTTATCCCTGTCTTTGTCATTGTTGTTTTAGCTGTTTTTAAAACTAAGATCATGGCCACCGGTCCCATCACCTCCTGGCAAATAGAAGGGGAAGAAATGGAGGCAATGACAGAGTTTATTTTCTTGGGCTCCTTGATCACTGCAGATGGCGACTGCAGCAACGAAATAAAAAGACGCCTGCTTCTTGGGAGGAAAGCAATGGCAAACCTAGATAGCATCCTAAAGAGCAGAGACATCACTTTGCCAACTAAGGTCAGGATGGTTAAAGCTATGTTTTTTCCAGTAGTGATGTATGGAAGTGAGAGCTGGACTATAAAGAAGGCTGATCGCCACAGAATTGATGCTTTTGAGCTGTGGTGCTGGAGGAGAGTCTTGAGAGTCCCCTGGACTGCAAGGAGATCAAACCTATCCATTCTGAAAGAAATCAACCCCGAATGTTCACTGGAAGGACAGATTTTGAAGCTGAGGCTCCAGTTCTTTGGCCACCTCATGAAGAGAGAGGACTCATTGGAAAAGTCCCTGATGCTGGGAAAAATCGAAGGCAAAAGGAAAAGAGGACGACAGAGAATGAGATGGTTGGACGGTGTCATCGATGCAACCAAAATGAATTTGATAAAACTCCGGGAGGCAGTGGAGGATAGGAAGGCCTGGCGAGCTCTGGTCCATGGGATCACGAAGAGTCGGACACGACTGAACGACTGAACAACCACAACAACAACAAGCTGTTTTTAGCTGGAAACCGCCCTGAGTTCCTTTATGGAAAAAGGAGCGGTATAAAAGTGTTCCAAATGAATAATAAATAAATAATAAATAATGAGGGGCAATATACAATCCAGTACAATTAAGACATATTCAAGTATGAGAACAGGGAATTGAGGGACATCTTAAGGCAGGGGTCCTCAACCTACGGCCCGCGGGCCGTATACGGCCCCCAGGGAGTCTGAATCCGGCCCCCGGGAGCAACAGCATACCCCCCCGCCCGTGGGGGCCGCTCAAGCCCTTATACTACTAGTAAAGTTGCTTCAGAACGGGCGTAGTCGCAGCCTCCTGGGGGCAACCATCTTGTATGGAACGAGGAAGCTGCCATGATGCAACGTCACGCGGCGGACGAGGTGCATGCGCACCTCCTGGCAGGGGGGGGGAGAAAAACAGGAGTCGCGTTGAGGCGGAGCAGCTCGGCCTCCCTCAGCAGTGGAAACCGACCAAGGCAGAGAGGGAAGGGCGGCGCTGGTTCCCGCCCGGTGAGATCTTATTAACTCTGCGAGGGGGGAGGGCTCTCCGGGCTAGTTGAGGGGAAAGGTGGGGCGGGGTGGGGGGGGAAGGCCGCGTTGCTCTGGAGGCGGCGAAGGGATCCCTAAGCGTTGTGGCGGGACGGATTTTGAAGCTGGTCTTCGGTCAGGTTGGGCTGGATGAGGCCTCGTCGCGACGCCGGTAGGACACCCCCCCACCCTCCTTCCACCCAGCCACCCACCCCCCACTTCATGGTGCTGCAATCCCGGTCTGGAGGTTGCGGCGTGACTTTGAAGGGAGGCTCAGTTATTTCCACAGTATTTATTATTATTATTATTATTATTATTATTATTATTATTATTATTATTATTATTATTATTATTATTATTATTATTTTTTTATTTATTTATTTATTTATTTATTTATATAGCTTTTATGCCGCCCACTACCCAAAGGTATTATTATTATTATTATTATTATTATTATTATTATTATTATTATTATTATTATTATTATTATTATTATTATTATTATTAATTGTAATTTATTGTTATTATTATATTAATATTGCATTATTTTTCCTGTTTTTTGTGCACTACAAAAATATGTGCAGTGTGCATAGGTATTTCTTCATATTTTTTTCAAAATCTAGTCTGGCCCCCAACAGTGTCTGAGGGACAGTGAACCGGCCCCCTGTTTAAAAAGGTTGAGGACCCCTGTCTTAAGGCATTAAAAGACAACATTAAAGCTACAAGAGGATGTGAGCAGCTAAAGAGAGAGTGAAAATTCCATGTAATCATGTTTAATGCCAATAAAGTGTGGCCCAATTTTATATCAAAACATTGTGCCTTGGAGTTGATTGGATAACGTGCTTGTCCCTTTTGATCTGTGTATTTAACTGCAAGAGCAGCATCCACTACTATATTGGCAAAGAAGTCACTGTCAATTCCTATGATTTTGGAGGACATTGATGTATTTTTACTGTGGTTTTAATTACTCTGGTTGGGGGTTCTTAAAGATGGTAATAGAGTTAGAATTAGTTATTTTAAATGGAAGTACCAAAGGGGATTGCCCTGGAGAGTACACCTTTATCTCTACACGAGGAGCTTCCACAATTGACTATGCACTGATCTCTAGAGAATTGGCTGACTTTACTATAACTTTCGAAATAAAATACCGGAGTGAAAGTGATCATCTACCTATAACAATAAAGTTGTACTGTGACCAAAATGTGCTAGTGGAGGGCATCCCAATTCCTCCTATAGCAGCCAATATGAGGAAAATACGAATAAGGTGGTCCGATAAGCAGTCAGCCAGTTTACAGAATCTAATAGCCACTGATCTATATCTGCATTACAGCAATAATATCACCATGGCCAGCTTTGCGGAGCAAGCCCTAAGGATATATGATAACCTGGTAGAGTCCTTGCAACCTCATTTAACTGACAAAACCGAACGTGCTTCATTTTGTACCTCCCACTCTAAACATTGGTTTGATGCAGAGTGTAGAGCACTAAACAATGAGTTATTGGATACCTATGGTGTCTACAAAAGGCAAAATCCAGGAACTATTCCAGATAACCGGTTTCAGTGTAAGAAAAGATACAAATCCTTGATCAAAACCAAGAAACTTGAGGCCCAGAGGAAGGCCTGGGAGTCCTTGCTAACTGCTGCTAACATTGGAGACTCAGCCACCTTTTGGAGGATAGTCTCCAGGGGAACCTTAATTTTTATTCCCAAAATAGATTACTATATAATGCCCACTGTCTGGGAAGAATTCTATGACAGGCACTATGCAGCTCCTCATTCCCATACGCGGATCTGCCTAACTGATTTAGAAAGCCTCCCTAAGTGGCCTCCAGTTACTCAACAAGAAATATTTATGCTGATTGATAGACTAAAACCAGACAAAGCCCCCGGACCAGATTATATCCCTTCGGATTTTATCAAAACGAATGCTGAATGGTGGGCTCACATTCTAGCTTCTCTGTTTACCTGGATTGATAGATCAGGCTGTATTCCAAAAGACTGGGGACTAGCTATAGTGGTCCCAATTTATAAAAAAGGAAATAGGAAAGACCCTGCCAATTACCGTCCAATTAGTCTGTTAAGCACCATCAGTAAATTATACGACAGGCATTTGCTGGAAAAATTGCAGGACTGATTACAGGTGGAAAATATTCTTGCAGATGAGCAAGCAGGATTCAGACAGGGAAAATCTACAATTGATCAGTATCATGTTTTACATCATTTAGTTAGTAAGTACGCATCAAACAGAGGTGGGGCTGTTTATGCTGCCTTCATAGACTTTAAATCTGCTTTTGATTTTATTTCTCGAGATAGACTGTGGCTAAAGCTAGAGACCATGAATATTGACAAACGACTACTTTTGTTAATGCGTCTCTTACATGAACATTCCTGTTTACAGGTCCTTTGCCATTCTAATGGGATTTTATCAAATCGGGTTCATGTTCGTAGGGGCGTACGGCAAGGATGCATTTTGGCTCCCACCTTGTTTAACCTATATATTAATGGAATTGTCGAGAGCCTATCTAACATAGATTTTCAACCACCTAAACTGGCATCCCGCCCAGTCTCTGTACTCTTGTATGCAGACGACGCAGTGCTTTTGTCAACTACGTGTGTCGGATTTAGAAGGCTTTTGAGATCTTTCTCCTCCCACTGTACACAAGAATGGTTAGAAATCAATTATACCAAAATCAAAATAATGGTTTTCAGTAGAAGAAGAATTAAGCACAAATGGTCTCTTAACTGTCACCAGATTGAACAAGTTCAGCAGTACATGTACCTAGGCATAACATTCCAGTCGTCCGGTGCTTGGTCTGCACACATCAAGTATGTAGCAACAAGAGCACAAGGGAATGCTAAAGTCATAAGTTTCACAACACGACTGGAGGAAAACATGTTCCTTCAACTTTACAAGTTTTTAGGGCAAAAATAATCACCCAAGTGCTCTACGGTTCACAGGTGTTTGGTTATGCTAACCTGAAACCCCTGGAGATCATTCAAACCAGTTTTGTAAGAGCTATCTTGGGGGTTCCCTAATGTGTGCCCAATTTTTTGCTCCGCCTAGAGGCTGGACTTATTCCTATTGTAGCATTAACTAACTTTTTGATGGTCAAACACTGGCTCAAACTTACCTTCCTTTCGGATGGCCTAACCCCTCTGATCTTACTAGATAAATTCCAATCACAATGGAAAATACTAATAATAAAAGTGATAAATAATATAGGATATTCCCCCTGTGCCCTCCAAGCAATGGGTTATTGTAAAGCCATTAATGAGGTGAAGATACGAATTGGAGACATAGCTTTACAGAATCATATTGCTCTGGTTCAGAAACTTGATTTCCTAAAGAAATCTGCATTCACTGTGTCTCCTTACCTGGACAGGATTGTATCCTCCTCCTCCAGGAGAGCTTTTACCTTGGCACGGTTTAATGTCCTTCCCTCCAAGTTTTTGGAGGGGAGATATCAAGGTTTACCATTAACAGACCGTAATTGTCCATGTACTAATGATCACCTGGAAACTGTGGAACATGTTCTCTTATTCTGTACTTATTATCAAGACCTACGTAGAGAACATATTTCCCCTATTATAGGCAAATTCCCTGGGAGGTCAATAGATTTTTACTTGCATCTGCTCCTTTCTGATAAATGTTATCAAATAACCAAGCAGGTTGCCAAATTCTGTGCAGTAGCACTAAGGGTTCGAAATCATATTATAAATGGAGATAAAGAATATTAATACTCTTGTCTTAATGGTTGCTAAATTTTAACCGGTACTTTTTATCTACCAATTTTATCTACCAATTTTATGTATTAATTAAAATTTTAACCCGTACTTTTTATCTACCAATTTTATCTACCAATTTTATGTACCAATTTTATGTACTCATTGAAATACTATCATGGAATACACATTGATGGTATGTATTTTGTTGCTATATCTGTCCAGTTTGGCCATTGGCCGTAAATAAATAAATAAATAAAATTGTGCCTTGCCACCCCTGGTTAGACAGAAATGTTTAGGGTTAGAATATCTCATGATTCTTGTTATGTGCCATCGAGTTACATCCAATTTGTGGTGACCTAATATAGTTTTCACATTAGGTGATCTATTCAAGGATGAGCTTTTCAGTGTCTTCTCCTTCTGTTTCCATGGCCAACCTGTGATTTGAGCTTGGTCCTCCTAAGTCAGTGGTGGTGAGCCTTCGGCTGTTTTGGACCACAACTCCCACAGTCCTTTGTCATTAGCAATCTAGCCTCAGAATTCTGGGAGTTGGGGCCCAAAACATCCGGAGTGCCAAAGGTTCACCACCACTGTCCTAAGTCCTACTTGGACATGATCCAGTACGCCACATTGGCCCTGAGCCCATGATAACAGCTGGGGGCGGCAGCGGGGGGGGAATGTCAGTGTAGGCGGGATGTGACTCAGGTAGCAGTTCATGTTTGAAAGGCCATATTTCAAAGGAATTCTCAGTTCAAATCCAGAAGGCCAATCACAAAACCAAGCTAAATTGCAAATTACATGAGGTGAGGTAAATTCCTGCCATGCACTCAAAGAATGTCTATTTCTAAAGGTAGATCATCTGTAACATCTCTCTTTTTTTTTTTTTGCCCATATCCCACAGGCATGTAATTCATTCCTCAGTTAGTTCATTGGTTAAGAGGTTTTTTTTTTGTTGTTCTGAAACAAAGGCAGGTGGGGGTGCTTTAGTAGGAGGCAGCTGAAAAGGTCATTGCCTGCATTGAACAAAAAGTGCCTTTAACCCGGTGATTCCTGACCAATGTGAAAGGACAGATGTGGAAAATGTGCAAAAGCTGTCCCCCCCCCTCATCATTTCAACAGAAAAAGAGGACTCCTCTAAGCTCAAGGTGGGGGTGGGGTGGGGGTGGGAATGAATCAATATGTCGCCCCCCCCCCCCGCCCCCTGGAAAAAGAAAAAGAATAAAGATGCTGATTGTAATTTAATTCTGGACTCTTCGGAGGCATTTGCATTTCTACTGAGCTACTGCTATGGTTCAAAGCATTCCACAGAGAGGGCATGAGCTGTTAATAGCCAGCATGCCTTTCAACAGGAATCTGAGGAGAAAAATTAAGCACAGAGCCCTGTGAAAGGAATGATTTGCAAGCCAATGATGTAAATTATCCAGAAGCTCCTGCCTATAAACTACCTGTCCCAAACTTTCCTCAAAGACCTAAATTCCAGAGTGTCACAATGATCACTGGTCAGCATAATCACCTCTTCTCTCTCTCTCTCTCTCTCTCTCTCTCTCTCTCTCTCTCTCTCTCTCTCTCTCTCTCTGTGTGTGTGTGTGTGTGTGTGTGTGTGTGTGTGTGTGTGTGTGTGTGTGTGTGTGTGTGTGTGTGTGAGAGAGAGAGAGAGAGAGAGAGAGAGAAAATATCAACGCTGCATTTTATGTAGTCCTTTCAGTTTGTCTCTTTAGCTTCCTTGTCTTTTTGGGACCTTATAGATGTTCCCTTAAAAGATTTCTTCATGTGTTCCTTTTCGCTGCACTCCCAGAGCTTTCTTCTTCTTCTTCTTCTTAGCATTCGTCCCACTTGGTGGTGGGGTCCACTATTCTTGTTTTGGCCTTCCATTTGGCAATCTCATGGGCTTGGTCTGGTGAACCTGGGTCAAATTCATGTCATTCTCAAATGTGTTCCTCCAGAGCTGTTTTGGTCATCTCCTTGGTCATGATACAGAAGAACTATATATAATTTAAAATGGTAGAATGGAGGAAAATAGAGCGGGGAGATGTCTGTCACCCATTTTAATGCCACAGCTCATTAAATATGCCACAGAGTACTCACCTCAGATAATCAGGTGCTAAGGTCATCAGGAGAGACAGACCTCCCTCTCCATCCCGCCACCTTCACAGGTGCATCTCATAAGAACACATGAAAAGGCCTTCTCTGTTCCTGCTTCCAGACATTGGAACGCCCTCCCACTAAAGGCCAGGATTGCCCCATCCCTACTCTCTTTTTGGAAGGAGGCAGAGACCTTCCTCTTCAGAAGCGAAATATCAAAAATGAATTTTTAAGCCCCCCACACACAAAAAAAAAAGGAAAAAGGAAGCTAGACAAATTCAGTGTTTGTCACAGTACAAGACCCTGAGGTAACACTTGTCACAAGACAATTTATCATGACCATGGGAACACTGAAACAGGGACAAAACCACATGATTGCGACCAACAAAACTAGTTGGGAAACAAAGAAGGACGAGAAGTAACCGCCTTAGCAAAATGGCACTTTGCACCACAAAACCCATGGCACAATAGTGGGCACTTAGCACAAAGAAAAAAAATCACTTCCAAGGAAGTGAGCTCTCTTCTCCAATAGCTCTCTGCCTAGGTGGTTACTTCACATCCTTCCTCGAGCCAAGGTGAACTTGCCTCCGTGTTGAAATCGGTTTTCAACACAGATCGAGAAGTGGATTGAAAAGATTCCCGAGCTCCAGGACGGGAATCTCTCACCCCGCTTGGAGCGCAGTTCAGGGTGTGTGGTCGTGGTGAACTCAGATTGACCCCACAAGGACATGAGGTTCTGTTCCTTCAAACTCGGATTGACCCCACAAGGACGTGAGGTTCCGTTCCTTCAAACTCGGATTGACCCCACAAGGACGTGAGCTTCCATTCCTTCGAACCAGTCTCCAGCGGGGCCGCGAACTGCAGCGAGAGGGACGTGAAGTATCAGCCCTAGTATCCTAAAAGGTGGAGTCTTCCAGGAGTGCAACCATGTATACCCAGAAATCTTTGGCTTCCTGCTTGCAACAAAACACCCAGGTGAGTGAAGGGGAGAAAACCACAGCATGTCAGTGTTGCTATTATTATCCAATCCATGTCTCTGAACTCCCCAGTTCTGTCTGCGCAAAGGCAGTGGACTGGCAGCCTTTGCACAAAAAAATCTTATTCCTGGCAGCTGGACACCCACAGACTCACAGGCAAGTGGGGCGAGAAGTGTGGCAGCCCCCTTCCAGGGAAAGAGGCTCCAATTGGCAGAGTGGCTGGAAGGGTGCCGGAGGAAAGGCACATTCCCCCTTTGCCTTTCTCATCATCCCACTTTTCAGGAGTGTCTACAAAATGGCGTTCCAGAGAGGCTATGTGGCTTGATGGCTAGGATGTTGAGATGGGACCTTGGAGATTTCGTGTGGTGGTCCCTGTCCTGCCATGAAACCTCCCAGGGGACTTCCAGCCCCTTCTCAGGCGGATCTCCCTCAGGGAGCCTGAAAGGAGACAGAGGAGAGCAATCCACAAGACGTGGTACAACAAAGGCAAGGTAGCCTACTCCCCCCCCTCCATGCCTTATGCCAGGGGTGCCCAAACTTTTTGCAAGGAGGGCCAGATTTGGTGGCTGAGAATGTGTCAGGGGCCGGTTGCTCCCCAACCCTGCCACCCCACTGCAAGCCCCACCCACTTTCTTTAAAAAAAAATGGGGTGAAGGAGGGTGAGGGAGGGGCTGGGCCAGCCAGCCGTGGGCCACTCAGAATGGCCTGACGGGCCGGATTTGGCCCCCGGGCCGACTTTGGGCAAGGCCTGCCTTATGCTGAATGAACATGAGGAAGTGTGGGAGGGGGAATGGCCACATTGGATGAGCTCATAGACTCCATGATGAGCGAGAACAATATGTCACACAGACTACAAAACTGGCTGGTCCAGAGGTAGGGAAATGGTTCCCTTCCAGATGCCCTTGAATCACTTGTACCATCATCCTTAAAAGATAAAATGAAATAAAACCTTCCCTGTTGGAGAGGAGAGTAGCAGCTAAGGGGGAAAACAAATCCAACAATAATGTCTGTAACACGGGCATACGTTCCCTCTCCTGGCCGAAGACCTTTGTCCGTCTTCAACACTCAGTGTTGGCTTGTTCTAAGGGAGTGGTTTCCAACCTTCCTAATGCCATGACCCTTTAATATGGTTCCTCATGTTGTGGTGACCCCTTTTCCCTGGTTGGAAGAGGCCACAAGCCCCCACTGCTGCAGGTGCCATTGAGAATATCCCTCTATATAGGCACCCTCAGCCAATCGCAGCCTCTGGGTTCATTGACTGACATCTCCTCCAACCTATCAAGATGTAACTCACTCTCCCACCCACCCCTTCCTCCCCCTCCTCCTCCAGGCCCCAGAGGTTTGTGCCTTTCTCTTCACTGGCTCATGGCGACCCCTGTGGAATGGCCGTTCAACCCCAAAAGGGGTCCCGACCCCCCCCCAGGTTGAGAACCACTGTTCTAAGGACTTTTTAACAGTGATTGGCTGCTTGTGTTTTGGAGGTTTCCCAACAGCACCTGGGCTCGTGTGGGTTGTTTCGGAAGCTGCTGCTTCTGGAACGAACAGCCCATCCCTTGTCTTTAGGTTACCTACTTACTGAATCTATTTCTGTACGAGGCACTCACGTTAGGTTTTTATTTTCTAAACTCAGAAATGCAGAATTCAAACCCCGCTGCTTCCAGTGACGTCAATAGGAGCAGGCAGTTTACAAATGGCATGCCCCATATACCTCTTCCAAGTCTTTGAAAACAATTTCATTGAGAGAGGGCGTGCAGGGTTTTGGGGTTTGTTTGGGGTTTTTTTAAAAAAATGGTGGACGGTTAGTTCGCAAACTTCCTTGCTAAATATCTGAAATTTAACAAGCTGCCAATGACAGGGGCTTTGTTTTCAGATAACGAAATGGGAGTTTTATCTGAAGGAGCCACAAGAGTGCAACTGTTTGTAATGTCAATGCTGGCAGAGATTTAACTACAGCAGTACCGAGCAGGGTCAGTCCACCGGCTGTAAAAATAATAATATAACGGACAGCATGTTGTGCTGATAGTGTTTTTCATCTCCAAAGAGCTTTGTGAATGCATGATCGCTTCATCCTGGGACAACCTGGCTCCAGAAGCTCTCTAACCCACCCATCCGAGCACTTCATAAAAGAGAATGACAACTCCATGTGTTCAGAGAGGAGTGATGTGCTCAGGACAGGAGCCAGGGCATTGCTGGCTTCAATTGGAGCATGGTTTACAGCCTTCGTGTGAAAACACTGCAACCCAGCGAGCTTTTTCCCCTCACAGTTCGCAACCCTTCGGTGGGATGAAGGGACATTTTAATCAAGGAGAGCTCTCCTCCTATTCAGGGAACCAGTTAGGAGAACTACAAACCCTTGATCATTGCAAAAACAGGCATGCTGCCATGGCCAGTACAGGATCAGGACCCTCGCAGGAACCAAAGGGATATATTCTCAATACTATTCCAGAGACTTTGTATCAACAACATTACACAGCAACAACAAAACTAAAGCGTTGACACTAGGAAGAAAGACTGCATTTTTATTTGTTTGTTAACATTTATGAAATCTTGACCTATTAATTTATTCCTCTCCAAAAATAATTGTCTTAATAAATGTTGTTCCTTTCACCAATTTAACTCTAATAGTTGTGGCAATTCTGTATGAATGTGATTTGACTTTTATCTTGATGATTTTCATTGGAGTTTTCCTGGTGTCTGTCTGATTTTTTTGACTGTTAACCATCAGAATAGGGCATTGTACTAATGGGGCAGTATATACCGGTAAATAAATTAAATAAATAAATAAATAAATACAGTTGGCGGATCTGCAGGGTTAGTATCTATGGTTTCACTTATCCAGTCTGAAAATATTAAACATGTCTTTTAAAAAAAAATCCAGAAAAGCTATTTTCACATAGATTATCAGAACCAGCCTCTAGAGCAGGGGTCCTCAAAGTTTTCAAACAGTGGGCCGGTCCACCACGCCCCAGACACCACTGGGGGCCAGACCACAGTAAAAAAAAGGGGGGCAGGGAGGGGCAAGTGGACGGAGCCCCCCATGATTGACCCATGATAATTGTGTCTGCAGGGCCCCAGCAATGCCTCCTGCTCTAGATCACCACCCTGGGGTGACAGCGCTGGGATCCCTCTGCTGCACCTCTTCCTCCTCCTCCTACAGTGGCAGCGGCTGGAGCGGCTCTCCTTCCTTCCTTCCTTCCTTCCTTCCTTCCTTCCTTCCTTCCTTCCTTCCTTCCTTGTGCTGGGAAGGAGGGGGCAGCCCAGGCAAACTCAGGCCCCTCAGGCCATAGCCCCTCCCACTTTGAATGCCCCACTAGCCAGCATGCTGATCATCTGGGCGGTAGTTGGGGGGAGTGGGAGAAGTGACATAGCCCACTGCTTTGAACTGCTTCAGTAATAGAAGCAGCTGTGGAGGCTGGCTTGTGGGTAGGTGGGGGGGGGGTTGCAATTGGTCCCGGGGGGCGGATTCAGGACCTTCGGGGGCCGCATCCGGCCCCGGGGCCTTAGGTTGAGGACCCCTGCTCTAGAGGGATCGAGAGACCACACTAATTGTTAGTTAAGAATGTAGAGCATGATCTCTTGTTCCCTCTAGTGGTTAGTTCTGGTAATGCATGTGAAAAATTTTTTTTTTCAGTGTCTTTCTTTTTACTGTAGTGTTTGCTAATATCTGTGGTTTTCAGTATCCATGAGGGCTTGGAACCAATCTTTGGCAATTATGGGGGTCCTTCTGTAAATAAATCATTGACGTATGCCGCATGAAACGAGCTTCGGAGCTTCTAGATTGTACACAATACAGTGGTACCTTGGTTAACGTAATTAATTCATTCTGTGGGCTGCTTCGCTGAGTGAAATTTACGTTAACAGTAATGCAGTTTCCCATTGAAATGAATGGGAAAACAATTTATTCGTTCTGGAGGTCAGATTGACCATCACCTCCTTTCCCTCGCTGTTGTGCCCGAACCCAGCAATGCGGGGAAGCTTTGGGGCACCAGATCCCAGTGGGGAAAATGAGGCTACCACCATGAGGAACACAATTTAGATTGTGGGTCTTCTGATGGCAATTTTAGTGTGATGTTTTAGTATAAGGTTTTTATTGTTGTTTTAATTATTTATTGTTGTTTGATGTTTTTAACTGTTTTAATTCCTTGATTGTAAGCCGCCCAGAGACCTTTGGGTAGTGGGCGGCATATAAGTTGTAAAAATAAATAAATAAATAAATAAAACAAAGTTCGGTGGCAGTGGCAAAGGAGCTAGGAGCTAGCTGTTCCTTCAGACAGCTAGCTCCTTCACCACCACCACCACCACCCGACTTTGTTCTCTGTGGTGGTAGCGAGAGGAGGCAGGCACTTTTGGGGTGCCTTATTTTTGAGAGTCGGAAAGGACCCGCCCACTGCCCCTCACTACAAGCCTGGAGGGATGAAAGGCATGGATGCTTTCAGCTTTCAGACACACCTTTCATCCCCCCCCCACATGCTTGTCCTTACCCGAAGGCACCCTCTTTTTGAGCGCCTTTTCTTTGGGAATGGGAAAGGACCCACCCGCTGCTGCTCGCTACAAGCCCCGGGTGGATGAAAGTGAGAGGAGGTGGGTGGGAGCGCCAGCGCCAGGGAAGTTCAAACAGCTGGTTACAGCCATGCAAACTTCCTGGGTGGTGGGCCGGGCAGTGCACCAACCGTTCTGCCCAGCCACTCAGGAAGGTTTGAACTTCCTCCTCTTTCTGCTGCTGGGGAAATTCAAACCTTCCCTGTCTGCTGCCTGGGAAGGTTTGAACTTGGCTGGCAGCAGACAGAGCAGGAAGTTCAAGCCTTCCCGGGGGGCAGACTGAGCGGTGCAGCACTCGATTCGCTGCTTTTCCCAGTAGGAATGAAGCCACCCGCTCGCCAGCCAGTGGCTTCATTCCTGCTGGCCAGTTTCCAACGGGATGTGCCCCAAAGATGTGAACCGGGGCACCCCATTGGAATTTTTCATTGATGGAAACATCCCTTTTCTGGAAAATTCCATTTCGTTAACCGATTTTTCGTTAACAGAGGCATTTGTAATCCGAGGTATTACTGTACAGTGGTATTGGTTAAATGATATGCTCTTTCTGCCGTTTCTGGTTGTTGTTTGTTTGTGTTCTGCTTAAAGTATCATTGCCTAACTGTGACCTGTGTTTGAGAACAATACAAAAAACAGTGGCAGGGGGAGATTGATAGGTCCAATACCCACTGTTTTCAAAACAAACCATAGATGGAATATAATTGCATGAGCAATATCTTTTCTTGTTTGACCTATATGTCCAATTCCCCCCCCCCCCAAACACACACACAGCACCTACACATTTAGTTATTTTCCTGCCATCTCCCATGGCCTTCCCCCATCACAGGGAAGTACAGAAACACTTCACTGCCCCAAAGGCAAAACAACGTAGCTACTTACATGGAAATCCTAAGAAGAAGTTATTTCTGGACCACAGTCTGAAAAAAACCCACCATGCTCTCTGGCACCTGAACACATGAGATGGGATTAAGCTCCACTCCGATCTCGCCTGATTTCGGAAGCTAAGCAGGGTCGGCCCTGGTTAGTACTTGGATGGGAGACCACCAGGGAATACCAGCTGATGTAGGCACCTGGAGTAGGAACTGGCAAGCCACTCCAGTATTCCTGCCAAGAAAACTCCATGGACATGGGGTCACAAAGAATCGGTCACGACTGTAACGACACAACACACACAAGTGAGTGAAATTGTCTGTAAGTCAAAGGCCAAATCTAGGACTTCTGTACATGCATGGAGGTGGTGAGGCACACACAAGATCCTGCAAGAAGAGCCCACGCCCTTAGAAGTTAAGCCATTGCATTTACATGTTGAGTTATGAAGAACACCATTTTGTAAATCGAGTCCTCTGTGTTGTGTATTGATCTGTATTCCTATTATCTGTACTTGCTTTTGTTGAAGTAACTGCCTTTCTGTTCCAAAGGGAACAGGCCTATTGGTTTATTCAAGTTGCTGCATTTGGATCCTCAATCCTATTGGTCTCTGTCAAAAGGCAGCTTTGTCCTGGCTCCTATAAATGTGCTCCCTCTCTCCAGTCCCCAGTCTTGTTCTCTCCCTGAATAAAGAGCTGTTACACTAGAAGCTGTCTCCAGCCTGCTATGTCTAAGAGCTGAAATCACTGCTGAAATCACTAAACTCCACGTCACAACACTCTGAATTTCCAAAGAGATGTAACCAATCTCCAAATAGCATCAGGAGTCCACGCTGCTTCCTGTTTCCTAAATTAAAATAATCTGGAAATTACGACTTCTTGCTCAACTCGACTTCAGCAGGTGTTTCTTAAAGGGATGCGATAATTCTTTAGTGAGAACAATACCGAAGCAGGTCTATAGTTAGATGTTTTCCTCATAGAAAAGAGCAGGAGGTTCTTTCTGAACTGCCAAGTTCATTGTAACAAAAATAACCATCTTGTTTTGGAGAGGAAATAAATTACCGAGAGTCTCACTTGGGACAGTATCGGTTCACTGAAGAGACCAGAGTTATTCAGGATACGATCAGCTGAGGTTTGCGCTCAGAAATAGCAACCACCTGTAGGATGCCACAATGTAGGATACGATTAGAACAACCCCCCACACTGCTATATTTCAAATACAGAAAAGGATGCAACCCTACACATGCAGTTTGCTAAGTGTAGGTCTTTGCAAGGCAGAAGGAGTTTTTGCAATAGAAGAGGAAGGGAAAGAAGAAGGAGATTGCACTGCTAAAGAACATTTTAATAAATGGGGGCAAGACTCTCAAAGCAGGGCCCTCTTGTGGTCATCTACACAAGAACCAGGAAAAGGCACTGCTGCCCATGCTTCCTTGCACAACAGTGAAGTGGCAAACAGCGGCCTCCCTGAGGTTTTTCCTAAAACCCTGGATGATCTCCCGTGTTGGAGAACAGAGAAGTGTGTGCCACCCTGAAGTATTAGAGCATAAGAAGAGTCACGCTGGATCAGCCAAAGGCCCACCTAGTCCAGTTTCCTGTCTCTCACAGTGGCCCCACCAGATGCCTCTGGGAGCGCACGAGACTAGATCTCTGTCTCCTGATAGCACTCCCCTGCATCTAACCCATTGCCAGGGCTGAAGAAGAGTTCAAAGATGCAGGCAGCTGGTATGTTGATTACAAACGAGGAGGAGGTCTCTATTAAAGTTCATGGATCTTAATGTCCCTTCAGGATCAAGCCACTCTCGAATACTTTGCAGAACAACAGGGGGAGCTTGCAATAATATCCTATTCCTGGGAAATCCCATCGCTCTTCCTGCCCCTATGAGGACCACTGCTAATCTTAGAAGAAACAAGGAACCCTCAGTCGGGATGATGGTGTCAGTCCACAGGTCATGTAACAGTCCATCCAATCCAAAACAAGCAAGCAAGCAAGCAAACAAACAAACAGCATTTTCATTCTGCATGCTCTGATTCCATTGTACCATTGCGCTTTAGCCATCAACATGTCTTGGTCAATCTTATTCTTATCTGGCCAACATACACCTTGAAACTGTAGGTGATTTAAAAAACTGTCTTGATTGCATTTCCATAAACATCTTTGTAACGGCAAGGAAGGACACAGGTTGCCCATTCTGTGGGAAATCTTGCACTGAATGCATGCTCTCATTCTACACCACACCCTCAGAATTAGTAGAACTCAGAAGAGGTGAAAAGATGTCATGCATCTTGCAATAGCTAGGGTACACATGCTGGAGCACTTTGCTCCAGTCTGAAAACACAGCAACAGAGGAACTGTAAATGAATCAGATCTATCTTTGGAAACAGGAAGCAATATTTTCTGTGCTTGAACTGGCCTTAACCAGCACGGCACGAGAACATGTGCACACTGGGGGCTTGCTTGGGTGACAGTGAATGATCCATGTACAGACATCTACCTATTTTTGACAACAGGCAAACTTAAATTAATGAGGTCATCGGTCCCAACTCAGAGGCAGCTGTGGCACCTGATGTTTGTTTCTTTCCAGGTCTGAAAAAACCTGTGACTTTCCAGATATATATCTGGACTCAAGCTCCTATCAGCTCCAGGAGTCCTTGCTGATGGTCTTGAGAGGATGGGAGTAGTAGTTCGTTAACAGTGGAGGCCTACAGCTCCCCCAACCTTGATTCACACCTTCCAAGTTCTCCCGCTGGATCTAAAGCCCACTAAAATTCTAGTTTCTTCAATTCAGAGGGATGCACATTTGCAAATGTTTCTCATCCAAAGAGGGGGATCAAGTATCTGATTCTATCCTTCAAATGTCCTCCATGAAGTCCTTCTTGCCTTACCTGTGCTCTGGAGAATTCCAAAATATGAATCCATAGTTGAATTTTGATTTGATGTCCTCCTTGATTTTGATAGTGGGGCTGGATGATTGAAGTGGGGCATTTGGCTATGGACCCCGGTGTTAGGAATTTGATTTCTCAGTGTGTCTTCTAAGAGAGGAAGAAGCCAGCCCATGGGGCTTTGGGTAGGGAAGTTGTAAATCTCTCCTCAGTACTTTATAACTGAAAAGCCTTAGTCACCATAAATAATGAGGTAGTTCCTAATCCCAAATGAAGATGAAACTGGGATTATCCAGATACCTGAGTAGTACATATTGTATTGTCCATACGTAGAACATTCCTGTTTCTGTTGCTTGTTTGGGTTTAGCAACATGGCTTCCCGGTCTGCCTTTTGCCCCTCACACCAATCTTGTCTACTCCTTCCCATTTTTTTAAAAAAATCCATTGGCTGAAATCCAGTAGTAAATCAGATCCATTGAATGGGTGGAACTCATGGAAGAGTTGATTTACCAAATCCCCACTGATTCAACAGGCTTACTCTAGTCATAACTTACTATGGGGTTTCAGCCAATGTCTTTTTTGGCTATGTGGTATTTGTAAAGCGATCCTCCAACACTCTATTTCAAATTATTTCCCCCTGACTGGTTTCATTAGATCTATGCAGTTCTTCTACAATCCTTATTTTTGTCTTAATATTCAACTGTGTTTTTGAACTTTCATCTTTTACATTTCTTGATATATACTTGAGCATAAGTCGACCTGAGTATAAGCCGGGGCCCTAATTTAAACCCCCAAAACTGGGAAAATTTATTGACTCAAGTATAAGCCTAGGATGGGAAATGCAGCAGGGCCTGGCAACTCCTCCTTTGTGAGCTGGGTGTGTGTGTGATGTTTAAAATGACTTTTAGCCACCGAGGCAAGTGCTTGAGTTGGTGGCTAAAAGTCATTTTAAACATTGTTTTAAAATGACCTTTTAAAAAGTCATTTTAAACATGGGGGGGTCAGGAGACGTGGCACGCAATGTTTAAAATGACGTTTAGCCACTGACCCAAACTTGCCTCAGTGGCTAAAAGTATTGACCCAAATATAAGCCGAGGACCCCTTTTTTCAGCCCAAAATTATTTATTTATTTATTTATTTATTTATTTATTAGACTTTTATACCGCCCATCTAGACCAAGGGCTACTCTGGGCGGTTTACAACATGTAATAACAAACAAAGGAATACATTTTAAAAACCAAAATACAATGTACAAAATAAAAATATATACATAAATCAACAACAAAAACTAAAATGAAGCTAAAATGAAACTAAAAATGGCAAGAGATTTGATAAAATGGTTTAAAAATAGTGCCTTACTAAATGTTTAAAGAATCAGGGAATGCCATTCTATAGAACCAGGTCTTCAATAGTTTTTTAAAAATTTGAAGCGAGGTGCCAGCCGAATTTCAGGGGGTAGATGGTTCCATAATTGGGGAGCAACCACCGAGAAGGCCCTACTCCTTGTGACAGCTTTCCGGGCCTCCTCGGTGTTGGGACTGGCACGGGTGTTCCTGGCAGTTCTTCTTGGGAGGAGCCGCTCTGTCAGATACTGAGGTCCCAAACCGTTTAGGGCTTTGTATGTTAACGTCAAAACCTTGAAGTCAATGCGGTAGCGTTGCAGGGCTGCCAGCACGGGGTAATATGTTGGTGCTTTCTTTGCCCCGTTAGAAGTCTGGCAGCTGTATTCTGCACTAGCTGCAATCTCCGCATTAACCTCAAGGGCAGCCCCACGTAGAGAGCACTACAGTAGTTTATTCTCGAGATTACAAGTGCATGAACCAGCGTAGTTAACGCAGCTGGGCAATCCTCCGCAGTTGGCAATGAGCGGAACGGACCACTGACGCCACCTGGGTTTCCATGGTGAGTGCCGGGTCCAGTAGGACACCCAAACTGCGGACCCCATCCTTCGCGGAGAGAGTCACCCCCCCAAAAGTGAGGGAGTTCCCCAACCCGCAGACACCAGGGGGGCCCACACGGAGGATCTCCGTCTTGCCCGGGTTCAACCTCAGCCTATTAGCCCCCATCCAATCCGAGACGGCCGCCAGGCAGCGCTCAAAGGACGGAATGGCATCCACTGCAGAAGATGGAAAGGAGATATAGAGCTGGGTGTCATCCGCATATTGGTGACACGAAGCTCCATACCCCCTTATGACCCCTCCCAGCGGCCTCATATAAATGTTGAAGAGCATGGGAGAGATGACCGACCCCTGTGGCACCCCACAATTGAGAGACCAAGGAGCGGAGGTCATCTCCCCCAGCTGCACTCGCTGGGGGCGGTCCTCCAAGAAGGAACGGAACCACTGCAAAGCAGTGCCTCCAATCCCAAACTCGGAGAGCCTCCCCAGGAGGATACTGTGGTCGATGGTATCAAAGGCCGCTGAGAGGTCGAGGAGGACCAACAGGGACGTTTTGCCCCTGTCAGACTCCCTCAAAAGGTCATCATGCAGGGCGACCAATGCCGTTTCCGTACTATGGCGCGGCCTGAAGCCCGACTGAAAAGGATCGAGGGCATTTGTGTCATCCAGAAGACCCTGAAGCTGATCTGCCACCACCCTCTCCAAGACCTTGCTCATATAAGAAATATTGGCGACAGGCCTATAATTGTCAATTTGGTCTGCCGCCACATTAGGTTTTTTCCGAATGGGCCTAATGAGAGTCTCCTTGAAGGCCGAGGGAACCCTGCCCTCAAGGAGAGACCCATTAATTATTACTGTGGCCCATTCCTTCATAATTGGCCTGGCTGTTTTTATTAACCAAGCCGGGCAAGGATCCAAGGAGGAGGTGGTGGCCCGACAGCGATCAAGGGCTCTGTCCACATCTGTCAGCGTCACTGGTTGAAAGCTGGAAAGCAATGCCGGGCAAGGCGATGCACTGGACATCTCTGCTCGATCTACTGTTTGTAAATGGTGGTTCAGGTCCCGGCGGATGGTCTCCACTTTAGTCTTAAAGAATGCCGCAAATTGGTCACAGGAAATACTAGGGGGAGGCCTTTCACTGTGACCAACCCGGGATAGATCGCGCACTATGCGGAACAATTCGGCTTGATGATTTTGTGCTTCGCTTATCCGGGTAGCGAGGTAAGATCTTCTTGTGGCCTTTATCTTAGACAGATAGATGGATGACGCAATCTTTACGGCTGATAGATTATTTTCCGTCGGGGCCTGCCTCCAGATGCTCTCTAGCCTCCTCCGATTTCGCTTTAAGGCCCGCAGCTCCTGGTTAAACCATGGAGCTGGACGGGTCATGCGATGGAGGGGCGTTTGGGTGCAATCGTGTCCACTGCCCTGGTGGCAGCAGTATGCCAACTATCCACCAGAGCGTCGACAGGAGCACCAACCAGTTCAGCGGGTAACCCACCCATGGCATCCTGGAAACCAATAGGATCCAGTAGCCTGCGTGGGCGGACCATCTTAATGGGTCCAAGCTCCCCGCGGAGAGGGGGTGCCAGTGTGATGCTGCATTTAATCAGGTAGTGGTCCGACCATGACAAGGGGACTGACTCAAGGTCAGTCACCATCGATCCACTCTCTCTCTGTGCATTAGCGAAAACCAAATCTAATGTATGTCCTGCCACATGGGTGGGGCCAATGACAAGTTGGGACATGTCCAAGGAAGCCATGGTTTCCAAGAACTCTAGAGCTGGACCCGAAACCTGAGCCTCTGCGTGGATGTTGAAGTCCCCAGAACTAAAAGCCTAGGAGATCTCAACAACGCCCGGAGACAAAGGTGGCCAGCTCCGGAAGGGAAAGTGCTGGGTCACGGGAGCGCGGTACGCCAGCACTATCCCAATTCCTTCCCTGCCCCCAATAGCCACGTGGAGGACCTCAAGACCTGGAACCGCCAATGCAGAGAGCCTGACAGCCTCAAGGGTGTTTTTGTATACAATGGCTACCCCGCCCCCGCCCTCCAATCTACCCAGGTGTTGGATGGAGTACCCAGGAGGACACATCAGAGCGAGGGTAGGACCACCCTCTGCGCTCACCCAAGTTTCAGTAATACAAGCCAGGTCTGCCTTACAGTCTTGAATCAAATCATAAATTAGGTGGGCTTTATTAGAGACTGACCTGGCATTCAATAACACCAAGGATAGAGGGGAGGGCCGACTGAGCTGGTTACCTCGTATCTGACAGGTGGGTGCAGGGTTAGAACAAGGGACAGCTTGCAACCATCTCTCCCTCCTTCTCTTTGGTCTACTCAATCCTGCATCCGCAGCATACCTCCCTCTGCCAGAGATCAGAGAGATATAGGTGACTTCCTCGCTAAAAGAATGGCCTTCCAGTGCTCCTGAAGGTAAAATAATAAATAAATGAAAGAACTGTATAATACAGAGAAGTGTAGGTGAACCAGTCCAGTAAACTAAAATCTGTGTCTAGAATAAGGTAGGGTATGGGAGGATAGAATAATCACCGAGATTAGGGGAGAACAAACAATTTTCATGGAGACGGGAGGTTTAAAAATGCAAAAATACAATATCTTAGGCAATCTAAATATGGGTCTCAGTAAAAATTATTATAACTCTGAATATTAACAGCGATCCTAAATCCTTACTTGGTGTTACAGATGATGTACTGCTTGATCTATAGTTCCCATCAAATTCTGAAAGTAGAATCATTTTTCCACCCTTACACTCACCACAATCACATTCTATACCATCAAATACTCCCCTTTAATTCCTATGACTCTGCTCCTTTAAGCCAGGTCCATGTGGTGTTCGCCACAGGTGTTGGATTAAACAGAGCAGAGGCAGAAGAACGCCATCTTAAAACTTTATTCCTTAAACTTTCCTAGCCATCTACAATAATAAAAGCATCCCAAAAATCCTTCCAAACGTTCTCACCGAGTCACAGCCAAGTACTAAGGTCAAGCATACATATTAGATCGCGTGAACAAACTTGAAACAGAGAATCTTAATATGTTTCTGTTAGAAAGCCTTTCAAGGACAGCAGCCATCGGTAGTTGTTAAAGCTTGCATTTCCCTCTGAGGATGGTCTCTCAGTTTGTTTACATCGCCTTAATTGCAGCTGTGGAAGGTCTTATCAGCCATAAGTTGTCCACTTGCCACAGTACAGCTTCACTGTCTCTGTCTCACCCAGCAAAGAGAATGAAAACAGTTTATCAGGAGGCAGATGGTAGCTCTCCGAACTGTTCTCAGAATGGTAGGACATCGAAGGTTTCCAAAACAGGGGAGAATCTCAATCCAAAGCCTCCCGCGCCAAGGCGCCCAGCTTGGGGATTCTTCCACCCTGTGCTTTCGATGAGCATGACCTGGTTCAAGCGTCATGGTAAGTGCTGAAAGTATAAATCACAGCTCCCAGACAGATAGTTGTTTCAAGGCAGCGACTCACGATGGTATCCGAGAAATGTATAGGCAATGATAGAATTCAAAGGAGATAACATGTCCTTGGGTTATGCAAGCTAAGTCAGAGGCAAAAGAAATTATCTGTCCGAACTATAAGCACTGACCGTCTCCATGTTGCTGTTGTTCTCACCGGAGAAGCAGCAATTACAAAATCCTCCTCCACATGATAAGTGTGGGGAAAAACACCAAAGTCCAGATTAGTAAAAAGAAAACAGCAAAGAAAACAAAGATGTTAAAAATAAAAGAGCTAGAAAGTACAAGTGTAAAGCAGAAAACAAAAATAAAAATAAAAATAGAAACGGGAGGAGCAGCAAGACACTAAGATGTTAACCCTCCGTCATCTTCCTTCCAAAAAAAATTAGGGCTGAAAAACTAGGCTTACACTCGAGTATATACAGTAAGTGATTTCTATCTTCTGCCAGTAACATGGTGCCACCTGAGTATCTTCTAAAGTTATTTATATGGCTCTTTCTCCTCTTCTCAATATGACTTTATCTGAATCTTAATCCATTTTTCCTGTATATCGTCCACATGTAAATTTGAAAAGGTAGAGAAATAAAATATATTCTGGGCTAATACCTTTCCCATTCTGGGTAAGGACACTCTGTCCTGACTTCAGGCTCCTGTCCAGAGTGCCATCAATTATGTATTTTAAAACGATCCATAGCTTTTCATGGGGCATATAGCTGAGGGCTTTGTGGTAAGCGCAGAGTGATCTTCTGAATTTCTTTTATATGCTCTATTAGTAATGAACATTTGCAATATAATCTCTAGTATCTCATTCTTTTCCGAATTGAGTTTTAATATCTGGCTAATTAAAAAAAATCTATGTGGTAAAAGCATGCACATCACTTTGCTTGCATAGGAAATTAATATGATGACTGATCCTTTGGCACCTCAAATATTGTCTAAAAAATTATATTTTTCCAGTCTGCAGGCCATTGTTTTGGTTTACATATTTGTTGGTGTAGTCTTGCCAATATTCTTATCACGTACGGCATCTGTAATTACATGGCCAAGCATCCCCAAAAACTCACAATAGCTCTCAGAATCCGGCCGTGAAAGCCTTCAAGAACACAGTTTATCCCAATGTTGATCTTCAATCTGGATTCACATTTCACAAACAAAAGCTATTGCTGGTTTTAGTTCCTTTGTTGTTTCCTACCTTTTTTCCATTACTCATTGTGACGTAGTGGATAGAGCAAACCTGAGTTCAAATCCCCACTCAGCCACAGAAGCCCACTGGAGGAGTAGAACTGGTTAAAACAATCCTTAAATATCATCCTTACCTTGAAAGTCCTATTAGGTTCATACAGGTTGGTCCTGATTTGATCGCACATAACAACATATTTTTTTCTGCAATGATTTCTAGCATACTGCTTGTCCCTATGTGCAACAGTGTAAAAATTTTCATTTATCATTCTGACCTTCTTTCTATTATATTTGATTTATTTCTTGTCTGTTGTTAAATTTCATTCACCATCCATTATTTGTTTATTTCTGTTTCTTTATAATATTTTTATCTCATTTTTTTCTCCATAAATAGTAGAAGGTGGCTTACATCATTGTAAGACTATTTAGAGGTAAAACCAGTAAATATAAAAATACTAAAAACAATCAAACAAAGTTTAAAATGCTACATCAAAACCACATTCCAACCAGTAAATAATTATTGTAGCTTATTTTTCTTTTGACAACATGAATAGTCTTTTCCTTCTTTATTCCTCATTGATAATTTCTCTGATTTCAGTCCACTGTTCTGGAGGCTTAAAGTCTATAGGTTTAGTAATGCAAATCTGTTCTTCGCTTGGTCTTTAAATTCTTCAGGAATTGTATTTAAGTTAAATTCATTAGATGGTTCATTAACAGTCCTATATTCACAGCAAACTCATTTTTCATACTACTGTACCAAGGGGTGGACAGATCACCCTAGTGGTGGTTTATGTCAGTTTTGCATGTACTCATTGGTAAGTTCTTGATCATTGATTTTCATGTCAGCCTTTGATTTAAAAAAACCCCACATACAATATCTGCATTTATTTTTGTACAGTAAAACCTCATAAGATGAATGCCCCTTAAGACAAAAAATTGTAAGATGAATGAAATGTCTTACGGGAATAGGAAAGCCTCATAAAATGAATTTTCTCATGGGATGCATTCCTTTGGGAAAGTGCATTAAACAGTGTTTTGTAGGATGAATTTTTCATAGGACGAATTGACCCGTAGAATGAATAAAAATCGTCTTAAGAGGTACTACTGTATTCTAATTTCCTTAACAACATTTATCTATGCAACCTTCCCTAATATAATTGTTTATATACACACAGTTTCCCCTAATATACATGTGCTTGTGTACAGCTTTTCAGCCAAGAATGGCATCACAGAGGAAATATGTAATTAAAAGGATAGCTCAATTTTAATCTGCCGGGGAAGCGCAAATTACACTGACTCGTTTAAAAGTGTGAACTGACTGAAAGTCTCCCCCTTCTCTAAAGTCTACCCAATGATTGGCTATTTTTTATATAAACAATTAAATTGGTATGTGAATAAAGGGCACATATGGTTGTTCTTAACCAATGACCTTGTTATAGTAATCATGCAGAATCAAGAGCAATCACAACAAATAACATGGCAGATAAAGAGCCACTGTGGCTGCAGGGGTATAAAAGTATCAGCCTGGAACTCGAAAGAATCAGGGCCTGATGCCCACTCCACTATGAAAGTAGAGCTACACGCTCCGCTTTGAACTCAATGGAGGCAAGGTGGGATACAAACAGAACCTATAAAGAGCAGATGGAATCTTCTTGTTACATCTTTATACCAGCATAACTCAGTGGGCGTAGATCTCAGCACAAACTTGTTCTCAGTTAAGAAGAAGGCATTAGCTTCTGGGTGCCAGGATCTTAACCAAGGCAAGAGCAAACTTCTCAAACTCTACTAGCTCACAGCAAATGGGTCACACAGGTAGATGCACCTAACCAGATACAGGCCAATAAATTAAATACCATATAAAAAAGAAGGATTTTGACTCTTGAGGAAAAACACATCTCTCTCACCCAGTGCTCTAATTTTCAAGAGTCTTGCCTGTCTATGCATTAGGGGTGTGTGTGAGAGAGATTTCATCTTAAACCTGGAAATAAAAGGGGAATTGGCCTCAGCTACTGCTGAGTGGCATCAATGGAGTCTGTCTGCATACGTGCGTGCGTGCATGCATGCACAAGCACACGTACACATCTTAGAGTGAACATTGAACTCCCTACTTCACCAGCTCTACTTCATTTACCCACATGCAGAAACAACACTGGAATTGTGTTTCTACTGTTCCTGTCTAATGGAGACCTTATTCCAAATATGTGTTGCATCAACTTTGATCTTTAGAATGGAAAAGCACTACAGTAAATACGTCTCACAACACACAGGAAAGCAACAGTCAACATCCAGATCTTAGGTTCCGCAAGCAAATCATTTTGTTTGGATTGTCTGTGAAGAACTATAAATTGGAAGCCTCACACCAACTTCCCTCAGACTGACGAAGCTACTTACTTGGATGAGCAGTGAAACATTCCAATCTCACCAGAAAAGAAGTCCAGTTGCCATGAGTCAGCTTCTGGATTTTGTTTGGATACATGAAAGAAAGATGCCTTAGGGTGTTATGTTATTGAGGTGAGATATTAATTGGGACATGTTCGGTGATGGAGAAGAGGGGAAAAGTGACAGGGTCTGAGTGCTGGAAACAGTGTAAAACTTACATGAGATATGCCTTGTAGAGATCATTGCCTTCCTTTTCTCTGCAAAATTAAGCAAATCAAAACTGCAAATGGCATAGGATCTCAATAAAAATATGTATGCTGCTGAATACCAGACATGCACACCCTATGGTAATTAAAAAGGCAGCCAGGAAACAAGATTTATGGAGCTGGCAGGGTGGCTGTCAGGAGGACTGGGGCCATTTGACTCTGCCTCTTGGCAGAACCAGGGCCCTGTTCGGACTGAGGCAATCGGGGAGTGCAGCTGGTAGGCTTCTTACTAGTTATAAAGGTAGCAGCCGGCACTCCCTGCTCCTTGCCTCAGCAATGTGAGACCTGGACTCTTGAAGCTTTGCCCCTGCTGCCTGGCTCCTTTCCAGAACCTTGCAAACCTATAATTTTTCCTGCTTCCTGTGTCCTCCTCCCTGTCGGACTGCATTGGTGTGCTTCTTGACATTGGACTGGCTGGCGACTCTTTTCTTTGTTTATCGAACCCAGACTGGGCTGACCACGCCTTTGGCTGCTGGAAACACCCTGGTCCTGGCCTCCTTGGATCTAATTGTTTTAGCAAATCTGTTGTCTATTATCTGCATCTGATTTTATTTCTTTTTACTTTTTATGTTGTTGCCCCCATGCCCACCCTGGTCTGTTAAGATTTCCTGTGGCAACTGTTATAGTGGCAACGCCTGAACACCAGGAAAAATCCAATTACTATCAGAAAAATTAATGGAACCTAATGGCTATAAAATAACAATTCTGGCTTGGGGTGGTGGCGTTATAGCCTAAGGGAAAATTCCTTTCAGAACTCATGGGCTTGCATGGGAAGCCCTGAAGATCTTGCATCTCCATAAACCGACAGCCCACGCTGTTTGCACAGCTCCCTTGATGTTAAGATAACAGCTAGTAGAAACTGGCTAGTATGATAACAAATAGTGGACAGAGGAATGCCCTGGATGCATCAGAAGGAAGAGATCCTGTAGTAGGTTGAAGGGAGCTGTCAATATACCGTGTCTTATATTTATTTTTTCTCAAGAAGACACACTAGGGCTTATTTTCAGGGGATGTCTTACTTTTATTAAGTATAATATGCTTGAATGTCAGCCCTGCACACAACCATAGCCATGCCCATCACTAGGTCTTATTATCAGGGTAGGGCTTATATTTAACAAATGCATAGAAATCCTGCTAGGGCTTATTTTTTGGGGAGGTCTTATTTTCAGGGAAACCAGGGTATTTGGTTGTGTCAAATGTATTTCATTTGATTTGTGGGACACAGGGAGATCTCTGCTGTCTGGTGGTAAAGATCATCCACTGGACACTCAGCATAACAAAACTCTTATCATGACTGTGACGGCTGCAGATGAGAGAAAAACATGTTGGCCTCAAATATCTTCACAGATTGGAAGCGGAGTATGGGTCAAGAAGCTGAAACAAGGCATCAGCAACATAAAGGAAGATCTCAAGCAAGCAAGGGCATAGATTAAAGGCATTTGCAAAGAGAGGGACTCCAAATTACCTTTGCTCATCCTTCCTGACATGTTTATTCCCCCCCAATAATGGCATAAAAGTGATGACTTGAACACTAAGGAGTATTTTTAAAAATATTAATGGAATTTTATGCACATTTGCTGGTCCTGCTTACTTGCTGAAGATTAAATGTCTGCACACATCTATATAAATTTATCTTTGCGCTGCTTCACCAAACAGGATGATAGAAACATCTTGAAAATGTATTTGTTTCCTCTATGTGGACATTATATTTTTAATGGAACAAGCTGTCACCTGTGAATCGCCAGACAAGCATTCAGTAGTACCATTGCACGAATACGGAACCAACAGCTCTTGCTTTTACCGTTTTCTTCCTGCTTCTGTCCTTTAAAAATTTGCACCATCTCTGTGCGGGGCTGGCCTCACTGGTTAGACAGCTGGCTCAGTCTTGTAAAAAATCTGGCTGCAGAAGTCTGGTCCACAATGGAAGCATTTTAGTTGGGGAGCTGTAAAGTTGTGGGACTCTAATGGTAAGCATAGAGTTGTTCAGAACTTGGAACGTCAGGTTAAAAATCAGTAAAACTTAAATGTTAGACATTGTTGCTATGAACATTAAAAAGTGGAGGCATATAAGTTGTGGACTATAATTCCACTGCCTCCTCCTCTCTTTGAAGAGACATTTCATTTACATCCCCAGAAGGAATCTCCTATCCCAGTCAAATTTGTGTTAAATTGCTGTTTTCGGGGGTCTTTTTCATCATCTGGAACGGATTAATCCGCTTTCCCATTACTTTCTATGTGAAACGTTCGTTTGACTTAAGTCATGTTTGACTTAAGTCTAGACCACTGGAACGGATTAATGACGCAAGTCAAGGTTCCACTGTACTATCACCCCCCCCCCTTGCTCTAGAAACTATGCTTCTGTTGAAGCATACATGGGTCTTCCTTCCTCTCCCATTTTATCCTTAGAAGAACCCTTCTCGATAGGTCAGATGAAAGGTAGCTTCTGGCCCAAGATCCTATGGAGTTGAACCAAGGACTCCTAGTTCTAGTCTAAAACTTTAATTGTTACATTTTAGAAAAGTCCTCCTGTAAAGGGGAAACATTAATCATTCTGATAGTTTCTGTGAGTGTTTCAGGCTCTTTGGCCATGTTCTGGAAGTTTTTCTTCCTGATGTTTTGCCAGACTGTGGTTGGCATTTTCAGAGGGCTTCTAAACTTCAGAGGAGTTTATGAACTCTTTGTTCCCTGAGCTCCTTGCCCTCTGAAGATGCTAGCCACAGAGTGAAACATCAGGAAGAAAAACTTCCAGAACATGGTCAAACAGCCCGAAAAAAATCCCAACAGCCATCAGATCTTAGCTGTGAAAGTCTTGGAGAATACAATGAATCAAGCTCTTTAGAGGAGCTGGTGGCACTGCCTGTAGCCTGTTTCCTGCAAAGAGATCTGCTGCATCCGTAGAAATGAAAGAGACCGCCTGCAGGTAGAGGCTGCTTGCCCACCATGGTGCACCCCGAGGGCACATGGCTGCACGGCCCACAGAGCCAGGGCTGGGGCTCCTCGGCCATTCTCTTGGGTTGGCTTCCTTTCATGCCGTGTTCAGGGTCATTAGACTGTGCCGGATGGAAGACAGTTATCCCACAGAGTGGGATGAGAGAAAGGAGGGAAAAGTGGGAAGAGAACACATTTAAAGAAATCTTCCTTCTGCTTCCATCTTTCCTTTAAATCTGGGCTGCTTTTTAGGTGATTTTAATCAAGCTGATTTAAGGAAGGAGTTACCAAAGTAATTCCAGCATATTAAATGCCCTACTAGAGGGGAAAATATTTTGGATCATTGTTATACAACTTTAAAGGATGCTTATCGCTCTTTATCACGCTCAGCTGTGGGACATTCTGATCACTGCATGGTTCACCTTGTACCTGTTTACAAACAAAAGCTTAAAACCTTAAAACCAACAATTAAAACAGTGAAAACTTGGACTGAAGAAGCAAAGTTAAAGTTGCAAGCAAGTTTTGACTGCACTGATTGGGACCTATTTGAAAATACTTCGGCTGATTTGGATGAGCTCACAGACACTATAACATCATATGTCAGCTTTTGTGAGGACTTATGTGTGCCATCTAAGAATGTGAAAATTTACAGTAACAACAAACCGTGATTTACAACTAAACTCAAACAGCTACGTCATACCAAAGAGGAAGCCTTTTAAAAGGGTGATAGAATATTGTACAACAGGCTAGGAATATATTGACCAGAGAAATTAGAGTAGCAAAAAGGAATTATACTGAAAAGTTAAAGAACCAGTTTTCAACGAATGAATCAGCAAATATGTGGAAAACTCTTAAAACCATTACTGGTCATAGTAAACCTCCTCTCCATGTTGAAGGAAATCATCAACTGGTGAACGACTTGAATATGTTTTACTGCAGGTTTGAGAGGAAACTGCAACCATCTATTCCTACAATCTCCATCTCAGATTTAACAACAACTGAGCCTGTGGAAATTTACCCCATGTCATCGGGTCCTCCATCTTTGCTGATTACAGAGAAGGAGGTGCAAGGTCTGTTTTACAGACAGAAGTTAAGGAAAGCACCAGGTCCAGATAAAATCACTTCTTCTTGTTGAAGAGTTTGTGCTGAACAACTGGCTCCTATTTTTACCCGCATCTTTAATAGATCACTGGAGATGTGTTTGTTCCTTCTTGCTTCAAATATTCCTTGACTATCCCAGTACAAAAAAAATCTTCTGTCAAGGAATTGAATGAATATAGACCGGTTGCTTTAACTTCTGTGGTCATGAAAACTTTTGAGAGACTAGCATTGGCTCACCTGAAATCTATCACAGATTTGTCATTAGATCCATTGCAATTTGCTTATCGTGCAAATAGATCAATAGACGATGCTATTAATATGTCCTTACATTATATATTGCAACATCTTGAATCTCCAAAATCTTACGCAAGGGTTCTTTTTGTTCTGCATTTAACACTATTATTCCGGATATCCTTATGACTAAATTAAAACAGCTGGCTGTACCTGATTACATTTGTAAATGGATTGTAAGCTTCCTAATAGACTGAAAGCAGCAGGTGAAGTTAGGTAAAATTATATCAGCTATTAGCAAGGTTAGCATAGGAGCCCCTCAGGACTGTGTGCTTTCTCCATTTCTGTTTTCCTTATATACTAATGATTGTACCTCAAAGGATTCCTCTGTTAAAATAGTGAACTTTGCAGATGACACTACAGTGATTGGCCTCATTCGAGACAATGATGAATCTGCCTATAGGCAAGAGATTGAACAACTAGTTTTATGGTGTACTCAAAATAATCTTGAATTAAACACATGCAAAACTGTTGAAATGGTGGTGGATTTTAGGAGGACTCGTTCTATACAGCCACCTCTTATGATATCAAATAACTTAATGTCAATAGTGGAGGTGCTATTGAATCTATTATCTGTTCCTCTATAACTGTCTGGTTTAGTTCTGCGACTAAGCATGACAGACATAGACTTCAAAGGATAATTGGAACTGCAGAAAAAATTATTGTTACTAATCTGCCATCTATTGTGGAATTGTATACCACACGAGCTAAAAAGAGGATGATGAAAATATAAACAGATTCCACACATCCTGGACATAACCTGTTTCAATTGTTACCCTCAGGGGACGTTTTAGGGCATTGCATACTAGGACAATTAGATATAAAGACAGTTTCTTTCCAAGTGCTATCAAACTGTTGAATAATTAATTTTTAGTTCTCTTCTTCCTTTTTTAGTAATAGGTTATATTGTATTGTTGTACTGTGTTTTTATTGTTGAATATATGATTCTTATATTTCCTTTTATATATGGAGAGCATATTTCACCAAAACAAATTCTGAGTGTGTCCAACCACACTTGGCCAATAAAAGGATTCTAATTCTAATTCTAATTCTGCTTTTCACAAACACTGGTATGCCTGCCGCAGATGAAGAGCTGAGCACAATCTGATTTTGCTGCTATCAGAGTTAAATCCTGTTTGGATTTTTAAAATCACAAGCCTAAGAAGATGCCCAATCCCTTTATTTATTTATTTATTTATTTATTTATTTATTTATTTATTTATTTATTTATTTATTCTTGGACTTATAAACCCCCCGATTTTCCATGGGGGAACTCTGGGCGGTGTACAGACACGTCACCCCACATCGACTAGACAACACAATCACCAACAATCTCCAGCAAAGTAAATATCAAAACCTAGCTAATACAAATCCGACAACAGCTGCCCATTAAAAACTACTAACAAATACTACCTCCAAAGCTAAATGTACAAATGCACGACTCTGGCTTTATTTTGTTGTTGTTGTTTTTAATCGTCAAGATTGTTTTCCACCACCGCCAACATAGACGCCCAATTATCACATTTGAGGAAGCAGATGGCAAAGCATTTGGAGATGTTACATTTTTAAAAATGTAGCTTGTACAAAAAGAAAAGTGATCTAAAACCTTGTTTGCCAGATGGCCTCATGGCAGTCTTCTCAAACGTTGGTTTGCAAGAGCAGTTGTTACGGTGTGTTGCAAGGTTGCCGGGCCTCACCCACGTGTCGCCCAGTGAGCTGCATTACACTTTGAGATTCTCTGCTCTGGCGTTGGTGGACTGCCACCAATGGGGTCCTCTTCCCATTCCCCTCCTCAACCCATAGCTGTCAAGTGTCCCGATTTGGCCGGGACATTGCCGTTTTTCAGCCTTTGTCCCACCGTCTTCCCAGACATTTATTTTCACGGAAATATCCCGGGAGGCAGTGGTTGACAGGGAAGCTTTGGGCTGGGGACTGGGTAGAGGGGGGGGGGTCGAGCCTCTGTGTGAGACAGGATGCTGGACGGGATGGGCTTCGGTGGTGGCCTGTCCCAGCAGCAAGGCTGCTCTTGGGTTCTTCTTATGTAACTGCAGAGCGGGAAGGGACCTTAGGGGGTCCCTGACTCCGGCCACAGTCAGGGAGTCACAGCGGGGAATTCAACTCCCAACCTCTGGCCCCCCACCAGGGACCTCAACCAAGAGTCCTCCTTAGGTGTACTTTTAGAACTTTTCTCAAGAGCATGGCTGCCTTAGACAAAACACACCAATACAAATGGAGTATTGCAGGATGGCCCAGGTATGTGGCAACTTGATACACAACATTTTACATCTGTGACATAATTGAGCACAAATAGAAATGTTATGCATTATTGTCACATGTGTGTGTGTGTGTGTGTGTGTGTGTGTGTGTGTGTGTGTGTGTGTGTGTGTGTGTGTGTGTGTGTGTGTGTGTGTGAATCATGATGGAAGTTGGGGGACTACGCTGCCCGGCTCCTTTTAAATCTGCCACCCAGTCACTTCCGCATTTTAAAAAAACTGAGTGGGCCTTGTTTGTGAGTCACTTAGCACTCCTGGAAGCTGCACAAACTGACCTGCAAGCAAGGCGTCCACCAACATGAATACTGAAACAGAGTTCATTAAAAGCAAAAGCAAAAAGTGTTCTGCATATATACCACCCCATAGCACTTAAAGCACTCTCTGGCTAGTTTATAATTTAATCAGGCAGGCTACACATTGCCCCCCCCCCAGCAAGCTGGGGACTCATTTTTACTGACCTTGGAAGAATGGAAGGCTGAGCCAGCCATGAGCCTGAGCTACCTGGGATTGAACCCCAGGTCGTGAACACAGTTTTAGCTGCAGTACAGGCATTTAACCACTGCACCACGAGGCTCCTTTCATCCATGTTATTTTTTTCCCCAAAAATGGAACAGGCAATTTGGTAGCCACCTATGTCTTGGGGCCAGGACCGCTCAAATGGCCCTCCAGCAATAGGCTAGGTTTTCTCCCGGCTCCAGAGATACCAACCGGGGTGGTCCATGCAAATCGACCTAGTTTTGTTTTGCATAGAAACTGCTGGGATGTGATAATTGCCCCCCACCCCACCCCACCCCACCCCACCCCAAATTCATATTACTTTATGAACATAATCCATGGCTGATTGAAGCCAGTATTTTTCCCAGATGCTGGACAACTGTGTTGAACAGATTTGGGTGCAAGCGTAATTGGTTGTTGCTACACTGCTTGACTGCAGTAGATGATGTCCAAGCCATGAACCCCATTTTTTTTTAAACAGGTGGTAATAAAGTTTAAAAATTACTTTGTCTTTAAGAGACTGGAAATATGTTCATGTTTATGTCATTAGGTAGGTACCAATTTCCATTATTTGTGAGGATATTTCAATGAGTATTTTGGTCATATAATGTTGAGGTTTTATGTATTGTGCTAATAGTAATTCTGTGAACGAGCAGTCTACGAAAGGTCTCGGCAGCAGCACTGGCTCAGCTGTTGCACGGGGAAGATTCTGGTTTCTTTTACTAAGGCAATCCATCTTATATTATTTCTTTTCCTGGCGTTATAGTATTTTCTTCCCACGATGTATCCAAAGCACAACAACATCAGTTTCACAATGTTTAGCCTGCATACTGTTATTAAACTGTAAACCACCCAGAGACTACTTATTTATTTTATTTATTATTTATTTATTTTTGCATTTATATACCGCTCCCATTTCCCTAGGGGAACTCTGGGCGGTTCACACAAAAAAGATTAAAACCAAGACATCAATTGAAGAATACAAAAATAGTACTAGGCAAGAGGCATAAAACTTGACAATTAAAAAAAAAGAAAAAAGAAAAAAGAAAGCTTGGTACAACCCTAGCAGTTGCCAAAGGCATCCCTGAACAGCCAGGTTTTAACGGCTTTCTTGAAGGATGACAGTGAGGGAGCCATAGTGGCCTATGAAGGTATCGCCTGTAACCTATTTTTGTCATTGTCACTGGGTAATTGATTCCAAAGTGCTGGGCCGGCCACCGAGAAGGCCCGTTTACGAGTTACTACCCTATGGGCCTCCCTAGGGGTGGCCACCCGGAGCGAGAGAGCCATGGAGGATCAGGTGGGTCGGGCCAGCTCTGATTGTAGGGAGATATGCTCTGCCAGATCATCAGGACCCAGGCCATGGAGGGTTTTGTAAACCAAAACCAAAACCAACAAAACCAACACCAAAACCAACTTGAAGCGATATGGGGCAGTATATAAGCGAAACATTCTTCTTCTTCTTCTTCTTCTTCTTCTTCTTCTTCTTCTTCTTCTTCTTCTTCTTCTTCTTCTTCTTCTTCTTGAGTACCCAGCTTGCTGGGGAGGGGGGCAATGTGTAGGCTACATACAGTAATTAAACTGTAAACTGCCTAGAGACTACTTGAAGTTGTATGGGGAGGTATATAAGCAGAACACTTTGCTTTTTAAAGAGAGGTCAGATTTGATTTGATGTAGGACCCACTTGTTCATCCAGAAAGCTTTCCTTTAGCACTGCATTTGAAATGAATCATTCCACCACTACCCTGTTGTCTTTCATAACTGTCCATTGTTCACATCCATACACTGAAATTAGAAATATAATGATATATATGATATTGGCTTTATACAGGAGGATATTTTTTGTAATTCTTGCATAGATGCCCTTCTGAATCAGTCTTCTGATATCTTCACTGTAGTCTCCAATTGGATTGATGGCTGAGTTGAAGCATACAAATTCTTTAAGTTTCAATTTCTTCATTTTCGGGATTGAAGTTATATAGTTCTGAGGTCATGGATTATTATTATTATTTTTTGTCTTCTTAATCTGCAGCTGCAGTCCTGCTTTGGTGCTTTAGGGGCCTGCCATTTTTCTAAATGAACAAGACAAGTTTAATCACACCACCATAAAAGCAAAATAAGGGTATAAACTTAGAAACATTGCATTAGATTGGACATGGTATGCCAGATTTAAAAGGTGTGTTTTAATACTTTTCTTAAAAGCAGTGGGAGTGAATATTGATCACCCCTTTGGAAGGAGTGCATTCCACAATCTGACAGCCAAGGTGGAGAAAGCCCGTTCTCCTCAGAGATATGCTAGGCTAAGGAACTAGCTTTTCTAGTTCCCTCTTGTACAAGTCAATGGACCATCTTAAGCCCTGTTCGTGTCCTATCAGGACCAAAGTCACTTTCCTGTTTTGCTCCCTTTCCAGCTCTTCAGACCTGCAGAGCTCTTTGCAAAGGAAGTGGGCTGACTTTCAGGTGAGGAAGCTTTGATGTGCCTTCAGATAAACGATAAGCATGGAAGCATCCGTTTCTCTCTCAGTTCATTTGCTGAAGTATTTCCGTAACTGGAGGGAAGTCAAAGGTGTGATTTGCCCTTTTACACATCGACCTCTGCTTGCTCAGTCAGCTTCCCAGACGTGACAGAAGCATCAAAGGGCCCAATAAGTGAATCTCATATAGTCTCCAGTGCCTTGGTTTCTTCACAGGTTTTAAAGATTAAATTAAAACCAACATTCTGAATTGGACCCAATAAGCAATTGGTGATCAGTGCAGGTCTTTCAATATTGTGGCCATATCACTGCAATACTGTGTACCAGTTAAGAACCCAGCTGCTGTGTGGATTCAGACCCATCCAGCTCATGGTTTTTCTTATATATATAAGTTTATATCCAATGGCTGGTCCCACTTAGAATCCCTTTCATCGACTGCTCAATGTATTTACAGCAGGCATATACACATTCCGTACCCTCATTGAGACGACTCTAATTAGAACTTCTGCCTGGATCCAGGACTTGGTTTCCCAGTTATGTCAGATGTGTACTGAAATTCTCAGGCAGAACATTAATTAATTCTCCCTCTCTCCTCCTCTCTCTCTTGCTTTCAGATACACACACATAAGCACACCAGTCATAGGCATCAATCAATGTTTGAATTGCATTTCAGAAGAATATCCATTGCCATGGAATTGACTTCAGACCCAAAGAATGCTCAGCTGGCACTCTCGATTTGACTCGGGAATCGTATGTCAAAGGAAGTGGGCTGTTGCTCTGACCTCCAAACATATAGCTAACATTTCAGCTACTTATTTGTACGGCCAAAGCATCATCAATGATCAACATCATCCTCAGGTCATGCCGAGTTGAAGGCGAAGCAGAACAGCCCACAGAACAGCCCACGGGCCTGGCTGAAGAGATCAGTGCATTTCCCTCTGCAGAATTGGCTGAGTAACAAATCCTCGATTAAATCACTTTGGTGTCACTCGTGGAAAGAAGACTTGTGTCACTGTGTAATATGCAAAGAGAGAACATCATAAGGCAGGTTGGAAGATATTGCTATCAGACCAAGAGCCAAAAGCCAGTGGAATCAACAAACAAAGGAGAATGAGTGTTCATGTCTATAAATATAAAGATAAGAGCACCTACTTTTTCTTTGTGCCAGGAGAAGGGGCTCTCTCCCTCCAGATGTTTTCAGATCCATATTCTAGGCACCCCAATCTCCATGGTAAATGCTAATAGATTATGTGACATTGAACCTTAAACATCTGGAGCACCAAAATCTCTTCCATGCATCCTGCCATGAATGGGCAACTTCCAGAGGGCTGGGACATACAGCGCTCTATCACATGTCCTTTAAAATCCTGATTAAATTTCCCGATAAATTGTTTCCAAAAATCTTGTCCCCACAGCCACCGGGCTTTAAAATAAAAATATGGTAACGCCCCCTTTATTTTATTTATTTATTTATTTATTTATTCAACTTATATGCTGCCCACTACCCAAAGGTCTCTGGGCGGCTTACAATCAAAGAATTAAAACAATTTAAAATAGTTATAAATAAAATATCAATAAATCATCAAACAGTAATAAAAACCTTCTTTAAAATCATCATCCTAAAATTGTCATCAGTGGACCCACAATCTATATTGTATCAATTAAAAACCTTTAGCGGGTTTTCCGTGACCTACCGGAGAAATTGGGATTTTTTTTTTTTGCTCCAGTTAAAAATCCACATTTTTCCGGAGCCAGAAGCTGTGGGAATGTGTATATGATCTTGATTTCTGCTTTTTAATTTTTTTCCTAGCACCAACCAGCTTGTCCTGGGGCTTTTTTATTTTTTATTTTTTATTTTTACCCCCCCCCCAACAGCACTGGCCAGCTGGCCTTCTGGCTGTCAGCACTTTTTAAAAATATATATTTTTTCCTAGTGCTGACCAGCTGATCCTGTGCTGGTTGGCACTTTTAAAAAATATTATTATTCCCCCACACACACACAACAGCACTGACCAGCTGGCTTTTGGGCTGTCAGCGCTTCCCCCCGCCCCCAGCACCAACCAGCTGCCCCTGGGGCTGATCGGCGCTTTTAAAAAATCCTTGTACGTGGGAACGGAGATCCCACATCTTCAGTCATGTAACCAAGAAAGAAGAAAAGCTGGACTTTCACAATGTCTGGATCTTCCCCCAGGTGAGATAACAGCTAGTTACCTTTGGTCCTTTGTGGACTGCCTCATTTTTACCCAAAATTAAACCACCACCACCACCCCATTTCCTCTAATGACCAAAAATGTTTTTAAAACATCTTTAAAAATTAGAGCTGTGGAGGGGGGAGGGGGGAGTCTATGCCAAGGTGTTTTTTCTTACTGTATTATGGAGGGTCTTGGGGGGGACACGGGTGTGAGGAGGTTTTTCATCAGTCCCTGGGGTCCCAAAGAGGCTACAGGCTGCAGCTTTCCCGGTCCTGCTTTATGTCCTTATTAAGCATAGAGATTTGGGGGGGGGGCAAGAGGAGGAAGAATCCAATTCAATAAGCAGATTACATTTCTAGCAAACTGAAGTACAGTGTGTGTTCACTGTTGCCTGGGGCACTTCTACTTTTCTTTCAGAAAGGAAAGATGAAAGTTTTAATCCTATGAAGAATAACAATGGGCTGGTTGTGGGCGGAGTACAGAAAGCTAAACTGTACAAATCAGAATCAAAGCACAGAAAAGACGAGGATCAAAAGAGAGTCCCATACCAAACATAAAGAAAAAGAAACACACAGAGAGAGAGAGAGAGACAGCAGAGTACAACTGTATTTTCTTTTATTCTCCGTTCAGCTTTTGTGGCACATGTAGAGACTAGTCACAGCTCAGCATCTACATTCCCCGGTGAAGTTACTTCTGCTGGCATTTTGGGAAGGGTCAAATAGGAATGCTTATTTTATTTGGGTTTCTGTCCTGCCTTTCAATGCAAAAGGATCCAAAGATGCCTTTAACAAAATGAAGCCCATGAATGCTTTCATCCAGGAAAAAAAATATACACACTTAGAACCTTTGATTTTAGAAGTTAAAAAAATTCTCACTTAGTCTCTGTATTGTGCTCAAGTTAAAACCTTGCACACGCACACACATCCTGAAACCCAGTTGAAGTGCAGAACAAAAATCAGTTATCAAAGCCAATAACAAAGAGCAGCTGGAAGTAAGGCTGGCAATCAATAATTAGTCAATCGTAGCAAAGATTTTGTATGGACGAGGGGTGATTACCTAGTCCCGGCAGTGCTCATGTGGTGAGCAGGTGATGGAAAGCACTTGCCTATATTTCTTGTTCAAGATGCAGTTCATGGTATTGACTGGTAACTTCTGCAGCTCAGCATAAGGGATGGTGAACCACCAGCTCTCCAAATGTTTGGACAACAACTCCCATAATCTTTTACAACTATGTTGTCTGGGGCTTCTGGAAGTTGAAGACTAAGCATCTGAAAAACCAGACATTCACAACTTTGGCCCTACATGCTTTGAGATCACCCATGCATTCAAACAGCCATCATCTCTTGTGTATGTTTACCACTAGTGATGTGCTCAAATGGCCTTTTCGAATTCTTTGCCCTTGGGATAGAATTTGAAAATGAGAAAAACGGTTGCAACTTGCCACCAAGTTGCTTCAGACGTCTGGGGAACATAGTAGGGTTTTTGAGGTGTGTGAGAACTTCTAAGAGTGGCTTGCAGCCTCATGGTGCAGTGGTTAAAGACCTGTACTGCAGGTAAAACTGTGCTCACGACCTGGGGTTCAATCCCCGGTAGCTCAAGGCTCATGGCTGACTCGGCCTTCCATCCTTCCGAGGTCGGTAAAATGAGTACCCAGCTTGCTGGGGAGGGGCAATGTGTAGCCTGCATATCCTGTCATTAAAAACTGTAAACTGCCCAGAGACTACTTGAAGTGTTATGGGGAGGCATATAAGCAGAACGCTTTGCTTTGCTTTGCTTTGCTTTGCTTTTTTTACAGTGGTCATCCCAACCCTCCAACCCCACCGAGAGCTTCCATGGCCAAGCAGGGATTTGAAGCCAGGTCTCCTGAATCTTACTCTGGCACCCTATCCACTATTGTAGTACAGTAACCCCCCACCGATCATGGGGGTTAGGGACCCACCCCACCCGCGAGCCACGAAAATCCACAATATGCGGAAGTGGGTGGGGGGCCTGGGGGCAGGTGGGGGCTGTGGAAGAGCGTGGGGGTGGCGTGGAGCAACCCGATTGCTCGGTGCCGCCCACCCACCCACCCCGGAGGCTTCTCGGAGGTGCGGGGGCAGTGCAGAGCAACCCGGCTGCCCCCTGCTCCCCCCCACGGTGCAGGTACTGCGGTCCCGCAATGTAGTGGGACCGCAAAACCTGAATCGCGAAATGGCGGGGGGGTCACTTTAAACTGATCAGATATGGCGAGAACCTGAGGGAACAATTCCACCAAATTTCTTCAGGAGAAGTTCTCCAGCGATCCTTCATAGACAGGGCTCAGGACCAACAGTGACTGTAGTGTGATGGCGTGGGGTTTAGTGATTTCCGCAAGTGATTTCAGCTCTGTAACATAGTAGGCTGGAGACAGCTTCTATGGTAACAATTCTTTATTCAGGGAGAGAACAAGGCTGGGGACTGGGGCGAGGGAGCTACATTTATAGGAACGAGGGCAGGCTAGGAAAAGATACATTTTGGAGGGAACAATTACAAGCAATCACAAAGCTGCCTTTTGGCGGAAACTAATAGGATTGAGGATCCAAATGCAGCAACAAGAAATAACCCATAGGCCTGTTCCCTTTGGGAACAGGAAGGCAGTTACTTCAACATAAGCAATTACAGGTAATAGGAATACAGATCAATACACAACACCCCTCCCCCCTTGGTGGGCACAGCACACATAATCCTTTAGATATTGTGGGGCCCTGCAACTTCTAGTTGATCTCCTGACTACGGGTGTTGCAGGGACTTGAGCATGCAGTGTCTGTGGTGGAGAGTCTACTGTAATCGCTTCGTCTGACACGGAGGGTGTTTTAGACAGCTCAGTGTCCCTGATCTGTTCCTCAGCACCGTGAGGACCTGCAGGAGTAGATTCATTTGCTGACGCCACTGGTACCTGCATTCCTGGGGCATCTCCACTCTTGCAGCTGGGACTCATTCATGGGGGTAGTGTCACTCTCAGACTGCAATTCCCCCACTCCTGTACCCACTCTACTGAGCGCTCTGCGCCGCAGTTGGTCCACGTGCCTACGCCAGACCCTGCCATCTTCAATGGTCACGTAATAAGAGACTGGCCCAGATGCTCTGGTGATCACCCCTGGCACCCACAGGAGACCTCTGGCATAATTTCTCACCCAGACCAAATCTTCAGGAGCAAAATACCTTGTAGAGTTGCTCTCTGCCAGTGGAGGTGCTCTAACATTGCGGTTTGGCATTTTGTCTGGGTGGACATAGTCCAGCATCGTTACCAGCCTTCTACCTAGGAACAGCTCTGCTGGCGACTTGCCCGTAGTAGTACATGGCATCGCATGCTGCAAAAACAACATTCGGGCAATGCACGTTGACCAGTCACCCTCCATCAAGTGTGCAATAGATCCTTTTGCTGTCTGCACCATGCGCTCAGCCTGCCCATTGGAGGAGGGGTGAAAGGGAGCTGATGTGACCCCTCTTATGAAATTATCAGCCAAGAATGCCCTGAATTCTTGGCATACAAAGGCTGCTCCATTGTCTGACACAATGGTCTCGGGCAACCCGTGGGTTGCAAACAGCTGTCTCAACACTTTGATGACTGCAGCTGACAACATGCTGGGAACCATAGCCACCTCTAACCATTTAGAATACGCATCAACGATAACCAAAAAAACCTTTCCTTGGAATGGCCCAGCAAAATCCAAGTGCAGCCAGCTCCAGGGAGTCCGGGTCTGCTCCCACCAGTGGACTGGTGCTCTGGCCACTTCTGGGCGCACTTCCTGACATGCCTTGCACATCCGTACCCATTGTTCAACATCTTGGTCCATCCCAGGCCACCACACATAGCACCGGGCTAGTGACTTCATCTTGACCATTCCCAGATGCCCTATGTGAAGTGTATCCAGAACCCTGTTTCTCAGTGGCGCTGGAATGATCATCCTGTCTCCCCACTGGAGACAGCTCTTATGCAGGGATAGCTCATGTTGCCTTGTTGTGTATGGTCTAAATTTTTCTTCATTCGGGCCACCTGGCCATCCCCTCCCCACTCAAGTGAGCACACGGGAGAGAGCGGTATCTTTCCTTGTTCTCTCAGCTATTTCAGTTGCAGTTACAGGGCCCCGGAAGTGTTTCCAGCATCATCACTTGTTCCGCTGGGGCAGGATCCACATCGCTCACACCAGGAAGGGGCAAGCGACTTAGTGCATCAGTGTGGCACAACCTTTTCCCTGGAACATGGGTCAGGGTGTACTGGAACCCATTCAGGAATATAGACCATCGTAACATCCTGGGGGAGAGAATCTGCGGCGTCTGCTTGTTCGGGTTGAACAATCCTAACAATGGCTTGTGGTCAGTTTCAAGGAAGAAGTGGCAACCATATAAATAGTCATGGAACTTTTTAATCCCTGCCACTATTGCCAGTGCTGCTTTGTCAATTTGTGCGTAGTTGCGCTCTGTTGGCGAAAACGCATGAGAATAGAATGAGATGGGCTTTTCTGACCCATCCACTTCCCTATGACTCAGCACAGCTCCCAGCCCATACTGAGAGGCATCACGTGCCAGGACAAGAGGTTTCGACGCGTCATAATGAGCAAGGACGCTCCTGCTAGTCAGCATGCCCTGTAAGGTGTCAAAAGCCTTCTGCTGTGCCTGAGCCCAACACCACACATGCTTTTTTTTAAATAGTCTATGCAACGGTTCCACTATTGGAGCTTTCTGAGGTAGGAATGAATGATAAAAGTTAATAAGTCCCAGGAATTACTGTAACTCCGTCTTGTTCTGTGGGCGTGGAGCCTCAGTAATGGCTTTAATTTTAGAGTCAGTGGGGTGGATGCCTGTTGCATCGATTTTAAACCCCAAGAAATCCACAGATGGCACCCCAAAACTGCATTTTCCCTTTTTAAGCTGCAGCCCCACCTCTTTAAATTTGATTAACACAGCACGGATACGCCCAACTAGTTCCTGGGGGTCTTTCCCAGCAATCAGAACATCATCAAAAAATGGCAAGACCCCTTGCAGACCCCTTAAGAGGCGCTCCATTAGACCTTGAAAAATCCCTGGGACCACACAAACTCTAAACTGTAATCTGTTTACTCTGAAAGCCCCTTTGTGTGTTACGATAGTCTGTGCTTCTGCAGATTGCGGAATCACTGGCAGCTGCTGGTATGCTTGTGCCAGGTAAAGTTTGGCGAAAAATTTTCCCCCAGCTAGTTTTGCCAACAGCTGTGAGACTACTGGAATGGGGTATGAATTTCCCCTGAGTGCCTTGTTGATAGTACATTTGTAGTCTGCACAAATTCTCACTTCCCCATTTGCCTTAAGGGGTGTGACGATAGGAGTCTCCCACTTAGAAGAGTCCACAGGTTTGACCAATTTGTCCAGTTCCGCCTCAATATTGGGTTGCAGCGCAAATGGCACTCGCCTTGGCTTGAGTCGGATTGGGGCCACCTTGGGATCCAGCTCAAAATCAATTGGAGGCCCTGTATAACAACCCAGTTTACCACTGAAGAGTTCGGCAAATTCCTGGCCTAATACCTTGCCCAACTCTGGGGACGTTTGGACTGAGTGGAGCCCTGATATACTCAGTCCCAAGGCGGGAAACCAGTCAGTACCCAGGAGACTGGGGCGACTCCCCTTTGGAATCATCAATTTAAGCACGGCCTGTTTCTCCCGGAATTGTACCCTCACAGTACACATTCCTAGAATGTGGATGTGGCCCGCCGTGTATGATTGCAAGGTTGCTGGGAATGGCTCCAGAGATGGGAACTTACCCCCAGGAAAGAGCCCCCTTGCAGTCTGGTCTGAGTCAATGGTGAATCCAGATCCGGAATCCACCTCCATGTCGCACGGTCGACCTTCGATCTTCACTCTGATGGATGGTTTGTCCTGCGCCGGAAACTGCACGATCTCTCACTTGATCTCTGTGAAATAATTGCAGTCGTCTAGGAGATGAGTTGTGGTGGATGATCTGCAACGCGTTGATCTTGGTGATTCCGTTGTTGCAGCTGCCACTGACCGACACACCCGGCCGATGTGTCCTGTCTTACCGCAAGCCCTGCATGTAGCATCATGAAAACGGCAGCTTTTCCGCTCATGGTGTCCGCCACAGCCTGTGCAAGCGCCTCGGCGATCTTTGGGCCGTGCATCCGCCTGATGCACCAACTCGACACCATGGACTGGGCTCTGGCTTGGACTAGCCTCTGGCTCATCCATGGCATGGGCAGCCTCTACCCGCAGCTTTGTGGTCTTGCCACTGGCATTGAGATCTTCCTGCTCATAATTCTCTGTGGCGGTGGCCTCCTTCAAAGCAGAGGCAAGGGTGACATCTTCCTTTGCCACAATGCGCCTTCGGGCTTTTTTGCTGCTGAGCCCCCCAACAAATTGGATTCAAGAGAGTGTCTTCAAGATTTGGAAAGCCACAGTGCTGAGCAAGCTCCCAGAGTCCTGCCAGGAATGCTGCCTTTTCTGAAACTCCATCCGCCAGGCCATCTTGGTTTTGGCAGGTGTCAAGTGGCTTGTCAGCTGGGCGAAAATGTCTGTGAGTGATGTCTCACTCAGCTTTGCTGGGGCGAGCAGTGCCTTGGCCAACAAGAAGGTCTCATGCCCACAGCAACTCAGGAACGTGGCCCTTCTTTTGCTGTCATCTGTGATTTCTTGAGCCACCACGAAGAACTCAAACGTTCAACATAGTCCTCACAAGTGTGGGGCTCCAATGGCTGGAAGGGCTCCAATACCCGTGGACTTTCTATTCTCCCGATGGGCAGGGTTGTCTTCTAAGCCGGCAGGTGTGTCTTGTTCTTCCCTGCGATCCGGACTCTTGAGTCAGCATGATGATCCTCTGCTTCTCAGCATTCCGATCTCATCCTCATCACCAGTGTGATGGCATGGGGTTTAGTGATTTCCACAAGTGATTTCAGCTCTGTGACATAGTAGGCTGGAGACAGCATCTATGGTAACAACTCTTTATTCAGGGAGAGAACAAGGCTGGGGACTGGGGCGAGGGAGCTACACTTATAGGGATGAGGGCAGGCTAGGAAAAGATACATTTTGGAGGGAACAATTACAAGCAATCACAAAGTTGCCTTTTGGCGGAAACCAATAGGATTGAGGATCCAAATGCAGCAACAAGAAATAACCCATAGGCCTGTTCCCTTTGGGAACAGGAAGGCAGTTACTTCAACATAAGCAATTACAGATAATACAGAATACAGATCAATACACAACATGTAGCACATTTTTGCATGTGTGTGGCACCACTGTACCTGGCAGCCACAATGGCAGCCTGAACACTGTTTTCTTGTTCTGTGGTACCTATCCTCATTTAGTGACTTTCTTATGGTGTTGCCGGAGGAAACCACCAAAATAATATTGGGGAGAGTTCTTGGACTGGCGTGTACCAGCGGCAGCAGGGAGATTTGACCTACCACCGCCACCCACCCGTGCTGCCCCGAGACAGCTAGTCTGGGGCTGTCTCCATTGAAATGCATTGGCTCAATGTATTTCAATGGAGAAAATTTTCTGCATTCACCCCTCACTGCCCGCCCACGTGGCCCCAAGGCTTCTCGGAGGAGCATGGGCTGGCAGTGTGGGGGATCAGATCCGGGGCTTGGGGAAGGGGGGAAGGTTTTAAAAGCCTAGGCTTTTAAACCTTCCCCCCTTCTTCACACCCCGGGGCTCCAGCTCATTTGCACTGGGGTGGGGAAATAAAGGTTTTTTTCCCCACCCCAGCGCTAATCAGCTGGAGACGGGGCAGGTACAGCAATCACACGATATAGTGGGACCGCAGTACCTGAACCGCGAAATGGCGAGGGGTGACTGTAGCAGGCAAACCAATGTAAATTTTGACTGCCCAATGTGAGAGGCAGTTTCCCCGCACTCTGTTGTATTTCCTCTATATGCTGTGTTTTGTATATTGTTATTGTATATTACTCTTTGTCATGTGTACATATGTAATATAAGCTCTATTGCCTTATTCATTTGTCTCCTAGCTCCATAATCACTAAGTGCATTTATTCTTCCACAATGGTGCTAATCTCTGCTAGTAGTTTATATTTCCTTGAACATCACAAACCCTCTCTGCATAACAGGGTTTTATACTTTAACAGCATTCCCCTTATCATACACTCTGCCTCCATTTTGTATAACTATATTTGAAAATTATCTCTCCCAAACTCCTCTCGACATCTTCTTACATATAACTCACCTTCCTGACATGTTGTCTCCACTGCTTAAGAGCCTACACAGAGTGCCCCCCCCAAATGGATCAGACTAAGATAAAATTTCCAGGAAAAATTGAGGGGGGGGGGAGGTTTTAGGAAAAATAACATCTCCTCCATCCCAATTTTTTCATTTTTCTCCAAAGTCCCCATCCCCAATGGCCTCAAAATCTCCAGAAATTTTACATCTCTGGATGGAAGCTCCATCAGTTGGGGACTTAGAAGCCCATGATTGTCTTCTCCCTCCATGACTCCACCACTGGTCAGGCTGGCTAGTACAAACAGGCATCTGAGGGCCACATCTCCTTCAGTGATGATCTGACATACGTCCTCATGACGCTCCAGCTAGACTACAGCAATGCGCTCTCTGATGGGGCTACCGATGAAAAGTCTCAGGAAACCTCAACAGGTCCAGAATGCAATGGCCAGATTGCTGACTGGGGAGGGGTACAGAGATCACATTACACCTCTATTAAAGCAGCTCCACTGGCTGCCAATCAGCTATCGGGCACAATTCAAGGTGCTGACCTTGACCTACAAAGCACTGTATGGCCTGGGTCCTAGCTACCCCAAATATAGAATCTCACAGTAGGAACTGGCTTGGGTGCTAAGGTGATCAAGAGAGGCCTTTCTCTCCATCCCGCCACCTTCACAGGTGTGTCTCAGAAGAACACATGAAAGGGCCTTCTCTGTTGCCACTCCCAGACTTTGGAACTCCCTCCTGCTGGAAGCCAGGACTGCCCCATCTTTGCAGTCTTTTCAAAAGCAGGCAAAAACCTTTTCTTTTCACACAAGCTTTCTCTGAATGAAGGACTACCTATTATGTGAATTTTATATGAATCTACCACACATGACTACACAGAGTTTGTGTTTATAGACTTTGTGATTGGATTGACACTATGTTTTCAATGTTAGTTTCCATCACTGATAACTTTACATGGAACTTTACTCCCCTTTAACTGCTCGCATTCTCTTGTAGCTTTAATGTAATGTTGCCTATTAATGCCGTAAGATATCCCTCAATTCCCTGTTCTGAATAGTTGAACATGTCTTCATTGTACTGGACTGTATATTATCCCTTATTACTGTAAGCCATCTTGGGTCCTTTTTCCAAGGAGAAAGGCAGGGTAAAAATACTCTAAAATACATACATACATACATACATACATACATACATACATACATACATATATATGAAGAGTTATAATGGATAAATAAATTTTATAACTAATAATTGGAGAGGTTACGAGACCCATCGGAACTGCCCAAATACGCCCCACACCGTCACAAGCACGGCACTCTTTTCCCGGTCCAAAAATTCTAAACCGTTCCCGAGATATTGGGAAAAATACAAAACCGCAGTTTTTGCCGGCTAAGAGGCCTTGCGAGCAGGGACTCAGCAAGCAGAAAGATTCAATTCACACCTAATTTGTCCGTTTACATTGTATCTAGTCTGCCGTGGCTGTTCATTTCTGCGCGGAGACTCCATAAAACAGCAGGGGTGCGAAGATAAGCCCGTCTGTGCGTTTTAACCAATCAGCGCCCCCGCCATCAATCAATGTCTCATTAATTATGGCCGGACGGGGGCGCACAGCAGGGAACCCTGTTCCATTGAATTGGCTGAGTAGACCACCTCCACCAAAAAGAACCATAGCCCTTCCAGGGGAAATTCAAAAACTCCAACCGATTTGGGTTCCAGAGAGGCGGCTAACCTTTCAGCAGCACCAGCGGTACAAATCCACCCTTCCTATCCGACTCTCAGTTCCAGAGACTCAGGGAAGGCAGCCGAGGGTAGCGACTCCTCTCACTACCCCTTACCCGAGCTGCAGTTCCACAGAATTCATACCTTCTCCCGGCCATTCATTTCAATGGCGATAGACCGGTCCCCTTTCCACTTTCTCTCCACTTACTATATTTCTCTATGGAAGTAGACCAACCCCCGCTCCAAAATCAACCAGACAGGGTTTCCCTTCTTGCGGAAACCTCTGGAAATCCGGTTTTCTCGGTTCCAGGGGTTCCCGCCAAGGAATAAGAAATGTCCCTTGCTGGTGCATCAGTTAACCCTTTCCTGCCCCTCTTCCCTTATTCCCCCAACCCTGAAATCTCAGCCAGAGACGCAGTTCAGGAGGAACTCTTCCTGAACTGATGAATTATTTCCTTCATGCTCTGGCTTGCAAGGGAATGATTCTGAACAATCATTCTCAAGGATCAGGGACTTCCTTACCTCTAGAAACTTGGTTTCCCTACCTCTACCTAAATGGACCCAAAACCCTTGACCCAAGGTGCCCCCATCTCTCTCTCTCTCTCTCTCTCTCTCTCTCTTTTTTCTCTTTCTTTTTCTTTCTTTCTCTCTCTCTCTTCCTCTCTCTTTCTCTTCTTTCCTTCCACCCCTTTTTCCCTGGGTGTGCTTTAGATATGTTCCTGCTCTATCCTATTTATTTATTTATTTATTTATTTATTTATTTATTTATTTATTTATACAGCTTATATACCACCCGTCTTCCCAAAGGAACTCCGGGCGGTTTACAACAACTATACAACACAGCAAAATTACAAAACCAGCAAAGTAAATAGTAACTAAACTAATAAAAGCAGACAAGAGCAACAACAGCAGATGGCGGGACAGAGAAAGAAAGAAAAACACTGTTTGGGTCACCCAAACGCCTCCCGGAAGAGAAGGGTTTTCAGCGCCTTCCGGAAGGCAGGCAGGGACTCTGCAAGGTGCACTTCTGCTGGAAGATGATTCCAGAGGGTCGGGCCCGCCACAGAGAAGGCTCGGGCACGGGTGGAAGTTTTCCAAGCCTCCCTGGCTATGGCCACACGCAGCATGTGCGCCCGCGACAACCTAGTCGGACGGGCCGAGGTTGATCGCTGGTCGATCCACTCCGTCAGGTAGCCAGGTCCTAGGCCATGGAGGGTTTTGTAAACCAAAACCAGGACCTTGAATTTAATTCGGGCTGCAACGGGTAACCAATGCAGGCGAGCCAGAACTGGGGTGATGTGCTCAAATCGATGGCTTCTATACCTATAATCTGGGGCAAGGAGGGTCATGGCACAAGAAGACAGACACCATGGTGGTCCCACGAAGCAAGTTACATCTTCTAGAAGCAGGAACCATCTTTGACAAAGTTCCTGGCACATCCACCACAGATGTTCACTGGATTATGCCACAGCCTGGGGGCTCTCCATTATCACATCTCTGCATCCATAAAGGACTGTCCAACCACATCCGGATGATCTCATCAGCTTTCCGGCTCCCCATTGACTTCTGTATTGACCTTCCGCAACCTTCTATTGACTTTCCAGTTTCCCCAGTTTCCCCAGTCCCAAGAACAATACCTTGTTTCCCCTTTTCATTGTCATATCCTGATGGCCTAATTAAAGGACACTTTGGAATCATCAACACCTGGGCAGGCATCCGATTCCAGCTTACCAGGGGCTGGCCAGGAACACCCCTGGCCAGCCCCTGGACCACACCGATTGGACCATCTGAAGAACCGTCCCCTTGCCCACCCCTGGGCGGCGCCACTCGGGGGACGGAAGAGGGGGAACTAATAAAAATGTGGTTCTCTTTGTGCTGGGGGTCAGACATCTTAGCTTTGTCTTTGGCTTATGTCCACCTGCTGTCTTTTATTAGGCCTAATAAACGCAGTATTTCCTTCAGGATCTCTTTCTCGTTGGATTCTTCATTGGGCTACTGGGGTCCAGCGGAACTCAGCAGGGCTAGCCTGACTGAACTATAATTTTAACTTTATTTTAAATTCAACACATACATACATACATACATACATACATACATACATACATACATACATACATACATACATACATACATACATACATACATACATACATACATCAACAAAATGTTTCCCTCAACAGCCAACCAGATACCCCAGGAGGAACTCTACCTCCAGGACAGGAGAGTAATTGCTTTCGGCACTCTTTCTCCCTAGCAACTGGGATTCAGCAGCAGGGATGCGCAGCCACTTTGGATGAATGCCAAATCCTGCACTGAAGGAGGCAGCTGTCATCCAAAGAGTAGCCTGAACTGAATCCAATTTTTCCCGAGGGTTCAGACCTGCTCCAGGAATTGGGAGGGACACACAGACACACAGACAGTGTGTCTGCCAGAATGCCAGTTCCTCTGCCAAGATCTCGATGTAAGAAAAACGCCAGAGGGTAAGAGGGTAAGGAGAAGCTGTGGTTTTGTGTGCCTGAGCACTCTGGCTTCCAAGGAGAGAATGACCTTGCTAAAATCTGTCTCTCTCTCTCTCTCTCTCTCTCTCTCTCTCTCTCTCTCTCTCTCTCTCTCTCTCTCTCTCTCTCTCTCTCTCTTTTAACACACTATTTGGGGCAGGGTTTTTTAAACACAGTATTTGGGGTGGCTCAGCTGACTAAGGCAACAAAGCAGTCACCTACAAAGTTTGCAGTTCGGCGGTTCGAATCCCAGGTGCCACACAGCGGAGCAAGCTCCCGCTGATAACCCCAGCTCCTGCCAACCTAGCAGTTCGAAAGCATGTAAATGCAAGTAGATAAATAGGTACCACTGTAAAAAGTGGGAAGGTAAAAAACAGTGTTTCCATGCAGCCATGCCGGCCACGTGGCCACAGACTTGTATAACACTGGCTCTTCAGCTTGAATACGGAGATGAGCACTGCCCCTAGAGTTAGACACGACTAGCACACATGTGCGGGGGGAACCTTTACCTTTACCTTTTAAAAAAAGGAAGACTGTCACAGTGCATGTCAACTGAAGGAGCAAATACAAACAAATCCTCAAACAGTATTTCATTAAACCTCATTCCCTAATCTCTGTGGCACCTACCTGACTGATATATTACAGTTATTTATCTAGTGGCATCCGTACGGTGCTGGTGATTTACGGACACAATCTGGTCACAGAACCATGTGGGGCTGGTGCGAGCTAAGCGTTCCCTCACAAAATGGCAAAAAATGCCTCTTGTACAAACAACCCTGACTGTTGTAGGTCTTGATGAAGGAACACCCATACCTAAAGAGTTCACCAAATGCTGTCCAAGACAAAACCAGTTACGGGCTTTCCCTCTCTTTTATGGGGGTGGGGGTGGGAGTGAGTCAAAATCTAAAGGCTCTTTGCATAGGAAAACCTTCACCTGTTTTTCTGACATATGGTGAGCATCCATAGAGAAAAGGTGACACTTTTTAATGTTTGTTCCATTTCCCACACAAGCTGGGGCAAGAGGAGATGAAATTTTGTGCCACCCAAAAGAAGGCTCTGATCCACCCCCTGGACAAGGGGGTGCCTTCTGAAGTGGTGTGAGTGATAGATTCTTCTGCTTTTGGCACATAGTGACATGTTCATTATGAACGATGGGCCTTCCACAGAATAAACACAATCACTAGCCATTGACAGGCCTGCCCTTTAGGAAATTACTTAATCCCCTCTTCAGGCTACCCCAACGGGTGGCCGCTGTCACATACATTTTGTGGCAGTGAGTGCCATAGCAGGATTGTACACATTGGCGGAGAAAGAAGTCCCTTGATTTCTAAGATCAGGGACTGGCTATCTATGAAGGTGCAGGGACCACACGCACATACATACGGTATATACACACACCCATGCCTGGACCTCAAAGGGGTTTGCCCACTTCTGCAACAAACCAACCCCCATTTATCTCACACATTCTTTTCCATTGAAAAGGTTCCTTTTAGTGGCCAGAAAAACAGAACAAGAAGTTCTACCCTTTTTAAACGGTAGAATGTGGCAGAATTAACCCCATGGCTCTGGCCCATTATCCACAATCAGCTAGTGGAGTGGATCCCAGTCCTGTTCATGGGCTGCAACTCCCAAAAGCCTTCACCGCTAGCTGTGCTGGTTGGGGTTTCTGAGAGTTGCAATCCAAGAATGCTTGGTTTGCCCAAGGTTGGAAACCAGTGAGCTAGTCCCAAAGTACGTAATTCTGCTCCCCTTAACCCTTTCTCAGTCTGTGTCCGTGGCATTAAAAGGCTCTACACCAGTGATTCTCAACCTGTGAGTCCCCAGATGTTCCTGGACTGCCAGACGTCTTCATCACTAGCTGAGCTATCCAGGATTTCTGGGAGCTGCAGTCCAGGAACATCTGGGGACCCACAGGTGGAGAACCACTGCTCTACAATTTAGGATATTTGATTTATCATTTTGGCTAGCTTTGCTGGGATGGGGTTAGTCTGTATTTGGGTTCCTGGTCGGCATGTTCCCACCAGCGCCCTTTCTAATTTTCAGCCCCTTTGTCCCTTGGGCACTCAAGTTTACTTCCCTGCATGTGTGTGACTCCCCACCCCCACCCCGCGTGGGTCCCATGCCGTGGTTGCTGTGGCTGTGCAGGTGAGGGAAAGCCCTGCATGGAGGGGGGCAGAGGTGCACTCACGTACGTGCTTTGTTCCCACCCATAAATTTGCCTAGGGTAGAGTTGAGGAACCTTTGGCCCTCCAGATGTTTTGGACAACAACTCCCAGAGCCTTTTTCACTGGCAATCTAGACTTCTGGGAGTTGTCGTCAAAAACATCTGGAGGGCCAAAGGTTCCCCGTCCCTGGTCCTGTCCGTGGTGGCTGGAAGTCACAAACGATGCACCTGTGGTGGTACATTATTTGGGGACACACTTGCAGCCATCGACCTGACATCAGAATTGGCCTTTCCATTAGGCAGAATGAAGTGACTGATGCTTACAGCAGACACTTGAGGACAGCAACAGCAAACACCCGCCTCCATTGAGTCCCCTGGCCATTCCTTTTGAAGAACAAACTTATGGGGTAACATTAGTTGGTCATCCCCTCTAAACCAAGCTGCTGCCTTTAGGCATGGCAGAAGACATTTTCTAATCATCAGTGTTGAAGAAAGATCTACCTATCGTCTGGGCAGCCTCTGCACCAGGAATGAAAAAGGTGTTTTCTTGTACTTGATCTTAGGCCAATGCCGTCTCTGAGGCAACAGATTATGTTTAGGTATCCGTACCTAAACAGAATGAAGGTGTGACTATTAGTCAAGTTACCTGAGTTGGAGCAAGATAAACAGGGGCACAGACTTAGAACAACCTTTGCATGTACCTGCATAGGCCAGGTGGTTTCAGGACAGGAAGCCCCACTGCACCTCAAAGTGAGCCCATAGGCCCTGCCCCTCCCTCTCAGCCTCCCCTACTCCTACACCTTCTATGGGAATTTTTTATTTTCATTTATTGGTAAGTGACATATCACTTCATTGGCTTGCCACTCAGGTGACATAGCACTGAATTGTTGGGGGGAAGCACTTATCAGTGCCAGTTTAGTTCAATACTCAGGGTTCACACATGCTTGAACAGAAACACAATGAAGTGATCCTACAAAAAAACAGTAGACCCTGCCAGGGACCCCAAATGATGTTGGTAGGCATGGATAAGAGTTGAGATGGTTTGTGACTGTCTGTACTGTACGTCATAAGAATACAAGAACTGGATCAGGACAAGGGCCCATCTAGCCCAGCTTCCTGTATCTCTCAGGGATCCCATCTGAGGCTTCTTGGAACACACGAGACAGCCAGATACCTGTCTCCTGGTACCACTCCCCTGCATCTGGCACTTTGAGGTACCCTCCTTTTAAGCCTGGGGATAAAATGTATCCCCAGTCATGGCTTGTAACCTGCAATGGACTTTCCCAGCTGAAATCAGTCCAATCCCTAACCCATCACCACACCCTGCGACAAGGAGTTCTACACAGACTAACAACATGCTGGGTAAAGAAATGCTTTCTTTTGTCTGTTCTTACTCTCCCAGCCCTCAATTTGAGTAGATGACTCCTGGTTCTGGCATTGTGTGAGAAGGAGAAGAGCTTCCCTCTATCCACTTTATCTACCCCCTGTGTTGAATACGGGGGTCTAGGAACAACGCAGGACAATCTGGTCGCTTCCAAACTTTATTTCTTAAAAACGACGCTGCCGCTGACGGCCCAACCCCCTGCTTAAAAGGGGCGCATAATTTCCCCGGCGTGCACCTCATTGGCTGTTGCCGCATTCCCACAATTACTCGTGGTTGGCTGGGTCACGTCAGACGCGCGACTCCATTGTGGCTCCGCCCACGCCTCAATCTCGCTCGCTAAAACACAACATTCCTCCCCCCATGGTTCAACACAGTAACAACCAACACTACCATCAACCCTACTATTTTAGTCACATACATAATCCCCCAGATGTGCCGGTCTTCTACGCTCTCGCTGGGACCGCCGCAACTTAGGTGGTGATGTGGGAACAACGGGGACCGCTAGTTCCCGGATATCAGGCTGTGCCTGTGCCTCCGGGTTAGCAGGTACCCCGTTAGCAACCGAGGACTCGGCATTCTGTCTGGGCGGCACCTCATTGGTCTCCCCGGACTCAAAGTCACTGACTTGCTCCGGCTCAGAATCCGGAGCTTCCTCGGGCTCTGGCTCGGCTAGATCTTCCGGGGGCACCAGCGCCACAGTTGTTCTGACGCGGATCTGATCGATGTGACGCCGCCACACCAACCCCCCCTCTAAACCCACCTCATAAGATGTGGGACCCGAGCAGGCCACTATCGTTCCAGGAACCCATCGTCGCTCTCGACCATAACTTCGGGCATATACAGGGTCGCCTATGGCAAATCCTCTCGGAGCTTCCCTATGCTCCGTGGAGGGCCTCTTGTCGAGTGCCCTGTCGGGATGGAGACGATCAAGGAGCGTCGTTTCCCATGAGGATCTCTGCAGGGCTACGCCCCGTTACGGCACTAGGGGTGACATGTTGGGCCAGCAAGAACTGTGAAAGACGATAATACCAGTCCCCCTGTATGATCCGCCTGAGCGCGTCCTTGGTCGTACGGACCATGTGCTCAGCTTGGCCGTTAGTGGCCGGATGAAACGGGCGGACCTAATGTGCCTGATACCCGCTAGAGCGACAAACTCCTGAAATTCGGCAGAAGTAAACGCCGTTCCGTTGTCACTCACGATTGTGTCGGGCAAACCGTGGGTGGCAAACAGCCGCCTCAGCACATTTATTGTCGCCTTTGTGGATGTAGTGGAGGTAGGGGCCACTTCTAGCCACTTGGACCTTGCATCCACTACTATTAAAAAATATTGGCCCTGGAAGGGCCCGGCAAAGTCTAGATGTAATCGGGACCAAGGGGCTTGCGTGGATTCCCAGGCCTGTACGGGGCCTTAGATGGCTCGGGCCGAGACGCCTGACAAGGTTCACACCCCTTCACCCACTCTTCGATTTTAGCGTCCATGCCCGGCCACCAAACATAACTCCGGGCGAGTGCCTTCATGCGGACAATGCCCGGGTGGGCGACATGAAGGGCCTCCAATACCTTAGTCCTCAAAGAGGGGGACCACCACCCGACCACCCCAAAGCACACACCCCTGTGTGACGGAGTTCGTCTTTCCGGGCCGTATAAGCCGCAAATTCGGGCCCGGTTGCTTGGGCCACCCCCTCCCCACCCAATCCAAAACACGAGCCAACACTCGATCACGTCGGGTTAAGGCGGCGATATCCTGGACGTGCAAGGGACAATCCGACAGGTCCTGGATCCTTAGGACCTGGTGGGCGGGAGCAGGGTCCGGGCCACACTCCGGTAGCGGCAGACGGCTAAGGGCATCGGCATGACCCATCGCCTTCCCGGGCCGGTGCTGCAGTTCGTAATTATATCCAGCCAGAAAGATGGACCACCGCAGTACTCGTGGGTGAGAGCACTTGGGGGTCTGGCGGTCCGCGGCAAACAGGCCCAACAACGGCTTGTGGTCTGTGACTATTGTGAAGGGTCGGCCGTTTCATGAAACTTCTTGACCCCTTTCACAATGGCTAACCCCTCCCTATCAATTTGGGCGTAGTTCCTCTCCGCGGACGAAAGGGTTTGAGAGAAGTACGCCACCGGAACTTCTCTTCCGTCCGGAAGTTGATGACCCAGAACGGCGCCCACTCCATACGGGAAGCATCACAAGCCAACACGACCGGCAAGGACTCATCAAAGTGGGCCAGTACAGAATTTGACACCAACAGGTCCTTCACCCCGCGAAAAGCCTTCCTTTGTCTCTTACCCCACACCCAGGGCGCCTTTTTATCCAGGAGCCGGTGCAACGGCTCCGCGACGGCCGCCTTATGTGGCAGGAAGGCGTGATAAAAATTTAGAAGTCCTAGAAAAGCCTGTAACTCCGCTTTCCCCTTGGGCTCTGGCGCCTCGCGGATGGCACGAAGTTTGTCCCGGGCTGGGTGTATGCCCGTTGCATCGACGTGAAACCCAAGGAAATCCACGCTGTCTACTCCCAACAGGCATTTTGATTTTTTCACCTTAAGGCCCGCCTCCCGAAACCTCTCTAGCACTGTTCGGAGTCGAGCGCCAAAGTCCTTCATAGATGGAGCAGCGATTATAACATCATCAAAAACGGAGTTACTCCGGAATTCCCTTCAGGAGGCGGTCCATCATATTCTGGAAAAGTCCTGGGGCTACACTCACCCCGAATTGTAATCGATTTACACGGAAGGCCCCTTATGTGTGACAATCGTCTGAGCATCTGCCGTAGCTGTGTCAACCGGCAGTTGTTGGTAGGCCTGTGCCAAATCCAACTTTCCAAATACTTTTGCCCCGGCGAGGGTGGCCAAAACATGGCTCACGACCGGGACCGGGTGTGGTCGTGGAGAGCTTTGTTGAGAGTGCACTTATAATCCCCACAAATCCTAACCGACCCATCGGGCTTAACCGGGTGACTATGGGAGTCTCCCAGGTTCCCGAGTCTACCGGTTCTAGGACCCCTTGTGCAACAAGGCGGTCCAGCTCCGCCTCAATCTTGGGCTTGAGGGCGAATGGGACCGGCGGGCCTTCACCCGGATGGGACTAATCTCTGGGTTCAAGCGCAGGGAAATCGGGGGCCCTTATACTGTCCCAAGGACCCGTCAACGGATGGAAAGTCCTTACAAATCTCTTCCGGGCCCACCTTGGAAAGGAGACTATGAATGCCTGTAAACCCAATTCCCAAAGGCTCCAGCCACGATAAGCCCAGGAGGCTGGTAAAAGGGCCTTCCACAACTATTAGGTCCAGTCGCTGGGAAACCCTTCCATACTGGACCTGGAACGTGCCCATTCCCACAGTCTTTATTATATTCCTCTGAAAATCCTTGAGGATCACCGGGAGGGGCGAAGAGGGGGCCACCCCTGGGGCACAGGCGCCGGAAGGTCTTAGCCATGGAGCCCGTGTCCATCTCCATTACACAAGGGGGCCCCTCTATCTTGACTTCCAACTTGACCTTAGTGGGCTTACGGTTGCGCGTGCAGACCTGCATTACCGTGGCAGCGATGATCGACTGCAACTCCTCTTCCTCCCGAGTCTCATGTACGCGCTGTCTCGTCCGGTTTCCTTTCAACTTGGAACGGCAGACTCGGGCGGATGTGCCCGCCTTGCACGTGGCATCCCGGAACGGGCAGGAGCGACATCGTGATCCTCACCACAGCCAAAACAGGAGTCTCCTCGGGCCGATCCGGTAGAGCGCACGTGCAAGGGTGCCGTGTCGCAGCAAACGCCGACTACCTGACTTGCTGAGGTTGCGGTGGACGCTGGTATCCTCTTCCTCCGACGTCTGTCCGTGGCGTGGACTTCCGCTGCCTTCTTGTTGGCGTGTGTGAAGCCGACCGCTCGCCAAAGCTGCTGTAGGCCGCTCAAGGTGATGGTCTCGCGCGCCATCAGCTTGGTCTGAAGCTTCTCATTACGTAAACCCCATATGAATCGGTCCCGGATCATCTCCTCCAAGTTAGGGTATTCACATTCTCCCGCCAACGAACGGAGCACTGCAAGGTACTCCGCGGTGGACTCGGAGGGGCCTTGAGAGCGCAGGAAAAAACGGTGCCTCCGGGAGACTATTGATGGCTTCGGGATGAAGTGGTTGGTGAGCAATCCCGCCACTTCATCATACGATAAAGAGTCCAGCGGGTTATGACCGGTCAACCCTTTAGCAATTATGTAGGTGGCTGCCCCACAGCCACCCAACAAAATGTTCCGCTTCTGGCGGTCCTCCGTAATGCCATGGGCCTCAAGTAAAAAACGGAGGCGCTCGATGTATGCCTCCCAATGCTCGGGGTGCCGGGGGTCGAACTCACCCAGGGCATGCATAATGGCGGCTACTCCCTGGAAGGGCGTGGGCGGCGGCAGTCGAGAGGCGCCTCGGTCCGGAGAGGACATCGCAAAACGACGTGGCAGGCCCGATATGGGGATACGGCAGCTCAGAAAAATCCCATCCTCGTCGCCACTGTTGAATACGGGGGTCTAGGAACAACGCAGGACAATCTGGTCGCTTCCAAACTTTATTTCTTAAAAACGACGCTGCCGCTGACGGCCCAACCCCCTGCTTAAAAGGGGCGCATAATTTCCCCGGCGTGCACCTCATTGGCTGTTGCCGCGTTCCCACAATTACTCGTGGTTGGCTGGGTCACGTCAGACGCGCGACTCCATTGTGGCTCCGCCCACGCCTCAATCTCGCTCGCTAAAACACAACACCCTGCATTATTTTGTACGTCTAAATCATGTCTCCCCTCAGGCACCTTTTTTCCAGACTAAAAAGCCCCAAACACTGTAGCCTTTCCTCATAAGGCAGGTGCCCCAGCCCAGTCGCTCTCTTCTGAATCTTTTCCAGTTCCACTATGTCTTTTTTTAGATGTGGCATCCAGAACTGTACACAATACTCCAGGTATGGCCTTACCATTGTTTTGTATAATGGCATTATAGTACTCAACAGAAAATGGAGTTAACCTGCTCATTTTCAAAGTGGTCCAAAATGCAAAATAAAACACTGTCTGATTGCATCCTGATTTTAATGCTGTTTTATTCTGCTAATGGCTTTAATCTTCCTAATGGAACTCTTTGCACCACCCTGTCTGTACTGCTTCTATTTCCCGTTTGGACGCCTTGTCCTACAAAACATGGAGTTCATATCCAGAGGCACTTAAGAAAGTCTAAAGGGGAGGGGCCACGAGGGGACCACAAAGTCTGATACCCACTTTTTTTGTAGTTTAGAAAGGAAACACGTTGGTTCCTCCTTCACCCCCACCCCCCAATTTGGAGGCCCTAAGCATTATGCTGTGATTTGGCAAAGCACCACAGGACTAACTCCAAGGGATGTTTGGACTCAAGTACCAAGTCTGAGTCTTTGGGTCTGAGTCCCAAGTCCCTAGAGCAAAGCTTCCCCCAACCCCAAGGGGTTGCCATGGCTGGGAAAGGAGGGAGGGGTGCCGTAGACAGATGGACAACTGGCCAGCTGGCTGACTTCACCCCTCCAGCAGAAACTGGCATCGGAGACGTCCCTCTGCCCTGCTTGCTTGCCTCCCTGTGGACAGCAGTGTGGTCACCCCACCCAAGGGAAACGGAATGGCAGTGGAGTGGCGAACTGCGTGGCAGCGGAAGGAGAAGAAACATGACTGACGGACACCACAGAGAGGGCCCTGCAGCCTGAACTGCCTGGATGCATCTGAAGAGGCCGTGTGGCCATTGGTCTGCTCCCCCCCTCCCCCCTCCCCAAGTGTTCCTTCTCCCCCATCAGTCCAATGCCTGGGTCCCCCATCCACACCGTGGCCAAGAGGTTGGCATCCCCCTCCCGTGGCTCTTGGTCTTCCTAGCCAAGAAGATCATACTTGAGTGCCTGGTCACCTGCTGCCACCTGCTGCCTCCCCCAGGCCACTCTCTTCTGTCTCCAGGTGCCACGCGGGTCCTGCAGGGGACAGAGTTGAAACAGCTCCTCGTCGTCGTCCCCCATTTATGCCACCGGTGGGGGTTCCCATCTGTTTGCCTGCCTCTCCTATAAAGCATTCTTGGGGGTGCGGGTGGGAGGGGGTAGAATAGGGCCTTACAAATGTGCCTTGGGAAAATGTTTCTAAATCATGAATTGATTTCAACTGTTTTATAAAAAATGAAAATTGAAAACAAGTCTAATCCAAGTCGAATGACTGGTGACTCTTCAGCTGGACTCGAGAGCAAGTCACAATAATCATGAGTTCCTGCCTCTGCTGATTGATTCCCCACATATACGCTTTGGGGGAGGCAAAGCAGAACTTTAAAAAAAAATAATGACCAGAAAGAGCCATAGAGGAATGGCAGTGAAAGGTACAACAGACAAAGTCCATCCTCTACTTTGTCTTCTGTCAATTTTCAAACAATATTGGGCTCACTTTGACATATGGGTGAAGAAGAGGAGCAAATTTTATACCAGCTTAGTTCTATAAGCATTCCTAAATCTGTATCTCATCCATTTATTTATTTATTTACTTCATCAGCTGTTCTAAGAACCAGTTGGGATAGCATACTGAGGAAGGGGCACAGGATAGGACTAATTCCACAACCTAATTCTACTTATTCCTCGACATTTAACCCCTCACAACTTTCTCCTCGTAACTTCTTTCACCACAATAATTGTTCCTCAGTACAGTGGTATCTTGTATAAAGGAATTAATTCATTCCAAATGGAATTATGTTAAGCAAATTTTCCTTTATACAAATTTCCTATAGGAATGCATTGAAAACGGAGTGATCCCATTTTTATGTTGTACGGATTCTCCCCATAGGCGATTCTGTTAAGCAAATTTCCCCTACCTCTGGAAGGATGCCTTGAGAAGGAGCCTCGTGGCGCAGTGGTTAAATGCCTGTCCTGCAAGTAAAACTGTGCTCACGACCTGGGTTCAATCCCAGGTAGCTCAAGGCTCAAGGTTCACTCAGCCTTCCATCCTTCCGAGGTCGGTAAAATGAGTACCCAGCTTCCTGGGGGGTAGGGGCAATGTGTAGCCTGCACACTGTAATTAAAAAATTGTAAACCGCCCAGAGACTACTTGTAGTGGTATGGGGCGGTATATAAGCAGAACACTTTGCTTTGCTTTGCTTTGAGAACGTCACCCTGAGTTGTGTTACCCTTTAAGTGTTCCCAATGCTGTTCTAAATTGTTACTACCCTTGTTTCCATGGTAACCCCCTTCTGTGCTAATTTCTGTTCCCTTACTTAAAGCTTTCATTAGATTTAACATTTAAATAGGCACTGATTAAAACCTGACATTTGTAACGCTCTGAAAAATATTCATTTTTTTTTCTTTTTACCAAAAATTAAAAAACCCAACCCATTATGTGGCACAGACAAAATGGTTGGTGGCCAATTTGGTTAACAGAGCTTTTCCTATGACATTGGATCACAAAATGCTGTATTCTCACCCCAGTTTTAAGTGTCTCACTCAAGCCCACGCAACCAGTCAGAGTGACATCATGCATGTGATGTGTTTATTGTGGCAACAGGAGGTAAATTAAGGTAAGGGTTATTGCAGGTAAAATTGTTCGTTCAGTCTGTATCTCAAGTCACACTCAAGCGAGAGCCTTCCCTGAAGTTAGAAAAGGAATAAAAACATTAACAAAATCGAGGCTGCCATCAGGCTGCTAAAGGTGTAGGCCTCACAGAAACCCCTGGGACTTAATTCTGAGTAGGGGGTGCATATAGGAGTGTGTGTGGTGTGGCTGTAATTCTGCATCATTTATCTGAGATTAAGCCCCCTTCCCCATTAAATTCAACAGGGCTATGTTCTGAATACATACTTAGCTGACTGTAAGGATCAATCAATCAATCAATCAAACAAACAAACAAACAAACAAACAATTTTGAATATTTTTGCCCCACCTTTCTCCTTGGAAAAGGGCCCAAGGCGGCTTACAATAATGAAGGACAATATACAGCCTAGATTAATGTTTTAAGATGTATTCAAGTTTAAGAACAGGGAATTAGAAGAGACATTGTAGACCATTAAAAGGCAACCTTACAGCTACAAATAGCACGTGAACAATTACAAAGAAAAATTCCTTTAGGGATAGAAACTAACATGGAAAACACAGATGTTCTTATTAACTCAGTGAATGCAATCATGCATGGTAATCCATAGAAGGCCTTTTCATGTCTTGTTATGAGATGCACCTGTGAAGGTGGTGGGATGGAGAGAAAAGCCTCTCCTCTATCTATCTATCTATCTATCTATCTATCTATCTATCTATCTATCTATCTATCTATCTATCTATCTATCTATGTTCCAGTCATAGTCATATTACAGCAAATTCAGGCCTTATTCTTTGTTTCTCTTTTCTAACCATTGATAGAACAGATTCCATATTTGATAATGTTGTGGGTCTTATTTTTCTTTAATTCTCATTGTCAGTCTGTCCAAGGCCGTGGTCACACCTGGGTTGCGATCCTGATCTTTTGAAGGTCTGGCTTTTCCTCTTTGTCCCATCACATGATTGAATAAGTGGGACAGGAGTTCAGATGTCAAAAGCTGTTTTTTAATTTTAAAGTGCAGTTCAGCCCCCTTGGCCAGCAGGTGGTGCTAGCATTTGGAAAAAAACGGACCACTTGACTGGGGGAAAGGAAAACTTGTAGGACCGGATAGAGCTTCCTGTTTCTCTGAAGGTGAAAAGCAATTAAAAAAAACATAGCCCATCGGCCCCAGGAACAGCTGGTCGGTGCTATGAAAAAATAAAGAAAAAGAAACCCTGATCATCTGCGTGGTCTCACAGTGTCTGCCTCCTTAAAAGCTGGATTTTCAAAGTGAGGCAAAAATTTCCCTACCTCCTTGGTGAGTCACAGAAACCTTGCTTCAAGGGGCATTACCGGGTTTTCTTTTTTCTTTTTTTTTTCAAAAAGCCCGGTGGCCGTGGGGACGGCATTTTTAGACATGGGTTATCTGGTAATTTAAACCGCTTTTAATGGGACGTGGGACCATAGTCACACATTCCAAAAATTTTCTTAATTATTTCTTCATCCATTGGTATTTCTTCATTTTCCAGTGTTGTGCCCATACAATCCTTGCTGGTGTCAGAATATGTAATATTAGATAAATGTTATGCTTATCAAATTATCTGGTACTATTCCTAATAAAAACAATTCTGGTTTAAAATCTGTATGCTCTTTTAACATTTTAACTAGCCAAGTACTGTATTTTCCCATATATAAGACGCCCCATGTATAAAACGACCCCCATTTTTCCAACTCAAAATTACAGTTTTGCAATCCTGCGAGTCTCTCCTCAGCTTCCTTCCATGTATAAGATCACCCTCAATTTTAGTGTAATAATTTTAGACAAAAAATATTGTCTTATACATGGAAAACTGCTGTATGTATTTTAATCCAAAACTTTTTAACTTTATCACAGGTCTACCATGCATGATATAATACATCTCCATTTTTGGCTCACACTTCCAACATTTACTAGACATATTTGGAAACGTTTTAACTAATCTAGCAGGGGGAAATGTCATGTATAAAACATTTTATATAAATTCTCTTGATATGATGTCGCTATTGTTACAGTAATTTACTATTTCTGTTCCAAAGTTTTTGCCATTTCTCTAGTTCAATATTATAACCAAAGTTTTTTGCCCATTGAACCACTGTCTCTTTCACTTGTTCATCTTCCATTTTCTATTCTAATAGAAATTTGTATATTTTCTTAATTAGTTTATCATCTGAAGTCAACAGTATTTTATCAGATGTTGTCTGTTCATTATAAAAAACATACATTTTCAAATCTCTCTTATATCTAGTTTGTATTTGCATTAGAGGCCACCAAGAGGAAACCAGACCGTGGTGTATAAGGTCTTGTTTAGATTTTAGTTTCCCTTCCATATCTAACATGTCCGTATAGGTTATAATTTTCACAAAGTTTAAAAGACTAGGATATGCAAATGCTTCCATAGGTAAAACCCATCTTGGAATTTTCATGTATATTTTCATTTTTATTTTTTCCTGTACCTTAATTAGCGGGTATCTAAGATAATGATTTTGAGAGTATTTATTTATTTATTTATTTATTGTTATATTTATATCCCGCTTATCTTCTAAAAATAGAACTCTAAGCGGCGAACAGCGGGCGACCAAGCGCCAAATCAGACAATAAAAGTACAAAAATCGAATAAAACAACATCAGTATAAGACAGGTATAGGACATAGAATCCTGGTGCATCCCAGTACGCCAAAGGCGTAAGTCCCAACAATTAAAATTAAAGACGCCAATGGTCAGCAATCAATAAAATCGACAGCGATGGCGGGAGGGAAAAAAATCTATGAGTTTTAGTTTTGAGAGAAAGGCCTCTCCTGATGACCGTAGCACCTAATCCAGTTCATACTGCGAGATTCAGTCTTTGAGGTCGCTTGGACCCAGGACATTTAGTGTTTTGTAGGTTAAAACCAAATCCTTTGCAATCAGTGGGACTTACCTGTACAGTACAGTGGTACCTCTACTTACGAGAGGCTCTACTTACGAGCAATTCGACCAGAAAGCAGAAAATCGTTGGCGTTTTAACTGCTGCCTTACAAATTTTAGATGCGGTCTGCTCTACTAACATTTTTTTTTTTTTTTCCAATTCTTTTATTTCTTTGTTTTGATTTTCTAGATATGGCTGCTATACATATGAGTTGTTCGACTTATGAGCATGCATTTCATTACCATCTCTATATGTGACTTTTAGATGGAATACCATACATTATTGATTAGACTGAATTCACAATACTACCTGTGTTTTCCATTTTTAGTTTTTCATCTTTGACAATGGATTTTTTTCTTTTAATTGTGCATGTACTGTTATTAGCTTTAAAACTGCCTTTTTGTTGTGAGATACCTCTTCAAGTTCATTGTTTTTAACTTGAATATGTCTTAAATGTTCTGAGTTGGATATTGTCCTTCAGTATTGTAAGCTGCCTTGGGTTCTTTTCTTGGGAGAAAGGCAGGGTAAAAAATATTCAAAATAAATTAAAATAAATATGCAGGCTACACCCTCTCTGACTCCACATGGGGACTCACTTAATGTAAGGGCTAACAATTTACAGTATTTTGCTGTGTATAAGATGATATTTTTGTCTAAAATTGTTAGATTTGAAAATTGAGGGTCATCTTATATGTGGAAGTAAACCAAGGAAAGAGCTGCATGGTTGCAAAACTGCAATTTTGAGTTGGAAAAGTGGGGGTCGTCTTATAGATGGGGTCATCTTATAGATGGGAAAATATGGTAATCAATAATGAGCTCAACATCTTATCTATACTAGGGGAGAAGGTTATGGAGTGAGTGAGGGACATTTGAGAACTCAGTAGCTGCTAACTAATTATTGAATGTTTTCGATGACATTTTCTGAATGTTTTCGATGACATTTTCTATCTCGAGTTGATAATTATGATTTTCTGCAGAACAGCATTATTTACAGGGCAGAATCAGGTTCACTATACAGGTATGTGTAAGGATTCAAGAATACCAACTGTGGAAAACAGAAATCTAACTAGATTGACTAGACTATGTTGTATGGGGAGAGGAAGAAAGTGAAACACTGAGACTTTTCCCATGCAGTTCTTCCACTTAAAATCACCCTCCATCTTGACATTACTAGTTCAGTAGTTGGAGAAAATATACATTTCGAAGGCAACAAAGTGAATATTGAATGGCAACCTCATGCATTGTGCTTTGCTGGGGTGTTATAGTAACAACTAGTGGGATAGGACAAAGGTGTTTGTTTGTTTTTGCTACAGGTAATTAATTGCCTTACTGTATTCAAATGTATGTTTGAAAAGTAACTAAAACAACTATTTTAGTTATTTTTAAAAAATTGGAAAGTAAAGAGTTGCTTACAAATTATTATTTGGGGTTAGGAACTGTAATGAATTACTTTTTAAGTTACATTTAAGGCACTGTATATTATAATTTTGAGATTAGTCTTCAACAGGTGGCACCACATGTGAAACTATTCTAAAATACATCTTGTGATGGGGAAAACCTTCCACAATTTAAAGAAAATGCAGTGGCACTAGATTTGTTCTCAGAAAGAGAAAAATGTGTTCAAATATTCAAAAGTGGCCTTGAAGGAATCACCCTAAGGCCATTGGTTCAGAAATTGGATTAGACTTTTCCCAGAGTTTTAGCAGGCAATCAACAGAACTGAACAAATTTCATCCGTAGGAAGATGGAAGCAGATCCCTCTTGCCTTGGTAGTATGAGGATACCTCCCTGTTCTCTCATGTCGCACTGGAGCATTAAAAAAGTATGGTGGAGGAAGAGAGTCGAGAAGATCACTAGTAGGTTTCCTAGACAAGGCTAGGCCCAGCTGCCTGCACCACCACGAGAGCAGTTTCCATTTTCTTGAAAGTCGTCCAATGGAGACCCACACAAAGGTGGGGAAGGAACCTCCCCCCCTTAAACTGCTGGTTTGGTCCTGTATCTCACAGGACTCTCTGTGGGGGGATTTGAGGCCAATTCAGGGAGCGGAGGTTCAAAAGGAAGAAAAGTCCCATAACCGGTGAGTGGCAACTCATTAATTAGTTGCAATTCACACCTGCCATTTAATCACCACCCCCACCCCCACCCCCTTTGACCTGCAGAGCTGGGAGGGATCCTATGGGTCGTGGAATCCGCCCCTGTCAAGGAAAAATAGTGGGACATCGAACTCCCAACCTCTGGTCCTGCAGCCAGAGCGACCGAAGCCACGGAGCTCTCCATCGTATATACAATTTCACTTAGCCTGGCAAAAACCTCCCACAGGATTCTGCCCCTTTTCAACTGCCTTCCCCTTGCCTATGTTAGGTCCAGGTGTTTTGAGCTAAAATTCCCATTCACTCCAGATACATGGTTAGTATTCCGAGTCCATGGAAAATGTGGGTCCAAAGCATCTGAAAAGCTCTGGGTTGGGAATCGTCTCCTTCTTGAAGACATAATCTCACCATTAGTCTCAATTTAACTGCTTGACAGAGCTATGCTGGTCATTCTCAAGCGATTCCACTCCGTCCTGTCCGTCTGCTCAAGTTCTGTTTTCTTTTCCTCTTGTGTGGCTCCACCGAGAAACATTGAGACAAACGTGTATGGTTTGTTTTTTTGTTTTTGTTTCTTTGTTTACAGACGGTGGGGATTGGGTGGGAAAGCCTCCCTGTTTCTCTGTACTCTGGAAGGGAAGGTCTGTGGTGTAGCAGCAAATGGCATCTACTTAAGCGGCAAGGTAAACACACCAAGAACTTGAGAGGCCCAAGCTTTGTTTTTGTGTACGATACACAACACTAATGGTGCAGCTCAGCAGAGGTGAACTTTTGTTTTCTTCCCATATCCTGCCCTAAAAACAAAAAACAAAGCTCTGGCCGTAAAAGAAGATGAATCAAAGAAGAACGCTGTGACAACGAGAGTATCCCTGGAACAGCCCTGATGAAAAATAGAGGGTGTTTTCTTCTTTTTCACACATCTCTGAAACTGTTCCAATACGGGAGCATTGATCAAAAGGGAGCATAAATTGGATATGGCTGGGAAAACACCTTGACTCATAAAGATCTACATGAAGATCAAGTGTGGATATCAGAAATGAGCAAAGATTGAGATCCAGCACTGTGAGAGCAGACTCTCCATCCACATAGAATCATCCACTCCAGTCATATTCTACTGTATATGAATCCATCTATAGAGAGGTTTCCCTGTGAAACAGAGATACTGGGATGGGTCCTTTTTTTCCAATTATGCCCCCCCCCCAAAAAAAAATTTCCCATTCATTTCCAAGATTGCTTTTGGCATAAGATTTCAGAAACCTTTCGTTCTATTTAGGTAAGACAGGGAGGAAATAAGGAATAATTCTCCCCTGTGACAGAGAAGTTAAACTGCCATCGTGCAGTCAAGACTCGGGTCGTGACCTGAGTTCCACCCCAATGGGTTCAGGTAGCCATTGCTCCAGCTTGACTCAGCCTTCCATCCTTCCAAAGTCAGTAAAATGGAGGCCTCACTCAGGGGGAATGTCATTGTCTGAGTAATTATGTTTCAAACAACCCAGGGGGACTCCAAGCACTATAAGGTGGTATATATAAGTGGCAACAAGGACAAGAAACGGCTTCCCCGATTCTGCCATTGCACACCAGGGGATGGGGACCTGTTGAAGGGCCAGACTAGGAATGATATTAGCCACATGAATAACTATATATTTATTATAATAAGTTTATTAATATTCTACCATCTTAAAATTTCACATTTCTAAGTTAATTTCCACAAACAGTTCCAGTTGTCATTCATCATACTGTCTGGGTGCGCTTAATATTAATTACATCACGTCTTAGTACCACCTAATGCATTGTTTCTTCTCTCCAATCAGTCATAAAATCTATTCCATGTTGAGTAATACACAGAGTCCTCTTTTTCTTTAATTCTCAATGTCCTTCTGTCCATCTCAGCACAGTCTAATATTTTTTTGTAGACTTGTTTCCTCCTTAGGTATGTTTTCATTTTTCCACATTTGGGCCCAAGCTATTCTAGCGGCAGTCAAGATAGGTAGTATAATATTAACATTTTCTGGCATAATACCTAGTAGAAGTATTTCTAGTTTAAATTCTATATTCAGCTTAGTTATTTCTTTGAGCCATATATGTATTTTAACCCAATATTTCTTTTCCCTCACACAAGACTACCATGCATGATACTATGTCCCATCATGATTTTTTATATTTCCAACAAACTTGTCTAACAAATGAATAACCGTCTTGTATTATAAGGCAGCTTCGTGGTCTAGCACACCTTTGAAAGTGAAGGACAGCAAGCAGGAGGCAGTTCTTAGCAGATCAGAAACTCTTTCCACATTTCGGCCCCATGTCAGCTTTTTCTTTATTCCATTCATTTCCTATGCCACTCATTCAAATAAAAACAAAGGTTGAAGGTGCCCATTATTTGAAATGCAAAGTGAAAAACACACCATACACATACACACACAATGAAATATGTATGAAACATAACTGGATGTAGTTGGCTTTGGGGACTCAAATCAAAACCTTTGTATTAAAACTAAATGAGTATAGCGCTGATCAGCAAATCAATTAAAAGACCTCTGGAAGATAGAGAACCATATCAGGTATGACCACAACTACTACTGTTAGTGCCACGGTTTGTGGTACCTTTGATGTTTTTATTTTATTTTATTTTTTATTTTTGAGTGCAGTTTCCATAATAACCACACCAAGCGAGTCAGGAGATTCCAGGAATTTTAGTCCTGCAGAGGAGCTTTTCTAAGCCTTGAAGAGGGCAGCAGTGAAAATGACAACGACTAGATTTTTAAGAAGTAGTTCTTGGAAGAAAGGACAGCCATGTTTTAGCAGAATAGCAAAGCTCTAATTTTTAATCCATAGGCTATAATTACTCAAAAGGTGATGGTATCTGCTCTGAAACAACCTCTTAGAAATACCAGGACATTTGCATGGTTATTGATCAAACGGAATCACAGGATTTCCGAAAGTCACCTTGTTATAAATGATCGCCCACACTCATATACCATTTGTTTAAACCCACCATTTGGAGGTCAGGATGGTGTTTGTACAAGAGTAATGAGTTGTGAGTAATGGCTTTCCATGTAGACGATGTGTGTTTTGTTTTAAAGCAGGCAATAACTATTTAGATTGGGATTTTCAAAGGCACAGCAGTGGCTTAGGAGTCCATCTCTCACTGGAAACTCAATTACTGATCTTCACATAGGTCACTGTGAGAGACTCGGAGGTCATAGAGTCCAAGGATGTGTATCAACTACTGAATTCATATGGACATTCCAGATCTTTAAACGGGAACTATGCCTGGTTAGGATATAGGTTAGCAGCTGTGGTATACCATATATTATTCATCTCCTTGCATAATATGAAAAGAAAATCTACTTTTTTTTTAAAAAAAGTTTGGTGTTGACCAATATAACTGCAGTAAACATTTTTGAGTTTAGAGGAGTCAGTTTAAGTAGGAAATTTTAAACATTTATGTTAGAAATGCTCTGTGCATGCCCTGGTCTCCATACTAGTTAAAGGTATTATATTTAATATCATGGTTTTTGTGAAGCTGTTAAATCCTTGGTAGGTTTTACTTGTGTGCAGAGAAGGGTGTTAATTAAAGAATCAAATAGAATCAAGGAGGGGCATTTTGATTTCACCCAGGTCCCTACACTGTGGTTAAGAGGCATCAGGAAGGCATGCTTTTCATAAAGTATTGCTACAATCATTGCAGAAGATTGATGACAATGTGCAAATAAAAGTAGAGTAAGAAAATATAAATATTTACTGGAAGAGTACTGTGCTTTCATAGTATACCTTGGAGATGGTGATTTGTACTCCAGCAGCCATTAGCTTTGGTAGCTAAAAGACTTGGAGGAGAGCTCCAATTGTTACCAATATAACAAGCTCCCCGACTTATTTTAGGCCCTGTAGATGTAGGCAGTAGAGATGGGCACTAAAATGAAAAACGAAGCACCCAAAATTTGGAGAGGTTTTGGGGGTCAGGAGGCTGAGTTATTAAGCTCCAAAAGGGGTGCCCCTAGCAAAAAAATATTTCTAATTGATTGAATCAGGATAAGGAAGCCAAGCCATAGTGCTTGCCCACAGGTTGGCTATTGTGGTTTCCGGATTTAGTTAGAAAGTTTTCCCAGGGGCACCCCCTTTGGAGCTTAATAACTCATCCCTGACTGCCAAACCTTTCCAAATTTTGGGGGCTTACAAGAAAGAATCCAAAGCAGCTCCCTAGCAATTTTGGTGCCTCTAGGACCCAGGGGAGCATAGTGTATTTTTTTATTATTATAAAAAAGGCAAAGGTTTCCCCTGCCCATGCATGCTAGTCGTGTCCGACTCTATGGGCGGTGTTCATCTCCGTATTCAAGCCAAAAAAGCCAGTGTTGTGCAAGTCCATGGCCACGTGGCCAGCATGGCTGCAAGGAAACACTGTTTTACCTTCCCACTTTTTATGGCGGTACCTATTTATCTACTTGCATTTACAAGCATTTGAACTGCTATCTGGAAGTTGAGTCATGGCTACTGGACTTCTTTTTTGAGAGATAGAAACGTTTCGCTGTTCATCCAAACAGCTTCATCGGATGAAGCTGTTTGGATGAACAGCGAAACGTTTCTATCTCTCAAAAAAGAAGTCCAGTAGCCATGACTCAACTTCCAGATAAACTCACCTGGATGACTGAGAATCTTCACAGACATATTCGAACTGCTAGGTTGGCAGGAGCTGGCGTTAACAACAGGCGCTCGCGCTGCTGCGTGGCACCCAGGATTTGAACCGCTGAGCTGTTGTCTTTGCAGCCAACAGTTTTCGGAGCTTTAGTCCTCTGAGCCACCACACCCCGTGTTTCATTATAAAACTACAGTACTTTAAAATTTTGTTAGTAATGAAATGAAACAAAACACTCCTTTTCCGTTTCATGCCCATCTCTCGTAGGCAGGCTCATGGTGCAGTGGTTCAACTGCGGGATTGCAGTCCAAACTCTGCTCATGATCTATGCATGATCCCAAAAGATTCAGACTCTGCAAGGGGTACTACAGCACACACTTTGGGGAGGCACTGTACAAGTGGCTGTCGTTATTGGAAACCCTGTGCATTGGATCGCAGGCTATGCAACACTTTTCTCCTTTCCTTACAAACCCATCTAAACCTAAACCTGAACTTCTCTCTCTCTCTCTCTCTCTCTTTCTTTCTCTCTCTCCCTTTGTTGGCTTTATCTCCCTGAATCTCTCTACCAGCATGATAAATGTCTTGCCCTGTTCTCTGGGGAATTCCTGGAGCTGTATTTAAAAAAAAAGAAAGAATGGGAGGGAGAGGAACTTTTCAAAATTCTGAGAGATTAGGTAGGCACCCCAGGACTGATCACGCCACCTTGGAACTGAAGCCAGTCGGATCCTTCTGACTGCAAAAGCCGGGATTTCCTGCTGCCTGCAATGACAGTGTAAAGCATTATATTGGCAACGGAAGCCCCATCCATGACTATGTACAAGGAGCAAGCAGCCTTGCATCTCAAAGCCTACATTTACTGGAAGCAATTATTTTTCAAAGCTTGCATGCATCAACATCAACCAAAGCATTGCCACAAAAAAGAAAACCTCATATTGCAGTTATAGAGCAACAACGACATACAGGACATCAAGCTGTACATTCTGCTACAGCTCTGCTCCATAAAAGCTGCCAAAAATAATTCATGTAGGTTATAAATTGCCAGTGGGCAGTTCTCTTCCATGAACCAGAGGGTTGCCTTTGTTGTCTAACAAGAAGCCCTGAAGAGGATAGTACGGAATACGGTTATAAACTATGCCAGTAACATAAGATAGGAACCAACTTCTATCACCACACCTACACATAATTTATAGCTGAATGGAATTATCAACTGGTCCATGAGTAGTCTTAGAAACATGTGAGCAAAGACCACTTCATAAACAAACTAAAATTAATTCCAACCCATCAAAGCAGCACAGACTATCTGTTGGGATGCACATCACCCAATGAAAGTGTGGGGAAATATTGTATATTAGCCCATTTCTTCTTCTTCTTCTTCTTCTTCTTCTTCTTCTTCTTCTTCTTCTTCTTCTTCTTCTTCTTCTTCTTCTTCTTCTTCTTCTTCTTCTTCTTTCTCTATCTCTCTGTATATGTGTGTGTGTGTGTTTGTGTGTGTGTATGAGAGAGAAATACTGGATTTTTTTAATAACAAGAAAAAGAGGAAAAGAAAAAAAACAAGCAGAACGAAAAGAAAGCTAATTCACAACAATAATGGTTTTTAAAAAGAGAGCATTAACAAAACAAAAAGTAATGTAAGCATTCTATATGTCCCCAAAGAAATACCCAACTGATTTGGTGGTAAAGAATATACAGACGATTACTTCATGTCCCTCTCATTGCCGTTCACTGTCCCACTTGGGACTGATACAAAGAATGTTACTGCACTTCCATTTCATGATGATGGGAGTTTGTCCTGACCACGCCCCCTGAACTGGGATTTAAGTGTGATGAGCCATACCTGTCCCTGACCTCGAGAATCTCTTATCTCGGTTCTTATTTCAAGACGAGAGCCCGTGAAGTAAGGCTCGTCACGCAACGTGCACATTCTCCACCTAGTGGCAGGAGTGTGAAGTTGCATTCTCCAGTACAATCCCAATGGCGTAAGCAATGCATCTCAGAAAGGGAAGAAGGCATGAAACTGGGAGTTTTGCTGCTTAACGTATGAAAGGCAAAGTTGTGGAGATTCGAAATATTGAAAAACGGAAGGTCAGACCAAAAAAGGGGGAAATGAAGGCAGGGAAGTACAGATGTTGTCACGAAACAAGGCCATGAAGTAACAGTCATCACAATACCATCAATCACACCCGTGGGTAAACAGAAAAAGGGACAGAACCGGGATAAGACCACGTGACCGCAAATGACGTTATCACAAAACGAACGTAATCTCGGAACGAGGAAGGATGTGAAGTAACCGTCACAGTCAAACGTAGATAGAACCAAGAGGTATTCTGACCACTGGATAACAGAATGATCCGTTTTCCTGTATTTTTGTTGTGTGAAAAGAACTCTAGTCTGTGACATATGATGCCATATTAATTTGTTTGAGTTTAAGGAGTCACAGGATTCTCTGCTGGTTTTGTTGCAATAGATGAAGACTGTTTATGCATTAATTATGTAAGCAATTGTGAAGTGACAATCTCCCTGCCGAATTCCTCTTTTTCCTTATACAGTGCCTCACACACTGTGAGGAAAAAGCCACAGAAATGTCAAAATGGGGAGTTCTCCATAATATGAGCATTTTACAAACCTGTTTACTACAGGCTTTTCAAATTCCTGCCCTATTTGTGGGGAGAGAAACTGAAGGGACGGATCCACTGACTTCCTCAAGAGATTCTTTAGTGAAGGTGGGGCTCACTAGTACCAGTTGTTACAGGGCAGTTTTATTCTTCCCCCACAAAGGGTTTTTTTCTTCTCCTCCTCTTCACTACTGGTACAAGTGACAGCGCGGACCTCATTTTGTTTGCTCACAAGGCAGCCACCAAACGCATTTGGCAAAATTCTGGAAATAAGTTTGCAATGTGGTATTCTATTCCCCATGAATTAACAAAGAAACTATCTCAGAACATTTGACAGAAAAAGGTCTTCTGAGAAAGTTTGGCTCACAACTTCTCATTATTTAAGATTCAGTACTCTCCCTAATGTCTCATTATTCTGAGTACATTGTCCATACATTTTGTTTCTACTGTGGATACTCATTAATATTTCCCTCCCTGTTATGTGAGGCAAGGCAATGTTATGCTCAGTACCAGGAAAAATGTTCAGCTAGTCCTCTGCCATAATTTGTATGCTAATTTCCACTACCACCACCTCCCCCCAAAAAAATCACCATAAAAGAGGCTTGTTTCATTCTCTGGGTCCTTTGGAATTGTTGAGCTGATCATCAAGTTGTAAGGTAGGCCAAGGTGTGGCATTTGTTTTTAATTTCTGCCAAATCTCTCATCAATGCTCTGCAACATTCTTGGATTCTCCCCTTTGTGATCTGAGAAAGCCTTCTGAGTTTTCCTCTTGACACTTTCCCTCTTGGCCATGCTGGAAGTTGGGTAGGGTTGCCGGCTAGAGATGGATTTGTTACAGAGACTCTACCAGGAAAGACAAAACCTGCACACACTTGTCATCTGCCGTCTCATAACCACAAGGGCCCTGAACTTCACCGTGAGCATTATTACCAAATGTTGGCCTTTTAAAAAAATATCTTTTTAGTGGGATTTCTTTTCTCGTGGGAGAGATCCTTACTGCAATGTCTATTTATTTATTTATTTTGAACATTTTTACCCCACCTTTCTTTCTCCTTGGAAAATATATAACAAACCTTTCAGAGATGCCATTCAATGTTCAGCTCAGGCATCAGCCACATCCCACAATCGGTGCTTCGGCATTCCGCACGCTCTGCTGATGAGTAAGCATTCTGTTCTTCCCATACATATTCTGTTCTGGTAGCAAAGAAGCAAGGCCAACTCTACCGTGAGGCAGAATGAGGCAGCAGATTGTTGTGAGTGCCATTAAACAGCATGAAACTATTAGCTACTACGTGATGGTTGTATTTCGACTGGCAGGAATAGGTAGACAAACTAGTGGTGTGTAGGTGTGGTGTGCAGTGGCTTATGTGGGTGGGTGGGGCTCTGTGTTGATGGGTGTGGGTTTTTTTTTTTTTTTTAACCTTAGTTGCAACAATAACTCGGCGAGCTTTGGGTAAGATTATGCACCTCGCTGTGGATCAGAGAAGGCTGCCACCTGCTGTACTGCTTCAAGCAGCCACTTTTTATCTTGGGTTAAAAACTAGTAGCCTATGAAACGGCCAAAGTCTTTGGAGGAGATTTAAACGCAAATGACAAGGGTGGTCACGGCCCCGCATGCCTGAAACTATATAATGTATCACCCAAAGTAGAATGACGAGCCCACAACACATCTCCAAGGGATGCAGACTGGAACCTCTGGGGAGATTGCATGGTGTCGGTCTTGTCCCGTCAAAACAACGCAAGCCAAACAGGGCAATCCAACAAGATTGCAATTTGGTGCTTTCAGCATCACTTGAATGAGGTTTTCCTGATTAATCCTCACTGTGTCCTCTCTCTAAGAAGCCAGAAAGCCAGACAGCTTCCCATCCATAGTTAAAGGTTATTTGACATTGCCCACTTCTTCAGAGCCTAAATGAAATGAACAATGTCCATACAGTTGAGAAATTTCCTCTGAAAGCAGTGATCAGCTGGGATTTAAACACTAGTGTGAGGGATAAAAGTAATCCACCCTTAATTAATTTAAATATGCTGTCATATATATAGACAATGCCAATATCATGATATACAGTGGTACCTCAGCTTATGAATTTAATCCATTCCGAATTCATGCTCTTAAGTCGAACTACTCTTATGTCGGGGTACCTATCTAAAAAATTGAAAAAATAAGTTGAAAAAATGAAAAAAATGAAAAAACAGTAGCAGTTAGACCATATCTAAAATTTGTAAGGCGGCATTTAAAAAACCAACAGTTTTCCGGTCTTAAGTTGAATTGCTCTTAAGTTGAGCTGCTCTTAAGCCAGGGTACCACTGTATAAGGTTTTGCAGAATACAATGTCTACCAATGCCTACCATACAATGCCTATCAAACAGCTTCGTGGCCCAGTGGTTAAATGCCTGTCCTGCAGGTAAAACTGTGCTCACAACCTGGGGTTCAATCCCAGGTAGCCGGCTCATGGTTGACTCAGCCTTCCATCCTTCCGAGGTCAGTAAAATGAGTACCCAGCTTGCTGGGGGGGCAATGTGTAGCCTGCACACTGTAATTAAAACTGTAAACTGCCCAGAGACTACTTGAAGTGGTATGGGGCGGTATATAAGCAGAACACTTTGCTTTGCTTTTACCCAGCTTCTGCTTACTTTTACTTTTTTTAAAAAAAATTCTTCCATGGAAAGTTTTTTACTGTCTGCAAGTTCAACACACTTAAACACATGCCTACACTGAAGTCAGTCCCACTGCCTTCAACGGGGCTTAGTCTAGGCAAATGGGTATAAGATTGCAAACTTTTTTCCCAGGAAGCCCATGTGTCAAATGGCCTGCCAGAAATACCATATTTTCCTGTCTATAAGATGACCCCATGTATAAGATGACCCAATTTTCCAGTGCAAAATTACAGTTTTACAATCACACAGTTTTCTCCTTTGCTTCCTTCCATGTATAAGACGACCCTCAATTTTTAGTCTTACCAATTTCAGATGCAAAATATAGTCTTAGGCATGGAAAATAATGTGTGCTTTGTTCTCTAAGGTATCTTTTGTACACCCAAGAGACAGGTGGCACGGGAAAACAAGGTGTGATACTCGTGAAGATGTTGCCTCAGTGCAAATACAGAGATCCAGTTTAGAGCTTTAGTAATTGTTTTGGTAGTCAAAATTAGACATTTTAAATAATGTGTTCATGCATTTAAACTTCTTAAGGAGAAAATAATGATGTTTATTTTTCATGCTGTCCTTACTTATTTCCTGGGAAATCCCTGAATTTGAATATAAATCTAAAGTGTTCTATTTATAAGAGATTAAATATAACATGTTAGACTAAAGCTCAGGAGACCCAGTTCAAATCCACAGTTGGCCACTGGAATTCAATCAGGATAGCATTAGGGAAAAACTCAACGTGTACCTCACATACCTGTAAAATGCTACTAGAGATACCATAAGTCAGAAGCAATCTGCAGGAAGTAAAATACTGTGGTACCTTGGATAACGAAATTAATTCGTTCTGCGGGTCATTTCACTAACCGAAAATTTTGTTATCTGAAATGCGGTTTCCCATTGAAATGAATGGGAAGCCCCTTAATCTGTTCCGGAGGTCAGATTAAGTGACAGTCACCTCTTTTCCCTCGCTGCGCTGCCCAGCGGGGGAAAGGAAGTGTTGGATCAGGCGCCCCAAAGCCAAGCCCAGCAATGTGGGGAAACTTTGGGGTGCCTGATCCCAGTGGGGAAGCGAGGCTACCACCGCGGGGAGTAAAGTTGGGTGGCAGTGGCAAAGGTGCTAGCTGTTCCTGCTGCCCAGTTTCACTTCAGACCGCTAGCACCACCACCACCTGACTTTGCTCCTTGTGGTGGTAGCAAGGGGTGGCAGTTTGGGTTCTTTCCCAGACCTGAAAAGAAGGCATCTACTTTTGGGGTACATTCTTTTCGGGAGTGGGTGAGACCCACCTGCCGCTACTCACTACAAGCCTGGGGGTTAGGGATGAAAGCAAGTGGCAGCAGGCAGGAGTGGCGGTGGCCAGAAAGTTCAAATGGCTGAGTAGAGCCGTTCAAACTTCCCAGGCGGTGGGCTGAGGGGTGCAGCACCCAGCGCCCACGGTCTGCCCAGGGGGGTGGTGTGGCTGGGTAGATCGGCGGATAGGGTGCTGCAATGCCTGGTCCACCGCCCAGGAAGGTTTTAACTTCTTGCTCTGCTTCTGGGGAATTTCAAACCTTCCTGAGTTCGAGCTGCTAGGAAAGGTTTGAACTTCTCCAGCAGGAGATGGAGTGAGAGGTTCAAACCTTCCCCAGCAGCAGATAGGGAAGGTTTGAACTCAGGAAAGTTTGAACTTTCCACTCTGTCTCCTACTGGGGAAGTCCAAACCTTCCCTGGCAGCGGACCCGATCCGCAGCTATGCCCAGCCACAGGGGGTGGTGTGGCTGGGCAGACCGGCGGATTGGGTGCTGCACCCCTCAACCCTTGCCTGGGAAGTTTGAACAGCTGTACTCAGCCATTTGAACTTCCCGCCTGCCGCCCCCGCCACTGCCACTCCCGCCTGCTGCCACTAGCTTTCGTCCCCCTCAGGCTTGTAGTGAGCAGCAGCAGGTGGGTCTTACCCACTCCTGAAAAGTACACACCCCAAAAGTAGGTGCCTTCTTTTCAGGTGTGGGTAAGGACAAGTGTGTGTGGGGGGGGGGATTAAAGATGCACCTGAAAGCCGAAGGCACTCGCTTGCCAGCCAGTGGCTTCATTCCGACCGACCAGTTTCCAATGGGGTACGCCCAAAAGTGATAAACTGGGCACCTCATTGGAATTTTAATTAGCAGAAACATCCCTGTTCTGGGGAATTCTGTTTCGTTATCTGATTTTTTCCATTAAGAGAGGCATTCTTTATCCGAGGCATTGCTGTATATAAATCTGTTTACCTTCTGCTTGCTAGCTCATAATAAAATGACACATCCTTATTGGTTGGTTGGTTAGTTGGTTGGTTGGTTGGTTGGTTTAAATACAGCTCCCACCTCTTATTAGTGCCATTGATCTATATTTACTGGATGACTGTGGACCAAAAGAGCATTGTCAGTAGATGGATCTGAATAGAAGAGAAGGAAGGCTGGTGCAGATCTATGACCAAACAATTAAGCAGACTCATCAGGCGACATCCCATGCTTCAGGACAGATGCCCATCCCTAACCTATCATTTTTGAGATGTGTTCTTCTTCACCCTCACCAGCCAACATAGCCCAGCTGAGTAAAAGAGCCAGACTGTAGCAGGAACATTTGAAACAAGAAAAGGAACAGTAAAACAGTAAAAGGCAAATGTGCTTCATGGGGTCATTAGTGAAAAATCTCTCATTCAAGGATGGGGCCTCGAGTCACACAACTTGCTGTCAAATCACATTTACCTAAGGGCAACTCCACTTAGAGACGGCTTCCCCCCACCCCACCCCACCCCAATGACTCAGACCTGACTCCCAACTTGGTCCCATTTCTCCAAGTTGCGCTGTTGAGTCCCTGTTCTTTTAATGAAGGACACCATAAAGGCAGAAGCTTTGCAATGATCACCAGAAGATACAGGAGAGGTGGGCAAATGGTGGCATTTTCTCTTCTCCCTCTGACAAAATAACAGAACTAGGGGGCATACATTCAAATTCAGGGTTGGGAGAGTGAGAAGAGACGAAAGGAAATATTTTTCCACCCAGCGCATTGTTAGTCTATGGAACTCCCTGCCACAAATTTGGTGATGGCATCTGGCCTGGATGCCTTCAAAAGGGGATTGGACAGATTCCTGGAGGAAAAGTCCATCCCAGGTTACAAACCATGATGGAGATGTGTAATCTCCAGGCTTAAAACCAGGGTCCTTCAAAGGCCAGATGCAGGGGAGTGGTATCAGGAGACAGTTATCTAGTCTCATGCGCTCCCAAATGCATCTGGTGGGGCCACCGTGAGATCCATGAAGCTGGACTAGATGGGCCTTTGGCCTGATCCAGCAGGGCTCTTCTTATGTTCTTAAATGGAGGAGGAAGACATACTGATGGGGAGGAAGGGCTTTTGGGAGGGTGAGGGAGGTGGGGAAAGGGGAGGCAGGCTCAGGGTTCTCATATTGGCCATGACTATGACTACGAGGGTAGCCTGGGCGATAGAAGGGGGCAGGGAGGAGGAGAATTTTAATAATAGGGTCTCAGACTTTGGGTTTGGGACTGGATACCTAAGGGTTGGGCTCAGGTTTGGGACTCAGGCCCCAAGATCTGCCAACATCCCTGTGACCATCCATTCTCTGCAAATCCCACTTTTTATTCCACAACTAATAGAGTTGGGCTAGAAGACCTCAAAGGTCTATTCCAACCCTACGATGAGTCTATGGTTCTATGATTCTATGAAATTTTGCTACCCCAAATTTCCAACAAGATAAAGCTGTTTGACATTAATTAATTAATTTTGTGATCTAATGTTCCAGCTCTTCCAACGATTACAAAGTGATGGGGAGTTGTGCTGTTAGGTCCATATTCTAACTGTCAGTGGCCCCATGTATCATTGGCCATTCTCTTGTTCTAGGCAGTTTGTGTGTGTATCTTTGGGATGTAGAACTTTGGAGTAGTAGCTGCATATTTTTACGGAGATACCAGAGAAACCATTTTTGAACAAATGATAATGGGTGTACGAAGGTATCTAAATTATAGGTAGTTCAACACAAGAGCTGAAATTATGATAGTGTTTAGAGACATTATTTAGGGAGGGGTTTTGTGCCTGAGAAACCAAACTTGTGAACAAAGAGATGTGCTTATTATAGCCTGAAGACCAGTCACAAAACAAAACAAGCCAAGCTGCAGACTACAGGAGATGAGATGTGCTCCTGCTGTTACAATAACAGAGAGCAACAGATAGTAAACACTTGGTGGATTCCCTCATCCAACAATGGGTTGTATGTAACAGAATCATACCTAAGAGGCACATCCTCAACACATCTCTCTTAGTCTGACATCTCACTTAGGAGCAAATGATCTTGCATGTCAATGACAATTAAACTTCCTGTTGTGTTTTAAGGGGAAAAAAATAGAAGCAGACAAAATGTGGGCAGAAAAAAGTTCTTAACCCCTGGCCATTTCTTTTTTCTTTTAGAAATCACTTCTGTCAGGTTGCCTTCCTCCTCACTCAGAGGTGAACAGGTTCAGAAATGTGATTCCTTTCTTTTGTGAAGGGAGAAGCAATTGGCCAAAGGCAACTGGAAAAGTTACACACAAGGCCTTGTGATGTGCACTTCCCTCCTCACCTCTCCCCTGCCCATGTCGCTGCTGGGCACCTTTTATCTGTGCATCTCCCTGTTCTTCACTCCACCTTTGATGAAGGCCATGGCACACAGCCACGACGTCCGCCCACAGCTGATGCCATATGATTATGGCTTTCAATGAATGACAAGAGAAAAACTTTTGTAGCCTCTGGCTTTTTGTAAAGGAATGTAACTGAAGTAATCTTACAAAGTATGCACACCCAGATGCTCTATCTTCTCACATACCTTGGCTGCTGAAGAATGCATCTTGGCAAAGTGGGAAAGTTGGCTGATGAGCTGTCGAGTTGTGCGGTAGAGCGACTTACACAACCAGCTCGGATTTTCTAGAATTCTGAACACTCGTGACTAAAGGTGGGCACGAACCAGAAAACCCATGGTTTGGGTTCGCCTGGTTCGGGCCCACTCTTGGTTCGGTTTGGGTTCAGGTTCGTAGGAATTTTTAAAAAGTGGTACAAACCCAAACCGGTTCGTTGTTCGGGTGGTTCTTACCGCGGCGGCGGCGGCAGAGGCTTCTCGGCACCGGCGGCGGTTCCTGGCTCCTGCAGCAAGGGGTTTTTTAGCCGCTGGCATGGGACCAGAGCCTCTTTTTTTATGCTTCTGTTGCCCAGCAAGAAGAGGGCTTGGCTGGCTGGGCAGGTGGGCGCCTTCGGTGCCCGGTGGTGGCCAGCAGCACGGCGGACAGACAGAGTTTGTCGGGGCGCAGCGGAGGCTTGCCGGTGGCTGGGCGCGAGTACTCCGCCGCGGCCCGTTCAGGCAAGCATCCAGCGGGGCGGGCGAACATGGAGGCTGGGCGCCGGGTTTGTGTCCTCCACAGGGTGTGCTCAGCGGCAAACCCACCCGTGGTGCTATATTGCAGCGCGCCATGCTCGGGCTGTCTGCTCAAAGACACTGCTGGCTAGAGGAAGAATTACCTGAAAGTAAGAAAAACAAACAAACAAAAGCCCCACGCTACAAACCTGGATGTTTGGGTTCACCTCTGGGTTTGGCCCCGCGCTACAACTGTGGCGCGGGGCTTTTTGTTTGCTTGCCCAGAGACTACTTGTAGTGGTATGGGGCGGTATATAAGCAGAACACTTTGCTTTGCTTTGCTTTTGCTTTGCTTGCTTTTCTTACTTTCAGGGTAATTCTTCCTCTAGCCAGCAGCGTCTCTGAGTGGACAGCCCGAGCACGGTCATCGGATCACTGCAATATAGCCCGCGGGCAGGTCTGGCGCTGAGCCGATAGCGCTTCATCATCATCCTCCCAGGCCACCTTGCCTGCGCCTGCAAGGGGGAACCCGGGCGTCCGGGACAGCCACTGCCTCCCAAGGCTCAGCCCGCGCCTGGCCAGCAGCTCGCCTTGACCGGTCCAAATTGCCCCGCAAAGCCTCTGAGAGGCCCTGAGGAGGGCGGTGGCAGTGGCAGCATTTTCAGGAAGGCTGGCCTTTCACCATTATTTAATGGAGCGTGGCGGTAGGCCTTTCCCCCTCTTTCTGGTCGCTGACTTGCCATCTCTGAAGGACGTCCGGACCAGCACTGGGTAGGAGACATCTCCGCCCCCCACCATTAACAAACCGAACCAAACCAACCCAATTTTTTTCACTTCAGTTTGGTTCATGTTGAATTTGCTCCTAGGATCGTTATTCGTTCTGAATAACAGATAACGGAACGGGGGGGGGGAGTCCTTTCATGCCCATCTCTACTCGTGCCTGATTCAAAAAGTCACCCTGGCCGCAGGAAATTCCCCCTTGAACATGACATACTCTACAGAGAATGTTTAAAGACAGCTTATAAAGTGTGTGTCTATGCATTCACACACACACACACACACACACACACACACACACACACACACACACACACACACACACACACACACACACACACACACACACAAAGTGGGGACTAATAACTGGATTTAGGCCAAAACAGAAGTCACAATGTAGGACAATTCCCAGTGCATCAATTCCCAAATGAAACCAAAGGAAGTCTTTATTGATATATCACTCTGCATTGGGTGTAGAGAGACAATTAGTCACTGTGAGCAATTTAGCAGAGGTGGTAATTAATTCCAACTCGGCAGAGTCTTAACTGCTACTGTTTCTTCAGTTGTGTGTTCATTTCAGTCCTGTAATGGCACATTAATCCTGAGGTGCAGAATGGATTCAGCGGATGAGGAGGCTGGCAAGTGTATTGCATCACACAAGATGCTTCTTTAATCTTTTCTTCAGCATAGGAAGGAAAGTTACACATGCACATTGAATGTGTGTGTGTGTGTGTGTGTGTGTGTGTGTGTGTGTGTGTGTGTGTGTGTGTGTGTGTGTGTGTGTGTGTGTGTGTGTGTGTGTGTGTGTGTGTGTGTGTGTGTGTGTAAGTACAGGGAAACATTATCTGTAGCAGCTGTTAGGTTTTTTTTCCCCAAGGCTCAGCTTGAAACTCAGTGGGTCATATCAAATAGCTAAAATATAAGTACTAAATATATGTAACATGCAGAGATAGAGACGTTATTAAAAAGAATTAATGGTTTAGCTGAGCCCCAAGATTTGATTCAGTTAATTTTGTCGAGACGTTTTTGAACAGTTAAATTGATTTTAAATTTCCATTTGGGCAAGGTGATTCCAATAAAGCCTTTCCAAAGAAAAAACAAAAATAGGAAGACATCCATTTATTATTTTCCCATCCTTTCTTGTTCTGAGCCATGGGGACAAGCAATCAGTTCCATGATTTCTGAGGAGGGGGGCATTTCCCACTCCTCACTTATAATCTCAACCCCTCACCCTCCCTCCTCCTGTTTTACCAATGGCCTCAGAAATATCCTAGGCTAGGGAGTCAAAATGCAGTTTCTTGGGGCAGATTAAGAGCCTTTGGTGGGGTCCAGGCTGAAATATAAAAGGTCTCCATCTTTACACAAAAGAGACCACCACCTTCTCAAGCTGTCTGTATTACCTTGCGGTTTAATTTTATTTTAACCTTGTGCTGTAGTAATAATTATCCTTTCAAATCAATTCTGACTTAATAGCAACCCTTCCCAGAGTTTCCTAGATATAAAACACCCAGGAGTGTGGTTTACCATTCCTTTCTTCTTCTGGTGGTGTTCTGGAGCTATTTCTACAACACTGGGGCTTCTCCCCGGAGGCAGAGTGGAGACTCCGTCCCAACCTCCATGGCCAGATAGCATTTACTCCACTGGTGGCTCACTAAACAAGGAAGGGTCAAGGTTTTCAGTCATTTAAATTCTGTACTCTACCAATGGACTGAAGGACCATCTTCAATGTGCAGTGAGGCTTATTACCATGAGAAGTGTTTATACTTCTGTTGCAGTTGCCTTACAGCCCAAACTGATGTGATGAGGATTTATTAAGTAAAGTGACAGTGTGTTCTTAGCCTTGTGTAGAGCTTTATTTTTTGTCTTTTCTTCACACACACACACACACACACACACACACACACACACACACACACACACACACACACACACACACACACACGCGTGTGTGTGTGTGTGTGTGTGTGTGTGTGTGTGTGTGTGTGTGTGTGTGTGTGTGTGTGTGTGTGTGTGTGTGTGTGGTTTCTCCAACAGGACTTTGGCCATTCGGTACATTCTGTGTACTTCACTTCTCTTTCTTCTCTCCATCGATTCCTCTATAACGAGTGTACTGTAGCTTCTGTCTTACATTTTGACTATTTTAAATAATAAATAAATAAATTTTGTTTTACTGTTATTTTAAAAAATCACAGAATCATAAGAATAGTTTTAGTGTTCTATCCAGACCCCTTTTTCCACAAATCCATTAAACCAAAGGGCTATTATCTAAAGCATGGAGATTCACTGCCTTGCCCTCACTTGGTCCACCCTATCATTGGTTTCCATACGAGTCATGGGTAAAAAGAGACTGACTTTTAAGTTTTAAAGAGCTTTGCAACTATTCTGAACTATTTTGGGGATTGAAACAGAGAAGACGGCAGCTTTACAACTGGAAAGTGAGCAAATGTCCTTCCAGAGGCGCATTCTGCAGTACACCTGTGTTTGCAAAATCAGCGTGCAAATGATTTTATGAGGAACGGCTTAGGGAACTGGGAATGTTTAGCCTTTCAAAAAGAAGGCTGAGGGGGTGTGATAGCTATGTTTAAATATTTGAAAGGATGTCATATTGAAGAGGAAACAGGTTTGTTTTCCATGGCTTCAGAGACTAGGACTCGGGGCAATGGTTTCAAACTACAGGAAAAGAGATTCCATTTGAACATTAGGAAGAACATCTGGCCTGGATGCCTTCAAAAGGGGATTGGACAGATTCCTGGAGGAAAAGTCCATCACAGGTTACAAACCATGATGGAGATGTGTAATCTCCAGGCTTTAAACCAGGGTACTTTAAGGGCCAGATGCAGGGGAGTGGTATCAGGAGACAGATATCTAGTCTCATGCGCTCCCAAACGCATCTGGTGGGGCCACTGTGAGATACAGGAAGCTGGACTAGATGGGCCTTTGGCCTGATCCACCATGGCTCTTCTTATGTTCTAACTTCATGACAGTTAGAGCTGTTCGGTACTGGAATATGCTGCCACAAAGGAGGGTGGTGGAGTCTCCTTCTTTGGAGGTTTTTAAGCAGAGGCTGGATGGCCATCTGTCAGAAATATTGTGATGGGGTTCCTGCATGGCAGGGGGTTGGACTAGATGGCCCTTGAGGTCTCTTCCAACTCTATGATTCTATGATTCTATACCTTCAAACAATATCACCAAGCAAAAGTCATTTCACTGAAGGACAATTAAACATTGTTCACTTCTGAAGCAGCTCCACTTCTAATAAGGAAGCTCCCCTGACAGAAGCCCTTCCACTCTCACAGAAGTAATTTTTTAAGAGTCTGGTAATTCAGCAGTTTCCACACTAAATTTTACAAGATGGAACTGGAATACTCTTCTTACATATGAAAGAATACCTCTCCCCGGAGTTGTACAAAACATGTTAGGATTTTTTTTGTTCTTTTAATAAACGTTTTATGAGCTTATCTGATATTCTTCTTAAAACCAATTCCAAGAATGTTTTGATGTGTGGAGTTCAATAAACAGAGGAGTTCACAGTAGTCTTATCCATGGGGGGGACTGAATTCATCTTGAGTCACAAAGAACTAATCGGTGAGGTGAGGCTGCACAGCTGACTCTGTCCTTGGTAGAAAAAAATAGATGGCCCCCTCAGGCGCAGATTCTGTGTATCATGCAAGGAGAGCAAATTGTTCGTCATTTGACTTGTTTTGCTGCTAGGTTGGGAGGATAAAAGGTGCTCGTAGGATTGTACGCACCACGTGCCAAAAATACCTCAGCTGGTTCCACCTTAAGCAGAAGGATGTCTTGGGCCTCGTTCTGCTGCATATCTCCCTTTTTCCAGACACAGGAAAAGTTCATGATATTTCCACATCCTCCTTACTCAGCTTCCTCTAGGAAGTCCTTTTGCTTTTTATCCCCAGTGGAAGAGGTATTACCTGCACAGTAAAGGAAATGCTGCTCGATAATGTTGTTTATGTCCCTCGCCTGTGCCAGAGGATATTTTCATTTCCCCTTTTCATCGGCAGGTTACAAAAACGTGAAGTCATCTTGAAGCCACTTCTCCTCACGCTCTGTGATCAGCACAGCTTGGCCTGGGAGATGGCAAATGTGTTTGTCATTCACCGCCTTTGTGATCTTCCCGATGGCCAAGCTAAATAAAACAAGCCATTGTTCCACACCAAGGCACGGCATCCTTTCTGGCTCAGGAAGACACACGGGGAGAAGAATAAGCATCCAATGGGGCCGTGCAGGCAGCCATTTGATTCCCTTCCTCACCAGAGAGCTCCTAGCATCGAAAGCTTTCAGGGCTCCAGAATAAGCTAATTAACTCACTGACAACGGGTGTGTCTCGGGGATCAATTATACGCTTGCTCACTGTGTGTCTCGGAAAAAGTTGTGGATGAGAGAACGTGGAACACTTCTGCAGTCCACAGAACTAGTATTTGACTGTGCAGTCAGCCTGACATATTGAAAGGACGATGCCGTCTTTGGTTCCCCATTTCCCCTTTCTATCTATCTAGTGCAGTCAATCCATGAAGGAGGAAAAAGTGAAATAGCAGCACCGTCTCTTGACTGGGAGTAGCTGGAAGCACCATCCGGAAACTCCACAACCAGTTCAAGATGTATTTCTTTGATTTGGCTTTCCATTTTTATATACTGCCCCGTAGTGCTAAAGCACTCTCTAAGCTCTTTGCAACATAATCGTGCAAGGAACACTTTGCCCCTCAATGAGCTAGATCCTGATTTTACCAACCTCAGAAGGATGGGAGTCTGAGCCCATCTTGCGCCAGCTACCTGAACCTGTCAGGATCAAACTCAGGTGATGAGTAGAGGCTTCACTGCATTACTGCCATCTAACCAATGGGGCTCATTGCTTTGCTGCTTCAGCGAACCCCATCTATGTGTAGAAAGTGGTCCAACCAGTGGTTGGGTCTTACGTCAGGGCAGACCTGACGGCTGCAGTTTAGCTTAGTGAGCACAGAGCAGGCAGTGCGGTCATGGCTGTATTTACTAACACCTCACCCGCATTTGTAGCCCATTCTGAACCTCTGCGAGAGACAAACATCTCCCCCTGCCTAGTGGTAGAGAGGGCTCGGGGAATAGGAGGCATATCTCCCATAGAGAAAGAAATTCCATGATAACTCTTTTGAAGTTTGATTCTAGCCTGTTGTTACTGTTGCTGTTGCTATGTGCTTCCAAACCATTTATGTTGTACTGGTTATGTGCTGTCAGAGCAATCATGGTGACCCTAATAAGGATTTATTTTTCAGATATGTGAGACGTTCAAAGAGTGGTTCACCGTAGCCGTTCTCTGTTAAGTGAATTTCCATGGCAGAGCAGAGATTTGAACTCTGGTCTCCCAAGTAGAGATGGGCACGACTTGAAAAAAATTTTTTTCGAGTTGTCGTTAGTCGGGCCAGTCCCATTTCGGCTCGTTTCCGGTTTTCGCGAAAATTCGCAAAAATTAGTCGGTTCGTTTTTTCGTTTTTTCGTTGTCGTTAGTACTGGTTTTTTGGGGGGGAGCGGGCTCCTGGAGGCACCTCTGTGGGGTGGGTGCCTCCTCTGGCCCGCTATAAAGGGAAAGTGGGCTCCTGGAGGCACCCGTGGGTGCCTCCTGCCACTAGGAAGGGGAAGCAGGCTCCAAGAGAGACCCCTCTACATGGGGGTCTCCCTTCCTCACCTGCTGCTGCTGCAAAATGCTATGCGACCAAGTGGCCATGCGACTGGTGGGATGGCTCCAAAAATTTGCATGGTTGTCCACTCCCACATGGCTGGCCACTTGGCCAGCCCATCATTGCGCAGGTGTAAATAAAATAAAATAAAATAAAATCAATGGAGGACAGAGGAGGAGAGGAGAGACATTTTGTTGCAAGAAAAAACCCACTGCTACTGTGAAAAATCTGGCAGTTTATATATTTTCATGTTTCTTTCTGTTGTGCTTGTGTGTTTTTGGACCACGATTTCAAAAACAATATTGCAGAGATTTTTGGATCCCCGCCCGCACCGCATGGCATGGCGATGGCGACTCTCGCAAGTCCGGCTGCCCAGGACGGGGGAGGCGGGACCCCTCCAGAAACCACCCCTCCGGTAGGTGCCCTGCGCCCCATTTAAAAGTTTTTTCCTGTGCCGTCCGTGCCGCTTGCTTGCGCTTTAGATTTTGCTGGCTGCGAGCCTGCGGCGAGTCCCACCAGAGCAGCCCAGGACGGGGATGAGGAGGCCGGGGACCTCCAGAAACAACCCCTCTGGTAGGTGCCCTGAGGCACGGCAGGCATTTTCCCACCTGCTTTTTGGCCAAAAACTTTTTTCTGTGCGCGTGTTGGCATCGCGCGATCTCGCGATGCAAGGAACGAGCATGACAAATCAGACCAAAATTGTTCGAACTCGAAGTCTGGGGAGTAATTCCGTTACCGTTTCCGTGGAAGTAACGGAACCGAGTTGGAAACTACTGTCCCCATCTCTACTCCCATGCCATCATTTGACTCTGTCCCACTGGCTTCCATTTCTCTTCCTAACTGTGATGGAGGAAAAGTCCATCACAGGCTACAAACCATGATGGAGATATGTCATCTCCAGGCTTAAGACCAGGGTACTTCAAGGGCCAGATGCAGGGGAGTGGACTATCAGGAGACAGATCTAGTCTCATGCACTCCCAAACGCATCTGGTGGGGCCGCTGTGAGATACAGGAAGCTGGACTACCATAGATGGGCCTTTGGCCTGATCCGGCATGGCTCTTCTTAGGTTCTTATGTGCTTACTCTTATCCCCACCCAAGCTAATGGGGGATGAGAGTGAGAAAGCCTGCAACATGAACAGGTCAGCCCTTTGCCTATTTAATTTGGATTGCCTTCCACGGGCTTCCATATGGGGTGGTGGCTCTTCCATCCCATGTCTGGGAGCCAATCCCAAGTGAGCTCCGTGGGGCTTCCTTCTGAGTGGACACGCACAGGGTTGCACTGCAAACTCAACACCTTGTTAAGCTATTGAAAGTCATTGTGAGCTATTGAAAGTCATTGTGAGGAAGCTGAAGGACCTGGGTGGACAGGTGGTAATCTCATCTCTCCTCCCTGTAGAAGGACGTGGTCCACGAAGGGAAAGAACAATAGTGGAGGTCAACAATTGGCTTCGGAGATGGTGCCGGCAGGAACGATTCGGATTCTTGGACCATGGGTTGCTTTTTCATTCAGACAGGATATTGGGCCAGGATGGGGTGCACCTCACCAATGCTGGTAGGAATCTTTTTGCCAAGAGGATTGCAGATCTAATAAGGAGAGCTTTAAACTGAGTTTGCAGGGGGGAGGGAGAAAATTCTCTTAATGGTAGAGATCCAGAAGGGGTTGTGGAGATTAGCCCAAATGTTGCAATAGGATCATGACAAGGAGTAGTGCAGACCATCAGTGCGAGGAAAAACAGGTGAAGCAAAGGACATGTAAGAAGCACACTCAGCCTCAAATGTCTCTACAGAGCATGGGGAACAAACAAGAGGAGTTGGAACTCCTAATACAGCAAAATAAATATGACCTAATTGGCATCACTGAAACATGGTGGGATGAGACGTATGATTGGAATGTAGTCATTGGTGGGTATAACGTTGTTTCAAAGGAACAGGCCGAGTAAGAAAGGAGGAGGTGTAGCTTTATATATTAAGGACATTTACACTGCTGAAGTAATACAAGATAAACAGCAGGGGAAGCATGTTGAGAGTATTTGGGTGAAAATCAGGAGTGAAAAAACCAGGAGGGATGTCAGTGTAGGAGTATATTATAGACCCCCAAGCCAGCCGGAGGAGTTGGATGATGCCTTCTGTGAGCAGATGGCCACACAGTCAAAAGGGAGAGATGTAGCAGTAATGGGGGATTTTAACTATCCTGATATATGCTGGCAGTCCTACTCAGCTAGGAATGCAAGGTCTAACAAATTCCTTACTGCCCTTGCAGACAATTTCATGGTCCAGAAGGTAGAGGAGGCAACCAGAGGCAAAACCATTTTAGATCTGGTCTTAACCAATAAGGAGGACCTTGTAAATGGGGTCAAAGTGGTGGGATCATTAGGTAAAAGTGACCATGCCCTCTTGGAATTTGTTATACAGTTGGAAGGTGAAGCTAAGCATAGTCAGACAAGAATCCTGGACTTTAAGAAAGCCAATTTTTGTAAACTTAGGGAATTATTGGCTGTGATTCCATGGACTGAAACACTGAAAGAGAAGGGAGTCCAAGATGGATGGGAGTTCCTGAAAAGCGAGATATTAAAGGCACAATTTAAAACTGTTCCAACAAGAAGAAAAAATGGGAGAGGTCTAAAGAAACCACAGTGGTTAACTAAAGAACTTTCAACTCAGCTAACTATAAAGAAAAACAAGTACAAGGAATGGGAAAATGGGAAATGCATCAAAGAGGAATATAAACAAACAGCTAATATATGCAGGGGGATGCTAAAAAAAAAAAGCTAAAGCGCAAAACGAACTTAGACTTGCCAGAGAGATTAAAGATAGTAAAAAGGGTTTCTTTAGTTATGTCCGCAGCAAAAGGAAAAATAAGGAAATGATAGGCTCTCTGTGTGGCAATGATAACCAGTTACTAACAGGAGACAAGGAAAAGGCAGAACTACTCAACACCTTTTTTGCCTCAGTTTTCTCCAAAAAGGAAGAAAGAGATCCGCTGGGACAAAGAGTAGATGAGGTAGGATGGGAAGGGGTTCCTGCATGGCAGGGGGGTTGGACTAGATGGCCCTTGAGGTCTCTTCCAACTCTATTATTCTATGATTCTATGATTCTATGAACCATCTCTTGGATAAGGGTACATATTAATTCCAATTATGTCAGAAACTGTAGGGCTGTCTCAAAGAGGCTTCTCCTCGCTCTCCCCCTCTCTCTCATACACACATCTCTCCTAAGGCATTCTCTCTCAAAAAGTTGTACCACTGGCTCATGGACTGTGGCTGGGTCCTACTGCTCACAGCCTCACTCCACCACCTAAGCTCCTAGGTGGGAGACCTGTAGGTAGTTTTGTCAGATTCATGTGAGGTTGATTCTTCTTCTGTTCCTCAGCCTTCAAGGAATAGGAGGCCTAAATGGCAGGGCACTCCTTGAGTTGGTAATGTCACTCCATCCATTTAGAACAGAGTCTTGTGGCACCTCAAAAACTAGCTGAGTTTATTGGGCCTGTGATTTCATGGGTGGTAGCATCTGGAGACTTATAGGCTAGAGAATCCACAAAGGCTTAGGACAAAATGAGTTCTAAGGAGCCCCACAGGACTCATTGTTGTTTCTGCTGGAGCAGAATAACAGGGTTATGGGAAATACCTCAGTGAAGTGCATCTGGGATTCTCCTCCCAAAATCCCAAAAATGGAGAGTCCCAGAAAGAATGCCAAGGCTTTCCTCGGCTGACCCATGCCACAAGCCACCTGCCAAATCCATGGGATAGTTGACTGGCGGGAGCCCCTGAGGGGAAACATTTAATGGCTCTCCTTGTTTGCTTAAGGACAGCAATTAAAAGCCATTTGGAATCCTGGAACACCCTTATCTGCATATCTCCTTCTTTCTGAGTAGCCTGGCTGGAGGCCTCAGAGACTGACCTTGGAAGTCATCCTTCTGTTGTTAAGCAATTTCATCCTCTAGGCAGGCTGTTATAGATGCAGAATCAGGGCCTAAGAACAGCACCCCCCCCCCGAAAGCCACGTTGGGTCCCTTGTCAAGGCGGCTGTGCTTACCTCCCTTTTCAGCCTTGGCACAGTCTCCTTAAGTCGGAGGGGACTGGTGGTTTTGCCAGTTCCACCACCACCACCCCAGTGAGCCTCCACGGCTGAGAAAGCCTTTGAACTCAGGCCTCCTGGGTCTTAGTCTGCCACTCCATCCGCTACACCACACTGAGTGTCCATCCCCCCAAGATTTACAGGAAAAAGAGAAAGAAGACCTAGTCCAGAAATGTCCAAACTTCGGCCCTCCAGATGTTTTGGACCACAATTCCCAGAATTCCAAGCATCTATTGCCAGTGATAAAGGACTGTGGGAGTTGTGGTCCAAAACATCTGGAGGGCCAAAGTTATGACACCACTGACCTAGTCTGTGTTGACAATGGAACTTCCATCCCTCGTTAACCAAGCCACACTCTAATTACAAGAATGAGGAAAGGAGCTGTCACAGCAGATATCAACTAGAATGACAAAAATGAGCCCCATTGATTTCTGGTTCCCGTCTGATTACCCTTGGCTCCAACTTGTGTTCTGCCACACTGCTCAACAAAAGTCTTGCAATGTTGTTTACTGTATATGGTTTCTTTATTCAGAGATTGAAATTGTTGATGTCTTCTGGGAATCTAAAACTCCAAGAATCCCATAGCCAGTGCTGTGGTCTGGGAAATGTTGTCCAAAACATACTAACCCCCCCCCCATACCGCTCTAAACACACCCAATTTTTGTTTGGTTTCAGAAGCTAAAGAAGAATGGACCTGGTCACAATTTGGAGGGGAGAACACAAAGGAATCCCGGAAAGTTCTGGACAGGAAGCCCTGGAGAGAAGATCCGCTGAGAGTCCAGGTGGACACCACTGGAC